>CM076579.1:1001621375-1002221375 GCA_034641835.2 Pinus albicaulis
GGTACAAGTTTAGGGGGAGATGGAGTTGTAAATTTTCAGTATTTCACTTTTCATGCGCGGGTTTCATGAACTAAAGCTGTGTATACACGCGAGTTCTTTGGATACAGAAGCGTATGCTTTTCTGTTAAGGAAAACAGTGAGATGGCTCAAGAACAGGAGCACAGGTTTAGGGGGAGCATCAGTCTAACTACTAATGATTGCATTAATGGCATTGTATCTGCTTATTCCTTAGTTCTCAAATGATGATGACATGATACATGGTTTCTTATGATGAGATTACGGATGAGCCCTGTTTGCTTTTTGCTGAAGAATATCTTTTGTTTCACATGGATGAGTTGGAAGTCTTATGATTCAAAGATAAGAATAGATCATGCAGAGTTTGTTGCTATGGTTGAGACCTTTTTCCTACGCATATTACATCATGATGAATCTTGAAGATCTTGGTGATATTAGATCACATGGATGATTTTTTTACACATATTGTCTATTGAAGAAGTTGTTCTGATATGATAATTCCTCTTGGGAAGAATATGTTGATGCTGCAAAGAGTCTGAAGGCTTGGTTACTGATTTGCTTATGCTACAACTATTGGATGACGCTTGTCCTATCTATCGTTTCTCATATATTCCAGGGAAGCGTTCGAACATCTCAGAAAGAAGCTAGGAATTCTCTCTTCCTCTCAGAATATCATATCTACTTAATTTCAGAAGATTAAATTGGATACGTAGGTTTCCTGAAAGACAGTCGCGTATATACGCGAGTTTATGCACATAAAACCACGTATGGGTGGTTGCTGACAAATTTTTCTGGGTCAGCATTCTTCAGCACAACTGCAATGCTGTTTGGTATCTCTAGTTGTGTTCCAGTTCTCATAATTCTATTTTATTCTCTGATATTTGATAAAGATGCCTTGATGATTTGCTGTTGAAAGCGTTTAGGATGCACAGGCTAAGGGGGAGCATTGGTCATATGGAAAGTAATGCATTGTTGGCATTATGATGGTTCTGAAATATGATCTCTCTCTTGAGGTCTTTCTGATATTGGTCATAAAAATTCATATTTGTATTTTGATGAAAAGGTCATGTTGAGACCTATGATGTAAAATTGTAATATCCAGTCATGTAAGGACTTGATCAAATTTGTAAACCAACTTGGTTGGGTAGTTGAGTCAAAATGTGTAAACCCACTTGGTTGGGTACTTGAGTCACATATGTAAATCCACTTGGTTGGATCATTGATGTAAGTATGAGTCCTTGGTGATAGGAAAGGTCATAGAGTCATGTACTTCATTGAAAAATATGTTTGAAGATTCAACATGAACTCAGGGGGAGCATGGTAACTTCAGTGCACATCAGATCTATAGAGCTCTTCTTTCTACATGAGAATAAAAACCTTGTTTTGGTTTTGATCCGCCCTTTTCCCTTGATGTCAAAGGGGGAGAGTATCATGGTGTTTGAATAATAGTTATAATCAATGTATCTATCTGTTGTGGTGATCAAACACCATCATGGTTGCCATCAAGTCCAAAGGGGGAGATTGTTGGCAATATGATGCAGAGTGTTTTCCTTGATGGCAACCTACTTGATGAAATAAGATTGTTGGAAATATGATGCAATGTGTTGTCTTTGATGGCAACCTACTTGATGAAGTTGTTCTTAATAGAAACCTGCTTGATTAGTTGCCTATGATAAGCAACCTATGTGTTAAATATGTAAGGAATATGTATATTGTGTTAAATAAGGAAGGATGATGTATCTACAAATTAGTTCAGATGTGACAGAAGAAAGAATTCCAGTAAGTAGCAAAGAAATGATAAATATGATATGTCACAAGGCATATGCGGGTTTGTCAAGGCAAAGTAGCGTATGTACGCGGAAAAGTACGTGCCAAGTAGCATATGCCTATTTGCGCTATAAATTCATAAAACCAAGGGAATTTACCATGGTATTGGCCCATTGTATTGAGCGTTGGAATATCTATTTGATCTCGTCCAGGAATACCATTAGTAGTTGAGTGGTTTTGACTCATGGTATTGACAAAGGCTAAATCTATATAAGGAGAAGAAGATAATAGTGCAAGGAGTGCATATGTCTAGGCATTGAATGAATACTTCACTCTGAAGTATATCTGTATGGAATGGGTAACAGTTTGTTGATTGATCTGAATTAATAATGCACCTATGAAGAAAATGATGAAGAGGGATCTCTAGATCTGAAAATACTATGTATTTTCTAGATCTGTTTATGGAATGTTTAGATCTGAGATGAGGCGAATATTTTCTGAAGTGATGGGTAAGATCTGAGCTATTTATTTGTTCTGAAAAGTTGCGCATCCCTAAAAAGTTTGAAGATATATACGCAGGTTCGTGGTAGAGAAAGCGTGTATATACGCGGGTTGGCTTCAGCAAAAGCGCGTATGGAATGTGAGGATAGTCTTGAAATATGTGCAGAAGTATATGCAGGTTTGTCTCTATGAAAGCGCGTATATACGCAGGTTCAGTGAAGTAAAAGCACGTATGAAATCTAGGGTTTTGCTGAATTATGTGGAATGAAATGTCTGATCTGTTCTACTATTTTACTGCTATCTGTCAATGAGGTATTCATACAGATCTGGGTTGTTTGAATGTTGATTATGTTGATTAAATATCAAATTGTTGGTTGATTGGTTGATGATTCAATGAATGAATTGATGGGGTTATAAGTTTCAGTTTGATGAATGTTGAGTTTAACTGTGTAGAGTGGGTCCAGTCTGAAAATCTGATGAAAAGTGGCCTACAAGGTATTTTGTATGGAAGATGTTGGATCTAGTATGAAAATTAATGAAACGTGATCCGCAATGGTGCTGACGGTCGAAGCCTTCAGTGAGGGGGTTGTAGCTCCCTTCCAGTGGTAGCTGGTAAACGAGAGCAGGGGGTAGCGGCTCCCTTCCAGGAGAGGTTGGTAAACGAGAGCAGGGGGTAGTGGCTCCCTTCCAGGAGAGGCTGGTAAACAAGAGCATCGAGTAGTAGCTTCCTTCCAGGAGAGGCTGGTAAACGAGAGTAGGGGGTTGTAGCTCCCTTCCAGGAGAGGCTAGTAAACGAGAGAAGGTTGTATCCTTCTGTAAGTGGGTGCCTGCGTGCTGGTATGAGTCTGCGCTAGTAAATGGTTGTAAGAAGTTTTCTTTATAATAAATATTGAAGACAGATACGATAGCAGCGGCAGTTTTCTCCCGAATTGGGTTTCCACCTTAAATCCTGGTGTTCATGTGTGTTGCTTATGTGTGATGATTTATTCTGTTCTTACTGCACAAGTTTACTGCTTACTAAACATCTAATGAATCAATGAATCAATGATCAAAGTAAAGAATTATCTGCATAATGAGATCTCTGGTAATACGCAAGTTTTATTAAGGATATCTGTGTGTATACGCGAGTTGGCTTCGGTAAAGTAGCGTATGGGTTTTAGAGAAAGAAAAAGTAAAAAGTTTTCAGTCAGCCCTAAATACTAATTCACCCCCCCACCCCCCCCCCCCTCTCAGTATTTTTCCCAAAATACACCACTCTTGAACATGACATTTTTTGTCACACTTCTACCTGGGTTGGGAAATCCTTTGCCTATCAGTTAATCAAACCATATTTAAGGTCTTCAGCCGGTTTCTGAGTATTACCTTAGGGAAACTGTCACCAAACCATCTGCAGTGTCATTATGTGTTCAAGAGGACAGTCAAACAAACCATTCATCTGCAAACATTTGTCTCCATTCGCGTTGGCCATCCCTGAGTCAGTCCTTGCAAAGAATTTCTTCAAAACTTGATCTATGGTTTCATGTCACGAGCTTGCTTATGATGGATCACTTTCTATCGACGACAGCTCATCATCTAGGAAGTTGATCTAGAATCTGTCAGTACCTTGGAATATGGATGCCTTAATGGCAGGTTTCTCACCTTCAAAAATAGGTTGCATCATTGACCTTCAATCAAACGATTCTATGAAATGTTCAACTTCAGTTCAATTATTCACATTTCATGGATTGTACTGAGTACTTTGAGAGCCATTGTCATTATTGGTGGTTTATCTCACACTTTTTAACAGTTCACATCATTGAATGGTAATCAAGTGGTTTCTACCATGTTCGACTTCAACACATTTAATCACATGGATAGAATCATACTAGTTTGGGAAGAAGAAATCAAGACCCTGGATCTAGTTTCCACCATATAGGTTGCGAGGATTTTTATTATTCATTACATAGTAGACAATTCATTACAGATGGCTGCACCCATGCTGTGTCTACACTATTGATGTAATATTAAAATCATTTCTGTATCAGAACAAGTTTAGTTATTTTTGATCTGAGTATGGGAATGCCTACCTCAGTGATGATATATATATGTTTTGTATTGAATGTTTTTACAGGGTTCTGACTGGGGTGTCCACAGGCTAATCCTTGAAATGATAAATCACATCAATCTTTGAATGCTCTCAGACTTCGCACTTTAGGGGGAAATTTGTTACACTGAAATTTGTCACCATGACATTTTAGTACTTCTACAACATCAAAGTTCCTAAAGTCAAGCCTTGAAATTAATAGAAAATCTCATAAAATTCTTAAAAACACGTGTACCACACTTTCTCTTAACATTGCCTGCGGTGCTGCACTTTCTTGCTCTAAAACATGCGGAGCTAAACACACTTTTTATTTATTAAAGGTGAGGACCCCTGTAAAAGGTAAAAAAAGGCACAAGTAAAATCTAGAAGCTCAGTTTGAGTCATTATTGGAAGCTTCTAGAAACATTCCTGTGGTGGAAATACCGCTCTTTTCAGGTTCATGCATCCCATCCATTAAGAAGCTAACCCCTTGATGTAAGGAGCTAATCCCTTTGAAGGAGTATTCTATCCCTTGTTTGGAGTTTTAACCTCCTCTATTTCACTATAAAAAGAGGCATAGGATGGCCTCAAAGGGGGTTCAAGCTTTAGTATTGTTGGAGGTGAAATGTTGTTGGAGCTTAAACCCTTTTAGCTGAGATTTTATGTGGGAAAGATTACATATCTGTATGTATCTCAATTGGAAGAGTTCAAGGCTTGTCAGAGTAAAGGAAACACTTATTCCAGACCCCAGGAAGGCCTGTATGACTGCTATAGGGTAAAATGATTGGGTTGTTGGTTATCGAATATCCCTCTCAGGGCTTTCTAGTGCCCAAGGCAAACAGTAAGATTAGTTGTATAGTTCACAAAGATGGCACATACATATTCATATTAACTTAAAACAACTTGATAGAATAAGATGGAAGATTACATCTTTAATGATCTTGGAGTCCCTTGGAGAGCACTAGGCAGCAAAGTAGAAATTCTCCTTCATCAGCTCCAAATCTTGACCCTGCAATCAATTAAAGCACCTGTGTAATCTCTACCATAACATATATTTCCTATCAATTAAGCCAATATATAATAAACATTTAAACTATGCACATCTAAGCCATTCATCTCATGATATATAAGTGATTAAATAATAATGACAATATCAACGCATAGAATGGACAAAACAGATACAGTTCTATTGATTTATAAAAAGGAGGAGTACAACCATCGGTTGTACCAAGCCCTCCTCAGCCTTCCAATCTCTCTATCTCTCAAAGTGGTGATGTCTTGATCAACAAGTTCTCAATGAACCTCTTTGACTCTTGACCCTCACACTACAACAATGATCTCTACTGCACAAGTATTCAAAAACTTTGACAATCCTTTGGCCTTGAACCAAGACCCTTCAACTCCATTTTATAGGAGATGGAGAGAGAAATCATTGCCCTTCTCTTTCCACCAGTTCTGAATAGAAAAAACCAAGATGTTTCCTCAACTTCCATGCTTTTTCCTTCTTTGAGAGTTTAGTTGTTTATGGTAAGGCCCAATAAGAGATTAGTGCTTTGCAGTTTCCTTTTTGTATTGACTCTCTTGTGAGAAAAAGATGGAAATTGAAATCATTCTCCACGGGTTTTTCACGTTCCAAACTCAAAACATGGGTAACGCTGCCCTATAGTGTAAACAGAGCATTTCCCTAGCCACTAACGTGGCCAATTCACTGATTAGTTTCATTATAAAGCTCTTGTGTTGTTATAGTGAGGCGTTACCTTGGCAGAAATAGGTTTAGTTTAGGTCTTTGTATTCCTTCCATAATTTTCTTCTCCTTTGAGCTGATGAGGAGGTATTTTGACCTATAACAGATGCCCCCTAAAGTGTGAGGTCAAAGATGAAGATGATGGACGAAATAATTTATAATGTGTGTAGTAGAGATAAAGAGATTGAAATATTGAGGAAAACTTGAAACAACAACATATGTCAGAAAATATAGTATCTTCCTTGAGTCAGGCATGCCCATGCTCAGTAGCTTAAACAACATGATTTATATAGAATAGAGATATGAAGAATCTGTCCACCGATAAGCACAATGTGGAAGTGTCTGTCATAACAGGATCAGGTTGAATAAGCTGTCTCCATAAACAATATCGCAACTTGGGGAAGGGAACACAACTTTAATGATGTAACCTTTGCCCCAAGGTCTTGACTGTCGATTCACTTAAACTACATATTTCTCAGCATGTGAATGAAGTAGATGTCATCGAACATGTGAAAAATCTTCTGATTACCAGCCGATGATGAAAAATATTAACAGATGCAAAGGTGGCCACCGATAATGATGATGGTCCCTAAGATGCACAGTACAATCTAGCAAGTGTGAATAAAATGAGTTGAAGTCGAACACTCATAGAATCATTTGACCAGGAGCCAATGATGAAGACTCCTAATCAAACACAAGACTACCTGCCACTGATGTCTGCAAGTATCCGGGTACTGATGGGTTTCTAGATCAACTTCCTAGATAAGATGTTGAAGTCGATAGGAAGAGATCTGTTGAAAGGTAGGCACTGAGGTGTCCTACATCAGTCAACATGAAACGGAAACCAACTAATTTTTTTTATGATTGAGATAATGAAGAGTAAATGGGGATGTCGGACGACAAATCATTTCTGGCATAATGAGCAGTTTGGTTGATAAGAGGAGCAGTAGATAGTGAGATCTGATTGAACAATAGAAGGCACTATAATAGGGTTGTTGAAAATGCAGCAAGATGATGGAGCTTAGTGAAATGAAGTCGCCTTCACTAAGTGGGCCCGTAGGCAAATTTTGGCGCAAAGTCTATTTTTAGACATATGGAGCATGGTCTAGGGGTTGCAGTATGTTATTCTTGGAGTATTGGTCATGTTGGTAAAAATAGATGGACCTCTATTTTTGGACCTATAGGTCGAAGTCTATTTTTAGATTGCCTATCCTAAAAATAGGGAAGTCAAATATTATTTACCCTTAATAATATTTGGACTATAAACTTCAGTTTACTCTCTTGGAGCACTTCAGTTCGAGCCTTGGAAGTGGCTCATGCATCTGAAAGAGGAATTACGCTATTCCTAAGGGTTTGGTGAGCTCATGCATGGTTGACTTCAGTTAGGACTTCAATGGCAGAAGTTTGGTGGAGTTAATGAGACAGCTAGTGGAGTTGTGTTCGGTTTAACTTAGTTGAACTAGTTGAGATTAGTTTAACTAGCCAATCAACTAGTAATGAGTGGAGTGAATTAAATATTATTTAATTCATTAATTAGTAACTCATTATTCAACTCAAGAACACATCAGTTCACTACAGTGCATGGACAGTTCAGTGGAGACCAGTGGAAGAAGTAGATGAAAGGGTGAGTACAGCTATCAGTTGTGACATCAGTTGTGCATGAGATTTGCACCACACTTGGAGGAAATTGCCCATGATGATTGCGCTGTCAAGCCAAGGAGATTCGAACCTTGGATCTCTATTTAGATAGGCCATGATTGCGCAATAGAGGCAGGCAATTAGTGGATGTGTTTTGAACTCGTGACTTGTTCAAAACCAAGCTAGTTTGTGTGTAACTTCATGAGATAGTACTGAGTACTTGTGAGGAGTATTGTACTGAGTTTGTTACATGTTTTCTCCATTATAATATACACAATAGCTGTGGGTTTTTCAGCTATAAGCTTTCCCCATACATACTGTGTTAATGTGTATGATGAATTGATGTGCTATCGCTTGTTTTATTTCCGCATGTGTGATGATCTGAGTGGAAGAGATTATGTGTTGCATATAAATTCGAATTGTATGTGATCAGGATAGTCTCGGTGAATAATTGATCATTTTTCAGCAAATTTCTACATGGTATCGGAGCTATTGAAGCAAAGATTGATCATCACAATGATTACAAACTTATTTCGGTAGACAGAGTCTACATGCGGGCCAGGTAGCCTCCGGATTCATCTTTCTTCGAAAAGTGAAAGGTCTGGTAAATGCCCCTTGCAGTCAATCTCTGTGCTAGAAATAATTTTTTCTCACAGATCTAGAGCAGTTGAGCTTTGAGGTGGAATTCGAAATTTTGCAGCAGTTTTGTTTTCTTGGTGCCGGTGTTGAAAATGTCTTTCAACGGTTTGCGACTTGAATATGCTCTTGAAGGCAGTTCGAATTATGTTGCATGGAAGGATCGCATGGAGGCAGTATTAGAAGATAATGGTCTTAAGGAGTTCGTGGATACGGATGTCCAAAAGCCCACTGATCCTGCTGAAGTCGAAGCATGGCAAAAGAAGATGGCGAAATGTCGAAGGATCCTGTTGGAGGGCGTCAAGGATCATATTGTATCCAGCCTGCATGGAAAGGTTTCTCCATATTTAATGTGGAAAGCTTTGACGGATCTATTCCAGAGTAAGAGCGACCAAAGGAAGCTGGCGCTCAAAGATAAGCTCAGGAACATCAAGATGGAGAAGGGCGACAGTATCGCCAAATACCTCACGAAGTTCACTCAGTGCAGAGATGAGCTGGGAAGTGTGGGGGTGACTGTCGAAGACGAGGACATGGTCGACCGGGCTCTCCTTGGTCTTCCGAAGGCTTGGCACTCATATCAAGATAGTGTCAATGGTCGGGAGAAGCTGCCGGGATGGGAGCGCCTTTGGGCGGATCTCATGCAGGAGGAGATAAGGAGGACTACTTGGGATGGATCTTCATCAAAGGGAGCTGATGAAGAAAATTGCGCTTTGGTTGCCAAAGAAAAGAAGGGGAAGGGTAAGAAACCTTCTCATTCCGGTGCAAAGGGAAAGAAGCAGGATATGGCGAAAGTGAAGTGTTTTCACTGCCATGATCATGGACATTATGCTACCAATTGTCCAAAGAAGAAGAAAAACAAGCAAGCGGGAATATCTGTAGATGGAGAAGCTTTGGCTTTGCAGTTCGAGCTTGACTTTTCACTGATCGCATGCTTGGGTTCAAGTGTGTTGGGATCGGTGTGGTTCTTGGACAGCAGTGCATCATTTCATATGATGGGAGATCGGGAGTTGTTCTCAGATCTGGAGGACAAATATTTGGGTGTCGACATCGAGATGGGCGATGATGGTAGATACAGTGCGACTAGTATCGGTACCATATCCTTTCAGAGGGAGTCTGGTAAACCTTTTGTATTGAAGGATGTCATGCATGTACCTGGATTGAAGAAGAAACTGATTTCTGTGGCGATGTTGGAAGATAAGGGGTATGATGTGGTCTTCAGCGAAGGAAAAGCCTTCCTGTGCAGTAAGACTACTGGAGAGACCCAGAAGATAGGGGTTCGAACCAAGAACCTTTATCAGTTGTAGGTAGATGGCTGCGCAGCTATGGCATGCAAGGTGGGAGAAGTGGTGAGCCAGGATGATGAGGGCGAACTATGGCATAGGAGATTGGGCCACCTTCACCATAGAGCTTTGAAGACTCTGCAGCAGATTTCTATTGGGCTTCCTAAGGGCACTCTTGCACAGTCAGATCAGTGCAAGGGGTGTACTTTAGGGAAGTATGTGAAAGCCACCTTTCACGAGAAGGATAGTCGCGCCACGAAGATCCTTGAGAGAGTCCACATAGACGTGTGTGGTCCTTTCTCAGTTGCTTCGACAGCAAAGCACATGTATTATGTGATCTTTGTTGATGATTTCTCTCGAAAGTGCTGGATCTTCTTCATGCAGAAGAAGAGCGATACATTTGCGAAGTTCTGTGAGTTTAAAGCACTGGTCGAGAAGGATTCGGGGAAGAAGGTGATTGCTCTAAGGAGTGATAACGGTGGTGAATTCATCTCGGCTGAATTCAAGGAGTTCTGCAGCGCAGAAGGGATTTGGAGAGAGCTCATCGCACCCCATAACCCACAACAGAACGGGGTGGCTGAGCGGAAGAACAGAATGATCGTGGGTGCTGCACGGGCGATGTTGCATGATCAGGGCCTACCCCTTCACTTGTGGGCTGAGGCATGCAATACAACAGTGTATGTGCAGAACCGTTGTCCTCACAAGGTTCTTGGCATGAGTACACCAGAGGAGGCTTTTTCTGGCAAGAGGCCTGATATTTCCCATTTGCGGATTTTTGGTTCTCCTGTCTACATGCATGTGACGAAGGATGCGAGAAGGAAGCTGGATCCGACCGCAGAGGTTGGAATATTGTAGGGTACACTGATACACCTCACAACTATCAGGTGTATTTGTCAAACAGTCGAAAGACTGTTGTGCGATGGGATATCAAGTTTTAGGAGGAGAAAGCGATGCAGTGTTCGCTTGAGAGGGAGCTACACTTGCATGCAGATGAGGAGATGTTAGTTCCTAAGGAGGAGCTTCCGAATGTGGATCAGCCACAAGAGGAGGTTTAGGAGGTGGAAGAAACCACCCAGGTAGCGCCAACCATCAGAGGGCGCATGCGCGATACAGAAGCTGAGCGACTGGCTCGAGATGCAGAGAAGGTTGTAGGACCACCTAGAGCCCAGCGCAGACAGAGGCAGTCACCAGATCGGTACACTGGATACATGGCTCTTGTGAGTCAATGTGTTGTGACGGAGCCATCCTCTTTTGAGGAAGCTGTGGAGGAACCCGCATGGGTTGATGCCATGATCGAAGAATATGATTCGATCATTAGGAACAGTGCATGGGAGATTGTCCCAAGACCGGTTGGGAAATCAGTTGTAGGTTCGCGATGGATCTACAAGGTGAAGCAGGCGGCTGACGGGAGTGTGGAGAAGTACAAGGCGAGATTTGTCGCCCGTGGCTTCTCACAGATCGAGGGGATTGACTATGAGGAGACTTTTGCACCTGTCGCAAGGTACTCTTCCATACGGACGATCCTTGCTCTCTCAGCGCAGATGGGGTGGCACATTCATCAGATGGATGTGAAGACTGCGTTCCTCAATGGAGTTATTGAGGAGGAGGTGTACATAGAGCAGCCTGAAGGTTTCGAGATCTTCAACAGTGAGTCACATGTGTGCCGACTCAAGAGAGCACTGTACGGGCTGAAGCAAGCACCTCGTGCTTGGTACACTCGGATAGACAGCTACTTCACCGGGCTTGGATTCTCCAAGAGTGAGGCGGATCCAAACCTGTACCAGATTGTGGTGGAGGGGAAGATGTTGATCATCGTACTATATGTAGATGATCTCATTTTGATTGGCGATGAGCAGTTGATACTTTCATGCAAGGAGGATCTTGCACGATAGTTTGAGATGAAGGACTTGGGCATCCTTCATTATTTCCTGGGATTGGAGATTTGGCAGCGCAGCGGAGGACTGTTTGTTTCTCAGGGCAAGTATGCCCGAGACATTCTGGAGAGGTTCAACATGCAAGGCTGCAAGCCTGTTGACACTCCTCTTCCTGGTGGTTAGAGGAAGGAGGATGCTACTTCAGCGGAGGTAGTGGATGCCATTGTCTATCGACAGTTGGTGGGGTCGCTTATGTATCTGGTCAATACACGACCCGATATATGCTATGTATTTAACCAACTTTTGCAAGCTATGGTTAAGCCTACCAAGCTCTTTTGGAAGGCAGGAAAGCATGTATTGCGCTATATTAGAGGCACATCGGGATATGGTATATGGTACATACAGGAGGATGGAGCGAAGCTTTCTGGCTTCACTGATGCAGATTGGGCAGGGAGTCCAACAGACCGGAAGAGCACATCTGGAGGCGTTTTCAGCATTGGGTCGAAAGCATTTTCCTATTACAGCAGGAAGCAAAGATTCATGGCACTCAGTTCAGCAGAGGCCGAGTACATGGCAGCTAGCTTGGCTGCATGCGAGGCTATTTGGATGAGGAAGATCCTCGTTGGATTGTTCAGGTTGCATTTGGAGCCTATAGTGATCTACTGTGATAACCAGAGTTGCATTAAACTCTCGGCTAATCCAGTATTTCATGATAGGTCCAAACACATCGACATCGGGTACCATCATATCAGAGATTGTGTTCAGCGGAGAATCATGATGTTTTCATATGTTCCCACGGAGGATCAGGATGCCGACATCCTGACGAAGGCGCTCACCAGGAGAAATTTCGAATTCCACAGAGGCAGGATAGGGGTTGAAGATAATCCATATCTTGCTGAGAGGGAGTGTTGAAAATGCAGCAAGATGATGGAGCTTAGTGAAATGAAGTCGCCTTCACTAAGTGGGCCCGCAGGCAAATTCTGGCGCAAAATCTATTTTTAGACTATGTCTATTTTTAGACATATGGAGCATGGTTCGGGGATTCCAGTTTGAGATTCTTGGAGCATTGTTCATGTTGGTAAAAATAGATGAGACTCTATTTTTGAGGTCAAAGAGGTCAAAGTCTATTTTTAGACTGCCTCTCCTTAAAACAGGGAAGTCAAATATTATTTACCCTTAATAATATTTAGACTATAAACTTCAGTTTACTCTCTTGGAGCACTTCAGTTTGAGCTACAGAAGTGGCTCATGCATCTGACAGAGGAATTATGCTATTCCCAAGGGTTTGATGGCATCATGCATGGTTGACTTCAGTTAGGACTTCAGTGGCAGAAGTTTGGTGGAGTTAATGAGACAGCTAGTGGAGTTGTGTTCTGTTTATTTTAGTTGAACTAGTTGGGATTAGTTTAACTAGCTAATCAATTAGTTATGAGTGGAGTGAATTAAATATTATTTAATTCATTAATTAGTAACTCATTATTCAACTCAAGAACACATCAATTCACTACAGTGCATGATCAGTTCAATGGAGACCAGTGAAAGAGGTAGATGAAAGGGTGGAGTTAGCTATCAGTGGCGACATCAGTTGTGCATGAGATTTGCACCACACTTGGAGGAATTGCCCATGATGATTGCGCCGTCAAGCCAAGGAGATTCGAACCTTGGATCTCTATATAGACAGGCCTGGATTGCGCAATAGAGGCAAGGCAATTGGCGGTGAGTTTTGAACCAGTAACCTGTTCAAAACTGAGCTAGATTGTGGGTAACTTTATGAGAAACTACTGAGTACTTGTGAGGAGTATTGTACTGATTTTGTTACTTGATTTATCCATTATAATATACACAATAGCTGTGGGGTTTTCAGCTATAAGATTTCCCCATACATACTGTGTTAATGTGTATGATGATTTGATGTGCTATCGCTTGATTTTATTTCCGCATGTTTGA
The DNA here is from genome assembly GCA_034641835.2 of Pinus albicaulis. NCBI lineage: Eukaryota > Viridiplantae > Streptophyta > Pinopsida > Pinales > Pinaceae > Pinus > Pinus albicaulis. Next base: position 1,001,634,840 of record CM076579.1, read on the forward strand.
TGATCTGAGTGGAAGAGATTATGTGTTGCATATAAATTCGAATTGTATGTGATCAGGATAGTCTCGGTGAATAATTAATCATTATTCAGTAAATTTCTACAGTTTACGGTGAACGGGCCATGGTAGGGAGCTTGAGAATGTAGCCTTTCTTCGTGGGGATGAAGTGGAACTGGTCTGCTTTCAGGGTTTGACGGATGTATTCAAGGGTGAAAATCCGCATAGCAAGGAACAATGATAGGTGGTAAGGGGGTACGTCTGCACCATAGACTCTAATCTCAATGTAGTCATTAAACAGGTATCAGTCCCCTGTACTCTCTTCATCATTGAACTGTAGCCAATCCTTCTGCTCAAGAAAAATCCTAGTCAGAGGGCTATGATGAAGTATGGTGTAGGGAATGGTCATGAACTCATTCAAAAACCTTGTATAACCTCTCCCGTTAGGATTTTGACGCACTAAGACGTTCCACTCAAAGATAGTTCTTGGTTGGATGTTCATTCTCAAAAGCTTTTTGAGGACTAAAGTTTCGAACTTGTAGTTCTTGGAACTAGGTTTGAATGGCCAAAGCCAAGAAATTGGGGATGTCCAAAACAAAATACTTCTACGACATGAGCCAAAGGAGAGCTATAAATTCTTTTGACACCCTCTCGACCTCCCTAAGACCTAGTAACCCTAAGATGAAAGCAAGAAAGGCTAGAGATTGTCTCTGAATGTGGTCAAGGGCACCATGTCTGAAGACGGGATAGCCATACGATGAGAATCTAAAATGAAAGAGAGGAATTCACTTTGCTACTTCTAGGGAAATTTCGAAAACTAATGGGACAGGGACAACTCTGTGAACTCAACATAATCTTGGTTGTGAGGGAAACAGAGGGATTCATTAATGAGCTCGGGAGATGTATGGAAAACCTTATTTCCCTGATCCGATAGAAATACATCCCTGCACTCATCATAGGAATATTTGAGCCAACATATGAACTCATTAACTGGAAAGGTGCACAGAGAAATTTGGTAATATAGGCCTAACTGAACGACTCTGAACTGGTCTTGGATCTTCACATGGATTTCTAACAGGCCGGGTCTAACACGAGAGACACTGAATGGGTATTGAGGGTCATGGATACAAGCTTGTGTGTCAATGAAAGGTTTAGGTCCAGGGACTGCCTTGACCTCATGGGCTTGTGGGGTTTTAGGTTCAGACTTTCTGGTCTTGGCTCTCCCCATGACCATTTTGAAAAATAAAATGGAAGGAAAACTGTAAGCTGGGGGAACGGCTAAATACCAGTAACAAGTGAGGAATACCCAAGAGGGAAAGCGACACGGGGGTTGAAAGCGGCCTGGTGCTGGAGTTCAAGCTTAGCTGCACGACAGGTTTTGTAAAAACAAGTATTTTACCAAGAATGGGTGTAAGACAAGGTTAAATAGGCCATAGTTTTACGAAAAATGAGGTTAGGGTGCCAACTTGTATGGCTGACGTCATAAGGATGTTAAAAATAGGGCACATGGAATTAGGCAGTTGGCTACCAGGAGTTGGGAAAGTGTGAGAGACGCACCGGGTTAATACTGATACTAGTCGTGTACCATCTTTCCTAACTTACCTTACCTTTATTTTAAATAATTCCACCTATTATTCTTGAGGGGTCCACCTAATGATTCTGGTGGGGGCCCATGAATTCCTCTCGTGACGTTCCATCACCCCACGGAACGGTTAAAACTTGCGCCACCAACTTGTGACATCATGCATTCTGGGGAGTATAGTTATTCCCTCTTCATACCATCCTTGGGACCCCTGGAATCCCTCCACGTGGCATATTTTCTTCGACTGTCCCATGTATGGCCCGCGACCCTGCCTTTGCTTAGCTGTGAAGCACCATCAGCTGCTTTGTCTGTGCTTTTACCATAAAGCGGGGGGTGGTAAGAATACCATACTTCCCTTATATTTAATTAGCTCGCTCACACCTCCAAATATATTTTCTTCATTTACCTTGAGAATTTACTTTATGCATATAAGGTGAGGGCTACCATAACAACATTGGCTCCATCTGGGGACATCACGTTCGTCCTCAGACATGTCGAGAACTTCGCAGACCATCTGTAGCCCGTGCTTTGAAATCCAGAGCCTCTTCAAAATTTTCAAACATCCTTATCGTGAAACAAACATCAACTGTGAAAGTAGAAATAACAGATATATACACTATAATACAGTGGCCTCTGGGACCTAGGTTAGTTTTGAAAATAGGGCTTCAAGAACTGCCCATTTACGGGTGTCTCGATCACATCACCTTCCAAATTCTCCAGTGTGAAGGTGTTATTGCCTTTGACCTCAGAAATTTTTAAAGGTCCGAACCACAGTGGGTCAAAATTTCCATGCTTACCCTTATCGGCTCTCCTGACGTCCCATCTTAGTGCTAAATCCCTTGATTGCATTTCTTTGTCTTTGGCATGTTGATCAAACAGACCCTTCATTTTCTCCTGGTATTCTGCTAACCAATCATTTACTTGGCTCCGAGCCTCCTCTAACTCGACCAGCTAATTCATTATTCTATTAAGATCATTGGGCTCTTCTTGGCTATCCTAAAGGAACCTAGCTATAGGAAAAGTGAGCTGAATTGGGAAGATTGTTGCTCATCCATAGACTAGTTCACATGGGGACTTTCCTGTTGACCTTTTATTTGTGATTATGTTCACCCACAGTGAAAATTTAAGCTGAGAATCCCAAATTTTCTGACATTCGTTTATAGTTTTCTTTAACGCCCTTACTACTGTCTTATTGGAAGACTTAACCAGTCCATTCCCCTGGGGATAATAGGCTGTGGAGTGCCCTGGGGTGATATTGTATTGCTGATAGAAATTGGTAAATTTTACAGACTTGAAAGCTTGCACATTATCTGTCACAATTTTAGTTGGGCAGCCAAATCTGGATATGATATTTTCTTTCAGGAACTTGATCACCACCATATCAATAGCGTTCCTTGCTGGTATAGCCTCTACCGACTTGGTGAAGTATTCAGTGGTATTTAGAATCCACTTATGCTGGCCACTAGATGCTGGGTGAATTTCCCCGATGAAGTCTATCCCCCATTGCTGAAAAGGCTCTTCTATATGTACTGGGATCATAGGTAAGGGAATTTTTTTTTGTTTTTCAGAAAACCTATGACATTTTTTATAGGCTCTGACTCGAGCATGTACATCTCCAACAATTTGGGCTAGAAGAAACCCGCTTTCAATATCTTATGGGTCGTAGACCACCAACTGTAGTGGCTTCCACAAATGCCTTCATGGAATTCAGCCATAACTTCCTCCACTTCAGCTTCTGTAAGGCACAAGATCAGGATTCTTGAAGGGTCCTTCCAATATAATCGGCCATTTGCAACAATATAATTCTGGGACTTCAACCTCAACGTTCGATATTTATCCTTATCGAAACTCGGTGGACACCTGAGAGTTAAAATATATTCTACAATATCCTTATACCAAACACAGACTAGATACTTCATGTGTGTTTTTTTCACAGCCGTTTCTATCCCAGGTTGTTCCTCTATGCCTTCGGGTAACTCCCCAACTCCCATGGATAAATTTATTCCTAGAGCTTGACAGTTAGACTCAGACAAAATCTTAGCCAAACCCTATCCCTTGATAAGCTTTCTGGGGCGAATGTCTAATTCATATTCTTGGATCTTAGCGATCCATTTGCCTCTTTTTCCCTTGCTATCCCCTTGAATCATAATATCTTTAACCACGGCAATAGGCATAAAAGAAATGATGGTTGATTGTAGTACGTACATTCGGAAATCTTTTAAGGATTTCACCAAAGCATACGCTTGTTTCTCTAAAATGTTATATTTTAGCTCGGTGTTTCGAAGTACCTGACTAAAGAAGGCAATGGGATGTTCATACCCTTCCTCATTTTTCTGTAATAATATTGCGACTACAGTATGCAGGGAGGAAAATGAGAAGATCATGAATGGCTTACCATAACCTAGTCCTGCTAGTACTGGGGCTTGTTGGGGTCCTGTGATTTGGCAGATTGGCATACCAAATGACAAGGCAACATCAGAACCACTTTGGAATCCTAGGATCTATCCCTCCTGGATTCAAAGAGGGATCTATCTATATGTGTTTTCAAAAGATATATCTTTAAGGCTTATGATATGATATTAGGCTAGTTATGACGTACAAGGGATTTGTTTGTTTTTGGTTGGGAATCATTAAATGAGAAGGTCACGTGAAGTGAAGGAGGAAATAAGTGGAAGGATGTTTCAACATAGGAAGATAGGTCAAAAAACAGTGCCAAACCATGAGCTATGGAGTCATAAAAGGGTTTACTTGCACATCAACTATTCAAGGGTTTTCATAGGGCAAGTCATCTATATCAAAAGATATTTTAAGTCGAGTTGGTGGTATGGAACATTAAGAAAGGCTGTGAAAGAAGCAAACATATAAGAAAAAAAAGGGCAGTCTAAGATCAGGTAAGGACTTTTAACCTATCCTGTTTTTGGCATACTCTCAAGGGAAAACATTTAAGATAAACATAAAAAGTAACCTAAGATCAGGTAATGACTTTTAACCTAGCATGCTTTGGCATACTCTTAAGGGAAATCTTCAAAACAACTGTTTAAGACTAAACAAGGGACAGGGCTAACCAAAATTCCTTGACTGGCTATACTCTATTGAAATCATTCCCAAACACACATTTAGAAGAAAACATAAAGATAAAGCTTATCAGTTAGAATTAGGGTACTTTTACAAGTAAATACTAATATATACTTGTTGTTCTTTATCAGAGCATATGAACATAGTGGAAACATAAGGAGAATAAAAATTACAATAAGAATAACATCACCAATGATTTAGATCAGGATCCAGTGAATCTGCTTGTCTATTTATTTCCAAAACCAATTACATACTTTGAGTCCAATAGCTTTTACAATCCAATACTTCTCTTCCCAACCTACTATGTTACAACTAATCAGTAACTCTTACTCAATAACAGTTCAATAACTAACAAATTTCCAACGCTTTACAATGAGTTTTCTTTGAATACATATAGGTGCAAAAAGGAAGAGTGCTGCAAAAATGGTAATAAATATCAATTAAGACAGAGGGGGAGAGATATTCAAATGCCCATTCTACTTAATGACCATATCATTAACTGATTGTACCATTTTAGTATTTTTTTCCTGTCTTTGATACATATCTGGTAGGCTGGTAATAACTCCGAAGTGTGTTATTTGAAACTAATTGTGGCTAAAGTACTCTGTTTGACTTCTGAAACAAGTAACTGTCATATTTCGGTTCTGAGGCCTCCCATGACTGTGCAATAACTGTTCTGACAGTTTTAATGATGTTCTATCATCAAGATGGCTATCACGGTGTCTTTGAAAGGTGAAGTAGACTTCAGGTGTCCTTACGGGTTTCTGAGAAGGAAATAGCCTCACTGATGTGTCCTTATGAGGATTTCTTTGGCTGATTTTTTTGACCTTAATTGATTTGTCTTCAATACTTTTCTTTATCCCTTGAAATGGTGGATTAGGCTCTTGACCTTCAAGCTTTGTTTTAGCCTTTAATCCTTAATTTCTTTAATTTCCACTGTTCTCCATTTATCTTTGATGTTTGTAGGCAGGTGTCTCTTTCTGCGCTGTAGGGTCTTATCGGATTAACCAATGTTCATGACGCATTGGCAAAACTGTTGAATCTAACCCTAAGTCCCTTTTCTGCATAAAAATGGGCCTAAGGATCGTCATCCTAGGCTCTGCAACTTTAAATTTGTTGTGGGAGTGCCTGTTCATGGGGTGGTCACCATTAAACCTGCAATAAACATCAAACAATTATAAAAACCTATGTTTGGGCTTAACTGCTTCATAGGGCTTTGGCGGAGGTAGAGGAGCTTTGCAGAGAGGTGGAATGCAAGTAGAGGAGGTTTCCATGGTGAAAACTATGAAGACCAAGGTTCAAAACCAAGTTGGGAGCAAAGAACAGGATTGGCGGTTTCAAGAACACCGAAGACGATATCTGCGCGGGCCTGAAGAGGTAAGTGGTATTGGGCCAGAGGAACGCGACACAGGTGGGCGGGTGATGCATGTCCCTTGAAAACTACCTATTTCATGTTGAAAATGGGTTATGGTCAGCTATGGAAAAATGGGCGCAAAAATTCCTATAGACCATTGGATCTGGGGGGGCAGATCAATGGTGAATATCACGAGGAAACATGATGGAAGGCCCTAGCGTGGTTGGGTGGGACCTGCGGGATTATATGGAAAATAGAAATAAAATACACATAGCAGGGGCACTTGAGGTATGGATGGGTTTGTGGGTCGAGTGCCTCCATAGTAAATCTGGACCATTGGATAAAGATCCCCCATAGTTAAAGGAGTCAACTGTAGGGGCACTCATATAGTTGACCTTTGTACTGAAAATTCCCATGGGTGGAAGAAGAGGTGAATCAATGCGGGCAGTCAGATCTGTGAGATGGACGGTTAGGATTAACTTCGACGGATCGGCAGTCAGTGGAGAAGAGGATCCGGGATGGAGGTTTTTGGAGCTACAATGTGCCGATGGGAGAGGAAAATGCGATGGATGGAGTACCATCGGATCAAGATCAAGATTGATGGTGTAGACGTAATCGGAGCTTCGCATATCGGTGATCTAGGCAGGTGAGATGAGGAATTGTGGAAGGAGCGATTGCGATGTGCCGATGCGATGGAGGGAAGAGTAGACCTTCCGATCTGAGAGAGATCAACTGTTGGGATCTTATCGGTAGGGGATTCTATCAGAGGGGGAGATCATCAGCATGGAATTGTGATGCGTCGATGCGATGCGGGATATCCATCGGATCTTGGGGAATGGACGCTGCGATCTCATCGAAGGATCGACCATCGATGAGAAAAGAAAATGGAAGCGGGAACTTGGAATCGCCGATGTGAGATGGTAGATGGACTTAGTGCTCAGTCGCGGAGCATGGTCTTATGGTGGAAAAGTGGCTCAGGCTCAATCCAGTGGGGGCTTAAAGGTTTGCTTTATGAAAAATTTTATTTTTAAGGCCGAAATGGGATTTTTTAAGGATTTTGAGGGGTTCTGATGGGGTAAAAGAAAGGTTTTAAACCAAGTAAAAAAATATTTACAAGGTTTAAAGGGGATCTTTGAGGAAAATAAGGGATACAAATGGGAAAAATGGGTGAAATGAAGGGGTTTTTAGAGGGATTTTCCAAAGGAAAAAATGATGGAAAATGGGTCTGAAAACAGTCTCTTTTATAACAGTAGGGCTTTCTTTGATGGTTTTGAAGTGAAGATATCAAAGAGGTGGATTTTTTTGGACAAGGGACACAACAAGGCTTCAAGAACTCACAGATTAGCTCCAAATTTGTTTCTTGAAGACTAATAGACATGTTTTAGCCATCATAGTATATGAAAAATTTATAGATGGCTAACAACGGCTCCACTTGGCGATGTCAGCTCCTTGGAGGTGTCAAGAACCTCAGAAATTTTATCTTTGGAATGTAGATCAATGTCCTGCATTTTGAAAATCCTCTTTCTTCTTTGATCAAGTTGCTTGAAAAATGATCAATCATTACATTATAACAAATCAATTTTCCCCAAACAACTACCTACACAACCTACTTTCATAACATTTTTTCTTCATAAGGTGCACTTGGACTTGCAAACCTTTGACATCAACATTTTATTTTGAAAACAGGAAAAACTAATCTAAATCTACCCTTATTTCTCCATCAGTTCAGATTAAACAGTTGAAATCATAGCTTCTCTACCTAATCTACTATCTGCCAGGATTAAGCTATTTGAAAATTTTCATTCTCTATATTCTAAAACAGAAATTGAAAACACATCCAAACTAGGATTAAGCTATCTGATTTGTTGTAGTTTCCATGGCATAAGAAACCAATTGCACACAGACTTATTTGCAGAAAATTAAAACAAAAATTTGCACAGGTGTTCAATATGTTCAGCATCATCCTTCGAAAAGACGGTGATATCATCCAGGTATACCACCACGAACTTGTCTTGCTCTCCTATAAATGTGATGTCCATCGCCCTCTAGAAAGTGGCTCCGGCGTTTATCAAACCGAAAGGCATTCGGGCATACATGAAAGTGCTCCGTGGAGTGGTGAATGTCATCTTCTTTTGATCTTCAAGAAGGAATGCCACCTGATTATATCCAGAGAAACCATCCATCATGGACATTCGAGAGGATCCAACCATTTTCTGAAATATGTGATCCATTTTAGGGAGGGGATAGTTATCTTTAAGGGATGCCTGGTTCAAGTTCTGAAAGTCTACACATAACCTTATTTCTCCATTCTTCTTTCAGACTGGTACCAGGTTGGCCACCCATTCTGAATATCTCAGAGGCACAATGATCTTAGCCTTCAGCAACTTCTTGATTTCTTTCTCTATGGAGGGAAGCAACAAAGGGTTAATCTACCTTAGCTTCTACTTATGTGGCTTGGCATATACTCTCAGTGGGATCTTATGTTGGATAATACTGATATCAAATGTTTTCAGATCTTGGCAAGACCAAGCGAAAACTTCCTTCTAAGAATGGAACAACTGTAAATATTTTTTCTTGTTTTCTTCCGAGACTCCTTTAGATAATTTAACTATCTTAGGCTCATCTTCCGTTCCAATGTTGACATCCTCTACTTGAGCATCTGACATCAACTTATTAGGGCTGATTGGAACATCATTTTTATCAAAAAATATCTCCAAAGGTACTAAACCTCTGGGAATCATATTTCCTTTTAGCTTCAGCACTTTATGAGCAGCCACAATCTCTTGCCATTTATTTTGGGGTTTTTCTTTGGTTTCTCCTTCTTCACTAGCATCAATGACCAAGTTTGAGAATTCTCTAATAGTTTCCATGAAGTGTTTCATCTGCTCTTCATCTTCAAACACCTATCATTGTTTGATGTTTTCTGGGATAGAAGGGTGATAACGCACCTCTACTTCATATCTCAGAAGTGGGTTTTGAGATGGACGAAAATTAATCGCTACCATAGCCAGTGAATTAGCCATCATGTTCTGATCTCTCAGCATAAACAGTATGTTAAATGCTAGGAACAATTTTTCCACCAGGTCCCATTCTTCATTTCTGTATGCCCTTAGTCGAGGATGTTTGGTTTGGCACTGATTTTTAATCTGTCTCACCACCAGATCTAAGTCTCCAAAAACTTTAAGACTCCGAATTTTCATGTTCTTGGTAGTTTGTAAGCCCAGAAGTAGTGCCTAATATTCAACCAAATTATTAGTGACCTCATATTCCAATTTAAAAGAGAAAGGAACTAATTGTCCAGTAGGGGAGATCAAAATCACTCCTGCTCCATTTCCATTCCTTAAATTCGCTCCATCAAAGTGCAGAGTCCACATCCCCCTCTCATCATTAGTTGAATACTATTTCAACTTCAGTAAATTGAATGTTGGTTCCCACAAGAACTCTTGTTCTTCCTCGAGCATTAGAAAAGAAAACTATCCCTCTTTAATGTATACCAGAGAATTGACTAAGCCATTGGCTCTAGTCACCATTTTCACGAATATTGACTCCTGATACAGCCTTATTTCTTGTCCCCCAAACACTTCAATGGTTGCATAGGTGACATCAAGATTGATTGACCCTCCAATTTTACTACCCCATGATCTAGACAGAAGCATCCCGAAACGGGCTGGGATATCGGTAACCACTATGTCCATGACAACACTCTTGGCTGGGATATGAGCCAAGTTTACCACCACATATTTAATCATCCCAAGAAATTTGACCCTTTTGGAGGAAAATCAATAGAATTCTTTGTATGGTAGAGTGATCTGCAATCCCATCTGCTCCATGACTGAAAGGGGTAACAGGTTATATGATGCCCCTGAATCTAACATGAAATAGTGCAGAAACAAATCGTGTATGACTAAAGAGACATAAAAATGTGGTGTTGCAGATTCCAACTATTCTACATGGGGGCCAAATACTACCATGGGTCTTTCCTCTTAAAGGTTAAGACAGTCTGGGTGTGGAGTTACACCATGAGGAAGCATTAACTGAGAGACCTTAGCTTTATAGGAGGGCTGTTTGAGGAGTTCGACTAAAGGAACATAAATTTTAACTTTCTCTAGCTCTTTTTGGAGATTAAACACAATGGGCCTATTTTCTACAGTGGTCTCTTTTGGTTCCTTGGTGAGGACATGGGTATTTTCATCAGTGGACATACATTTAGGATGTTCAAGAGGGTCAGTTACCGAATTGGATGAGGATGAGGGAATACCTTTCTATCCTGAGGGTTCTTCAATAGGTTCATTACCTTTTTTATCAATCTTTCGGAAGGTTGACTCCTCAGGAGGTGACTCTTCTTCTTGATCTTGAGTACGTGTCCTCTTCCTGGAAGACCGAAGGTCATACTTCTTGTGAAATTGGGCTTGCATGAAATTGACGAAATGTCTGCAATAATCATCAATATCAGGATCTGCAGTGGGGTTCGTTGTCTCTTCCTCTTCCTCCTCTTGTAGGGAAATCTCTACCTCCTCGCTTTCTAAATAGGCGAGGTATTGATCATCTTGTACATCAGGACCATCTTCAGCAGGGCCTTCCATTTTCCCTTCCAAATATAGAGGGATTTTTATGTGATCTTGATGTTCCTTCTTATCTCTCTGCAATATCTGTAGTGGTGGCTTTTCGTATTGTGGGTTATATCTTCGGTTAGGAGCAGTCTGAGATGGACGAGATGAGGTGTTATTTGATTCTAGCTCGAGCTTCACCAATTTACTTGACAGGTTCTTAATCATTTTTTTCATCTCTTCAATCTTATAATCTAATACCTCCCTATCTTGGTTTGAAGAAGAGGCTTCTTCTTTACCTCTTTGCCTGAAGTTGTGGCCCAATATTCCTTTCGATTTTCTTGTACATGCAAAGTTAGCCTCTAAATCTAGTGCATCAGTCTAAGCTTGATCCAGAGAAGTAGATTTCCTCTCCCTTAGGGTGAAACTTAACTCGGATTCAAATGCTCCTATGAACACTACCTTAGTAGTTGTCTGGGGAGGTTTCATATCAGCCGGTAGATTGGTGTATAACTTTTTAAATCTCTTTATAAACTCGGCCATGTATTCATTATGATTTTTCTTTAGTGCGTTGAACTCTGTGAGGCAATAACCATGATCCCTTTTCTCTCCCCATTTTCTGGTGAAAACATTTTCCATCTCCTCCCAATTAGTGATGGAGCGGTCTCCAAGAGTCTTGAACCACTTTCGAGCTTCCCCATCTAGAGATTGAAAAAATAGCCTCAGTACCATGTCTAGATGTTCAACATTAAAATTCTATGTGAAAGAAGAGAAGTATTCCAGATGCTTTTGCGTAGCACTGCTGTCTTCCTCGGTAAACCGAGGTAAGAGCTTCATGCAGTCTTGGGGCATGTCATTTAGAATATGTGGTAATGCCAGGGGGCATATTTATTTAACAAAAATCCAGGAACTGCCATGGGAGGGGGTGGAGTAAGAGGAATATTTGGCTGAATGACAATGGGGATACGCTGAATGGTCATCTGTGGATTTTCTTGGGCAAGCGTAATCTGAGGGATGGTTACCTTCTTTATTTCTTCAGCTTCCAGAGCAGGATGTAAGACAAATCTTGGAATTTCTACTGACTCTACTTCGTCTTTTACCTCTGACTGCTTAAGGAAAGGGTTATTTGGTGGGTATTCAAGGACTCTTGCAATGGAACCAAGGCCTTGGGCTTGAGCTTTCTATGAGGAAGACGGGGATTCTTTAAGAGAGAATCTGGGTACATCAGTGTGGGCAGGTTGCTTTTCTTTCCAGATTCATTTCAATAAGATCTTCTCTGGGTTAGATTCAGAATGCATTTTTAACTAAGAGGTATCTGACCCTAGGTGGGGCTTTTGGTAAGCCAGGATTGCAAATGGATTTTATACTTCAAGCGACAGTGGAGTCACCAAGGTGAGGGATATACAACTCTCAACCCTTCATGATCACTTGATTTTGAAGGGTGAATGTGTTTCTGTCGTACCCAGGGATAATATATTCAAATTTGATCCCTGGAATCGGCACCAAAAATATGTTGTAACTCCTAGAGACAACCCTGAGTTGTGGAGGACCAGTGCCTAGGACATCTTAAACCAAGAGGATTCAGAAAAAAAAATCTGTAATTGACAATACAAGACCTCTTGTTTATAAAAGGATTTATAATTTCATAAGATGGGACAAAGACATCAAAAACAAAGAGTAGATAACAATAACATCCAGCGGTATACAATAAGGGTCTATAAGCATATATCAAAAGGCAGATTTAGATTTAAAAAGCTGTGAGGAGGGCCGAACATGAAATCCGTGTACAGTTACCAAAATAAAAGAGTGTGGAAACGACAACATCAAATGAAGGGAATATTAATGACAGGTAGGCCTATTCTAACATGAGAATCTACCCAAGCTAATATCAGAAGAAAGGTGATGAATGTGATATAACATATGAACATAATATCAAGCTTTGAGCCATATTTAAAGCGCAATAAAAAAATAGATATGAGTACCTTTTCACAGATAAATTCACATCTAGTTAATCAACACTCGCATTCTGACAGCTTATGATATAAAGTGAGTAATGGAAGTGTCAAGAACCTTTGTATTAGAGTATAACATAGGGAATACAAAGTGTAGCTTATGTCATAAGGAATCCATCACACAACAGAAAAATAAGTTTCAGTTTCCCGACAGGATCCTTCGACATATACTATGAGAATGCCTTAAAACTTTAGAAAATGGAACATTCATGACTAGCAGTCTCTGTTCTGGAAAATATGGAACTCTGTTTCAAATTTGGGTTCTCTCTTTTATAACCCTAAGCTGAGAATTGAAAAAATATATTTTTAGACCAATATTCGTCCACAGAAATATATTTTCTGTTTTGAGTCTTTATCAAACTCAAAATTGACGATGAGGAAAAACACCTTCATCATCTGCATAATGGCCTTAACGAAAGTGCCAACTGAAAACATAACAACTAAAAATAAAATAAAATGCATAGGGTAAAATGAATATTTCACCTGATATTACAAAGCAAAAGAAATAACAAGTAAAAAGGCCACCTGGGCCAGATCATGAGTATCATTTTTTGGGATGATGAGGCGTGGCTGCTGTCAGCTGATTTGGAAGAGCCGATGATGCAGATGAGCCAACTTTGTGTCTCTAAGGAGGTAGGGACTGGTGGAACGGTGTGGTGGCTGGAATGTTAACATACTCGCTACATTTCTACCATATGGTCACCCCTGGTGGGGGCATAGTAGCAAAAATCTCCACTAAGTCATGTATATCATTCAATTCAGAATAATCCACGCAGAAGGCCAAGCACTACTTGATCTAACAGAGAAGGAAATTTTCCTTGCCTAGGGCGGTAATTATTGTTTCAGCTTTAAGGCGAGTATTTTTCTTATAGGAGAGATCATTCTGGTTCATAACGGCTGTCAAATTCTGTTCATAATCGGTTAGACTTGAAAACACAGTTGTTACAGGCTCCCAACATGATGGGAGGCCTGCCTTCACCAGCTCATCCCATTCTTGATCGAACTACTCCACTCCCTTGGCAACCTGTTCCAAACCACTCAATGTGTTTGCACGTGCGGTCTCTTTCTCGATTACCCTTCTGATTTCCATCACTCCCTTGAACCGGTTTTTGATCCCTTGGACAACTAGCTCTTCAGATTCTAATCTGTTCAGGTAAGTGATATACTTTTTGGCCATGGCCATCTTTACCTCCGCTTCCACTAAACCTTCCTGTAACTTTCCTTTGAATAATCAGACCACAATCTTTTTATCATCCATTAAAGTAATATATTTTTAAACTTTCTTTACCTCTGATATAATTTCGGTCCAAATGAGGCGCTTGGCTTCTAAGAGGGTTGTGTTTCCTTTCATTTGGTTGGTCAGTTCCTTGATGGTATTTTTCTGTTGCAGCTTCTCCCTTTTCACTCCTTCCACCTCTTCTTGCAGGGCTACTACCACCTTGTCGTTTTCTTCCATCTTAGCTTCCAACTCCTGTATTTTCTAATGTGTTGTGTGGGCTTGCTTTTCTGAGACCTACAAGTACGAAAAAGCTTTGGTTAGTTGCGTTGGAGTGGTACCAGGCGTATCAGAGGTTGGGGTCATGCATACGTATGTATCCCATTTCCCCTGCAACTTGGCCAAGTTTTGTCTGAGGGAAACCATTTCTGCAGCCGTCTTAGTATTCCCATCCCTTTCCTGGGCCAACGAATCAACGAGAGTTGATATCTCTCTTTCCACCTGGGCTAACTCATATTTTTGTATATATTTCCCATGGGGGATGTGTAGTCTCTTCCTTAACTCCGATTTTTTGGCCTCCAAATCCAAGATGATCTGCTTCCGGATCCCGTCTTTGTCGCTTCCTTTTTCCCTCACTATCCTCCTAAGATTTTGCAGGTTGTTGCTAATGCCTCCGACACTAGCCCTCTCTTTCTTCTAGTTCTCCAACACCTCTTTATACTTGTCTTCTATCTTCCTCAGTGTGAGTGCAAGATTTATGACCTCCTCTCTTAACATATCCCTGATGCATTGGTGGAGACTGAGCTTGTCAGTTAAAGGGTCCTTTTCCAGATTCATGGGAACCTCCAAAGCTCAGTAACTAATTCCATCAGCTGTCGGATCTAGCACCACTTCTATGATGGCTATTATAAACTATTCTTTTTGCATATCAAGCTCAAAGGTGAGCCGAGTATGATATTTATCCACAAACCCGACCAATTCTGCTCGGAGCTTCTCCCTTACTGTCCGGTTTGCATTTCCAATCTCTTCCCTCACTTTGTATCTATTGATCGAAATGGCCTGTGGTATTCCATAGGGTTCCGAAGAGGAAACGCCATCATAATTTACCATGAAACCAGCCTTGCCCTCATCAGGCTCCCCGTACCAGATCAATTCCTCTTGCAGAAGATTTTCCCAGATAATATCCACCTCATCAGTTCTCTGCTTCTTGGAGGGATGGGATCCCTCCACTGTATCCACACCTTCTTGCTCCCCTTAAAATTCGGTCTGATTGACCTTCCCTCTTCTCTCTGTACTCGCTGAAGCAGTGTCACCCCTTCCCTCTACAACCAAAGATTCAACCTCCACTTGCAAAGCCAAAGGCCATGTATGAAGGTTAGATCTCCATTCAATTAAGGGCCTAGTCTCATGTACATATGTAGTGGACTTAATCTTCCTTTTCCTATTGGAAAGAATTCCTTTTGGGTCATAAGGCCAAGCTTTCCCCTGTACTAGTTCCATCCCCTGGAGCAGTGCCTCCACTGTGGAGAGGCGTGTCTTGAGTTTATGGTGAAGGGGCCGACAATGGTAGGGGGCTTGAGAATGTAGCGTTTATTCACGGGGACGAAGTGGAATTGGTTGTCTTTTAGGGTTTGACAAATGTATTCAAGGGAGAAAATCTACATAGAAGGGAACAATGATAGGCGGTAAGGGGGTACATCTGCACCATAGACTCTGATCTCAATGTAGTCGTCAAACAGGTACCAGTCCCCTGTGCTCTCTTCATCATCAAACTATAGCCAATCCTTCTGCTCAGGAAAAATCCTGGGTAGAGGGCTATCATGAACTAAGGTGTGGGAAATGGTCATGAACTCATTCAAAAACCTTGTATAACCTCTCCCATAAGGCTGTTGACGCACTAAGACGTTCCACTCAAAGACAGTTATTGGTTGGTCGTTCATTCTCAAAAGGATTTTGAGGCCTGAAGCTTAAAACTTGTTAGCATGTTCAAACAAAAAGAGGTAAAACACTAGTGAGCAGAAATGGAAAGCCCTCGAAGAGGGTAGTTATTGGAACTGGATTTGAATAGCCGAAGCCAGGAAAGTGGGGGTGTCTGAAAAAACAACCTGCTGTGACATGAGCCAAAGGAGAGCTATACATTATTTTGACACCCTCTCGACTCCCTGAGACCTAGTAACCTTGAGATGAAAGAAAGAACAGGCTAGATATTGTCTCTGAATGTGGTCAAGGGCACCATATCTGAAGACAGGATAGCCATAAGACGAGACTCTGAAATGAAAGAGAGGAATTCACTTTGCTGCTTCCAGGGCAACTTGGAAAACTGACGTGACAGGGACGACTTTGTGAACTCAACATAATTCTAGCTATGAGGGAAATAGAGGGCTTCCTTAATGAGCTCAAGAGATATACGGAAAACCTTATTTCCCTAAGCCAATATAAATACATCCCTGCGATCGTCATATCCATCTCTAAGCCAACATATGAACTCAGTAACTGGAAATGTGGGCGGAGAAATTTGGTAATATAGGCCTGACTGGCTGACTCTGAACCAGTCTTGGCCCTTCACATGGCTTTCTAACAGGTTGGGTCTAACACGAGAGACACTGAAATGGTATTGAGGGTTGCGAATATGAGCTTGTGTGTCAATGAAAGGGTTACGTCCGAGGATTGCCCTGACCTCGTGGGCTTGCAGGGTTTGAAGTTCAGAATTTTTGGGCTTGGCTCTGCCCATGACCATTTTGAAAATTATAGCGGAAGGAAAACTGTAAGGTGGGGGAACGACTAAATACCTGTAACCAATGAGGAATACCTAAGAGGGAAAGTGATGCATGGGGTTGAAAGCGACCTGGTGCTGGATTTCATGCTTAGCTGCATGACAAGTTTTGTAAGAACAAGTATTTTACCAAGAATGGGCATAAGACAGGGTTAAACAGGCCATATTTTTATGAAAAACAAGGTTAGGGTGCCAACTTGTAGGGCTGATGTCATAAGGATGTCGACAATGGGGCACGTGGCATTAGGCTATTGGCTACCACAAGCTGGGTAGGTGTGAGCCACCCGCCGGGTTAATACCGGTACTGGTCGTGTACCGGCTTTCCTAACTTACATTACCTTTGTTTGAAATAATGCCACCTGTTATTCTTGAGGGTTCCAATTAATGATTCTAGCAGGGGCCCATGAAGTCCTCTCATGACGTTCCATTACCCCAAAGAATGGTTAAAACTTGCTCCGCCAACTTGTGATGTCATGCATTCCGGGGGGTATAGCTCTGCCTTCTTCATACCATCCTTGGTACCCACAGAATCCATCCATGTGGTGCCTTTTCTTAGATTGCCCCATGTATGGTTTGCGGCCCCACCTTTTCTTAGCTGTGAAGCACCATCAGCTCCTTTGTTCGTGCTCTTACCATAAAGGGGGGGTTAGCATACCATACTTCCCTTATATTTACTTAGCTCACTCACACCTCCAAATATATTTTATTCATTTACCTTGAGTTTTTCCTTTGCACATTTAAGGTGAGGGCTACAATAACAAAAATTTCAATGGTATATGATAATTTGGGGAGTAGGACCTTCCTTTTAGTGGTGTTGGAAAATTAGGGAGTGGTAGATTCCTTTAGGTGGTTGTTTAGGAAACCTATAAGTAGAAATTTACAGGGAAGTGATGTAAAAGCTAGTTGTATATTTCCTTGGATGAAGGAATAAAGAATAATATTAATGTCTTTACATCTTGCATATATGTATGATAATTCTTATGTTGATATGTCCTTCATATATTGGTTCTTTCTCATATATGACTCGTTGTTAAGTTTCTTGAAAATATTAACTTAGAAATATTTGTATAATTTGGTCACACTACTGATCCTCCCTACCCCACCCCCCCCCCCCCCCCCCTCCCCCCCTCCTCTCTTAGTATTTTCCTATTTTCTAACATTAGGCATTCAAAATTTTGGAGATTAGAGTTAGGAGTGGTGAAGGATTTTTGCCTGAAATTTCAGTTATGTGGTATTTCATGTATGATCACATTTCCTGATTAATGAGAAGCACTTATTGCTTTCTAGACTAATCATTGCAGGATTAGTAAATGAGTCTCTCTCCAAATTTGTTTATTCATCTTTCTTTGATGAATTTAGTAATAATTTATTTCATGCAACAATATCTTTTCATTCAGTAGTTCAACGCATCCTTTCTATCAATAATATTATTTCTTGCATATTATTAAGTTATTTATATTATCATCCTTCTTATGCATTGTACTTTAAGTTTAGACAATAGCTATTTTATTTATCTTGCTTAAATAATTATCTCTTTGCTTAATGTATTACATTTCTGCCACCTATTAGTGCATGAAATTTTTTCTTAAAAAGGTATAGGAAACTCCAGAGTTACCCTTTTGTTCCATGAAATAATCCATCATAGGCATCTAAGATTTGTAAAGACTCCTTGACTCTCCTAACCTTCATTCACCTTATCCTCCTCATAAAAACACATGTAGAATGCATATTACCTCTCTTGGGCCTATCTCATGTATCAAAATAGGTACTCCCATAGCAACCCATTATTTGCATCAAAACGCCTCTAGATTTAGACCCAAATCCTGATAATCCTTCCTTAGCATTTTACAATGCTCACCAAACCTTTAGTATGGAATTTCGAATTTCAGAGGCCCCCTATAATCCTTAACCTAGTGGAAGTAGTAAAATTTCTTTCTTTTCTACAAATTTGGGTTTACCATTTGAATGCTCTCTTTTAGCTGCAATTTTGTTTAGAATACACATTAGCATAGATTAGAATTTTTTTCTAGATTTCTTGAATTGGTTTTAGGTCCTTTCTTTCCATTAGAATAGGTTTACTTTCTATTATTTTCCTTTCTGTAATTTCTGAGAATTTATTGTAGCATAGATAACAAAGCAATCTCTGTGTAACCTAGTTCCCCTTCAGTTTCTTTCACCTACAGTAGATCAACAAAATAAGAACACGTTTGCAAGTTGCACACATAGGTTTGACCCCTCTTAAGTTTTTATGAACCCACGAATGAAAATTAATGTCAGGATTCCTTACGTGATGCAACATTATTTCTGTAATATTGAGGTTCATGATAGGACTAAGAGAATGCTACTATGAAGAATCAATTAGAAGAAGCAAGAATGATGGAAGAAGTGAGGCAAGGCCAACTAAAATAAAAAGAATGTCGTTGTGGGTCTCTAGTATTTGAGATTATTTATTTTAAAAATGAGCTAGAAAAAAATATTAATCAAAGTGGTAAATGACAATAAGATAAGTATAAATGAAACCTACAATTAGGTTACTATATGCTGAAATTGCAATATTTCTTATATAGTTTCAGGAAGTAATCATGATAAAATGGAACATGCGGATGGAAACAAATCCCATGATAATCTTCTTTCTATCAACTCTCTAGAAGAAGATAATGATCAAAGGAAAGTATTAAACTTTGAATATGAACTTTCCAATCCCTTATATGAGATAAAAGAGTAACATATTATCAGTATAAAGGCCCAATTAGAATATTTGAGAAAAGTTGAAGATGTATCGATGGTTAACCCACAAGATATAGATATGGCATTAATATTGTCACAAAAATTTCTTCAAGATGATCTAATAAATACTCTAGAAGAGCTAAGGAGACTCATAACCATGAATAAGAGATCAAATGAGCTATTAAAATGACGTTGCTATTCGAAAGACATAGTTATAAGAATATAAAAGGAATGAGGATGATCTAGTGAATAAGATGAAAGAAACTATGCATGAATATGTAAAACTTGAAGAGGAAGTTGTCTCTACAAGGAAGAAATTAGAGGAATAAAATTATAATTTGAGGTTAGGCAAAAGAACTCAAATTTTGTACACAATTCTCAGGAAGAAAAGATATCCCCTCATCAAAATAGGCCTTGGTTATAAATAAGGCCACAAGAAATTCAAATATGAAACATGCTAAAGGACACCAAATGGAGAAAAAATTAATAGTTATGCCAATACATTCATAATATCTAAGAGAAATAAAATTGAAGACGCCAATCAAGAAAAATATCAGCATAAGCGTGTGAATTTTATCAGTTCAAGTAACACAAAAGATAAGTAGTAATATTTAGTGGGTCCCTTTTCCATTGATTTCAAATGGGGGAGAGAAAGAAGACATTGAGAACATAAAGAAATGTTGGACTAGTATCTTGATAGGGGGAGTTCAATCCATTGCCTTCAATAATCATCAATCTCTATTGGTTTTTTTCCATCAATGACAAAGGGGCAAATTGTTGGGCATAGTGTTTTCATTGATGAAAACCAAGTTCATTGATGTTAAAGGGAATTTCAAAGGAAGTATGATGTATTGGAGGTAAAATTCCTTGAAATATCATATCTTTAATGTCAAATATGGTTTACAAATTATTGAATTTCTAGTGAAGTCATGATTATTAAATGATTATATAGATGGTATATTACACTTGTTCAAACTCCTTCGAAATGAGAAGATAAGTCAGTTATAAATTAACATAGAAAAAATGCCAAATTTGTTAACAGTAATGTATCTTCAAAGTGAATATATGTTTTTGTGACCAATCAATGGTAGTTGGTGTGTAGACATGCGTGTTATTTTCTAGGCTTAAACACCATGCATCTCAGGGAAGATTTGGAAGTTATGGATTTCATGAACAATGGATGGAGTGCTAACTTTATAAAGGTTTAAGGAAGGTTTCACACACCATGTCATTTGGCCCCCACCATGTTGGACCAATAAAAATGTGACATGTCGCAGGTGCCAGGTGGTATTTCTATTGGATGCCACATGGACCCTTCAGTCGCAGGACACACGGATTGATGACATGGAAACATAGAATTGGTGACAAGTGGAAGTGTAGGTAAATGTAGCTGATGGAATTGATGTACACATAATCAAAGATGTGGCAATACAATAGATGGTATAGAAGCGCGATAAGGTGTGACATGACATGTCTAGTTAGTATCTTTGAGTGGAAAAGTAGACCAAATCTAGGTGACACATGGCACCACTAAAAGAGTTCCATGTTGCATGATGATGCCATGCTAACATTAACATTATATGGACCATGAACTACTAAGGACCAAGTCACATGGCAAGGTCATACATAGAATTGGGTAAGACCTAGGGTTAATTTGGTAATGGTCTAAGTGCCAAATCAAGTCACATGTAAGGTTATACACTAGCCCAAATTAAAATTTACATTGGCTCGGGACTCAAATTGATGCTATCCCCAACATGACCTGAGGGAGCACCCACACACACACACACACATATTTTTGTTTGTGTGTGTGTGTTTCATGTGGTAGCAATAGGGCATCCATTGTATGTTTCATAAGCCTAAAGGTGTATTGATTCATTTTATCTTAGACATATATATATATATATATGTGTGTGTGTGTGTGTGTGTGTGTGTGTGTGTGTGTGTGTGTGTGTGTGTGTATGTACAATAAAATGGCTCCTATTTTATGGTTAAGCTCAAATGAATATTGGTTAGGTGTTGGATAGGGTACCGCTCGTTCGAATATTTTGAGAAAGACTCTACAAAACTAGGAGCAGAGTGCGCAGCGCGGAGCGATGTTAAAGTCTTAGGGGATTTGGAGTGGGTCAAATCCCCTTATTTCGTAAAGGCATGGGAATTATTTATGTACATTAAGCTTCATCGATGGTTTTTGGACCATGGTATTGTAAATTTAAACACTATATAAGGATTCTAGGATAGACCTTGAGATAATAGGAAACTTTAATTGATAGAATGCATTTGGATGTAAGGCTATTTTGAGTCTGTATTCTATGGTTTGGGTTAGAGAAAAGGCTCCTGTAGCTGAGTGCATGGAGACCTTAGGAAGTCTACAACTCAATGCGCAAACCCCAACAACTGAGTGCATAGGGTGGAACGTATTGTATTGAGAAGATCTGAGAATTAATTAAATACTTTTTGAGACATATCTATATTATTTTATTAAGTGTTTGCTTATCTATACTTTGATATTATTTTTTCTAAGTTAAGTTTTTACTTATAATTGCATCGTGAAGTCCTGTTTATGGTTATGTATGTTTTTTTATGCTTGTTAAGGTAAAATCGTGCAGTCTGCAATAAAGTTCAATAGAAACATTGAATAGTGATTGTATAATTAGTATATATGATCTGCGAACCTTTGTTAATTATCGAAAAGAAGATAATCCCTAAAGCCACACTCCATTGTCCCTTTGGATGGATAAACCTGGTTCTAGCATCCCCCCTATATTGCCTCAGGTGTTACTTCAGTCTACGCAGCAGACCGTTGCCGAAAGGGCCGGTAATAGTGGGTTTTGTTGGTTCGCATAGCCATATTTGAACCTCAGTCTAGGCCCCATCAAGCCAACAAATGGTTCCATCGATGAGACCACGATCTGACTCAGGGTTATGTGGATTTGGTATCTGTCTAAGAAATAGATTCAATATTTGGTAGATATAAAAGAACGTGAGTTTTTTGTGAAAGAAAATAGAAATTTGCGCTTATCTATTGAAAAGCGATTGCAGATGTATATCTTTACAGATCAGCATGAGATATTTTTCTCCTCATTTTCTAGTAATTTGTACGAGTGGTTATCAAGACTATCTAAGCAAATGGCACGTTTCAAGAATTATAACCCTACTGCATGGAATCTGGAGTTGATCAAGAAACTAAGGGAAGCTGATAACAAGATCGCAAGGGTAGTTGATTATTAGAATGATAGTATCCTTGGAGGATTTATTACTGAGTTTGTGATCGATACATATGTATCATATAGTGAAGCAAAGTGAAATTTTTTCAAAGGCCCATGAGGTAAGTACTTGAACTCATTGAAGCTTTGGATTAAGATGCTAATATGTGAAATGGTTGTACTACGGATGTAATCAGATTTATGTTAGGATAAATTAAAACTATAACTACGTGGATTCATAAGAGATTTAGGGTAGATCTTAATAATTACGTTAATTCTTAGTACAATCCACTGTTTGGGTCTGAAAGTGAAGAAGGAGAAAGCCACCTTGGTACCCCTAGAAGTGCGTCGATAATTTTTGAAGATCATCAAGGCACTTCTGGAATTCCCCAACCTTCCACTCCCATCATAACCCATCCTTATACCATTCCTCCATTTCCCCCATTTACCATGGCTCACTCCCCAAAGATTCCTTTTTTCAAAGTATCGGATGATCCCGAGAAGTTATGGTTTGTTGGAGAAGAAATATGGAGATCACATAACATCACTGATGAGAATATGAAGAAAGCGCAGTTGGTCACGATGCTTCAGGATAGAGCATTATCCTGGTATATTACTTACTCCTTGACAAACAAAAATGCTGTGTTGGCCCAAAATAAGGCTGTACTAAATGCTAAATTTAAGAATCTGAAGTCGCAATCCAAATGTATAATGGAGATCAAAGATATCAATCAATTGGTCACTGAAACTATGTTGGAAGTTGATCAAAGGTTTAAGACACTACTAAGTCAAGTTATCTTTGTGATCCCTGACAAGAAGCACAAGGAATGGTTTATAGTTGCGCTATTTCCGCATCTTAGGTTGCCATTGTCTCAGCGAAATATCACAACCCAAGCATAAGCCTTGGAGATTACAATGAAGCTAGAAGATTTGCTAGTAGCAGATACCAACATAGGGTTTCAACAAATCTAGACCCAGCTATAAAGCTTACATATAAAACTCCAAGATTTGAATAAGGGAAAATAAGTTTCATTCGACATGCATGCAAAAGTTTGGTGCATAAAGTGCAAAGTGAAGAGCCACCATAAGGATCAGTGTCCTGTTTATAGATGTTACTTGGGCATCGGGATGTCAATTCCATTAAGGCCTGGGCCAAGTACTGGACCAAATCTAGGACCGAATTTCCAGTGTAGATTACACGAAGTTGAAGGCCAACACTCCACAAAATACTGTCATCCGTTGCATAAGTACATCCAGTTGTTGAAGCAATTGTTCTATAATTCTTTTAGTTCATTAGGACATGATGACAAGAAATTTCGAAGCTATGATCTAATGATGTAGAGTCGCGGATCATACAAGTGGAAGCCAAAGGTCATGAAAATCCAGGTTCTCCAACAGCATGCAGAGGTTTCCAAGGCAGAGGGAGTGACCAGAGGAGGTGTTGGACGAGGGTGCAGATAGATCATATGCTATAATTGTGATTAGCCTGGACATTTCACCAGGGATTGTCAGAATCTCGTTGTCATATCTTGTAGGTATTGTCACGTATTTGATCATGAAATAGAGGATTGTACTACATTTTTGGCTAAAATGTAGGAAAAGCCCAATCAGTCGCCTGCCCAGAACATACAAATGAACATATCTGAACCATGGGAAGAGGATCTAAGTTTCAACGTAGTGACATGAAGTGGTATAATTACCGAAGAAGATAAATTGGAAGGAAAGAATCATATGGAGGATACATGGGTCTGAAAAT
Organism: Pinus albicaulis; assembly: GCA_034641835.2. Lineage (NCBI taxonomy): Eukaryota > Viridiplantae > Streptophyta > Pinopsida > Pinales > Pinaceae > Pinus > Pinus albicaulis. Next base: position 1,001,659,082 of record CM076579.1, read on the forward strand.
CTGGAGACAAGAATAATGGGTTCGATGTACAATGTGAAAGAGAATCCTTCATGGAAGCAAACAAGAATTGTATGAGCCCTGGAGCTTCAACATCAACAGCGTAGAGACATTGATTCCATTGAAGAATAAAACCAAGGATATTACCGAATCCCAACAATTTGATCCATCCATTCTGAAGTCCTTGAAAACATGTATGAAGTTTCTAAAGGATCATAAATTTGTGGAGTAGTCGTATGATATGATTAACAAATGCATTGGTAAAGAAGACCAACAACCAGAAAAAACGCGTAGTTCATAAGGTCTACAAACATAAGAAAAGAATCGGTAGAGAAATGTGGCTAACTGCACAAATCGACGGTTATGAAATGGACCAAGTCATCCTTGACTTGGGATCAGATTCCAACATTTTTCCAAAACAAACATGGGAACGCATGGGGAGACCTAAGCTGCAAGGTCACCAATTCATTTAAGAATGTCAAATCAACATAATATCATCCCTATGGGTCTATTGCATGGCATTAGCATAGATATTGATAGTGCAAGTGTACTGTTAGACTCCGAAGTTATTGATATTGTTGCTTGGGTTTGATTGGGCTTATGACATGGATGTTATAATCAATATAAAAAATAGACAGATGGTGTTTGAAAGAATGGTACAGGGTTTGTTGTGCCTCTGGGCCCCTATGAAGGAGCACGATACAGAAAACCGGTCCAACATGAATATGGTGATGTTGATATTGATAAAATCTATAATATCACTACACAGGATAAGAGCTAGATTAATCCTATCATTGATGGTAGAATAATTTTGGAGCACGATAGCTCGTGTGTTTCAGACTCATTGAAGAATTGGAGCATTGGAAAAACTACTTTCATGAAGTATCTACTAAGTGGTGTAATAGAGCTACCAAAGCACTTCGTTGTGTCACATCAGAGGTACATGAATTACAATTTTATGATGGATCTGGGAATTTTGTTTTATTTCTAGAAGCGTTTGAGCAGAAGGTGCCTTAAGAACAATGATATGAAGCTTTGAAATTTGTATTGAGGTTCTCTCCAGCCCGAATTTGGGGCGCGTACAGAGAAATATTTGGACGATGGAAGGAATTTTGTAGACTGATAAAGCTCAGGTTTGGTCACGTAAACACTAGGATCATGGAGAAGTACAATAGTAGGGATGATGCTCGTGAGCATTTGTCTCAGTGGACCGTAGCCTGGGGTGAATAACCTCAACCTAAATGGGTGAACATATTCTTCCATACCTTGGGTATGATACCTCAGCAGTGGTATCTTGAAAAGGAGTTGTGCCATCGCACCACAGATTGGTATGAGATGATAGAAGTTTTCTTATTGACTTATAACGTTGCCAATGGATGGGGTTGTATTAATGATGCTCTTCAACGATCTGAAATAGATATGAAATAATACTAAAGTAGAACTGAATATTTTCCAACAGTGAATTGATTGTTAACTTGATCGCTTAGTGTGGAATACTGAAGGAAAGAAATTGATTTTATGACTTAATCCAGAACATAAGAACCACAATTAAACATGAATTTTCAGCAAAGAATAGAGATAGAAGACAACAAACATTGATTACGGAGTTCATCCCTGATGGACTACGTCTCCAGTTTACATATGGACATCCATTTTATTAAGGATTGATCCAAGGCAGTCTTTACACAGAAATTCACCAGACTTGATGTGCTCACAAGCACCTCTAGTCTCTGTCAATATAAATCTCTCTCTCCTAGCTATCCAATGCCTATCTCTGTGCCCAATTCTGCCTCTGGACAACCAAGATACACCTGAAAGGAAAATTTCCTCTCTCTTACAAAAATATGAATACAATCCTTCAAAATCACTCCTCTTCTTCATCATGAGCAATGGTGTAATTTATAATGCAAGTTCAGGTCAAACTTGGGCCAAAAATGGAAAAATGGTTTTACATTAATGGATGAAGTTTCTCTCGGTGAAATGAAAATGTAACACCTTAGGAAAATAAGTTACATGGTATATTAATTACTTTGTGCACAAATAAATTAAAAAAACCATAAATAAACCATAGAATAAAAATAGACCCTAATGGTCTGGCTAAATGACGGAGAGCTTTGACTGACTAAATGTGACTGGTGGTGGACTAGCCACAGAATGCCACCTTGTAGATTAGGTCCAGCGGCTTCGGGCTGACTGGTGGTCAACTATCCACGTTCCAGCACAAACCCAACGGTTGCGGTCAACTCCAACTATGCAGTGGCCTTAAACCGTCGATTGTTCAAAAAACCCTGATCACATGCTATATTTCCCAACATTTAAACTCCTTCCCACAGAGTTAGACTACTACAGTTTAGACCGTTTTATAATATAACTTTCCAAAAGGTGTTTATAACATAATTTTTAAACTTTTTTATATTTCATTTGCGCTATATGGTTTGGAACTTAGGTTTATGCTCTTAGGTATTTAGCATAGGTTTAGGACCATAGTATTGTCACTTAGGATTATCCTTTTTAACTTAGGTTTTGTGCTACCATATATTTTTCCAACCTAGTTACATAGGTTTTCACCACATCATTACACCATGACATGTTCCACACCATAACATTTAACAATGACTGAAGGAGTCTCTTTCATCTGGAACATCACTGAAGAAGCTGAAGATGAACTGGACTTCACTATCGATCTGAACTGATGCAAGATCCTCTTGGATCAATCCTCTCCACTTGAAGGCTTTTGGATGATTTGAAAGGACTGTATTAGTTTTGTTGTGCTAAGTGTCTTTTTAGTTATAAAACATGTGCATACTTGTCTCTTTATTTTTCTTAAGGATTGAGGATTTTAACCATGAATTGTAGATGATTTTAGTGAATTAGAAGCATGAAATAAGCACAAATAACACTGAAGAGAAATGTAAAATAGAGAAATAAGTCACCACATAACATTTACACAGTAGGCATGATGAAGTAATTCACCCCTCCTGGGCTACATCTGCTGGTCCAGCTCCTAATGGCATGTCCATCTTTCATTATGCTCAAAAATTTTCAAATACATGTGGTTACAAGCCTCTAATGGTTTTGTTCTCTACACCAATGGCTCCAGAATGCTCCAATTAGTCTAGAATGAATCTTCGTTCACCCTCAATGGATGAAAATTGACTCTCGAACTCATTTTCCCAATAACACCTAGAAAAGCTCCACAAAATGTGGAGAACTCCACTTAACTGGACTTAGTTTAGTGCGATCCACACAAATTTAGGGTGCCTCCAAGAATTTTGCCAAAAAATACTGCAACATTTATTTGGGTGGTTAGGGGTGGCCACATGCCAACCCCAGTTCCGTGGTTACCACGATGGTTGGCGGAACCATAACACAAACCCCAGTGGATAAGTTTAAACTGGAGTTGAATTCGGAGTTATGCTTAACCATGTGGAGAGTTAGCAGTAAACATCACCATGTGACAAGGCTTAACATAAATTACAGGTGGAGTATTAAATGCCGAAGGTTGAAATCGTGGAGTTAAAGGAACTGTTGCATGTGACATATATAGCATAACTGCTGGCGGATAGAAGACTGTCAGGTTAATGTTTGTGGTTGGAGTTTTATGTTGAGGTTTCATTCTGTAATGTGACCACATATTGGGACGACTGGCAGGTTGGGACTGTTAGTAGCCCCAACCCCCAAATGCTAACATTGTAAACTTTATCAATAAGCCGAACCCTATACAAATTAAGTAATACATGTGGCTTAGGCAGTAAGTCATGGGCGTGCTCTGCTGGAGGTCTAGGGTTTGAATACTTCGACCTCACCCGAAAATTTTAATGCACTACTAAGGGGACATGTGGTAGCATTAGGGATGGCCTCGTGTCACCCTATGATTTGTCCTCCAACCAATGTAAAACCAAATTCAACAAATCAAATCACACCACTTGTCAGCCTAGGATTGGTTCTGAGGAAAGGAATATTCCTCACAGTATTCCTTTCGCTAACTATGCATCCACCATGCTGACTGGGCATCCTAGTCAACCATATCGCAAAATTTAGTTGTTTGGAAATTCGATCATAACGTGATATCTCCCTCATATGACATCAGTTTTTCGAACTATTTGCGGCACTGGAATCATGAAGGCGAGATCTAGGCAACCATCCTAGTTTCAACCTAATCCTGTAACTTTCAATTTTGAGAAAAAATTATGAACTTCGGATCACTCCTCCCCATTGGGAAGCTTTTGGCCCCCAAAAGACTTGATTACCTGTTCATTAGATGAGGGTACAACTCCCTAACCTTTCCAGCCTCCATCCATTATTCCTTGCTTGTCTTAGTGCCTTTCAGCCCAACTCGAAGGTAGTCAACACTTCCCCTCTTGGATGCTCTTTTCCTCCTGTCAAGAATTTTATCTTCTTGGAGCTCATCCAAAAATTCTAGGGAGAAATATTCAATAGAAGGTAGCTGAACATCACTTCCTTTATCATCGATCAAAGGTCACTCATACAAACATAAGTTTTCAACATTAACAACTAAATACATTTTCATATATGAAGGCAAGTCAAGTTGAAATGCATTGTTACCAACTTGCTTTATGATCTTGAATGGACCATAGAAAATGGGTTTGAGCTCTTTACCTTTTCCTTGCATTATTTCTTTGCTAATGTGCAACCATACCTCATCTCCCTCTTGAAACTTGTGATAAAATATATTTTTGTCATGCCTATCTTTGTATTTTCTTTGACTTTTCTCAAGCTTTTATTAAACCTATTGATGTATAATCTGAATTTTCTCAATGAACTTTCGAGCCTTGTCAATATCACTATGGCCATAAATTGTAACATCCTTTCCAAATATGAATTCTAAAGGCGGTTTTGACAAATACCCAAAGCATACTTCAAAAGGTGATGTTTGAGTTAAAGAGTGCTTTGCCCAATTGTAAGTGTGTTGAATGTAATGCAGTTGATCATCCCACAACTTAGGATCTTTGCTAAAATATCCTCTCAATAGATGCACAACGGTTTTGTTCACCACCTCAGTTTGTCCATCGGTTTTCAGATGAAAAGTAGTACTCTTTTTCAACTTTGTGTCCATCATACTCCATAAATTGGACCAAAAATTCCCAATGAACCTGGAATCCCTGTCACTAACAATAGAAGTTGGCAATCCAAAATGAACCCAAACACATTGAAAATAAAGTTCAATTGTTTGTTCAGCAGTAATGGTTTTCTTACATGGCATAAGTATACACATTTTACTGAATCTCTCCACAACTACATAAAGATAATCATGTTGTTTTCTTGACATAGGTAGACCTCCAAAAAAGTCCATGGAGACGCTCTCCCATGGCCTTGATGGTACTGGTAGTGGCGTGTACAACCCAAGCTTCCTATTACTAGGCCTGCTTTTTGCACACAAAGAACAACCTCTTATAAAATGCAACACACTATCTACCATGTGAGGCCAATAGCAATACCTTTGTAGATGCGCCACTGTTTTTCTTACCCCAAAGTGTCCAGCAATAAGAGATGAATGAGATTCTCTCATGATACCTAGTCTCTCTCCTTGTGGTATACACAACTTGCCCAAATGAAACAGAAAATTGTTATGCATGTGATAATCTTTTTCTTCAACTTGATTCCCTTCACTCAAACTAGCATACACATCTTGAAAATCAACATCATGTGCATATTATTCTATGTAACTCTCATGTACAATAGACTCATTTTTTAGTAAATTAGATGCACTAATGATTGGTCTTGAAAGCATATCAGCAAGTTTATTGAAAATACCTTTCTTGTACCTTCTAACCAAGTGAAACTATTGAAGAACTCCCATCCACCAGAAATTTCTTGATTGCTGCAATTTTGTTTATGACTACAAGTACTGTAATGGTTGGTGATCGGTATGCACAATCGTATCTTTACCCATCAAGTAGTGTTTCCCCTTCTTGACGCTTTGTACAAAATCATATATTTCTTTGTCATATGTAGGATAATTATTCACAACACCATGAAATTTTTCAGAATGAAAATTGATAGGCTTACCATGCTACAAAAGAACTGTGCCCACTACATAATCACTAGCATCGGTTTGAATCTCAAATGATTATCTCAAATTTGGTAATCCAAGGACTAGAGCTAAATTGATATTGTCTTTTAAATCTTCAAAAGCTTGTTTTTGTTTGCCTCCTCATTGGAATCCTTTCTTCGCACTTGTCACTGCATGCATAGGAGCTACTATGGCATAAAAGTTAGCAATAAACTTTCTCCAATACTAAGCTTCACCTAAGAAAATTCTTACCTCAGTTACTGTTTTGGGAGTGGGCCAATTCACAATGGCTTCCACTTTAGAAGGATCAATTCTCAACTCTCCTGCTCCTACAATATGTCCCAAATAAACTAAAGAAGTCTTTCCAAACTCACACTTTGACATCTTAAGAAACAATTTCTCTTTCTTCAAAAAATCAAGCACTCTATTCACATGAAAGACATGTTCTTCTCTTGTTTTTCTGAAAATCAATATGTCATCTAATTACACAATCACAAATTCATCAAGGAATGGACGCAAAACACTATCCATAACATGCATGAAAGTTTCCGGTGCATTACACAAACCAAATGGCATAACTAACCACTCAAAGAGTCCTTGTTTGGCTTTAATATAGTTTTTCATATATCACTTTCTGCAATTCTTACTTGATGATATCCACTTCTTGAATATAAATTAGTGAAAAACTTTACTTCTTTCATCTTATCAAGAAAATCATCTATCCAAGGGAGTGGGTAATGATTCTTTACCGTAATCTTCTTCAAAGCTCTGAAGTCTACACACATGTGCTAAGTCCCATATTTCTTTGGTATCAAGACTATAGGTGAACAACATGGCGAGGTGCTTGGCCTTAAGATTACTTTGTCAAAAAAATCTTTCATTTTCCTCTTTATTTCAACATTCTCCATTATCGACATGCGATACATACGAATGTTTGGAAGAGGGCAATATTGTTGCAAATGAATCTCATGTTGAATCTCTCTTTTTGGAGGCAATCCTGTTGGCTCCGAAAACATCTCATGATGTGCATTAAATACATCATAGAAATATGATTTCAACTTATGATCACATCCCTCAAATGATTCATTATTAACATCAGCTTTAGGCTTAATCATTAGAAGAACAAAATTTTTACTTGAATTTACCAACCTCGTTACCTATCCAGCATTTACCATAGCAATATTTGTCTTCTTGCGATGTGCTCTAACAATGTACTCCTTGCCATCTTTGAATAAATGATATTTTTTCTCATGGTGATGGAAGATCGCTTTCCTATCATACAAGTAAGGACTCCCCAACACAATACCTTTTATGTCAAGCAGAACCACATCTATTTCAACAGTGTCAACAAAATGTGAAGTGATTGCAAACCATAATATACACTTCTTTGAAACCTGTAAATTTGCATCCTTACAAATCCAACCAAGTGGATATGGTTTTTGATGTGGTATGGTCTCAAGGTTAAATTTCTTGACCAAGTATTTAGAGATTAAGTTTTCTTGTGACTCAGTGTCAAACAATGTGTCAATATTAGTATGTTTGGATATGACCCTCACATGAAATAGTTCAATTCTTTCTTCTTCATTTGGAGAAGGTATGTGATAGATTGATGTACTAGTACTGGGTTTAGTTTCAGTTTATTTTCCCTTAATGTTCTTCAATCCCATGGCTGTAATCTTATATTCATCACCTGAATCGTCTCCTAAATCATGTTGATTTGTATTTTTAGTTTTATGTTTCCCTTTGTTATTATATTTCTTGGTCCTCATTTCAGGATGTAATTTAAAACAATGAGTTTCATCATAGCCTTCCTTTGAACAATGTTTAAAAGCCAAATTTTCTCCCTCTTTCTTAACAGATGCAATTTTTTTTCTTTTACCTTTTTAGACCTTCTCTTTTTTTTACGCTTAAAATGTTTCTTTCTACCTTCTTCAGAAATTTTCTTCCCTCTAGCTTCTAGATGTGTGGCCTTAACACATACTTCATCTAGACTTGTGGGGTTAAACATGAGAATAGTATGCTTTAGGTAGCTATGTAAAACTCCTATGTACTTGAGAAAAGTATCTTGGCTCTGCTAATATACCCCTAATAAGAGAGCTCTTCTCCTAAATTCTTGGGTGTATTATTGCACATTTTGTCCCTTCAATTGCCTAAAGTTTTTCTAGTTCATTATGGCTTTCTGCATACGATATAATGGATAAAAATATTGTTTTATTGCAGTAATGAAATCAGTCCATCATAGAATAATCTTACCATGCTTCTTGATCTCCTCCTTTTTCTTGGCTTCTCACCAAACAAGTGTTGCACCTTCCATTCTTAATGAATATAATTGGAGTTTGGTATCATCATCTTGAAGGTTTTGGATTCTCAAATAGACCTCCAATTACCTAATCCAAGTATCAAGCTTTTCTACATTGACTTAACCATTAAACATTGAAAATTCAAACTTAACATCAAGTTTTAAAAAAAGGACTTTTACCAGTGTTATTTGACTTGTATGGCTAATGTACTGAAGATGAAGTAGAGGATGATGATGATGAGGATGAGGATGATGGCTCTCCATTGCCTCCGTTTCCTCCATTTCCCTTCTTTGACTTATCTTCATCATTGTGACCTCCTGAAGATCCCTGTTCCTTATGAAGTTTGGATCCTTCTCCTTCCAGACTCTCATTCCTTTCTTCATAAAGGATTCTAACCATCTCAGTCATGTCAAGGAATGCTTTCTTGAAAACTCTTTCTTCCTCTTTTGGATCAACTTCTTCATGGATTTCTCCTTCTCTATGAGGCATGCTTAATGAAAGTTCTACTTCCTTAAGAGGTGAACTAGGTGGTGGATATTGTGGCAATATTTCTCTCCTTTGCTTTGGCTCTTCTTGAGACCCTTCTGTTCCCACCAATTTTCCTTCTCCTCTTTTTAGCTTGAGCCTTGTAAGCATCTAAAACTTGAAAATAGTTCAGCAATTATTTGCACAAAACAACACCTGAGAATAAACTCTAGCTCTGATACCAATCCGATCTGAAAGGACTGTATTAGTTTTGATGTGCTAAGTGTATTTTTAATTATAAAACATGTGCATACTTGTCTCTTTATTTTTCTTAAGGATTGAGGATTTTAACCATGAATTGTAGATGATTTTAGTGAATTTTAACCATGAAATAAGCACAAATAACACTGAAAAACAGTGTGAAATAGAGAAATAAGTCACCACATAACATTTACACAGCAGGCATGATGAAGCAGTTCACCCCTCCTGGGCTACATCTGCTGATCCAGCTCCCAATGGCATGTCCATCTTTCATTATGCTCAAAACTTTGCAAATACATGTAGTTACAGGCCTCTAATGGTTTTTTTCTCTACACCAATGGCTCTAGAACGCTCCAATTAGTTTATAATGACTCTTCATTCACCCTCAATGGGCGAAAATTGAGTCTCCAACTCATTTTCCCAATAACACCTAGAAAAGATCCACTAAATGTGGAGAAATCCACTTAACTGGAGTTATTTTATTGCAATACGCACAAATTTAGGGCACCTCCAAGAATCCTGCCAAAAAAAATCGCAACATTTATTTGGGTGGTTAGGGGTGGCCACATACCAACCCCAGTTCCATGGTTACTGCGACTGTTGGAAGAACCATAGCACAAACCCCAGTGGATAAGTTTAAACTGGAGTTGAAGTCAGAGTTATTCTTAACCGTGCAGAGAATTAGCAGTAAACATCGCCATGTGACAAGGCTTAAGGTAAACTGCAGGCAGAGTATTAAATGTCGGAGGTTGAAACCGTGGAGTTAACAGAACTGTTGCATGTGACATATATAACATAACTACTGGCGGATAGAATACTATCGAGTTAACGTTTGTGGTTGGAGTTTTATGTTGAGGTTTCATGTTGTAATGTGACCACATATCAGGACTGCCAGTGGTCCCAAACCCCAATTTCCAACATTCTAAACTTTATCAATAAGCCGAAGCTTATACAGGTTAAGTAATACATGTGGCTCGGGCTTTAATTCATGGTCGTTCTCTTCCGGAGGTCCAAGGTTCAACTCTTGCGGCCTCACCCCAAAATTTTAATGCACTACTAAAGGGCCACGTGTCACCCTATGACTGGTCCTCCAACCAATGTACAACCAAATTCAACAATTTAAATTGTGCCACTTGTCAGCCTAGGATTGGTTATGAGGAAAGGAATATTCCTTTTGCTGATTGTGCATCCACCATGCTGACTAGGCATCCCAGTCAACCTTGTCGCAAAATTTAGTTGTTTGGAAATTTGATCAGAATGTGATATCTCCCTCATACGACATTGGTTTTTTGAACCGTTCACGACACCAGAACCAAGAAGATGAGATCTACGCAACCATACTAGTTTCAACCCAATCCTGTAACTTTCAATTTGAGAAAAATTAATGAACTCGTGATCATTGGACCAACAAAATTTTGATTTAAGTAGATATCTGGTGAGGAAACAACTCCCTCACTCTTCCAATCTCCATCCACCTCGCCTTAGTCGAAGAATGTAAGGCTTGATTGTAATCGTGTTCCACATAAGGTAAAGATTCATCCCATAAATTTGGATGTTTGTTGCAGTAACCTCAGAGAATATGTATCAGTGTCCTATTCACCACTTCTTTCTGTCTGTCAGGGTGTTGATGAAAATTTGTTCTCTTATTCATCTTTCTTTCCATGAGTCCCCAAAAAAGGGACCAAAAATTTCCTACAAAGAAATTGTCTCGGTCGAAAATGATGGAAGTAGGTAACCCAAAATTAACCCATACATGTTGAAAGAACATTTGTGCAGTATGCTCAACAGTCACTTTCTTTCTGCATGGAACAAGAATGCACATATTGCCGAAATGATCAACCACGACATACATGTAATCATGCCCTCTCTTGGACATAGGAAGTCCTCCAGAAAAGTCCATGGAAATGTTGTCCCATGGTTGCGAAAGAACTTGAAGTGGCATATACAAGCCAAACTTTCGATTGCTTGGATTGCTTGTCGAACACATACCACATTCTTTCATGTAATTAACAATTGTTTCATCCATGTGAGGCCATTAGAAATACCTTTGAATTTTCACCATTGTCTTTCTTACGCCAAAATGTCCTAAAATGTGAGAAGAATGTTCTTCCTGCATAACATGTGCCCTTTACGTCTGTGGTATGAACAACTTACCTAGATGATATAACAACCTGTCATGAACATGAAAATTGATTTCTTCCACTTGAGTACCATGAGTTAGTGATTCATAAACATATTTGAAATCAACATCCGTACTTTATTGTTCCAAATTACTTTCAAGTTTTAAAGAACTATTTTGCAGCACTACTGAAGCATTCAAAGATGGTCTAGACAATATATCAGCTACTTTATTTGTTACACCTTTCTTGTACTTCATTACTACGTGAAATTTTTGAACAAATCCCATCCATCTGTAATGGTGAGATTGTTGCAACTTAGTCTGAGACTTAAGGTACTAAAGCGGTTGATGATCTGTGTGAATCATTGTTTCCTTACCCATTAAGTAGTGTTTCCATTTCTTAACACTTTCAACAAAAGAAAATAGTTCTTTATCATATGTCGGATAATTTATAACTTCCTTAGAATTTTTTTTTGAATGAAAACAAATAAGTTTCCCTTTTTGAGGTAAGACTGCACCCATTGCATAACCACTAGTGTCTGTTTCAATTTCGAATAGTTGTTGAAGATCTGGTAAACGTAAGATTGGTGCTATGACAATTTTCTGCTTAAGTGTATCAAAATAGTTTTTTGGTTTGCCTCCCCACTAATAGGAAAATTTAGAACCTATTAAAGCATGTAACAGTGATGCAATCAAAGAAAAATGAGAAATGAATTTTCTCCAATATTGAACTGCACCTAAGAAACTCCTAACTTCAGTCACATTCTGTGGTCTTGACCACTTAACAATCACATTGATTTTAGCTGGATCTATTTTCGAATGACCACCTCCAACAATGTAACCAAGATAAATCAATGAAGTTTTCCCAATCTCACATTTGGAAAGTTTAAGGTACAATTTTTCCCTTTGCAACACTTCAAAGACCTATTTAACATGCCTAACATGCCCTTCCATACTGGAACTGAAAAGCAGGATATCATCTAAGTATATTATGACAAATTTATCAATGTATGGACAGAATACATCATTCATAACCCACATGAAAGTTTTTGGAGCATTACACAAACCAAAAGGCATCACGAACCATTCAAATAGTCCCTGCCTAGTTTTAAAAGAAATTTTCCAGATGTCATTTTCTGCAATGCGAATTTGATGATACTCACTACGCAAATCCAACTTGGAGAAATAGACAACATTTTTCAACTGGTCAAGCAAATCATCTATCCTGGGAAGAGGATACCTATTTTTTATTGTGGTTTTTTATAAGGCCCTAAAGTCAACACACATTCTCCATGTCCTATCTTTCTTAGGAACCAAAATTATGGGTGAACCACATGGAGATGAATTGGGTTAAATGAAGGCATTTTCAACTAGAGCTTGGATTTGTTTCTTTATTTCTTCATTCTCTATGACTGGAATTAGACACATTCTGACATTAGGAAGAGGGACATCAGAAAACAATTGTATCTCATGTTGTATTTCCCGTTTAGGAGGCAGATGTTATGGTTCTTTAAATATACTTTGAAAATCATCTATTACTTTAACCAAAATATCTTTAAACTAATATTCACAACTTTAAAAAGCATCGCATTGATCCTTATGTTGTTCTTTTACAACCATGAGTACATATATTTTACATGAACTTATTAGTATCTTCATCTGATTAATAGTAACTAAATCCAAGTGTGTTTTGATTTTATGTGTCCTGACAATGTATTCAATCCCATCTTTCTTAAGCTGATATTTATGCTCTTTCCTATGAAACACAACATCATGATCATAGAGATAAGGACTTCCTAGCCCTAATCTACATATGTCTAATGGAATCACATATAGATCCACTTCATCAATGTAATTAGATGTGATGGAAAATTTTAAATGACACTACTTTGTGACATTAATCTAAACCTGTTCTTTTAGCCAACCTAATGGGTATGGTCTTGGATGCTTCTATGTCTCTAAACCCAATTTCTTAACTGATTCTTCAGATATTAAATTTTCCTATGATCGACTGTCAAATCATGTATCTATTTTTGTGTGCTTAGAAGTTAACCGTATGTGAAATAATTCAACTCTTTTATACTCATCCAGATGATTTATGTTTGAAGAAGATGCAGAAGTGCTAGAACTTGAACTAGTGTCAGAAATTTTACCTCCCGAAACCATTGCGGTTATTTTCCTTTCATCACCTAAGTCGGATCCCAAATCTTGTTGGATTGTTGTGTTAGCCTTATTTTCACCTTTATTTTTTTGGAAATTCTTTGGTCTAAGTTCTGGGTGAAGTTTCCAACATATGGCTTCATCATGTCTGATCCTCTGGTAGTGAGTACAAGTAGGTCTTTCACTTTCCTTCTAAGTTGTCGTTGTTTCCTTTCCCTTCGAACTTCTCTTCCTCTTGGTGTATTTGGAATCCTTGATTTCCAATTGTTTGGATGCTTTATTTGAAAACTTGAATGGTCTGCTACCTGATTCAATATGTATGGCTTGAACACACACTTCTTCAAAGTCAATGGGATTAAACATCAATAATGTATGTTGTAAATAAGACTGTAAAATTCCAATATACTTTAATAAAGTTTCATTTGTATCCAATGGAATACTAGGATCGAAAGCTTTCTTCCTGAACTCCTGAACATTTTTCCCTTTACCTTGCCTCAAATTCTTCCATTCAATAACAACTTGCTACATGTATCCCAAAGGATAGAATTGTTTTTTGAGAGCTTTTAAAAACTTAGACCATGAAGAGATGACTTTAAATTTTTGCTTTAAATCTACTTGAGTTTTACTTTCCCACCAGATTAAAGTTGTTCCCCCCATTCTAAGTGTAGCTAACTAAATTTTTTTTCTTTCATCAGAAATGTTTTGAATTCTACAATACACTTCTAACTGTTTATTCTAGTTATATAACTTTTCAGGATTCATTTCGCCATCATAAATAGGTAGTTCAAATTTTACATCAAGTTTCAAAAGAGATGATTTCTGAGGTTTCTTTTCTGTTTCAGAATCTGAACTGGAAGAAGAAGATGACAATGATCAAGATGATCAAGATGATGAAGGAGAAGGAGTTTTATCAGCTTTTCCTTTTCCCTTTTCCTTCTTTGTTGCCTTTGAAGAAGAAGTTGCATCTCTCACTTTCTTATATTCATAGAGTTCTCCCAACATCCGCTGCATGTTCAAAAACATTTTATGAACATGTTCCTCACCCATGAAATTCACTTTAGGAGTTTCACCTGCATCGGATCCTACCATTGTTGATTGTTGAGAAACTTTTCCCTTTCCAACTTTTGATTTGATCTCCTCACGCATTCCTTCTCCACATCGCAACCTGGACTTGGTTAACATTAACTAGAAAAAATCATACAAAACAAAACCTACTTTGATACCAAAATATATAATCTGAAATAGATCTGAAATAATATTGAAGTAGAACTGAATATTTTCCAATAGTGAATTGATTGTTAACTTGATCGCTTAGTGTGGAAGACTGAAGGAAAGAAATTTATTTTACGATTTAATCTAGAACTTAATAAGCATAATTAAAAATTAATTTTCATCAAAGAACATAGATAGAAGAAAAAAAACATTAATTACGAAGTTTGTCCCTGGTGGACTACGTCTTTGGGTCCTCTTTCAATATGGGCGTATGTTTTATTAATAATTGATCCAAGGAAGTATTTACACAGAAATTCACCAGAATTAACATGCTCGTAGGAACCTCTAGTCTATGTCAATATAAATATCTCTCTCCTAGCTTTCCAATGCCTATATCTGTGCCCAATTCTGCCTCTGAACAACTAAGACACACATGAAAGAAACATTGCCTCTCTCTTATATAAATCTAAATACAAGCCTTCAAAATCACTCCTCTTCATCATGAGCAATGGTGTAACTTATAATGTAATTCCAGGTCGAACTTGGGCCAAAAAATAAAAATTGGTTTTAAATTAATGCATGAAGTTTCTCTCCATTCAATGAAAATGTAACACCTTAGGAAAATAGGTTACATGGTATATTAATTACATAGCGCACAAATAAATTCAAAAAACCATAAATAAACCATAGAATAAAAATAGACCCTAACGGTCCGGCTAAATGGTGAAGAGATCTGACTGACTGCATGTGACTAGAGATGAACTACCCATGGAATTCCACCTCGCAGGTTAGGTCTGGCGGCTTCGATCTGACTTGTGGTCGATTGTCCATGTGACAGCACAAACTTGACGGCTGCAGTCAGCTCCAACCGTGTGGTGGTCTTAAACTGTGGATTGTTCAAAAAACCCTGATCACATGCTGTATTGCTCAACTGTTAAACTCCTTCCCGCATGGTCAAATTGTTGCGGTTTAGACTGTTTTATAATATAACTTTCTGAAAGGTATTTATAACATAGTTTTTAAAATTTGTTATATATCATTTGCACTATATGGTTTAGAAATTAGGTTTATGATCTTAGGTATTTAGCATAGGTTTAGGACCATAGTGTTGTCACTTAGGATTATCCTTTTTAACTTAGGTTTTGTGCTACCATATATTTTTCTAACCTAGTTACATAGGTTTTCACCGCATCATTATACCGTGACATGTTCCACACCATAAGCATTTAACCATGACTGAAGGACTCTCTTTCATTTGGAACATCACTGAAGAAATTCAAGATGAACTGGACTTCACTGTCAATCTGAACTGATGCAAGATCCTCCTGAATCATTCAATAATTCTGGATGGGAATATTCTGAATTATTGATGAGCCAACATATTCAAAATAGCATGAATGGGTTGCGCATGTGGAGCAAGCATGATAATGTTACAATATAACTGCGGAAGAAGGTGAAGAGGATCCTCGTAATGTCAATATTGCTGAATTAGAAGGACATTGTGAGGTTGCAAGTCCTGAAGTAGAGATGTCGGACATAGAACAACCTATAGGAACTCGAAAAATCAACATAGGCTCAGATGAAGAGCCCAATTTTATGAATATTGGGGACTATTTGGACGATGATAAGGTAAGCAAGGCCATTGAATTGTTTCATGAGTACCAGGATCTGTTTCTGACAAAGTTCTCTGAGCTAAAAGGCATTGTAGGATATTTGGGAGTAATGCACATCACTTTTAATCGTGATGCGAAGCCGGTAAAATGTTGGCCTGAGGGAT
This sequence comes from Pinus albicaulis, assembly GCA_034641835.2. Taxonomy (NCBI): domain Eukaryota; kingdom Viridiplantae; phylum Streptophyta; class Pinopsida; order Pinales; family Pinaceae; genus Pinus; species Pinus albicaulis. Next base: position 1,001,675,407 of record CM076579.1, read on the forward strand.
CCTGGCCCAAGTTAAGATTTAATATTAACCAAAAAAACCCTCTTACTATTGGCCCTTTCGATAGTGACCTACTTGTGTAGGTCAAAGTCTCTCCCGAAGAAATATGGGGGGTGCCGGAACCAGGTTTCCACACCCTGAGAGAATTAAATGATGTGGGTGTCCACATATCTATAATAATAATGGACTACCCTTCGCACCAAAACCCTAACCAGAAAGAGATATATGTCAATTTACGCAAGCTACCCTTCATGCGTGTAGAAAATGGTTTCACAATCCCTTATCAGCCTTAATAAAGTGCTATTAAGGTCCAACAATAATAGATCTATGCATCTACATTCATATTAAGTAGTAAAATAGGTACGCAACCGATCCAATCACAAATCACATAAATCGTAGGAAAAAATATCACAAAAGCATATCACATATGCATTTAATACTCATAATTATCACAAAACACTTCTTTATTCATCAACAGTCGTAAAACCCTTTACAATTCTTTAGATTCACACATGCACATAGCTAGCAGGGTCCGCACTCAACCAGACTAAGGTCTCTATGCACACAGCCAGCAGGAGCCTTCCAGACACATACACTTACAGATTCATCTTCAAATCTTAGAACATATTATAATATATCAAAACTTACTTTAAAAACTATCTTATCTGACTTGTTCTAGACTCCTATTTATATCTTAGCCTATGCTCATCCTAAGGTCTGTAAATTGTGGTTTGTGACTCCTAGTTTTACCCTTTATCCCATTACAACTCATGAAGGGGCTTTGACCCACCCCAAAGCCCCTTGACCTATGCATTTCGTAGCACGCACAACTCAAAAATACAAAAAATACTTATTAATTACCTAAAAATGCAGTTCTAAGGGACCCTGCTCCAACAATCCCGCAACACAATCTTGTGACTTGTCCTGAGTCACAGAGGTACTAGGGTCTTCATCTTTGTATTAAATTCCACGATGGTAGTAATGAAGGGTAAAAGGATGACCACACTCTGATCAGTTGCACTCTGTACTGTATCCACTAATTTTTGAGAAGTGAGCCCTTCTGCGATGAGATTGATACTCTGATATGTTTGGTTCATATTCTTCACAGCACCATCCTAATATTGTGATAGCTTCATCGCTTTGTCTACCCATGGCTTCATATGGTTTTTCACAATGTGCTTCTTTCTTCGCAGTTCCTTAGATTCATCATGCAATATCTGACTTGTCTGTCACCAGGCCATTCACTCAGCAGGTACAAATGTAGGCAGTGTCTCCAAGAGGTCGTCAAATGCCTACTCCTTAGCGTGCAATTTTCGTGAAATATTTTAGACAAAGGGGTCTGTTTGCATGGATGTCCACGGGCCCATAGTTGTGTTCAGTAGCTCAGTTCCCTTGTCAACTGTGGCGGCAGTACTTGCTGAAGGTTCTTTTACTAAGGCCACACGCTGCACTCACACCTCTAGCAAATTTTTCGGTTGAATCTTGGCTTGCAACTTCGCGATATGTTGCTCAAAATTGGCCTTAACTGCCTGCACTTCGGATATGGAGGTCGTCGGATCTACTACGAGACCTTCTACTTTGGCTTGCGGTGATGCCGAAGCATGGATGGCAACCTCTAGTAGGTCACCACAAAATCTATCAATCAGAGTCACCAATTTTGCGCAATGTGCTACTGCTGTACGCTATGTTGTCTGAGCCTGGAGAGACTCTTTTATATTTTTTGTGATCTTCTGCTCAACCTCAGTAATTTTTTGGTGCATGCGCACCTCCTTGCACTACAACTCATCTATAATGATTGTTTTTATGCCATACAACTTACCACTAGACAGCATTGATAAATATATTCCAACTTCTGAGAAAGTTTTCACCTGCGCGCGCAACTCAAGTTGTTCTACTGTAATTGATGCTCCATGGAAGGGGAAAATCCTGCTATCTGACATGCTAAGGATCATGCTGGTGCTCTTGCTCACTTGATTCACACTCACTTGAACATTATCTGTCTTCAGCTACAACACCTGTAATCCCATTTGCAATGATTCTATAGCAACATTATACTACTTTTCTAGCGCAGTCCACCTATCTTCGGAGGCAGATGTGATCACATCTATGCTCTTATCAAGGTTATATTCAGTGAGCGTAACATATTTTGTCCCTCCGACCTTCGAACCTTTCTTCTTCTTGCACCTACCCTTGGGCATTTATGCGTCGCACTTAGTACCTCTAGGAGACTCAACTCTGGTACCATCTAGGCCATTCGTTCCTCTGAGATCCACCTCGGCTTCTTCTTCAGGCTCTTGATATGCTTCTTTCTCATTTTCTTTCTCAGCCTCATTTTTTTTATGCACTGAATATTCAACAGGAATGCTTTCAGTAGTCAGAAAATGAATAATATCAGCAAAGTGTTCATCAACCACCTTAATCGCAAATAGTTGCACATCAGGTAGTCCCTCTTCCAGACTAGTTGGTTCCTCTCCATTCCCAATGCATGATAAGTGATCAGGTCAAGCATTCAATCTACCTAGACTCACAATGACTTCAAAATAATATTCCTGAAATAGAAAAAACCATCTACAAATCTCCCCCCCCCCCCAACACAGGCTTATTGACCAAGTATTTCAAAGAAAAGTAGTCAGTGAACATCTTGAATTTCCCTCCTAGCAAATAGTGCCTATATTTGTACAAAGCATAGACCATGGTAAATCCTTCCATTTCTGTGGTCGAGTAGTTGCGCTCTATATAGGATAGATTCCTACTGGAAAAGGAAATTGTGTGATCAATGTTTCCTTCTCCTGATTGTGCTAAAACAACTCCAAGTGCTATACTGGATGCATCAACATGTGCATGGAAGACCTTGGACCAGTCTGGGAATATTAGAATAGGTGTAGTAACCATATTTTTCTTTAGAAACATAAAGCTCTTTTGACATTCCTCATCCCAGAAAAAGGACAAATCCTTATTCAAAAATTTATCCATAGGTGTAGTGATCAGAGCATAGCCTTGAATGAATTTTCAGTAATATCTGGTGTGTCCCAGAATGGAGCACAATTGTTTTTCATTGGTAGGGAATTCTAGGTTGATAATAACTGCAATATTTTCTAGATCTACCAACAACCCTTACTAACAGACAATATGGCCCAGCAAGATTCCAAAGGGAACACAAAATATACATTTCTTCAAGTTAATATAAATTTGATGCTTCCTGAAAGTGTCAAGCATCATGCGCAGGGTGGACACATGCTTTTTTACTAACCCAAACACAGTCCAGTCATCAAAATATACGTCCAAAAACTTCTTCATAAATTCCTTGAACACAACTACTACTACACACGAGAAGATAACAGGTGCATTCTTCAACCCGAAAGGCATGACAGTGTATTGGAAGGAACCCTATTCTGATGCAAAAGTGGTCTTTCTTCAATCTTCTGGCACAATTCTAGTCTGGTGATACCCTAAAAATCCATCAGTGAATGATTAAGCCTCTTGTCCTCCCCCATTGTCCAAGATATTATCTAAAAATTGAGTAGGGAAGGGGTCGTGTACACATGCATCATTGAGCTTGTGTAGATCCACAAAAATCCTTATTTCTCCCTTAGTCTTCTTTTCTTGAACAACCATTGGGATCACCCAATCAGACTGCTCCATAGGCTCAATGATTCTTGTAGCAACTATATTCTCTAATTCCTCTTTCACTTTGTACTTATACTTGGGATTTAATTGGTATGGTCGTTGCTTGACAGGGCACGCATCCAGTTTCAGAGTGATCTTCATAACTCCGAAATTTCCTACAATTCCTTTGAGCTCAAATAACTTCATGGGGAACAGGTCCTGATACTCTGTCAATAGTTCTGTAACCTTTCCCACTGTGTCATCATCCCAATAATCTCCTATTTTGGACAACTTGGGTTATTCCTCTATCCCAATGTTGACTTCCTTTAACTTCACAGGCTTAGTTACATCCACCATTCCTAATAGAGGCCCTGCAATAGTGCGCTCCCCCTCAGACTCGAGGATGTTGATATTTCTCAGATCTTCTTCATCATCTTCTACTGAAAATTTCCTGTGGTTCAAAATATCTTGCATATGTGCTTCCCATGCTGGCGTAACACATTCTATTCAAGGCCGGGAATCATCAAAGATAAGTGCTTCTATATCCTATAGGGCTTCATCCAATTCCTCCGATCCAGCAGCCAAGCCAAAGGTTGATAGAAAACTATCACTCTTTGTAATCCAATGGCGAGTCCCTTAGCGCAACTCCATCTCCAAATATCATGTAGTAGGGATTGGTCCCAATTAATGGAAAAACATGTGACCCAATTCAGTCCTGGTCTTCTCATTCCAAACCTCCATCCACATGGCCAAGTGTTTGTGCAGATCACCTTGGTGATAAAAAATCTTAGTTGGTGGGATAGTGGGCTGCTTAAAGTGCAACCTCATCCCAATACTTAAATCTCCCTTTGTGTGTATCCCACCAACGTGCTAGAGTTGCACGCAAGGCAAGATCAAGTGCCCAGAACCTTCGCTCTTCTAAGAAAACATTTTCCAACTTTTCCAAAAACAATACAACACTATCAGAATCATCAAAATAGGGAAATTCTCTTAAATATGAGGAGATGCATTGCAATTTTTTAGCTATTTTGAGGCATCTTAGTGCAGAGACATCATGTAGACGGTTTTGCCACTTCTCCATTTCTCCATCTGAATCTGAGAAACATGAGCTGTTTTTTTCCCAATTTAGCATCCCATCAGTCGTACGGTTGATCCAATCCTCATCCAGTGCAATCAGCTTCTATATATGGTCGACATCATCTCCTTCGTGCACTATTTTTGTATACCTCTCTACTTCCACTAGATCCAGAGGTACCATAACCTGAGTACCATCGTTTTAAAGAACATGCTCCTGGGCTTCAATTTCATGATTCCTTCCATATCGATGGCCCATTCTAGACCTAGCAGTGCAGGGTAGGGGTATGCATCATACATAATTTTTATTACTTCGAAATCTGCGCATACCATTACCCCAAAAATGTCTACTAGAACATGTGGGAGTCTTCTAAGTGGAATGATCTTTTTCTGATTAGCCATGCACAACTGAATGGTGGACCAGTCTAGCTTTGGTTCACCCATATTTTTCCAGGTCTGCTTAGGTACAACATTTGTTCAAAACCTAAGTCCAAGATGACCTGATCCATCTCATACTCTCCAATTTTCATGGTCATGTGCATCTCCCGACCAGTTCTCTTCTTGTTCTTATAGATCTTATTCACAACCTTACTCTCAATTTGAGGAAACTCCTTGTTCGTGTAGCTATCTATCATAGCCTGAAGGTTGTCTACTTCTTTCCATTATGCAATAGCTTAATGCAGGCTTGTAGGAAATATTTTAGTTCATCATCAATCTTTGCGTATAATTATGTTTACACTTGGGTCATCATCTCGTGGCTCATCTTTAACCATTTGTATATTCGACGTAGGCATATATTGTTGCTTTCTTTCATTCTAGCAATCAACACAGTACAATATTCAATAACATTAGCAAATTTTCTACAATACTTGCAAGACTGTCATGCAAGGGTTGGAAAATCACACGCATAGTGTCCAACATCTCCACAGTTATATAAAATTAGTTGTCCTCTTTCACGACCTACACCTCCACCTCTCCCTCCTCCCCTTCCTCTGGTTAGAGATCCTCCACACCCAGAGTGAGATTCTGGTGAATATGGGTTCGCCTGCACCCTATAGAGTTTCACACTATCCATCATTATCTCGAATGTCAAGCAATGGTTCTCATCGTGGCAAACCAAAGAGAAAAACCTACACCATTGCTGCTTCAGCTCTGGCACATATATTCCTAATTGGGGGCAATGGTTTTTGTTATGTCATCTAGCTAAGTTACAGTCAGTGCACCACAGCGTGGGAGTACTACTCACTCCTGCAGCATCCCTGGGGCACAATGTATTTGGTCCTTGCTCTTGCAGGTAGTCTTGAAACAAGGTACACTGATCTTTTGTGTGCCCAGAACCCTTACACCGTATACACCATATATCCATGCCAAATTCCTTCCCTCTATCTCTACGCAGGTTCTGGATCTCCAAGTTCGTCACTTCCAATTGGTTTTGGGTTTTCAGAGTTCTGAATTGGTTGTCTGCTTTGGGTGCGGCTTCCAGTTTCATGGCAACTTCAAGAGCTACGGCCTGAGAGTCAATCTTCCACTGATTCATAGACCCACACTAATGTGGAAAGAGCATGGAAATAAACCATTCCTCATGTTTCTTATCATCATATATAAATCATCCCTTGCTTATAGTGTGCTTTAGCCACTGATCTGCCTCCCAAAATTATTCATTTGGTTCTTGTTTGATATCCTTCAACTCTGTTACACATTATGAGTAGGAATTTGGTTTTATGAATTTCTTCTTCAAAGTGTCCTTGATCTCATCAACAGTAGGGTTAGCGTGTTGAGTCAAATATCCCATAAACCAGTCCAGCGCACGAACTTCAAATGCCATAGCTATTTGTGCTCTCTTGACAACATTGGTTTTAAAAATTTTCGCAGTCTATACTGCATTTGCAATAAACCAAAACCTATCCATGTCCTCATCTCCCACACCCTTGAAGGTGTGTATCTTCATATGCGTAGCCATATCTCCTCCTGGTGGTGGTGGAGGTGGGGTAGGAGATGTCTTACCCCTACATGAGTTCGACTGCGGAGTAGCAAGAGGGCTACTTCCAGCGCGTGTAGCCTCACCGCTCTTTGTATCACTATTAAGAGAGTTTCTCAGAGGGTTGTATATAGATCTGTCTCCTCTCTACTTAACCTTAAAGTACTTTTTGCTATGCGTAGTGCTTTCTAGCTTATTTGGGGTCATTCACTTATTGTGACTAGAAAAAATACACTTTTCACAAAATAGCATCTTAATCAGCAAAGGAAAAGAGCATATTAATTTACCTCTAAGTCCTTTGAAGAACCTCCTTTCAGCTTTAGAATATGACACAAAATGATCTACTGAAAACTCTATTACAAACCCACCAAAATGTTGTCAACCCAATTATATATTGTGCGCGTGATGGAGTTATTAGTCTACTCTAACTGTTGGATCAAATGAGGTGTCCACTAAGTGACCTTATCATCCTTCTATCAAGTTTGGTACTCAGCTAACCCTGATAACCACTCTTGTAATTCTTGCGCAAAGGTCACAAAGAAAATCTACTAAACCTCTCTGAAAATATAATTATGTTTCCAATCTTTAGTAGACAACTTCTTACTTATGTTTTCCTTGATGGAAAATTCTTGAATTTTTTTCTTGAACCAGTCTTCTAACTTAGGCTTTGATGGCCACCACATCACCCAATATCTCTCAAAATGATCTTGGTCCTGGAAACAGGACCATTTTTTGGATTGAGGGGTCTTGACCCAGGTTCAAATTTAAGATTAACCAACAAAACCCTCTTACTATTGTCCCTTTCGATAGTGACCTACTTGCACAGGTCAAAAGTCTCACTTCAAGTAGTATGGGGGGGTGCTGGAACCAGGTTTCCACACCCTGAGAGAGAATTAAATGATGTGGTTGTCCACAGATCTATAATAATGGCGAACTGTCCTTCGCACGAAAAACACTAACTAGAAACATAACTAGGTCAATTTATGCAATCTATCATGTGCACACACAGACAATGGCTTCAAAACCCCTTATTAGTTTTAATAAAGTGTTATTGATGTCCAACTATAATAGATCTATGCATCTACATTCATATTAGGTAGTAAAGTAGGTATGCAACTGATCCAATCATATATAATGTTGTTTAATCTTTAACATTAGTCGTTGGTTTATTAAAATGTTGACAAGTCATGCATTGAACATTATATCAAAGGGTGAAATACTTCAAAAGTTGGTCGAAATGAAAAAAGGCAACGAAAGTCACGTGGATAAAAGCCAAAGGTGGAATTAACACGAAAAGGCTAACGAAAACACAAAAGTGCAATGAAGCAGTACAGAGAGTGCAAAACGTAAATATTAAAATAATTACCACTATGCACACGAGGGAAATTCTGAGGGGGTCGAGCAGCGAGGAAGGGAAGAGACCCATACCCCCGTGGAAATGTGATAGCGTGGCGTGGTGGGGACCCAAGGCTAGAAGGAGGTGGCAGGAGCGTGTCACGTGATAGGGTGACGTGGTGGAACGAAATGTGGACCCTTGCAGCTGGTAGGTTATGTATTTAATTCACTTTGGGGATAATATGTTTCAGGAGTTATACGGCGCATGCAGCCAAAGAGGTAAGTCTAAACGAGGGAGGCCCAGTGCGGGAGACGCATTACGGTGTGACAAACACTGGCACGCGGTGTTCACCTGTCCCCAAGTAACACCCAATCCGTACACGCTGCGTGCCCCATTGTCAGTGTCCTTACGACACTTGCCCTACCTATTTCACTTCTACCCCTTCCTGCCTCAAAATTACCAATCTTCACAGCAGTTTCCCATAGTTTTCTATGGTAAAAGTCTCAGGTCTTCCGGTCACGGTAAATACCAAGCGGGAACAAGTACCGGGTCTACCCAATCATCACCATACTACCCTCTGCGTCGCTTTCCCAAGCAAATCTACCTCTTTTGCAGGTACTCCGTCCCTTTCAATTCCCTTTGTTTTCCCTTCATTTTTCTTTTTGGTTTTCATATGTCAGTCATGGGAAGGGGCACACCCAAGAAAAACGAACCAGAGACTCCCCAGGTCTGAGAAACCAGAAACCCTCTCGGGTTCGAGCCTTTCATCGACAAGCAAGCTGGAGTCTGCAACCACCAGTACCCTTTCCCCATTATTAGTATAAGGCCTGAGCTTTTTTCGCGTCATGTTCACAATAGGGATCGATACCGGGTGGTTGTGTCAGGATTTTACCATCAGATTACCCCCCCAGTATTTCCGGTGGTCGAGTTCATCTACTGGCTCAGAGATGCCTACGATGAGGACCGAGGCACGTTTACCTCCACCCAAGGAAACCAGATTTTCTCCCTTTGCCCCGAAATCATCAAGCAAGCCCTCTGTTTTCCCACCAGCGCCACCTACACTGCTTTCAGCGATGAAGCTTTAACTTCCCAGTTTACCAAATCGCCATGGGAGCATCAAAAAATTTTCATTGCTTCTATTTCCAGTAGCCAGACTACTACCCTTCCCAGAATGGAACTCTTCCCATTAAACCTGTTCGAGGAGGAAGTACAACCCATCCTTGCGCTCATTGCGGGTCTGTTAGGTGTAGGCGAGCTGGGGGAAACCTCCAAAGTATGTGTTTTCTTTCTGTGGTTATTTTCTCAGAAGGGGGTTGTCCTAGACATCCCAGGTTACTTATCAGCCAGCATCCACACCCAGTTCCAAGAACTTCCTGAAACCAGTCATTTTCGTTTATGTTCATTGGTGTTCTATCTTTTCTTGTATCAGCATGCTGATAGTTTCGAGATTTTGGGCTTGGATAGGGCATACGAGGTAAATTCTCAGCCCTGACCTGTTTTTGACTGGAACTCTACAGTCCGCTAATTGCCAAAAGGGGTGGGTTACTCTAGTTTCCTAAACGATTTCATGTCCATTTCTTACACCATCATTCATGGGTCGCCCTCACCTAGGGTTTTTCCTGAAATGAAGAACTAGCTGCAAGCTGGTAAAATCTAGAGCACTGGGGACTGGTATCTCTCTGATAACTATACTGAAATTCAGGTCTATGGAGCCGAGGTCGCCCCTTACCTGCTACCGGTGTTTCCCGCTCGAAGAGTTTATGCTCTGGAGTATATTCGTCAAGCCCTCAAGGCTGACTAACTCCACTTCGTCCCTGCTAAGAAAGGTTACATACTGAGGCTTCCTACCCAAATCGGCCCATTCGTCGTGAATTCAAGACTTGCCCTTCCCATTGTCGAAAAGCTATTGCAGGTTATGGACCTAAGACAGGGGAAGACTTGGGCTTAAGATCCCCGGGAGATTATTTCAAAGAGGAGAAAGAGAAATCGGTCCGCACCTTATGTACATGAACCAAGACCGTTTATGGAGTGGAAGGCTAACATGGAAATTTGGCCTTTGGTTTCACAGATGAAGACAGATTCATCTGCCAAAGGGGAAGAGGAAGGCATCAGCAAAGGCCAAGAAGAGGAATTCGGTCCTTCAGGAACAAGTTCTCCCTCTCGTAAAAAACAGAAAACAGTCTCAAGTGAAGCCGAAATTATAGGAGAGGAACAGTTGCTTGAGCCGTTCATACCATATGCGCCACTTGATAGCAGCAAGGCCGGAATCAAAGTGTTGAGGGACAGCACCACCTCCTCCGACTTCACTGAGGTTTCACAGGCCATGGGAGACCATACCTCACCGGTGGCAGCCGAAAGGATCAAGAGAAATAGTCTTCCACTGCAAAGCAAAGGATCACGGATTTGGAAAAATCCCTATCAGAGAATACCAGAAGGATAGAGGTATTGCAGAAAGAAATTGAGTAGGAAAAGAAAACGAGGGCTGAGCAGCAGAAGACTATAAATGATCTTGAAGCACGCCTAAAAGGTAACCTCACTTTCAAAGAAGGTAGAAAGATTATTTGGTCCGAGATCATTTTGGCTGTAACAAAGCAATGGGAATTTCTGCAAGTCATCGAGGAGATGAAATCTTCAGTACTCTATCTCAGAAGGCGATTTCAGGAAGGGGATAACGATTTAGCCAACAGAGCTCAGCGTGCCAGAGAGTATGTGTCATTCTTGAAAGGTCTAAGAGCTAACGAGGCAGAGCAACATGGCATAGTCAGCCGGCACAAAGAGGCCTTAGAATGTTAGAAACTCATCGAAAAGGAATCGGCTCGCGTCGTGGCTTCGAAGGCTTTGCAGCAGTTGATTTACACTGTGGACTGGTTTGATGAAGTTTGGACTGAAATCATGACAGCAGGGCTTCCGACGTGCTGGGATTCCACCACCCCTTCTATACTGCGACCATTACCGGAATATGAAGCATGCCTGAAACAAGAAAGGGACCAGACAGATGCCATGTCAGATAAAACCACCAGGCTCAAGGCCGAAACCATGGTTGCATCACTGCGCCCAGAGTTTGATCTCCTTCACTTGTTAAATCGTAAAGTCCCTACTGAAGCAAATCTGAGCGATCTTACTGAGGCTTTCATCAGGGTAGAAGGATTTGCAATGATGACTGAGCCTGCCGCGGACAGTCAGCAGAGGTGCGCCCAATTCGTTAGCCAAATTGCCAGTTCATCCGCAAACACGCCGCCACCAGTGTCAGCAACAACCTCGAACTCTTCTCACAAATGATGAATTGTTATTTCATGATTCGGCCCTCGTGGCCTTTTTACTTTTTACTGAATTAGTTACTTTTTAAAGTTTCGAGTGGGCTACTTGCTCCACTCTAGCATTTTATCTTTTTTATCAGACTACTGTTTTAACTTTCTGTTTTAAAAACGGCCAAGTGCCTAACTATCCATGATGAGAGGCCTGATTCCTCATCGTGAGTTTTGTTGTTTTGATAAGGACCTTTAACAGATTTTTGTCATGCGAAGAAGATATTTTCTCAAAAAATATATTCTCGCTGAGATAGGAAGAGGTCTATATAAGCAAGATCGAATGAGAAAAAATGGTTCCAGATTTTCTGAAGAAACTTGCTGTGTAAGAATATTTTGTATGCTTGTGGTCGAATTATTAATGCAAATGCACAGAGCCCGTAGGGTCTCAGCGAAGAGAAGTTCTATTTTACATGAGGATTCCGGTCTGGATGTTGTATGGTCTATGACTCTTTCTTCGTAGTATTATTTCATTGTCTATTTCACTGTCTCCGTTTCCTTTATATCATGTTTTGGAATGCGAGTGACTCGCTAGTTCTGATATAAATTTATCGTTATGTGATACTTATATGAGACTGGTCTAGCTGCTTTAAATATGGCTCATGCATGATATGGTGTTTCGTTTTACACTTCATTCAGATTTCTTCTGTATTGAATATCATGGAATCTTATTCGTTCAGAACTGATTGGTATGTATGGATTCTTAGTTCTTAAGCCCATGCTATAGCAAAATATGTTTTCCGAGTACCATTCAAGTGGTAATTAGTGCACCTCTTTTACCTTCTCCATCGCAACTGTCTTGATTTAACAATCCCTATATAACATTTGGAAACTGGCCCTCCTTAATGAAAGTTGTTTCTAAGTTATCTGATGCATCTGTGTAAGTAATTCTCCTCTTGCCTCTGCATGTTTTTATATTTTGCTGATCTGAAAGCTTTCTGGTCCCATTAAATCTTGTAACTCATTAGAAAATTTGATATGGTAAAGAGCCCTGAGCTGAATAATGGTCTTAGGATATACCTTACACTCTTTACTAGCTAAGATGTCCTAGGCACTGGTCTCTGACAACTCGAGGATGTCTCTAGGAACGACAACATCTTTTTGGCGACGTTGCCGGGGATGAAGTTGATAAAAAATTTGAAATCCCTGGGCCTCGACAAAACCCTATTTCACTCTTCAATTAGGTGAGCATGCAGAGTTGAGAGTTGTATATCCCTCACCTTGGCGACTCCACATTCGTTTTCCCTGCTAAATCTCTTTGCAGTCCTGGCTCCTCGGAAGCCGCACCTTAGGTCAGATACTTCTCAGCCAAAGACACCCTCTGTGTCTGACCCAAAAAGAATTTTACATTGAAGAAGCTGGAGGGGGAGACCATTTTTTCATACAGAGATTCCACCACTCTCTCTAGAAGAACTTCCTTCTTCCTCTTCTCAGGTTGCCCAATGGCAAGATTCTAACTCTGCTCTGGGTGAAGCCGGCTATTACTCAGACTATCTACCCTCGGGAAATATCCAAGTTAAGGACGAGGCTGAGTCAGTAGATACCACTCGTTACACATTTCATCCTACTCCAGAGGTTGAGGAAGTTAAAGAAGTCACAGAAGTATTTGTTGTTACCACTCCACCCTTGTCTCCATCATCCCAAGTTACTATTCATTATATTCCTATCATCATTCACACCTCACTTCCTCCTACCCCCCCACTTACTTGCCAAGCCCTCTTGTTACCTCCACCTCCTCCTCCAATGGTTAATGTCCCTGGCTTCCTGCAAAACAGATACGCTCCTCTGGAGCTACCTGCGGTATTAAATGACATGCCACAGGATTATTTAAAGATTCTGCCCAGATTCAGTGGTGAGAATGAGATTGAAGCCCAGAAACATATCGAAGTCTTTTTATCTTTTGCAGAGAATCTCAATATCGATCATTTGGACATAGTCCTAAGGCAGTTTGTGCAATCTTTAGATGGGGAAGCTAGAAAGTGGTTCAAGACACTTGGAGCTCGTTCTGTCAATACATGGGAGAGAATGGAGGATACTTTCCTCAAAATATGGGGAGAAAAGAAAGATCATGGTAATATTCTTACTGAATTTAATACTCTAAAGAAAAAGCATAATGAAGGGGTGTCAGAGTTTATTAAAATATTTAACAAATTGTACCTGAGTCTCCCCGCCGACATGAAGCCTCACCAGACCGCTGCCAAGGTCGTTTTTGTGGCAGCGTTTGATTCTGAATTCGGTTTCTCCTTGAGAGAAAGAAAGCCAGCCACTCTGGATGATGCATAGATCGACGCATTGGAGATAGAAGCAAATTTCGCCTCTACTGGAAAATCCAAAGGGAAACATGAACAGGATGCTAGAAGAAGGGGAAAAGAGGAAGTATCCACCTCAAGCCAAGACAGAGATTCGGCTAGTGACAAGATCGAAGAAATGAACAAGATGATCAAGAATCTCTCAAGTAAGTTGATCAAGCTTGAGATGGAGGCCAAGAATTCACCCCCAAAGAATTTCCAAAATGCTCCAAACAGAGGATTCAATCCTCAATACAGAAAACCACCCTTGCAGATACTGCAGAGGGAACAGAAGGAGCAGCAAGATCAGGTACCACATCCTCTATACTTGGAGGGGCAAGTAGAGGGTTCCACTGAAGACCCTGCCTACGAACAAGAGGAGGCATGCCTTGTTTTCTCAAACAGTAATGACATAGAATGTCCTGTGCATGAAAGTGACAAAGAGGAATTACAAGCTCACTCAGAAGTGAAGGCTAATGAAGATACCGAAGAGCCTGAGATTGATGACTGCTGCAAGCAGTTCGTTGATTTCATGCAAGCTCAGTTCAATAGAAAATATGACCTCAGGTCCTCTAGAAAGAGAACTCGCACTCATGATCAAGAAGAGGACACACCTCAAGAAGAGGCACCTGCACAGAAGGAGGTCACTCCTCAAAAACCCCTAGAAAAAGGTAAGAGGCCTCTTAACCAACCTCCACAATCTGATACTCTAATGCCTTCATCTTCGCAAGTAACTGTGCCCCCTAAGGTTGAGCCCATTGTAAAATAAGTTAAGCCTCCCCTCCAAAGTAAAGATTCAAAAGAAAAAGAAGTGTCAATAGATAAGTCTTCATCTGTCTTTAGTTTACAAAAAGAACTTGAAAAAGTGAAAATCCTAGTTCCCTTGACTGAGCTATTGAAACAGCCAGCATATCAGTCCCAATTCACATCCTTCATGCTTCCTCCAGAAGTAACACACATTCCAGATAGTCTCAACCTGCAAGAAGAAAGGCCTGTGGTTTTTTTTGGCCCGCATGTAGAGGAATTGGATGTCGCCACTCCACCTTTTTATGTGTCTTTAGTAATACATGACCTGCTCCTGCATAACTGCATGTTAGATTCAGGAGCCTCTCATAATATTTTACTCCTTTCAGTCATGGAGCAACTAGGACTACATATCACCTGCCCTTACAAAGACCTTTACTCATTTGAATCCAAAAGAGTTAAGTTCTTGGGCATGATAAAAGACTTGGTGGTTAACCTGGCTCAAATCCCCGCAAAATGTGTAGTGATGGATATAGTGGTGGTTGACATCCCAGCTCGCTTCAGCATGTTACTATCAAGATCTTGGGGGACCAAAATTGGGGGATCGATTAAGCTGGATCTGACCTATGCCACTATCCCTGTATTTGGCGGCCAAGAGAGGAGGCTGTACAAAGAGACTAGATTTGTTAAGACAATCACTAAAGTGGATGATTCAGTGAATTCTCCGGTTTATAGTAGGGAGGGGGATTTCTCATGCTTAATGCTTGAGGAAGATCAGGAGTACGCACATGAACCATCATTTTGCCAAATCAGGACAGAACAATTCAAAGAAAGTCCCGAATCAGAAATCTGGACACTTCACTTTGATGGATCCAACTCTAGAGAAGGAAACGGAGCCAGAGTGTTATTGATTTCACCTGCAGGAAGATGGGTGCCTCTATCTTTCAAGCTGGAGTATGAAGCCACAAATAACATGGATGAATATGAAGCACTCTTACTTGGGTTGCAAATAGCTAGGAGCATGAACATACAATGTTTAAAAGTTCTGGGAGATTCAGAACTAGTAGTCAAGCAGGTGAAGAATCAGTGCCAAGCTAAACATCCTAGGCTGAGAGCCTATAGGAATGAAGTCTGGGATTTGGTGGAGAAATTTTTCTTA
Source organism: Pinus albicaulis (assembly GCA_034641835.2). Taxonomy (NCBI): domain Eukaryota; kingdom Viridiplantae; phylum Streptophyta; class Pinopsida; order Pinales; family Pinaceae; genus Pinus; species Pinus albicaulis. Next base: position 1,001,690,894 of record CM076579.1, read on the forward strand.
GCATTTAATATCCATTTCATGCCTCGGGAGAAAAACAGAATGGCAGATTCTCTAGCAGTGGCTGCTAGTACTTTTCGGCCACCTCAAAACCCTCTATTGAGATATGAGATTGAGGTGAGTTATAGGCCATCAATCTGAGACAACATCAATCATTGGCAAGTATTCAAAGATGATGAGAAAGTCAAGAGAATCGTGGAGACAATTGGGGAGTTCTCTAACATGGAGATCGACATGTGTGAAGAAGAAGGGACTGAAGAAACATCAGTAAACAAATGGGAAGAAAGGGTAGCAGGTCACAAGTTTCTGCAGTTGAAAGGGAATGTTATTCCCTGAGGGCTAGTGCCTTTGGAAAGGCTGTTTAACAAGAATTATGTTCCATTAAAGCCAAACAAAGTTGTGGAAGAAAATCAAGTTGAGGACCTGAATCTGGGCACTGAGGCTGACCCTAAAATCGTGAAGTTGTCTAAGAAGGTCCCGAGAGAATATAAACAGCTGTATCAGAAGTTATTTCAGTCCTATAAGGATGTGTTTTCCTGGTCATATCAAGACCTAAAAACCTTCGATGTCAGCATTATGCAGCATAATATTCCACTTAAGGGAGATGCAAAGCCACATAAGCAAAAGCTTAGACAGATAAATCCACTATTGCTACCTTCTATTGAGAAAGAAATTAAGAAACTGCTGAAGGCTAAAATCATTGTACCATTGAGGTACTCTGAGTGGGTAGCCAATCTAGTCCCTATACGGAAGAAGAATGGAGAAATAAGACTATGTGTTGATTTTAGGAACCTGAACAGGGCTTCATTGAAAGATAATTATCCACTGCCTAAGATGGATCACATATTGCAGAAAGTGGTAGGAGCTGCCCGGATGTCGATGATGGATGGGTTCTCTGGGTATAATCAGGTAGCTGTGTTGCCAGAAGATCAAAGGAATACAACCTTCAGCACCCCATGGGGAACGTTTATGTATGCCAGAATGCCTTTTGGGCTGATTAATGCAGGGGCCACTTTCTAGAGGGCCATGGATATTGCTTTTATCGGAGAACAGGACCAGTTCGTGGTGGTATATCTGGACGACATTACTATGTTTTCAAAGGATGATACAAAACACATAGAACACCTGTGCAAAACCTTTGAGAAGTGTAGAAAGTATGGCCTCTCCCTTAACCCATAGAATTTTTTGTTTGCACTAGAAGAAGGTAAGCTCCTGGGACACATTGTAACTAAAGATGGAGTAAAGATAGACCCCAAAAGAGTGGAAGTCATAAATAGTATTGCCCAACCCAGAAACAAGAAGGAAGTTCAGGTGTTCCTTGGTCATATAAAATTCTTGAGGAGATTCATCCCTAACTACGCTGAGATAGTTAGGCACATAACTGATATGCTAAAGAAGAATAATGAAGTGAAATGGTCGCCAGAGTCAAGGGAAGCTTTTGCCAGAATTAAAAATGCATTTATTGAAGCTCTTGTGTTAGCCGAGCCAGATTATGCCAAACCATTTATGATCTTCTCCTTTGCATCCCCCCATACAATAGCTGGAGTTTTGTTGCAGAAAAATGAAGAGGGGTATGAACAGCCTATTGCCTTTTTCAGTCAGGTGCTCTGGGATGCTGAACTGAAGTATAACATATTGGAGAAGCAAGCGTATGCTCTGGTGAAATCCCTCAAAGCTTTCCGAATGTATGTTTTTCAGTCCCACATCACTGCATTTGTTCCCAATGTAGCGGTCAAAGACATTCTTACCCAGGGGGACAGTGAAGGAAAAAGAGGAAAGTGGATAGCGAAAATACAGGAATACGAGTTAGATATCCGTCCTACCAAATTAATCAAGGGGAAAGGTTTAGCCAAGATCCTGTCTGAATCAAATTGTCAGGCCTTGGGTATCAACTTGTCTATGACAGCAAACGAAGATACTGGAGTAGGGGAGGAAGCACAGAGAATAGAAATAGCCTCCCAGAAGGTACATATGAAGTACCTTATCAGCCCATGGTACAAAGAGTTGGTAGAGTACCTCTTAACCCTCAGTTTCCCGCCTAGTTGTGAGAAGACTAAATACAGATCACTGAGATTGAAGTCACAGAAGTATATGGTTGAAAACGGTCATTTGTATTGGCGAGATCGCTCTGGTATCCTACTCCTATGTCTTATGGAAGAGGAGGTGGAGAGTATAATGGCTGAGTTCCACGAGGGAATTTGTGGGGGCCATTACAGTTGGAGGGCTACTGCTCACAAGATTCTGAAGGCTGGCTTCTTCTGGCCTAAACTGTTTGGAGATGTATTCGCTTGAGTTAGAGCCTGTGAGAAGTGTCAGATGTTTTCCGAGAGACAGAAACTGGCACCGCTCCCCATGATCCCTGTCCTCGTAGATGAGCCATTCCAACAGTGGGGAATCGACTTCATAGGAGAAATACATCCCCCCTCAAGTGGACAGCATAAATGGATATTGACAGCCACTGATTACTTTAAAAAATGGGTGGAAGCTGTACCTGCCAGGAATGCAACTGACACTGTGGTAATAAAATTCATGGAGGAACATATCATATCCAGATTTGGTTGTCCCTCTAAGATAGTAACTGACAATGCACAAGCCTTTAAATCCACAAAATTTGTCAACTTTTGCCAGCAGTATAATATTTCACTGGGTCACTCTACGACCTACTACCCCCAAGGGAACGGTCTTGCAGAGTCCTCAAACAAAACTCTGGTCCAAGCACTGAAGAAGACTATCAACGAGAATCAGAAGAATTGGGATTCTCAACTGAAGTTCGCTCTGTGGCCTAACCGAATCACTAGAAAGAGGGCAATCGGGAAGTCCCCATACGAATTAGTTTACGGGAGAGCAGCAGTTTTTCTTTGCAGTTGGCTCTACCGGTAGCCCGGTTCATGCAAGAAAGTCAGGAAGAACCAGATGATGTGACTAGAAGAATTAACCAGCTGGTGGAGCTCGAAGAGACGCGTAGTCAGGTAAATCAGAAGCTAGAAGCATACCAGGAGAAAATGAAAGAGTTGTTTGATCAACACGCTAAAGACAGAAAGCTACAGACAGGGGATTTAGTACTCAGGTGGGACGTACGAAGGGATGATAAGGGAAAACACAGGAAATTCGATCCCCTCTAGTTCGGCCCTTTCAAAATTGTAGAACAAGGTGGCAACAACACTTTTAGGTTGGAGAATTTGCAGGGGGATTTGCTAGACGCCCCTGTTAATGGTCAGTTCCTCAAGCCTTATTTCCAGTACTGACTCAGGTCAAGAAATTCTGATGTATCATATTGTATATTATTTCCTGTTTTAAGCGTTGTTTGAATAATGTTGATTGACGGTGAATCATGAAGAAGAGGTAAAAAGTAGAGAAGGACGAGAAGTGGCGTTCACAGAAGACAAACAGGTGGTCTGCGTAGTTCTCGACACATTCAAGGGTGAACGTGCCATCCCCAGGTGGAGCCAATGTTGTTTAATCTTTAACATTAGTTGTTGGTTTATTAAAATGTTGACAAGTCATGCATTGAATATTATATCAAAGGGTGAAATACTTCAAAAGTTGGTCGAAATGAAACAAGGTAACAAAATTCATGTGCATAAAAGCCAAAGGCGGAATTAACATGAAAAGGCTAATGAAAACACAAAAGTGCAATGAAGCGGTACAGAGAGCACAAAACGTAAATATTAAAAGAATTACCACTACGTGAATATGCACACGAGGGAAATTCCGAGGGGGTCGAGCAGCGAGGAAGGGAAGAGACCCATACCCCCGCGGAATTGTGATAGCGTGGCATGGTGGGGACCCAAGGCTAGAAGGAGGTGGCAGGAGCGTGTCGCGTGATAGGGTGACGTGGCGGAACGAAATGTGGACCCTTACAGCTGGTAGGTTATGTATTTAATTCACTTTGGGGATAATATGTTTCAGGAGTTATACGGTGCATGAAGCCAAAGAGGTAAGGTAAGTCCTAGATGAGCTGGTACTGAGGCCCATACCAGTAGTAAACCCGGCACGCGGTGTTCACCTGTCCCCAAGTAACACCCAATCCTTACACGTCGCGTGCCCCATTTTTAGTGTCCTTACGACACTTGCCCTACCTATTTCACTTCTACCCCTTCCTGCCTCAGAATTACCAATCTTCACAGCATTTTCCCGCATTAGTTTTTAGGTAAAGTCTCGAATGTTAAGGTCACGGTTACTACAACGAGGTAGTAGGGTCTCTTTGGAGTGCACGGACTACCCTCTGTGTCGCTTTCCCAAGCAAATCTACCTCTTGTGCAGGTACTACGTCCCTTTCAATTCCCTTTGTTTTCCCTTCATTTTTCTTTTCGGTTTTCATATGTCAGTCATGGGAAGGGGCACACCCAAGAAAAATGAACCAGAGACTCCCCAGGTCCGAGAAACCAGAAACCCTCCCGGGTTCGAGCCTTTCATCGACAAGCAAGCTGGAGTCTGCAACCACTAGTACCCTTTCCCCATTAGTAGTATAAGGCCTGAGATTTTTTCGCGTCATGTTCACAATAGGGATCGATACCGGGTGGTTGTGTCTGGCTTTTACCATCAGATTACCCCCCCAGTCTTCCCGGTGCTCGAGTTCATCTACTGGCTCAGAGACGCCTATGATGAGGACTGAGGCACGTTTACCTCCGCCCAAGAAAACCAGATTTTCTCCCTTTCCCCCGACATCATCAAGCAAGCCCTCCGTTTTCCCACCAGCGCCACCTACACTGCTTTCAGCGACGAAGCTTTAACTTCCCAGTTTACCAAATCGCCATGGGAGCATCAAAAAATCTTCATTGCTTCTATTTCCAGCAGCCAGGCTACTACCCTTCCCAGAACGGAACTCTTCCCATTAAACCTATTCAAGGAGGAAGTACAACCCATCCTTGTGCTCATTGCGGGTCTGTTAGGTGTAGGCGGGCTAGGGGAAACCTCCAAAGTATGTGTTTTCTTTCTATGGTTAATGTCTCAGAAGGGGGTTGTCCTAGACATCCCGGGTTACTCATCAGCCAGCATCCACACCCAGTTCCAAGAACTTCCTGAAACCAGTCATTTTCGTTTCTATTCATTGGTGTTCTGTCTTTTCTTGTATCAGCATGCTGATAGTTTCGAGCGTTTGGGCTTGGATAGGGTATATGAGGTAAATTCTCAGCCCCAACATATTTGTGACTGGAACTCTGTAGTGCGCCAATTGCCAAAAGGGGTGGGTTACTCTAGTTTCCTGAACAATTTCATGTCCATTTCTTACACCATCATTCATGGGTCGCCCTCACCTAGGGTTTTTCTTGAAATGAAGAACTAGCTGCAAGCTGCTAAAATCCAGAGCACTGGGGACTGGTATCTCTCTAATAACTATACCAAAATTCGGGTCTATGGAGCCGAGGTCGCCCCTTACCTGCTACCGGTGTTTCCTGCTCGAATATTTTATGCTCTGGAGTATATTCGTCAAGCCCTCAAGGCTGACCAACTCCACTTCGTCCCTGCTAAGAAAGGTTACATACTGAGGCTTCCTACCCAAATCGGCCCGTTCGTCGTGAATTCAAGAGTCGCCCTTCCCATTGTCAAAAGCTATTGCAGGGTATGGACCTAAGACAGGGGAAGACTTGGGCTTATGATCCCCGGGAGATTATTTCAAATAGGAGAAAGAGAAATCGGTCTGCACCTTATATACATGAACCAAGACCGTTTATGGAGTGGAAGGCTAACATGGAAATTTGGCCTTTGGTTTCGTAGATGGAGACAGATTCATCTACCACAGGCGAAGAGGAAGGCAAAAACAAAGGCCAAGAAGAGGAAGTCGGTCCTTCAGGAACATGTTATCCCTCTCATAAAAAACAGAAAACAGTCTCAAGTGAAGCCGAAATTATAGGAGAGGAACAACTGCTTGAGTCGTTCATACCATATGCGCCACTTGACAACAGCAAGGCCGGAATCAAAGTGTTGAGGGACAGCACCACCTCCTCCGAATTCACTGAGGTTTCACAAGACATGGGAGACCATACCTCACCGATGGCAGCCAAAAGGATCAAGAGAAACAGGCTTCCACTGCAAAGCAAATGATCATGGATTTGGAAAAATCCTTGTCAGAGAATACCAGAAGGATAGAGGTATTGTAGAAAGAAATTGAGCAGGAAAAGAAAATGAGGGCTGACCAGCAGAAGACTATAAATGATCTCGAAGCATGCCTAAAAGGTAACCTCACTCTCAGAGAAGGTAGAAAGATTATTTGGTCTGAGATCATTTTGGCTATAACAAAGCAATGGGAATTTCTGCAAGTCATCGAGGAGATGAAATCTTCAGTACTCTATCTCAGAAGGCGATTTCAGGAAGGGGATAATGATTTAGCCAACATAGCTCAGCGTTCCCGAGAGTATGTGTCATTCTTGAAAGGGCTGAGAGCTAACGAAGCAGAGCAACAAGGCATAGTCAGCTGGCACAAAGAGGCCTTAGAATGTCAGAAACTCATTGAAAAGGAATCGGCTCGCATCGTGGCTTCGAAGGCTTTGCAGTAGTTGATTTACACTGTGGACCGGTTTGATGCAGTTTGGGCTGAAATCATGACAGCAGGGCTTCCGACGTGCTGGGATTCCACCACCCCTTCTATACTGCAACCATTACCAGAATATGAAGCATGCCTGAAACAAGAAAGGGATCAGACAGATGCCATGTCAGATAAAACCACCAGGCTCAAGGCCGAAACCATGGTCGCATCACTGTGCCCAGAGTTTGCTCTCCTTCACTTGTTAAATCATAAAGTCCCTAATGAAGCAAATCCAAGCGATCTTACTGAGGCTTTCATCAGGGTAGAATGATTTGCAATGATGCCTGAGCCTACCGCGGACAGTTAGAAGAGGTGTGCCCGGTTCGTTAGCCAAATTGCCAGTTCATCCGCAAACGCGCCGCCACCAGTGTCAGCAACAGCCTCGACCCCTTCTCACAAATGATGAATTGTTATTTCATGATTCGGCCCTCGTGGCCTTTTTACTTTTTACTGAATTAGTTACTTTTTAAAGTTTCGAGTGGGCTACTTGCTCCACTCCAGCATCTTATCTTTTTTATCAGACTACTGTTTTAACTTTCTGTTTTAAAAACGGCCAAGTGCCTGACTATCCATGATGAGAGGCCTGATTCCTCATCATGAGTTTTGTTGTTTTGATAAGGACCTTTAACAGATTTTGGTCATGCGAAGAAGATATTTTCTCAAAAAATATCTTCTCGCTGAGATAGGAAGAGGTCTATATAAGCAAGATCGAATGAGAAAAAAGGGTTCCAGATTTTCTGAAGAAACTTGTTGTGTAAGAATATTTTGTATGCTTATGGTCGAATTATTAATGCAAATGCACAGAGCCCGTAGGGTCTCAGCGAAGAGAAGTTCTATTTTACATGAGGATTCCGGTCTGGATGTTGTATGGTATGTGACTCTTTCTTCGTATTATTATTTCATTATCTATTTCACTGTATCCATTTCCCTTATATCATGTTTTGGAATGCGAGTGACTCGCCAGTTCTGATATAAATTTATCGTTATGTGATACTTATATGAGACTAGTCTAGCTGCTTTAAATATGGCTCATGCATGATATGGTGTTTCGTTTTACACTTCATTCAGATTTCTTCTGTATTGAATATCGTGGAATCTTATTCATTCGGAACTGATTGGTATGTATGGATTCTTAGTTCTTAATCCCATGCTATAGCAAAATATGTTTTCCGAGTACCATTCCATTGGTAATTAGTGCACCTCTTTTACCTTCTGCACCGCAAACGTCTTGATTTAACAATCCCTATATAACATTTGGAAACTGGCCCTCCTTAATGAAAGTTGTTTCTAAGCTGTCTGATGCATCTGTGTAAGTAATTCTCCTCTTGCCTCTGCATGTTTTTATATGTTGCTAATCTAAAAGCTATCTAGTCCCATTAAATCTTGTAACTCATCAGAAAAGTTGATATGGTAAAGAGCCATGAGCTGAATAATGGTCTTAGGATATACCTTACACTCTTTACTAGCTAAGATGTCCTAGGCAGTTGTCTCTGACAACTCGAGGCTGTCTCTAGGAACGACAACAGATAACATAAATCGTAAGTAAACAGGTCACAGAAGAATATCACAGACGCATTTAATACTCAAAATTATCACAAAACACTTCTTTATTCATCAACAATCGTAAAACACTTTACAATTCTTCAGATTCACCTGCGCACCCAACCAGTGGGGTCCGCACACAGCCGGACTAAGGTCTCCGTGCAGATAGCCAAGAGGAGCCTTTTAGACACAGACACTTACAGATTGGTATTAAAATCTCAGAAATATCATAATCTATCAAAACTTACTTCAAAAACTATCTTATCTGACTCAATCTAGACTCCTATTTATATCTTAGTCTGTGCTCATCCTAAGGTCTGCAACTGTGGTTTGTGACTTCTAGTTTTACCATTTAGCCCATTACAACTCATGAAGGGGCTTTGAACCTCCCCAAATCCCCTTGACCTATGAATTTCTTAGCACACATGACTCATAACTAGAAAAAATACTTATTAATTACCTAAGAATGTGGTCCTAAGGGACGTTGCTCCAACATCAAGCAACGCCCATATCAGCTGAACCCAAAAGATAAAGAGAAAGTAAGGGAAGAACTCAATAAGATGCTCACTACTAGCATTATTGAACTAGTAGAGGAGTCTGAGTGGGTTAGCCCTATGGTGGTTCAAGAAAATAAAAAAAAGGGAGAAATAAGGATTTGTGTTGATCTTAGAAAATTGAACGATGCATGCATTCATGATTTGTTTCTGAAACCATTCACTAACGAAGTTTTGTAGAATGTGGGAGGGAAGGAATCCTACTCCTTTACAGATGGGTTCTTAGGATACCACCATATTAGGATCGTGCATGAAGGTAGGAGCAAGACCACTTTTTCTACTTAATGCGGATCATTTCAGTACACAGTTATGTTGTTTGGATTGAACAACACTGCAACTTTGTTTTCTAGAGTAGTTGTTACAGCATTTAAAGAATATATCCACAAATTTTTGGAGGTGTATTTTAATGACTAGATAGTCTTCAAATTGTTAAAGAAGCATGTTTCTAGTATGTTATTCATGTTGGGTACCTGCAGAAAAATTCAAATCTCCTTGAACCTAAATAAGTGTATTGTATGCATGCCATATGGTATATTATTGGGGCACATTATCTACAAGTAGGGCTTGATGGTAGACCCTATGAATATCGTTGTGATTATCGATTTGGAGATACCAATGAATGTGAAGTACCTATGCATGATGCTCGGCCATACGTGTTATTATAGAAAGCTCATCAAATCCTACACGCATATCACTACGCCAATGGAAAAAATATTGAAGAAATATGTCAAGTTCTGTTGGGATGATGATTATGAGAAGAGCCAATTCTCTTGTTTCTTGACTAGAAGAAGGAGTTCCATGGACATGTTGACATGTCCTGCATAGATTTGGGAGTTGTCTTAGCGCAGCCAGTGGAAGGTGATCTAAGTCACCCTGTTGCTTTTGCAAGTCGGAATTTTTATAAAGCAAAACGAAATTACTCCACCATAGAGCGTGAAGGGTTAGATATGGTCTATGTGCTGTAAAAATTTTGATGGCATCTATTAGGTGTGCACTTCAAAATGTTCACCAATGATTCTGCATTGAAATACCTAGTGAACAAGCATGTGTTGGTAGGGAATATTTTCCAGTGGTTATTGCTATTCCAGGAGTATCATTTCTAAGTTATAGTCAATATAGGCTATTTGAATTTCAGGCCTGACCATTTTTCTAAAATAAAGACATGCAAAGAGCCAACGAATATTGAAGAAGTATTACCTGATGCATAGTTGTTCATTATTCAGGTTGTATATGAGAATTTTCTAGATATCATTCAGTTTCCGACTTCAAGAGTCACATCGGTGGAGTATACTACGCAGTAGAAGAAGGAGCTTGTAGTAAAGGAAACCAATTTTACTCTAATTACGGAACACTTATACGAGATGGGTGTTGATGAGATTCTGTGAAGATATGTTCCTAAGCACAAACACCACAGTATTTTGGTTGGGCACAGGGCAGAGTTGTTGGAGGTCATTACGTAGGAAAGGCTACTGCGTAGAAGATCTTGTGAGCAGAACTTTGGTGCCCTATGGTACATAAGGATTCGAAGGAATATTCTAGCACTTGTGATGTATGTCAGAGGGCTGGAAAACCATCACAACAGGATGAAATGGTGTTGCATCCTCAAGTTACTTTGCAGACATTCGATAAATGGGAAATCGATTTTATTGGGCCAATTGATCCCCCTAGTAATAAAAAATGTGCGTGATACATTATTACTGCGACCAATTTCCTCACTAGATGGGATGAGGTACAACCGGTGAAGAATTTTACTACAGACACAATGGCGAAGTTTATTTTTGAAAATATCTTGTCAAGGTTTGGTTTCCCCAAGATCTTGATGAGTGACAGAGGTACGCATTTCCTAAATAGCACTATTGAAGCATTGACTGCAGAGTTCAGAATGCATCACCAGAAGAGTATGTCAGATCACCCACAGGAAAATGGGATAGTTGAGCCCTTTAATAAGATTCTAGAGAACACTTTAACTAAGGTGTGAAACATCAATAGGGATGAATGGGATTTGCGCATTCCTACAGTATTATGGGCCTACCAGACTACTTGTAAGCAACTAACAAGTCAGACTCTGTTCTGATTAGTGTATGGACAGGAATAAGTGATGCCATTGCAATACATCATGCCTAGTCTTCGCATCACCACAGTGACAAATATGGTGGACAACGATCTTATGGAGTAGCAGTTGGAGCAACTGCTCGCACTAGAGAAAGATAGGTTCATTCTTGGGTTTCACCAATAGGTGAAAAAAGAAAGGAAAAAATCCTAGCATGATAGGAATATTAAGAAGAAGATATTTAAGAATGGGGACTTAGTTCTTTTATATGAAAACAAGTTCGCAAAGTTCTCGTGGAAGTTGTGAATAAACTATTTGGGATCTTATATTGTCAGGAATGTCTTGAAGGGGGGCACATTTCAACTCGAGAAACTAAATGGAAAGTTGTTTCCTAGACGTATTAATGGCAGCAACCTAAATTTAGATAGGGACATCTTTGCCTCTGGGAGTTTGCAATGACTATATGGCCGGAGAAGAGTCTTAGAGCTCCACACAGTTGAAAGAGAGCATGGGACTATAAACTACTCTGCCAATGGGAAGATTCGTCAAAATTGAAATATTACGCAGTTTGTAGGAAGTTGGCGAACTTGGAGGGAACTATGCTGAAGGAGATAGACTACGCTGAAAAGGTGGTTCTAACACACCTCATCCAAAAATCAATTGTTCGAGCCTGAACAGTTGATTTGACAAGGACTTGGTCATTAAAAGGAGTGGGGGGGATATATTTAATGGGCATATCTGGGCAGATCTGCTACTAAATATACATTTATGAGTTACATTTGAAGAAGATCATGGAGTTTGAATTTAAAATTTTCTATAAATCAGGCATCCCGCTCCACATTCGAACACTTTGCGCTCTAAGATTTAGAATTGAGATTTTGTGCCTGCAAGAGCACTGAGCGATTTGCTGCATGTCTAAGAAGAGCTACGAGGAAATTGAGCAAGAATTTCTCCATAGGGGATTAGTATTAATCATGGCAGAAACCCCACCATCAAATTTCATGGGGCCGAGGTCGCCCAGGAATCAGATTGGAGAAGCGCCTTCTAAACATTCAAAGAATTTGGTACTTAGAATGTTGCCTAGGAATAAAATTCCAAAGGAATAGATATTTAAGGCGACACAAGATAGGAAAAAGGAGGATATCGAGGTTGAGGAGTCAAACAAAGAAGAATTAATGCCAGAGGGATAACAGAGATTGATGCAGAGGAGGTGGAACCTGTTGAGGTCCTGTGTTTTGATAGATTGGCTTACCAAAAGACAAGGCAACAAACAAACCTAAATTTAGAGCTCTAGGATCTAGCCCTCCTAGTCTCAGAGAGGGATCTCTCGATATATTTATAAAGATGTGTCTTGAAAGGTTTAAAAGTTGATTTTAGTCTAGTTATGATGTGCAGGGTTGTTTGTTTTGTTTGGTTGGACAGGTATGTTCCGTGTGGTATAGATAGAGTATGGGAATCTACAAGCCATTAGGCAATGGATTCATGTGAAGTCCAAATAGTTCTGACAGAGAAGAAATGGAAACCAAAGGGAAAATCTAACTTGGTCAAAGATCTATTGAATAATATAGGTGAAATGGAATGAACAATAAGGACTAAGAATGAAAAACAAACTAAACCCTTTCACAATGACTTAATGGATTCGAGGAACGCCCTATTTCCTCTAGTAAGCTCACTGCTTTAGACTTAACCAATATAAACACTCAAAGAAAGGGGAAATGCAGACTAAACCTTCTAAATGAATTATAGGATTTGGGGAACGCCCTATTTCCTCCTATAGTTTCACCTTTGAGAGCTTAACCAACAAAGACATACAATTGCATTCAAAGAAGAGGGAACACCTTAGACATCTAGGACTGCAATTATAGGGACCTTTAACAAAATAGTTACAATAATGAACAGAGGGTATGATTGAGAAAAACCTCACTGTTAAACTACAAGCATTAATAATTAAAGGTAGACTTCAGATACAATATCCAGTAGTAAAGAAAGAGGGAACGCCTAAACAATATTTAACACAACCGAATTAACCATTTCTGAAGTAAGACAAACTGAATATTAAGAGAGCTATTAGACTACCCTGTCGTATTCAGTAGTAGAAAACATATAAACAGTGAAGGATAAATATGTCAGAGGTGCTTCTAAGATACATTTCTCTGCCTAAACTTTTTATCCTACTGTAAGCAAAGCATGATGGAACAAAGTGGAAACATAGGAAATAACATTAACAATAAGAAGTACCTCACAAAAACCAAGCTCAGGGATATGATGGTCCAGGCCCCTTCATCAACAGAAAAAAAAAGATCTTCACACTCTTTCAGAACACCAAAAGCTTCTTCAAATCAGCAATATGTATTACTTTAGAAATCACAAAATGCCAACCTTTTACAATGAGACTTCAAAGAGTCTTTATAGAGAAAATGAGAAAAGTAGGTGGAGAGAGTTTTAATGAGCGTCAGAGATAGGAGCAGGTATTTCGAATGCTACACTTTGTGCCTTAAACATTTCATTGAATTCTAGACAGGATCAATAACTTTGTAGCTTGTTTGAGACCATTTTGATATGACAGAAATCACCTGCAGGGTGTCCTTGAGAAGAAAATCGTCTAGAGTGGTACTGTTATCTTCTCAGTGTGAGTTAAGTGAAGAATGGGCTATGAGGATTCCCATACTTATAAATAACTTCTTCTGACAATTTTTAGTAGCTTCCCTAGTGCAATAACTGCTTGGCAGACTTGTGTGTGTGGGTAAAGGTCATGTATGTGTCAGTCATAGTTCTACATCACTAACTGCTTTGTCTCTTTGTACTTAAACCTGTATTAGCTCTGTTTATGCTTTTCTTTTGCTGATTGTTTGAAATTCTTATGTACTGACGTTGGTCTTCTATGATGTGTATCCTACCACTGGAAATGCGATCATCATATTTTCTGAGTGTTTTGTGCACAGGTGGAGGATTTCGCTGAGCTGGAGGGTCACTGATGGTTTATGGATATGATCTGTTGATTGACACGCCCTTGCCTTCTGTTTCTGGTCCTTCTGACTTTGTTTCCTGGTCTTGAGACTTCTATCTGAGCCTGTGTGTCACCTCTATTACTGTAACACATTAATTCCTTCATCGGCCATGAAAGAACCTGCAAACACACGAAAACATGTTACGAAATCTGGAGGGCTTGGTTTAGACTGCTTGCAGAGGCTCTGGGGTGGTGGAGGAGCAGTGAGGAAGAATGTGATTGCAATGGAAAAATGGGAAAAAACACTGGTATAGAAGCTAACCAGGTGCTTTGGAGGTTTGGGTGTGAGGATAAACTGGGACCGTTAGATTAGGATGATCTACGGTGGAGATTGTCTGATGAAGTCATTTGAGAGGTTTGATGAACGGAGAAAGAAATGAAATGTGATATGCTGTAGGCTGTTGGATTAAAATAATCAATGGCGGGGATTTTTCGATGAAATCATTTGGGAGGAAAGGGTGAGAAAAAATGAACGGGGTTGTAATGTGATCAGAGTCGTTCGATCTCAGAGATCGACGGCTGAGATTAACAATGGAACAATGCTGCGGAGGGTAGGTGGGAAGGTGGAAAATAGACAGTGGTTTTCGAAAAATAAAATGAGGGGGGGGAGGGGGGGCAGTATTGCCAAATAAAATGCGATACGATACAAAGTTTGACACCTGTCCCTCCTAAAACCACCTATTTCGCAAAATTTTTGGGGATTAAACTGCAGGAAAAAAACTTTTGCGAAACACAATATCAGTTGTCAGATCGGAGGGCCCAGATCCGACAGTGCGGAAATATTGCAAGAGAAGGTAACATGCGCAGGCGGAACATATGGGTAGGGTCGATGGCGGTTTAGATCCTGACCGTTGGATCTTGGGAACGGGCGGTTGAGATCTGTCGATGGGAGAGAAATGAGAAGGGTGAGGTTTGACGATCAGAAGAAATGCGGACCGTCCTATCTAACTTGATCAACGGTGGAGATTTAACCAGAGGTCAGGATGGTGAAGGTTAAGGGTGGGGCGCGATGAGATCCTGGCCGTTGGTTCTTGTGGGTTCAACGGTCCAGATCTAATCAGCGGATGCAATGACGGGGGGTTGTGAACCAAGTGCGATCAAATCCTGGCCGTTGGTTCTTGTGGATTCAACGGCTAAGATTAAATCGTGGGATCTGCGTCGAAGGGGAAAATGTGAATGGAACTTTGGATTTGCGATGTGTGATTAAGCGTTGACCATTGGATCAAACTTGATCAACAGTCAGGATTAAATCAGTGGGCACGAGTGATGGGCTCATAAGCGGAGCACAATCGAATCTCAATCGTTGGTTCTTGTGGATTCAACGGCCAAGATTAGATCAGCAAATCGAAGGAGAGGGCTCATCGCATTGGAAAGGAAAAGGGAAGGCTGTGTTTGAGCAATGTGATTAAGCACTGGCCGTCGGATCAAAAGATATCAACGGTCAGGATTAAGTTGGAGGGAAAGTGATGAAGGGCTTGCAATGGAGCATGGTGAGATCCTAGCCATTGGATCGGGAGATCAACAGTCCGGATCGCATCGGCGGTTGGAGGATAAAAACTCATCGCATCGGAAGATTTTGAAGAACAAAGGAAAATACTGGAAAGAAAAATCCGATTGAGATTTGTGATTGGGCCTTAGCACTTGGTCATAGCGTGGGTCACATGTGGAAAAGGGGCTAGGGCTAAGGCCGAAAGGGGCTTAAGGCCTTAGTGCGAAAATGAAGATTTTCAAGGATTTTGAAGGGTTTTTGAGAGTTTTGGAGGTTCCGATAGGGGTAAAGATGGGGTTTCAAAATTTTTAAAGGGGTTTTCACAAGGCTTGAAGGGGATGTGAGACCTTTAGAGGTTATATAGAGGGTTGAAAAATGATAGAATGCTTTATGAAAATGAAGGGGAATAAATGAAAATAGGCAGTTTCAGTGCCCTTTGGAACAACTTTATTTGGAGAAACAACGTGGCTTTAAGATGGAACAGTAGTGAAGATGAACCTCCAGGACGGGACAAACATAAGACTTCAAGGATGATATATTTTCAAAGGAAATATATCTCTTTAAGGCTTGAAGACAAACTTAGCACCATTTGGTATATCAGAATTTATAGGTGGCTAACAGTGGCTCCACTTGGGGAGGACAACTTGCCCTTTAGGTGTCTAGAACCTCAGTAATCTTTGTATTTAGCAGACCAGTGCCTTTCCATTGGGTAGCAGTTTTTCTTTCCTTGATTGGTCTTCTTTTGATCTGGTAACCTTTGCAGCAACCTGAAAAAATTGTTACTCTTCAAAACAACATCTCTACCTACCCATTCCTACTATCCTAGCATTTTTTCTTCTTTTGAGTGCACTTGGACTGGAAAAATCTTTTTCAACATTTATTTTGCAAACAGAAAAATAAACCTATCTAATGCTACCCTTATTTCTGCCAAGAGCCCAGGTTAAATAGTTGGACTCTTAATTCTCTACCTAATCTAATACCTATCAGGATTAAACAGTCTGACAGGTTTTCATTCTCTATATTCTAAGACAGAAATTGAAAAACATAGTCAAACCAGGATTAAATTGTCTGGCTTGCTGTGGGTCCATGGCATTAAAATAGCTGCACATGAACTGAAAATTAGCAAAAATTACAACAAAATTGGGAATGCTTGAAGTTCTGAAGACTCAAAACATCTTTCCTTCCTTTCCTGACTCAGATTTTGAGCTTTTTAGAGTCATCTTTTCCTTCATTTCAACTCTGATTTTGATCTTGTTAGATCTGTATCCTTTTCTTTGCTGGTTCAAGTTTTGAGCATGTTAGAGCTAGTCCTGCTTCTTCTTCTTTTGGCTCAAGTTTTGAGATAATTAGAGCCATATTTCCTTATGCTACTAGGTTCATATTTTCAGCATGTTTGAACCTTTCTTTTTGGTATGGAGTTATACCTTTCTTGTTTTATTTCTGCCCTCTTTTCTATTTTTTATTGTTTTTGTATTTTCTTTCTTTTTCTTGATGCAAATGGTATGTAAAATGGATGAAAAACTCTAAAACTTAAGACTATTGACAGAAGTAGTGTTTAAGCATCCTGCCATTGACAGGACCTCCTAACACTTCTTCACCATTCAGTTCTTGCAGGAAAAATGCATTATGCCCTCTTAAAGAATGAATAATATAGGGCCCTTTCCACAGATTTTCAAACTTACCATGTTTTCCTTTCTCTTCCCTTCTTGAATCCCATTTGAGAACCACATTCCCGACTTGGAAGTCATTTGCTTTAGTATTTTTGTCAAACTTCCTTTTGATGTTTTCCTGGACTACTTAAGTTCTCTGGTAAACTTCCTCTTTGGTCTACTACAGATGGATGGTCTGGTTGATCCTTCTCTGCATATCATTTTCCTCAACTTGAACTTCTTGAAGGAGTTTCATGACTGGAACACCCAAAGATGTTGGGAAAACAACATCCATTCCATAAACCAGTTGATAGGGGTATGTGTTGATTGACATTTTGGTGGTTAACCTGTCAGCCCACAAAGCATGAACAAGCTTACCATACCATTCTTTCTGATTCTGCTCCAACAACTTTTTGATGATGTTGATCAGGCTCTTGTTGGAAGATTCAGCAAGTCCATTTTTTTGGGGGTAATAGGTAGTAGAGTGGCCCAAGGTGATCTAATATTTATGGCAGAAATCAACCATATTTTTGGATTTAAAGACAGTAGCATTGTCTATGATTATTTTTCTAGGACAGCCGAATCTGGAAAATATGTTGGTATCAAGGAATTTAATAATGACAGAGTCAGTAGCATTCCTAGTGGGTATGGCCTCTATCAATTTTGTAAAATAATCTATGGCTGTGAGGATCCATTTATGTTGGGCTGAGGAGGGTGGATGGATTTCCCCTATGAAGTCCAAACCCCACTGTTGGAAGGGTGTTTCAACACTAATAGGCTTCAAGGGTAAGGGAAAGAGCTTTCTTATACCATCAAAAATTTGACATTTGTGGCAAGACATTAATAGTTTGTGGGTGTCTAGAAAAAGGGTGGGCTAATAGTAACCTAATCTGAGGATTTTGTTTGTTGTGGTCTTCCAATTTAAGTGCCCTCCACATTCTCCTTCATGCATTTCACGCATGATTTTTCCTGCATCATTCTCAAGTAGACATTTTAGCAGTATCCCAACAACATTTTTCCAATATAAAACTCCATATATCATGCAATATTTTAAAGCCTTATGTTTTACAAATCTAGCTTTTGTTTTTGACAAAGAAGGAGGAGAATTTAAGTAAAGCAGGACATAAACAATATCAGCATACCATGGAGAGTTCGTGAATGTTTCTTCAGTAAATGGTGTTGGTAACTCTTCTATCTCTTCTAACGCATCAACCATATTCATATCTAGAACTTTGAAATTAGACTCGGCCATGAGTTTTGCTAATCCTTGTCCCTTGATGAGTTTAGTAGGCCTGATTTCTAAGTTGTATTCTAGAATAGTGGCAATGCGCTTTCCCCTTTTTCCATCGAGGTGCTGACTTAGAATATATTTGACTACGGTGTGTGGCACAAAAGCAATGATGTGTGAATGTAATATGTACACCTTGAAATCCTTTAATGCTTTTACCAGTGCCAAGGCTTGCTTTTCCATGATGTTGTATTTGAGTGGGGCATCTCTTAAGGCTTTACTGAAGAAGGAGATAGGTTGTTCTTTCCCCAAGTTATTCTTTTGCAACAATACTGTAGCTATAGTATGTTCAGATGCAAAGAAAAAAATATAGAAAACTTTGGTGAAATCAGGACTGATGAGGACTGGTGCTTGAGTAAGGGCTTGCTTTACCAGTTCGAATGACTGTTTAGCTTGCATTGTCCATTTAACACCTACTTCTTTCCTGAGCATGTTTATGATGTTTCTTAATAGCTTAGCAAGGTTGGGGATGAACCTCCTCAGAAAATTAATCTTTCCAATGAAAGACTGTAATTCTTTGAGATTTCTAGGGTGGATGATATTCAATATTCCCTCAATTCTTTTAGGATCTATCTTGATCCCTTCTTCAGAGATTATATGACCAAGAAGCTTTCTCTCTTGGAGGCCAAAGAGAGTCTTCTTGGGATTTAAATACAAGCCAAACCTTCTGCATTTCTCAAAAACCTTCCTCAAATGTTCCAAATGTTCTTCATCAGATTTGGAGAAAACTGTAATGTCATCAAGGCAAATGATTATAAAATAGCCTATGTCTTCCGAGAAGGCTATGTCCATGGCCCTCTGGAAGGTGGCTCCTACATTCATCAAACCAAATGGAACTTTGACATACATGAATGTCCCCCAAGGTGTGGTAAAGGTTGTCTTATGTTGATCACTTGGGAGGACTAACACTTGGTTATAACCCGAGAACCCATCCAGTAATGATATCCTTTTTGACCCAACTACCCTCTGAAGAATGTGGTCCATTTTTGGAAAGGGGTAGTTATCATTCAGAGAGGCTCTATTCAGATGTCTAAAGTCAATACATAGCCTAATATCCCCTGACTTCTTCCTGACAGATACCAGATTGGAGACCCATTCTGAGTATCTGACAGGAACAATGATCCCTACATCATACATCTTCCTAATTTATTTTTCTACTGCAGGCAATAAGATAGGGTTTATCCTCCTTAATTTTTTTCTGAAAGGTTTCTGATTTTCCTTCAGAGGAATCTTGTGCTAAATGATGCTAGTGTCATATGATTTCAAATCTTTATACTCCCATGCAAAAACATCTATAAACTCTCTGAAGAGTGCTAGGTATTGTTGTTTGATGTGGGCAGGAAGGGTGCTAGATAACTTAATCATTTTAGGCTCAGTTGGGTTGCCTATATTGTGCTCTTCCACATTAGTCTCCACGGGTTCTGTTTTTGGTTTTTTAGCCACATCGTTGAAATCAAAGAGTTGTTCTAATGGCGCAAGGCCTTTGGGTATGGTATCACCTTTATAGTCTAGAACTTCAAGGTCCTTTTGGTCTGGATCATCAGATAAATTTTCTTTGAAAAGATGATCAAACTGATTTATATCAGTAGGATAGGGGGGCTCTGTTTCAGGAATTTGTTCCCTCTCTAGACATTCTTTTTCATGGCTGCAACTTGGTGATGCTGTGGAAAACTAATTTTTTGATCGCAGGAAATCCTCTATATGTTTATCATTGTTAGAAAATTTCCAATGATCTTCGTTATTAGGCATTTTTGGTTTGTTTTTTACCTTTATAATGAACTGTTCATTGATTTGTGGTATCTGGAAATTACTAGCAACGAAAGCAAATTCGTTTGCCAAGTGATTTTGGGCTCTTGGTATGAACACAAGCCCATATTTTTCGAAAGTTTTTAGGAGATCTAACACAGTGTTTCTATATTCTCTGAGTCTGGGGTTTTTGGTTGAATATTACCCTTTGATTTTTCTGATAATTAACTCAGAGTCTCCCTGCAATGATATCTATTTTGCCTTTAAATATCTAAGTATGTGCAGGCCAAGGAGAAGGGCTTCATATTTTGCAATGTTGTTGGTGCATGAAAAATCTAGTTTTTAGGCATGTCCTTTGTTTGTGTTGTGTATCCATACACTAGCCCCTACACTACTTTTGCTGCAAGAGCCATCAAAGCTCATTCTCCAAAGTGTTTCTATTTCATTTTCATATGTTTTGTGTTGCTCCAGGCTGCTGTAAATTGAGATATCTAGAGGTTGAGAGGAAGACAATTATGAATGGTCTGGTGCACTAATGTCCTGCTCATTTTCCTCCTTTTTTTCGGTGACTTCATCTTCATTGTATAAAATAAAGGAATCTAGATTTGAATGAGTGGAATAAACAGGAGTGTTATGAGGTTTGTCTTTGCTGATCACCATGTATTTCATGAGGGTTTCCCTATATAACCTTTTGGTTTGACCAAACACTAGTATGGTGGTATAAGACATATCCATTTGAAGGCTGCCCTGGATCTTAGCTCCCCATGATCTAGATAAAAGCATGCCATATTTTGGGGGAATGTCAGCTACTACTACATCCATTACAATATTCTTAGCAGGGATTTGGGATAAGTTAACACACAAATATTTAATTAATCCCAAGAATTTTACCTTTCTGGAATCAAAGGAGTACAAGTCTTTGTAGGGTCTAGTAATCTCTAAGCCTAAGCTTTCCATTACTGCTTTAGGCATAAGGTTGTGTGATTCTCCTAAATCCAGCATGGCATTGTGTAAAACTTTGTCATGTATGTTTAGACTGACATAGAAGGGAGGCACATCCCCTTCTTGATATTTTTCTTCAATTTTAGGACCAAAAAACAACTCTGGCTTATCATCTGTTAAGTTCAAAGTAGCAGTATCAACATGTATATTAAGAGCTTTTAGGACCTGGTCTCTATACACTTCCTGGGTCACTAATTCAGCCAGAGGTATGTTAATTTTGATCTTTGCAATCTCTCCCTCAAGGCTAAAAGGAACTATCGCTCTTGTTGTATTTGCATCTAATTTCTCACTTATGTTTCTTTCAACAATTTTGACTTGCTGGGTTTTATTAGGACTATCAATCTGATTTGTTTTATCAGGGCCACTAACAGAGGTACTAGGGAAAATTTCTTCAACATTTGGCTGGCTGCCTTTCTCTTTGTTTAAATCAGCCCTTTTGGCTATTGTAAAAGTTTTTTTTGCTATCTTTTTAGTCTGATTTTCTGTACTTTTCCTAACAACAGAGCTAGTGTTTTTGTTATTTGGACTATCTATGTTCCCTTTGCTTCTTAGATCATAATGTTTGTGTACCTCCATGATTTTATTTTCAAACCCCAATCTATAATCTTCAGACTCCTCATGTGTATCTTCCTTTGGTTCTGAAGAGACGAAACATTGTTCTTCTTCAGTGAGGAAAACATTATCCCCACTATCTGATCCAATCAAGTTCACATGGTTTTCTCCCAAATTTTCAATCTCCCTTTATTCCTCTTGATCTACATAGTTTTTTTGGAAGGGAGCTCTAACTTGCTGGTCATTATCTCGTTGTATATCTTGATTGTTTTCTCTTCTAAAGTTTTGGTTTCTATTTCTATTTGGGAGATTGTTTTGAGGTTCTCTTGGTGGCACTCTATCATTCAAGTTTATCTTCTCAAGCATTCTCTCCATCACCTTCACTAGGTTGTCAATTTTGGTATCATATGATGAGGTTGAGGGTTCGTAATCATCTTTATAAGTTACCCTCTTCTCTGATATTATCCTAGCTCTTTTTTCAATTAAGTTTTCTTCCACACTCATTGCTCCCTTCTGCGTGTCTTCTAGAGTTGCATAATATCTTTCCCTCAGCTGATAGGCCATATCAGCATTGAATCCCTCAGGATATTTTACAAATACCATGCCTTGGGGAGGTTTCATGTGTAGTCAAAGGGCATTATAGACACTGTTAAATCTGGTGGAGTAATCGTGGACACTCTCTCCCTGATTCCTTTTAAGGCTCTGATACTCTGCTAGTATTTGGAGAGGGTTTCTTTTGAATTCCCATTTGTTTATGAATGCTTGATGTAATGAGGGGAGGTCATGGATGCTATTAGGAGTTAAGCCTTTAAACCACTTCTTTACTTCTCCTCCTAAACTTTGGGAAAATATTTTCATTTTAACGGTCTCATCATCTATCTCCATGTAGTCAAATGCATCCCCCATTCCGTCTACATGTTGTTGAGCTGTGGTAGATTCTTTTCCATTGAAATGGGGAATTTTAGATTGATAGTAATTTTGTAAGGGAACCAAAGGTTGTGGTAACACTAGTGGGGCATACCATGCTTCATGGTAGTGTTTTGTGGAGGTAAAGGATTAGCTTGAGCAGCAGGTATATGGATGGAAGAACTGCTTGGTTCAGAAACAAACTATTGAGCAGATTTAGGGTGAGAGACACCCAAGTTATGAATGAAATGGATATCAGGAGTTATTTATGGAGGGGTTTCTCCATCACTAATATGTTGACCACTATGTGGTGGTGAGCTTGGAGGCTCAAAATCTATCTGCTTTGTACCACTGAATGACTTAGTTTTAGGTAAATTACTTGGTAAGTCTGAATCAGATTGAGTATCTGATAGAGCTGCAAGGTTTTCAGGTGTTGAGCTAGCTCTATAAATGGGTCTGACAATAGTTGGATCCCTAGATGTGGGAGACTTCCGAAGAATGCTTTCTAGATTGTCAACTATTTTGAGAGGATTTGGATCAGGATAAGCTCTAGTATGGATTTTTCTTGAAGCCAATATGTTAAGTCTCAGATCCAATAAAGAGGAAAGCTAGCCAGATATGACAATCTTTAAGAGGCAAACAATCCTTAAACAAAGAAACTTAATCCTCAGATTTTCCTTAAGTATGGATGATGTGGTGATGAAACTGGTCTCCTAGTGGAGTCTTTTGGTCTTTTAGGAACTGTGGAGTCACCAAGTGGAAAATATTTAGCTTTTTGTGAAGGTAAAGTGTATTATGGTTCCACCACCATGTTTATTATGAAGCCAAACTGAAATGTTTTTGGGTTTTTCTGATTTTATAAGGTTATTTAAGGACTTAATAAGTCTACAAGAGTTTTCTAGACTATCATATACTCAGTATGGTGCCACCGTGATCGCCATGATGTTGGGGTCCTGTGTTTTGATAGATTGGCTTACCAAAAGACAAGGAAACATAAAAACCTAACTTTAGAGCTCTAGGATCTAGCCCTCCTAGTCTCAGAGAGGGATCTCTCAATATATTTATAAAGATGTGTCTTGAAAGGTTTAAAAGATGATTTTAGGCTATTTATGATGTGCAGGGTTGTTTTTTTTGTTTGGTTGGACAAGTATGTTTCATGTGGTATAGATAGAGCATGGGAATTTACAAGCCATTGGGCAATGGAGTCATGTGAAGTCCAAATAGTTCTGACAGAGAAGGAATGGAAACCAAAGGGAAAATCTAACCTTGTCAAAGATTTGTTGAATAATATAGGTGAAATGGAATGAAAAATAAGGACTAAGAGTGAAAAACAAACTAAAACATTTCACAATGACTTAAAGGATTCGGGGAATGCCCTATTTCCTCCACTAAGCTCATTGCCTTAGAATTAATCAATATAAACACTCAAAGAAAGGGGAAATGTAGACTAAACCTTCTAAATGAATTATAGGATTTAGGGAACGCCCTATTTCCTCCTATAGTTTCACCTTTGAGAGCTTAACCAACAAAGACATACAATTGTATTCAAAGAAGAGGGAACGCCTTAGACATCTAGGACTGCAATTATAGGGACCTTTAACACAATAGTTACAATAATGAACAGAGGGTATGATTGAGACAAACCTCACTGTCAAACTACAAACATTAATAATCAAAGGTAGACTTCAGATAAAATATCTAGTAGTAAAGAAAGAGGGAACGCCTAAACAGTCTTTAACACAACCGAATTAACCATTTCTGAAGTAAAAAAAACTGAATATTAAGAGAGCTATTAGACTACCCTGTCATATTCAATAGCAGAAAACATATAAACAGTGAAGGATAAACAGGTCAGAGGTGCTTCTAAGATACATTTCTCCGCCTAAAATTTTTATCCTACTGTAAGAAAAACATGATGGAACAAAGTGGAAACAAAGGAAATAACATTAACAAAAAGAATTAATTCACCAAAACCAGGCTCAGGGATTCGATGGTCTAGCCCCCTTCATCAACAGAAAAAAAAAGATCTTCACACTCTTTTAGAACACCAAAAGCTTCTTCAAAGCAGCAATATATATTACTTTAGAAATAACAAAATGCAAACCTTTTACAATGAGACTTCGAAGAGTTTTTATAGAGAAAATGAGAAAATTAGGTGGAGAGAGTTTTAATGAATGTCAGAGATAGGAGCAGGTATTTAAAATGCTACACTCCGTGCCTTAAACATTTCATTGAATTCTAGACATGATCAATAACTTTGTAGCTTGTTTGAGACCATGTTGATATGACAGAAATCATCCGATGGGTGTCCTTGAGAGGAATATCATATGGAGTGGTACTATTATATTCTCGGTGTGAGTTAAGTGAAGAATAGGCTATGAGGATTCCCATACTTCTAAATAACTACTTTTGACAATTTGCAGTAGCTTCCCTAGTGCAATAATTTCTTAGCAGACTTGTGTGCATCGGTAAAGGTCATGTCTGTGTCAGTCATAGTTTTGCATCACTAACTGCTCTGTCTCTCTGTACTTAAACCTGTATTAGCTTTTTTTATGCTTTTCTCTTGCTGATTTTTCGAAATGCTTATGTACTAATGCTGGTATTCTATGTTGTGTATCCTGCCACTAGAAATGCGATCATCATCTTTTCTGAGTGTTTTGTGTACAGGTGGAGGATTTCACTGAGCTAGAGGGTCACTGATGGTTTATGGATATGATCTGTTGATTGAGACGCCCTCACCTTTTGTTTCTATTCCTTTTGACTTTGTTTCTTGGTCCTGAGATTGATATATGAGCCTGTGTGTCACCTATGTGACTGTAACACATTAATTCCTTCATCGGCCATGAAAAAACCTGCAAACACACGATAACATTTTATGAAATCCTACGGGCTTGGTTTAGACTACTTGTAGAGGCTCTGGGGTGGCAGAGGAGTAGTGAGGAAGAATGTGATTGTAGCGGAAAAATGGGAAAAAACACTGGCAGAGCAGCTAACCAGGTGCTTTGGAGGCTTGGGTGTGACGATAAACTAGGACCGTTATATTAGGATGATCTATGGTGGAGATTGTCTGATGAAGTCATTTGAGAGGTTTGATCAATGAAGAAAGAAATTAAATGTGATATACTATGGGCCATTGGATTAAAATAATCAACGACAAGGATTTTTCGATGAAATCATTTGGGAGGAAAGGAGGAGAACAAACGAACGGGGTTGTGATGTGACCAGAGCCGTCTGATCTCAGAGATCGACAGCTGAGATTAACAATGGAACAACGTTGTGGAGGGTAGGTGGGAAGGCAGAAAACTGGCAGCGGTTTTCACAAAATAAAATTGGGGGGGGGGGGGGGGTTGGTATTGCCAAATAAAATACGATATGATACAAAGTTTGACACATGTCCCTCCTAAAACCGCTTATTTTGCAAAATTTTTGGGGATTAAACTGCAGGCGGAAATTTTTTGCGAAACACGATATTAGCCGTCGGATCGAAGGGCCCAGATCTGATGGTGCAGAAAGACTACAAGAGCAGGTAACGTACGCGGGTGGAACATATGGGTAGGGTCAATGGTGGTTTAGATCCTGACCGTTGGATCTTGGGAACAGGCAGTCGAGATCTGTCGATGCGAGAGAAATGAGAAGGGAGGGGTTTGACGATCAGAAGCAATGAGGACTATCCAATCTAACTTGATCGATGACGGAGATTTAACCAGAGGTCAGGATGGTGAAGGTTAAGGGTGGGCCGTGATGACATCCTAGCCGTTGGTTCTTGTGGGTTCAACGGTCCAGATCTAATCGGCGGATGTGATGACGGGTGGCTGTGAACCAAGTGCGATCAAATCATGGCCGTTGGTTCTTTTGGATTCAATGGCTAACATTAAATCGTAGGATCTGCGTCAGAGGGGAAAAAGTGAATGGGACTTTGCATTTGCGATGCGCGATTAAGCGCTGACCATTGGATCAAACTTGATCAATGGTCAGGATTAAATCAGCGAGCGTGGGTGATAGGCTCATTGTTACAGGTCAAAATACCTCCTCATCAGCTCAGAGGGGAAGACAAATATGGAAGAAGTACAAAGACCTAAATTAAACCTATTTCTGCCAGGGTAACGCATACATAGAACAGAACAAGGGCGTTATAACGCAGTCAAGCAATACATTGGCCGCGTTAGTGGCTAGGGCAATGCTCTGTTTACACTAAAAGGTCGCGTTACCCGTGTTTTAAGTTTGAATTGGGAAAAGAGCGCGGAGAAAGATTTGAATCTCCGACTTTCCCTCACGAAGGAGTCAGTGCACAGAGGAAACTGTAGAAGCACCAGTTCATTATTGGTCATTGCCATAGAAGAATGAACTCCAAGAGAGGCAAAAGCATGGAGATCAAGGAAACATCTAAACCTTTTCCATTCCAAACTAGTGGAAAGAGAAGGGCAACAATGGCCTTCTCCCTCTCCTATAAGAAGGAGTTGAAGGCTCTTAATTGAAGGTCGAAGGATTGCTCAAAAGTTCTTGTATACTTGTGGAATAGAGAATAGTGTGACATTGTGAAGGCCAAGATTCAAAGAGGCTCCTAGAGAGCTTGTTGGCTTGGAATTCTTCACTTGGTAGAGAAGAGAGATTGGGAGACTGAGGAGGGCTTGGTACAACCGATGGTTGTAATCCTCCTTCTTTCAAAATCAATAGAACTATGTTCGTTTTGTCCATTCGATGCTCAATGTTATATTGTTGTTTCAATATTTGTTTAGTGTGATATGAATGGCTCAGATGTGTATAATCTAGATGTTCATTGTTGATTTAATTGATAGAATACTTGTTATATTAGAAGTTACGCGGGTGCTTTGACTGATTGCAGATCTCAGATTTGGAGCCGGCGAGGAAGGACTCTTACTTTGCTGCTCAGCGTTCTCCAAGAGATTCTGAAACCTTCAAAGAGGTAATTCTCTATCGTATTACTTCAAGTTATTTCAACAATGAACAAGCAGATCTCGCTATCTACTGCTCCTGTTATCAACCAAACCGTTCATTATGCCAGAAATTATTTGTCGTCTGACGTTCCCATTTACTCTTCCTTATCTCAAATCATAAAAAAAATCAGTTGGTTTCTGTTTCGTGTTGACTGATGTAGGACGCCTCAATGCCTACCTTTTAACAGATCACTTCCTATCGACTTCAACACCTTATCTAGGAAGTTGATCCAAAAACACATCAGTACCCAGATACTTGCAGACATCAGTGGCAGGTAGTCTTGTGTTTGATCAAGGGTCTTCATCACTGGCTCTTGGTCGAATGATTCTACGAATGTTCGACTTCAACTCCTTTTATTCACACTCGCTAGATTGTACTGGGCATCTTAGGGACCATCATCATTATCGGTGGCCACCTTCGCGTCTGTTAACAGTTTTCATTATTGACTGGTAATCAGACGATTTCTCACATGTTCGACGACAACTCCCTCATTCACATGTTGAGAAATATGCAGTTTAAAGTGAATCGGCGGTCAAGACCTTGGGGCAAAAGGCTACACCATTAAAGTTGTGTTCTCTTCCCCAAGCTGCGATATTGTTTATGGGGACAACTTTTTCAGCCTGATCCTGTTATGACAGACACTTCCACATTGTGCCTATTGGTGGACAGATTCTTCATATCTCTATTCTAGAGAAATCATGTTGTTTAAAAGCTACTGAGCATGGGACATGCCCAACTCTAGGCAAATACTATATTTTCTGACATATGTTGTTGTTTCAGGTTTTCCTCAGTCTTTCAATCTCTCTCTCTCTACAAATTATAAAGTATTTTGGCCATCGTCTTCGTCTCTGACCTCACACTTTAGGGGGCATCTGTTACAGGTCAAAATACCTCCTCATCAGCTCAGAGGGGAAGACAAATATGGAAGAAGTACAAAGACCTAAATTAAACCTATTTCTGCCAGGGTAACGCATATATAGAACAGAACAAGGGCATTATAACGCAGTCAAGCAATACATTGGCTGCGTTAGTGGCTAGGGCAACGCTTTGTTTACACTGAAAGGACGCGTTACCCGTGTTTTAAGTTTGAATTGGGAAAAGAGCACGGAGAAAGATTTGAATCTCCGACTTTCCCTCACGAAGGAGTCAGTGCACAGAGGAAACTGCAGAAGCACCAGTTCATTATTGGTCATTTCCATAGAAGACTGAACTCCAAGAGAGGCAAAATCATGGAGATCAAGGAAACATCTAAGCCTTTTCCATTCCAAACTAGTGGAAAGAGAAGGGCAACAATGGCCTTCTCCCTCTCCTATAAGAAGGAGCTGAAGGCTCTTAATTGAAGGTCGAAGGATTGCTCAATGTTCTTGTATACTTGTGGAATAGAGAATAGTGTGACATTGTGAAGGCCAAGAGTCAAAGATGCTCCTAGAGAGTTTGTTGGCTTGGACTTCTTCACTTGGTAGAGAAGAGAGATTGGGAGACTGAGGAGGGCTTGGTACAACCGATGGTTGTAATCCTCCTTCTTTCAAAATCAATAGAACTATGTTCATTTTGTCCATTCGATGCTCAATGTTATATTGTTGTTTCAATATTTGTTTAGTCGTGGATCCCTAAATCTAAGATCTGCAATCAGTCAAAGCACCAGCGTAACTTCTAATATAACAAGTATTCTATCAATTAAATCAACAATGAACATCTATATTATACACATCTGAGCCATTCATATCATACTAAACAAATATTGAAACAACAATATAACATTGAGCATCGAATGGACAAAACGAACATAGTTCTATTGATTTTGAAAGAAGGAGGATTACAACCATCGGTTGTACCAAGCCCTCCTCAGTCTCCCAATCTCTCTTCTCTACCAAGTGAAAAAGTCCAAGCCAACAAGCTCTCTAGGAGCCTCTTTGACTCTTGGCCTTCACAATGTCACACTATTCTCTATTCCACAAGTATACAAGAACTTTTGAGCAATCCTTCGACCTCCAATTAAGAGCCTTCAACTCCTTCTTATAGGAGAGGGAGAAGGCCATTGCTGCCCTTCTCTTTCCACTAGTTTGGAATGGAAAAGGTTTAGATGTTTCCTTGATCTCCATGCTTTTGCCTCTCTTGGAGTTCAGTCTTCTATGGAAATGACCAATAATGAACTGGTGCTTCTGTAGTTTCCTCTGTGCACTGACTCCTTCGTGAGGGAAAGTCGGAGATTCAAATCTTTCTCCGTGCTCTTTTCCCAATTCAAACTTAAAACATGGGTAACGCGTCCTTTCAGTGTAAACAGAGCGTTGCCCTAGCCACTAACGCGGCCAATGTATTGCTTGACTGCGTTATAACACCCTTGTTTTGTTCTATATATGTGTTACCCTGGCAGAAATAGGTTTAATTTAGGTCTTTGTACTTCTTCCATATTTGTCTTCCCCTCTGAGCTGATGAGGAGGTATTTTGACCTGTAACAGATGCCCCCTAAAGTGTGAGGTCAGAGACAAAGACGATGGCCGAAATACTTTATAATTTGTAGAGAGAGAGAGATTGAAAGACTGAGGAAAACCTGAAACAACAACATATGTCAGAAAATATAGTATTTGCCTAGAGTCGGGCATGTCCCATGCTTAGTAGCTTTTAAACAACATGATTTATCTAGAATAGAGATATGAAGAATCTGTCCACCAATAGGCACAATGTGGAAGTGTCTGTCATAACAGGATCAGGCTGAAAAAGTTGTCTCCATAAAAAATATTGCAGCTTGGGGAAGGGAACACAACTTTAATGGTGTAGCCTTTTGCCCCAAGGTCTTGACCGCTGATTCCCTTTAAACTGCATATTTCTCAACATGTGAATGAGGGAGTTTTCGTCGAACATGTGAGAAATCGTCTGATTACCAGTCAATAATGAAAACTGTTAACAGACGCGAAGGTGGCCACCGATAATGATGATGGTCCCTAAGATGCCTAGTACAATCTAGCGAGTGTGAATAAAAGGAGTTGAAGTCGAACACTCGTAGAATCATTCAACCAAGAGCCAATGATGAAGACCCTTGATCAAACACAAGACTACATGCCACTGATGTCTGCAAGTATCTGGGTACTGATGTGTTTCTGGATCAACTTCCTAGATAAGGTGTTGAAGTCGATAGGAAGTGATCTGTTAAAAGGTAGGCACTGAGGCGTCCTACATCAGTCAACATGAAACGGAAACCAACTGATTTTGTTTATGATTTGAGATAAGGAAGAGTAAATGGGAACGTCAGACGACAAATAATTTCTGGCATAATGAACGGTTTGGTTGATAACAGGAGAAGTAGATAGCGAGATCTGCTTGAACAATAGAAGGCACTCTAGCAGGGTACTAGGCAGCTGAAGCATGTTGAACACCAAAGAGTGTGTTAGGATTTTACCGGTGCAGGGACACTGGGAAATGAAGGCTAATACTCATATATGGTAGGGTTCGGCTAACTGCGAAAGATTTTTCTGGGAAGTGCCATGTTCAAGAATTTTGCTGCCAAATCGACCTTTTTGAAAATGTAACAGAGGTAATATCCATTTTGTCCAAATTTTTCCCCGTCTGATTAAGTTTAACGAGTCCAGACGAGTAAACTCGGTGAATTTTTCATGTTTAGAGAGTCTGAAAAATGTCAGGAAAGACAATTCTGTGCCCCATCTGATTAGGTTTAACGAGTCCAGATGAGCAAACTCGGTGAATTTTTCATGTTTAGAGAGTCTGAAAAATGTCAGGAAAGACAACTCTGTGCCCCATCTGATTAGGTTTAACGAGTCCAAATGAGCAAACTCGGTGAATTTTTCATGTTTAGGGAGTCTGAAAAATGTTGTAAAAGACGGCTCCATTGGGGTACCTTTGTCATGTCTTGATAACCGGGCACGGCAAAGGGGTAATAGTAAGCCCGAAACAGTTCATTTTTTGTAAGTTAGTCCTTCAAATCCGGAAAAGTGATAAATCTATGTTCAATGGACGTCTACCTCATTTTGTTATGAGTACGAGGAGACGAAGTAAACTCAATCTTCTTTGTGAAATTTTAACGAGTCCAACAAAGAAAACTCGGTACCTCCGTGAAATTTTAACGAGTCACGCGGAGAAAACTCGATATACTTTTTCTGTTTAAAGAGCGTTGAAAAAGAGGAAAAGAATGGCTCCTTGTTCTTTGTCTCAGTAGTTTAACGAGTCTGACAAAGGTGACTCGGGATTTTTTTGGTTTTATGAGCGAGAAAAAGATTCCTAAAAAGAATGCTCAGAGCTTCTTCATGGTTTTAACGAGTCTGAAGAAGAAAACTCTAGGTTTTTCGGATTAACGAGCAAGAAAAGACCAAAAAAGAACGCTCGATGCCAACTTCGTGTAAGTTTAACGAGTCCGAAGAAGAGAACTCGAGGTTTTTCGGATTAACGAGCAAGAAAAATACCATAAAAAGAATGCTCGATAAAACATGAGTGTGTCTGCTCATAAATCTTGATCCCTTATTAGAATCATCAGTACCAAATCTCAAGAGTTGCGACATGTGTACAGCGAGGAATCACGACTTTGCCTACTGACTTAAGAGAGTCATGCCCCAGAATTTGCTATAAGAAGGTCAGAAGACATTCATTTTCACTGTTTCGAGTGCTGTGAAGAAGCTCTGAAGTGCAAAAGGGGTGAAAACTTCAGCTGGTGATTACGGTCGATCTGGGCAATAGTTTTCTATTCCGCGAGATCCAGGTAAGAGCTAGAACCTCCTGTTATCATTTAATTGCCAATTTTTTAGTTTTTACTGGTTCAAAATTAGGAAAATTTGATGCCCTAGAAAAATATTTGCGCCTAACGCGGGGCAGGAGTACAACAGCCGCGTTAAACGCATAACCCGTGAGGGAACAACGCGTTAGAACGCTCTGTTTTGTACTAATGTCCGCGTTAGGCGCAACATGCTTTCTAAGAATTCAATTTTTTCATTTTTGAAGTGGTTCCGGCAAATTTTAATCGGTTGGAAATGCTTCATTTGCAGGTGTTCAGCTATTAATCATGAGTATCTGGCGAGAAAGAGAGCATGAGCGGGAAGAACGAGAAATGGTGACGGATGCGGCAAGTTTAATGGCTCTCCGGAGGTGCGGATTGCTTAAGTATGCCCGTTTAGAACTGATGAGGGGTCAAGAGGACCTCCTGAGGTGGCTGATCCAGCAGTGGGACGAGAGGCATCATGTCTTTCGGATTGGTGGCAACGAGCTCGCCATTGAAAAAGATGATGTTTACTTTTTGACCGGCTTGTCATGTCGTGGGGCGAGGCCCAATTTGACGGGGTCCAGAGCTGACCCTCGTTCCACTACTGATTTGATCCATGCGCACTGCATACGTGGCACCCAGGCTGTGAGTAACCGGATACCTATTGCACAGGTGACTTTGAGACCCTTGAGGTCTATTCTGTGGATGATTGTTCGCTTGGCGGGTGCCAAGAGTCAACATGTGGCTACCAAGGCCCAGATGCTCCTAGCCTTGGATTGTATGCAGCCTCAGGTTTTCGACTGGTGTGACGGTGTAGTCCGTCGGGTCCGAGCAGAGCTTACTGCATGCAAGACCCGTACTCAAAGAGAATTTGGGTACGAAACACTGATTGTTTCTTTCATACTGGAGCGGATACCACTGATGAGGCCCAGGATCCCAACATCGCCATTGGGTCCACGCGAGCCGAGGTAGGCTCGGTGGGCCACTTTGCTTCCACGGACTGGAGAGGGTCCCGTCCGTCACTGTTTTGATGAGGGATTTTTTGATTGGCTGGACTCTCAGATCATCATGATTGAGGATTATCCTTATGCAGGGATGAACTTCACAGGTGATCCCGAGCTAGTCCTGCCCCCTGGCACCCAGTGGGGGCCCGATGGTAAGAAAAATGATCATTTGTTTTCAAATAAGTTTTTGTTTTTATCTTTTGATTGTTTATGTAATTTTTTTTTGTTGAAAAGGGGTGAAAATTAAGTTTTGACATGAAAATTTTGCTTGCTTGACACAGATGTGGCACCTGTCCATCCAGCTGGGGCCCCTCGCTATGCACGGCGAGGATTGCAGCTACCCGCGGCTGGCGCGCCTGTAGAGGAGGCGGAAGCCGGCGACGACGATGATACCCAGATTTTACATGAACTCTCCAGGAACCTGGAGGGTCTGAGTATGGGTATACCACCGCTTCCTATGCGGGAGGTTCCAGTTCGTCTGCAGCGGCATACTGTGGGTGTGCCAGAGAGATACCTGGTTCCTCTGAGGAGGATAGCTAGAGCAGTTGTATGCTATTATGAGCATCAGGCTTAGCTGTTTGGAGTAGATGTATTAGTGTCAGAGCATGGCTTAGTGAGCCAAATTTTGTAAAACACCCCAAGTTTTGGGACATTTTTCTTTTTTGATGTTTTCTGTGTACTGGACATGACATATATCTATATATATATATTTTTGGTGATTTTGTGTTTTTAAATTTTTATGCATTTTTTGATGTGATAAAAATATATGTACTCATGAGTAAATCTTTTACAATAAATGTGACAAATGCCAATCTAACACATAATTTGCTAAAGAATCAGCTAATGCATTAAATTCCCTAGGAACGTGCTCAAATGTGATTGTTTGAAATTGACATTCTAAAAGTCGCACTCGTAAAAAATAACGTAACAGCACAGGGTGGCGGACACGGTAATGATTGTTTAACTGCATAATGATGAGTTGGGAATCTAACCTGACCACTAGATCAGAGATGTCACGAGATGCCGCTTTCGTGAGGAGTTGGATCACTGACATGTACTCGGTGACATTTTTGGTGGCGTTACCCAGGAAGATCCCCCTGGAACCAAGGAGGTCCGACTCAGGAGTATAGAGAACCCAAGCAGCTGAAGCAATGTGTCTAGTGTGACGACTAGCACCATCCGCATACCCAACGTATGATAACGAGTGTGATGACATCTGTGCGAAAAAATATTACATGAGAAAAACACTTTAAACCAAGCAAATAATTCAAAAGCATCAAAATAAAAATAGGCAAAAATTTTATACATAAAATTACAAAGCATATGCCTAGTGCGAAACTAGGAAAAATACATCTTCAGATAGAGCCCGTTGCGGGGCTCCTCGAGTGGAATTCCATTACAGTCCTATAGTTAGTAAGCTCCTTTTGAGAGGGCTTTAGTAACGATGTAAGGACCGAGCCACAATGGTTGGAGTGTTCCTGCCCCCAAGAGGTCGTGTTTTTGATCATAAAGTAGAACCAGATCGCCCTCTTGGAAAGAACGAGGCTTGACAGATTTGTCGTATTGAGCTTTAACTCGGCGCTGGTGAGCTTCGAGTGCTAGTGTAGCATCTCGACGAGTTTCTTCCTAGTGATCGAGCGAGAGCAAGCGCTCTTTGGTGGCGGTGGTGCCAGGCAGGAGTTCAACGGCTAGTTTAAGCGATGGAATTTCGCACTCAATCGGAAGTACTGCCTCCAGGCCGAAAGCAAGTTGGAAAGGTGTGATATTTGAAAAGAAATACGGAATATTTTCCATGATACCTGTCTTGACCGAGATATCGATGAGCAGTGTCTTGGAAAGATTACCCATGTTCCCTTCCGAATTGATAGTGTGGATAGTCGTATAAGAGGAGGGAACTATCTCAGGTTGGTCAAAAGACGGGATTTCAGTTTTTATCGCCTCCGAATCAATCGTCGAAGCGCGATGGTGGAACTCTCCCCAAGGTCGTTCTTCTAATGACATGATCTCTCGAATAGCTTCGTCTGTAGGCCAGACTTCATTGAGGAGATCCTTAGAGAGAACCGTGATGGGAGAGAGGGTCGTACCTGTGGTCGAAACCATATCAGTGGAGGGTTCAGATGCGGTTTGGATGGCTTGGTAAGCCAACTCAACCGGCGAAAGCGGCATCTGATCTCCATAGGAATCAATATCTGAAGGTGTCGGGATGATCCATGGGTCGATAGAGCCATCCGAAGAGGTGGATATCATTGCAACCGTGTTTGGGATCTGCGGCGGCAGTAGAGGAAAACAACCGAGTAGGGAAGATGCCTTCAGAAGACCGGTACTGATACTGACGTAAGAGTCAGGGACACCTCCTATTAGGGGTACAGAGCTACTTGGTAAAGTGGAATAATTAGGGGTGCAGAAGGATAGCTGGTCGACCGTGACTATTTTCCCATCCAATGGAAATAGGATGAGTCGGAAGACCGAAGACACGATGGCGGTCATAGCATAAGACCAACTGCGACCGAGCAATAGATTATAGTCGAGATGATGCTCTACGACTTCAACATCCACGTTTACCGTTTTCCCACTTAGAGTGATGGGAAAGCTAGCAAGGTATCTTTTGGGTAGGAACATGTGGCCATCGAAAGCTTTAAGGGAATTCGATGGCGGGGTTAGAGTAGGAGAACCTAAATTCAGCCAGCAAGCTTGTGACATAACGCAGGTCAAAGCACGTTCGTCTATGACAGTGCGATGGATGGGTCTCCCTTTCGACACAACCTGCACCTGGAATGCGAGTTGATGCGAGAGGCGAGGCTTAGCCTTTTCCATATCAAAGACTGCTAGCATGGAATCCTGGGGATCTATTCCACCAATGGCCGAAAGCAAGGCTTTCCTTTGTGCTGGACAGGTTTGTAATACTTCAAGTGCAGACATAGCCGACGGTGCCTGCGCCAAATATTCTACAATATTGTAGTTTTGGGCTGCACATGCAGAGGTATTATGAGTCGTGCATCGAAGTGTCCCTTTAGGGGGACGAATTACAGGTTCAACAGTAGGCCTTTCGATATGCAAATCGTTGGGCGGCGACGGATTGGAACTAGTTCCAGGTTCCTGAGCATCTATGGTAGGAGTTCCATAAAGCTTGGCGTGAGTTTGAAGGTCAATACTCTCGATGCCATAAATGGCAGATGGTCCTTCGCCGGAAGGATACGAACCACCATTGCCCCGTTGATGGGGTTGTGGCGGGTTGTCAACCATATGTTGATGTTGCTGTTGTTGATTGGGGAAAGGATTGTGAAGAACGGTAGGTGTTCTCCCAGAGTCCTTGTTAGCAATAAAATCAGTGCATTCCTGCAACCGAGGACATTTGTAAGTCAAGTGGTCCTCCGCACAGATTTTACAAGGAAATCTCATGGGTTTTTCCTTTCCTTTTTCATTAGCAGCATTTTTCTGATTGGAGTTATTATGATTATTCGACTGCTCTTCCGAAGAAGATATTTTCTTCTTATTCTTCCTATTTTTCCCGTTGGGTTTTTGTGAGGTTTGCACCGAATTTACCTCAGCGGAAGGGAGAGGAGTCGTTTGATGGGGGGCGGTGGCAGCCGAGGATGGCTGGGAGGTTTGCCCCTGAGACTGATTGGTGGCTACACCAGAGATCGTGCCAACGAGACCATCGGCATGAGCTCCGGTTTTCTTAGTAGCCGGAGGGTTTGGGTTACCAGGGGCATGGGGGAGCAGATCGTAAAGCGTGCCGGATTGTGAATAGATCAAATCCAGGTGCTGGGCACGACGAATACATTGATCTTCTGTCACCGCACCAGAAAGGCCAATGTCTTTAGAGATATGGGGTAAAAGGGACTTGCAAAACCAATTGGCTAAGAGATGGTCCGGTATTGGCGCTTTGACAAGCCTCCTCCTACGTCTCCATTCATGAATATGGTCGGAGATGTGGGTGGTGGTGTCTTGGCGCAGTGATGTTAACAATTCTGTGCCGGTTTCCACTCTAATTGGTAGTTGAAAATTCTTTAAGAACTCCGTCGCTAAAGCGCCAAACGTATTGATGGCGGCGCGTGGTAATTCAATGTACCACTTGGCGGCATTGCCTGTAAGGGTGCGGGAGAACAGTCGGAGGCGGACACTATCATCTACCATGGAATTGGATATGGACCACAAATGGAAGGTAGTGATGTGTGCGGTCGGGTCATCTCCATGCTTCCCGTCGAACTTCGGGATATCTGAAGGAATCTTATGCGGTATAGGAGGCCAAAGCGAGTTGTGGTTGATGGGGTCGTTTGTCAGCTTATGGATGTCGAGTATGTCCAAAGCTGCCAAGAAAGGCAATTGTGGATTTTCCCCCGAGTCTAACCAAGGCAGTATGGGCTGACTACTTGGACCATAGGGTCCCCCCATCCATGTGTTACCAGAAGGGTAAGTGGGACTTTGATAAAAACCTCCCATAGGTGGAGGAGTAGGAACATACGGTTGCCGTCCATAGGGCATAGTGTATTGAGGGGCAAATGGTTGGTTGCCCCCAGCGTAAAAGTGCCCTCCCACTCTAGATGGAGGTTGGGGTTGGTTAGTCCAAATGGATGCAATAGAGTGTCTCGGAGGCATACTAGTACTTGCATAATTTGGCAACGGTATAGATCCTACACCTATGTTTGAACCACTTAAGGGGATAATATTTACAATGGGTTGTCCCATTTGTCCTAAGGATTGCATAGGAAGAGAAATATTCCCTGCTACCTGTGTACTGATAACACTGCCCCCTGGCATAGTGGCCAGGGGGTTTGAACTCAACAGAGGGTTCCAACCGAAAGGGTTGCTAAAGGGCACCGAAGTAGTCGTGCTCGTGGGAGGAGCTACCGTTGTCCCCAATGTGGTCACGGTAGGAGTAGATGCCGAAGGGTTCGGTAAACTACTGACAGTTGTGTTGACCATAGGGTTGGGGGTAGGCATATGTTGACTACTGGGGTTACCCAGTAATGACATAGAACTGACCACCGGCGGGGAGGATGATGGCGAACCAAGAATGGTTGCCATTGGTATCGACCCTGTGGATACCGGTGGAGAAATAGATGTTGGTGTTGCCACAGACATATCTTGGCGCGGTGGAATCTGGATTATCACTGGTCCTAACGGATCAGTGAGCGGAGGATTGTAATTAGGTACAACGCCTTCAGTGAAAGGGTCCTCCGGGAGTTCCGGCTGATAAGGGTCTATGTGATAATCCAGATTAGTCAGAGGAGACTGCTCTTCCGTAGAAGGCCCGGGTTCACCAAGGTTCAATCTTTCCTCTAAAGTGAGAGGAGGTAGACCTTGCTGTCATCGAGACAGACGGCGTG
Organism: Pinus albicaulis; assembly: GCA_034641835.2. Classification (NCBI taxonomy): domain Eukaryota; kingdom Viridiplantae; phylum Streptophyta; class Pinopsida; order Pinales; family Pinaceae; genus Pinus; species Pinus albicaulis. The sequence continues at coordinate 1,001,729,194 of CM076579.1, forward strand.
GGTCAGGGGATGCCACGGTGACCGGTTTAATTTTAACAAATTTTATTTAAAATGTGATAATTATGAAGTATCAAGTGACAGTAACTACACACTTACTAAAAAAAGAAAAGACTCTCTAAAATCAATCAGCAAGCAGCCAGTATAGGGTGCTCTGTCTGAGTACTACCGTTCACTGGTGATGAAATCCAGTCTCACAATAGCATACAGAGAGGGTTGGTCGAAAGTACAGTTACGGTTACTCTAGAGCTTCGCCTGAACCCCAGACGATAGGTGTAAGCACTCTCGTGAAGACGAGTACCCTCCTAAAGACTAAAGACAGAGTAGGTCCGTCTGTTTCAGGTACCAGGACAGCCCGTCCCAGTCACCTTGTGTAAGTCCCTAAAAGTATGGCCACTAAGGATACCTCAAATCACAGACATCATCAGGGGGGTCCACGGTCAAGGACAGTGTGCTATATGGGCAGAATACCTAGATCCTCGATCTAGTTTCGACATCCCCGAGGGGAACCCCAATATATAACACACCCATAGGATGTAGTCGAAGGCGGGCTACCTTCTAGTGCACCCAAGTGTTGTCTCGCGCTGAGCTCCGGTAAAGGAACGGTCCCGATAATGTGAGTGCAGCAGGATTTCACTCGTTAATGACTCTAGTTTTCAAGTTTTGAGATCTTGGGTAGTTTTCTCACTGTCCTAACCCAAGATCCTAGCCTGAACTATTGTTTGTGTGAGCTCAAAAAGAGTTATTAGATTGATTTTATTATCGCTTTGTTTTTAGTGTACTTTGTTATTAGTCTTGTGGAGGGGAAATGGACGTATGAAGTATAGTGAGACGCTGACTCAATAAACCATGCAAAACATGCTCTAGATATTAACTTCAATGAACAATGTTTCTACAAGGAGAGGTTTCTTTATCAATCATCCATGCACCAACATGTAAATAACACAGCTCAACTTTCAAGATTCAGACTTTTATCTACCTCTTTTAACAGTCTGTGAACTAAACTTTCAGAATAAACTCAGCTAAAATGCAGAAAAAAAAAAAAAAAATTCTCTTTAAAAAGTAAATGCTTTGCACACTAACTAAATAAGAGAAACAAATACTCAATGCCAGCTTTAGCAGACAAGCACAGGGATTCAGTCTGTAAAAGGTACTGGTGGCCAAAAAACTCAACAGCTAAAACAAAGTCACAGTAGTGAACAGCAGGGTTTTGGCTGGGTAACGCTCTGTCTGTGAGAAAATACAGCGTTATAACGCACTGTATTTAAGCCTAGACCACGTTATAATGCACTGGATACACTGCATAGGTCGTGTTAACCAGGGAAAAGCTCTTCAGTTGGCCAGACATGAACAAGTTTGAACTCTGCGAGCGTTTGGTATGTCTACTGGGCATCAAGAAATGGTCGGAAGGATACATAACAGAGGAGAGAAGAAATGAAGGAAGAAATAGCCTGGAAACTATGGGGAAAGATTCCCAGTGGAGTCGCCAATTCATTCAAAGCAATCAATCAGTCAAAGCACCCAGTGGAGTTTAGGGTAAACTGCTTGGGTGGTTAGTTTTCGTGGATCCCTCTCAGGGCTTTCCGGTGCCCGAGGCAGACAGTCAGATTAGCTATGCTGTTCACAAAGATGGCATGAGCATGTTCATATTAGCTTGAAATAACTTGAAGGAATACGATAGAGAATTACCTCTTTAACGGTTTCAGAATCTCTTGGAGAACGCTGAGCAGCAAAGTAAGAGTCCTTCCTCGCCGGCTCCAAATCTGAGATCTGCAATCAGTCAAAGCACCCGTGTAACTTCTAATATAACAAGTATTCTATCAATTAAATCAACAATGAACATCTAGATTATACACATCTGAGCCATTCATATCATACTAAACAAATATTGAAACAAAAATATAACATTGAGCATCGAATGGACAAAATGAACATAGTTCTATTGATTTTGAAAGAAGGAGGATTACAACCATCGGTTGTACCAAGCCCTCCTCAGTCTCCCAATCTCTCTTCTCTACCAAGTGAAGAAGTCCAAGCCAACAAGCTCTATAGGAGCCTCTTTGACTCTTGGCCTTCACAATGTCACACTATTCTCTATTCCACAAGTATGCAAGAACTTTGAGCAATCCTTCGACCTTCAATTAAGAGCCTTCAGCTCCTTTTTATAGGAGAGGGAGGAGGCCATTGTTGCCCTTCTCTTTCCACTAGTTTGGAATGGAAAAGGCTTAGATGTTTCCTTGATCTCCATGCTTTTGCCTCTCTTGGAGTTCAGCCTTCTATGGCAATGACCAATAATGAACTGGTGCTTCTGCAGTTTCCTCTGTGCACTGACTCCTTCGTGAGGGAAAGTCGGAGATTCAAATCTTTCTCCGCGCTCTTTTCCCAATTCAAACTTAAAACACGGGTAACGCGACCTTTTAGTGTAAACAGAGCGTTGCCCTAGCCGCTAACGCGGCCAATGTATTGCTTGACTGCGTTATAACACTCTTGTTATGTTCTATATATGCGTTACCCTGGCAGAAATAGGTTTAATTTAGGTCTTTGTACTTCTTCCATATTTGTCTTCCCCTCTGAGCTGATGAGGAGGTATTTTGACCTGTAACATATGCCCCCTAAAGTGTGAGGTCAGAGGCGAAGACGATGGCCGAAATACTTTATAATTTGTAGAGAGAGAGAGATTGAAAGACTGAGGAAAACCTGAAACAACAACATATGTCAGAAAATATAGTATTTGCCTAGAGTCGGGCATGTCCCATGCTCAGTAGCTTTAAACAACATGATTTCTCTAGAATAGAGATATGAAGAATATGTCCACCAATAGGCACAATGTGGAAGTGTCTGTCATAACAGGATCAGGCTGAAGAAGCTGTCTCCATAAACAATATCGCAGCTTGGGGAAGGGAACACAACTTTAATGGTGTAGCCTTTGCCCCAAGGTCTTGACCGCCGATTCACTTAAACTGCATATTTCTCAACATGTGAATGAGGGAGTTGTCGCCGAACATGTGAGAAATCGTCTGATTACCAGTCAATAATGAAAACTGTTAACAGACGCGAAGGTGGCCACCGATAATGATGATGGTCCCTAAGATGCCCAGTACAATCTAGCGAGTGTGAATAAAAGGAGTTGAAGTCAAACACTCGTAGAATCATTCGACCAAGAGCCAATGATGAAGACCCTTGATCAAACAAAAGACTACCTGCCACTGATGTCTGCAAGTATCTGGGTACTGATGTGTTTATGGATCAACTTCCTAGATAAGGTGTTGAAGTCGATAGGAAGCGATCTGTTAAAAGGTAGGCACTGAGGCGTCCTACATCAGTCAACAAGAAACGGAAACCAACTGATTTTGTTTATGATTTGACATAAGGAAGAGTAAATGGGAACGTCAGACGACAAATAATTTCTGGCATAATGAACGGTTTGGTTGATAACAGGAGCAGTAGATAGCGAGATCTGCTTGAACAATAGAAGGCACTCTAGCAGGGTACTAGGCAGCTGAAGCGTGTTGAACACCAAAGAGTGTGTTAGGATTTTACCCGTGCAGGGACACTGGGAAATGAAGGCTAATACTCATAGATGGTAGGGTTCGGCTAACTGCGAAAGAGTTTTCTGGGAAGTGCCATGTTCAAGAATTTTGCTACCAAATCGACCTTTTTGAAAATGTAACAGAGGTAGTATCCATTTTGTCCAAATTTTTCCCCGTCTGATTAAGTTTAACGAGTCCAGACGAGTAAACTCGGTGAATTTTTCATGTTTAGAGAGTCTGAAAAATGTCAGGAAAGACAACTCTGTGCCCCATCTAATTAGGTTTAACGAGTCCAGATGAGCAAACTCGGTGAATTTTTCATGTTTAGAGAGTCTGAAAAATGTCGTAAAAGACAACTCCATGTCCTTTTTGATTAAGTTTAACGAGTCCAGACGAGTAAAATCGGTGAATTTTTCATGTTTAGGGAGTCTGAAAAATGTCGTAAAAGACGGCTCCATTGGGGTACCTTTGTCATGTCTTGATAACCGGGCACGGCAAAGGGGTAATAGTAAGCCCGAAACAGTTCATTTTCTGTTAGTTAGTCCATCGAATCCGGAAAAGTGAGAAATCTATGTTCAATGGACGTCTACCTCATTTTGTTATGAGTACGAGGAGATGAAGTAAACTCAATCTTCTTTGTGAAATTTTAACGAGTCCAACAAAGAAAACTCGGTACCTCCGTGAAATTTTAACGAGTCACGCGGAGAAAACTCGATACACTTTTTCTTGTTTACAGAGTGTTGAAAAAGAGGAAAAGAATGGCTCCTTGTTCTTTGTCTCAGTAGTTTAACGAGTCTAACAAAGGTGACTCGGGATTTTTTCGGTTTTATGAGCGAGAAAAAGATTCCTAAAAAGAATGCTCAGTACTTCTCCATAGTTTTAACGAGCCTAAAGAAGAAAACTCTAGGTTTTTCGGATTAACGAGCAAGAAAATACCACAAAAGAACGCTCGATGTCGACTTCGTATAAGTTTAACGAGCCCGAAGAAGAGAACTCGAGGTTTTTCGGATTAACGAGCAAGAAAAATACCATAAAAAGAATGCTCGATAAAACATGAGTGTGTCTGCTCATAAATCTTGATCCCTTATTAGAATCATCAGTACCAAATCTCAAGAGTTGTGACATGTGTACAGCGAGGAATCACGACTTTGCCGACTGACTTAAGAGAGTCATGCCCCAGAATTAGCTATAAGAAGGTCAGAAGACATTCATTTTCACTGTTTCAAGTGCTGTGAAGAAGCTCTGGAGTGGAAAAGGGGTGAAAACTTCAACTGGTGATTACGGTCGATCCGGGCAACAGTTTTCTATTCCGCGAGATCCAGGTAAGAGCTAGAACCTCCTGTTATCATTTAATTGCCAATTTTTTAGTTTTTGCTGGTTCAAAATTAGGAAAATTTGAGGCCCTAGAAAAATATTTGCGCCTAACGCGGGGAAGGAGTACAACAGCCGCGTTAAACGCATAACCCTTGAGGGAACAGCGCGTTAGAACACTCTGTTTTGTACTAATGTCCGCGTTAGGTGCAACATGCTTTCTAAGAATTCAATTTTTTCATTTTTGAAGTGGTTCCGGCAAATTTTAATCGGTTGGAAATGTTTCATTTGCAGGTGTTCAGCTATTAATCATGAGTATCTGGCGAGAAAGAGAGCATGAGCGGGAAGAACGAGAAATGGTGATGGATGCGGCAAGTTTAATGGCTCTCCGGAGATGCGGATTGCTTAAGTATGCCCGTTTAGAACTGATGAGGGGTCAAGAGGACCTCCTGAGGTGGCTGATCCAGCAGTGGGATGAGAGGCATCATGTCTTTCGGATTGGTGGCAACGAGCTCGCCATCGAAAAAGATGATGTTTAATTTTTGACCGGCTTGTCATGTCGTGGGGCGAGGCCCAATTTGACGGGGTCCAGAGCTGACCCTCGTTCCACTACTGATTTGATCCATGCGCACTGCATACGTGGCACCCAGGCTGTGAGTAACCGGATACCTATTGCACAGGTGACTTTGAGACCCTTGAGGTCTATTCTATGGATGATTGTTCGCTTGGCAGGTGCCAAGAGTTAGCATGTGGCGACCAAGGCCCAGATGCTCTTAGCCTTGGATTGTATGCAGCCTCAGGTTTTCGACTGGTGTGACGGTGTAGTCCGTCGGGTCCGAGCAGAGCTTACTGCATGCAAGACCCGTACTCAAAGAGAATTTGGGTATGGAACACTGATTGTTTCTTTCATACTGGAGCAGATACCACTGATGAGGCCCAGGATCCTGACAGCGCCATTGGTCCGCGCGAGCCTAGGCAGGCTCGGTGGGCCACTTTGCTTCCACGGACTGGAGAGGGTCTCGTCCGTCACTGTTTTGATGAGGGATTTTTTGATTGGCTGGACTCTCAAATCATTATGATTGAGGATTATCCTTATGCAGGGATGAACTTCACAGGTGATCCTGAGCTAGTCCTGCCCCCTGGCACCCAGTGGGGGCCCGATGGTAAGAAAAATGATCAGTTGTTTTCAAAGAAGTTTTTGTTTTTAGCTTTTGAATGTTTATGTAATTTTTTTTTGTTGAAAAGTGGTGAAAATTAAGTTTTGACATGAAACTTTTGCTTGCTTGACACAGATGTGGCACCTGTCCGTCCAGTTGGGGCCCCTCGCTATGCACGGCGAGGATTGCAGCTACCCGCGGTTGGCGCCCCTGTAGAGGAGGCGGAAGCCAGCGACGACGATGATACCCAAATTTTACATGAACTCTCCAAGAAATTGGAGGGTCTGAGTGTGGGTATACCACCACTTCTTATGAGGGAGCTTCCAGTTCGTCTGCAGCGGCATACTGTGGGTGTGCCAGAGAGATACCTGGTGCCTCTGAGGAGGATAGCTAGAGCAGTTGTATGCTATTATGAGCACCAGGCTTAGCTGTTTGGAGTAGATGTATTAGTGTCAGAGCATGGCTTAGTGAGCCAAATTTTGTAAAACACCCCAAGTTTTTGGGAGATTTTCCTTTTTGATGTTTACTGTGTACTGGACATGACATATATCTATATATATATATTTTTGGTGATTTTGTGTTTTTAAATTTTTATGCATTTTTTGATGTGATAAAAATATATGTACTCATGAGTAAATATTTTACAATAAATGTGACAAATGCCAATCTAACACATAATTTTCCAAAGAATCAGCTAATGCATTAAATTCTCTAGGAACGTGCTCAAATGTGATTGTTTGAAATTGACGTTCTAAAAGTCGTACTCGTAAAAAATAACGCAACAATACAGGGTGGCGGACGCGGTAATGATTGTTTAGCTGCATAATGATGAGTTGGGAATCTAACCTGACCACTAAATCGGAGATGTCACGAGATGCCACTTCCGTGAGGAGTTGGATCACTGACATGTACTCGGCAACATTGTTGGTGGCGTTACCCAGGAAGATCCCCCCGGAACCAAGGAGGTCCGACTCGGGAGTATAGAGAACCCAAGCAGCTGAAGCAATGTGTCTAGTGTGACGACTAGCACCGTCCGCATACCCAACGTATGATAACGAGTGTGATGACATCTGTGTGAAAAAGATTACATGAGAAAAACACTTTAAACCAAGCAAATAATCCAAAAGCATCAAAATAAAAATAGGCAAAACTTTTATACATAAAATTACAAAGCATATGCCTAGTGCGAAACTAGGCGAAATACTTCTTCAGATAGAGCCCGTTGCGGGGCTCCTCGAGTGGAATTCCATTACAGTCCTGTAGTTCGTAAGCTCATTTTGAGAGGGATTTAGTAACGATGTAAGGACCGAGCCGCAATGGTTGGAGTGTTCCTGCCCCCAAGAGGTCGTGTTTTTTATCATAAAGTAGAACAAGATCGCCCTCTTGGAAAGAACGAGGCTTGACAGATTTGTCGTATTGAGCTTTAATTCGGCGCTGGTGAGCTTCGAGTGCTAGTGTAGCATCTCGACGAGTTTCGTCCAAGTGATCGAGCGAGAGCAAGCGCTCTTCTGTGGCGGTGGTGCCAGGCAGGAGTTCAACGGCTAGTTTAAGTGATGGGATTTCGCACTCAATCGGAAGTACTGCCTCCAGGCCGAAAGCAAGTTGGAAAGGTGTGATATTTGAAAAGCAATACGGAATATTTTCCATGATACCTGTCTTGACCGAGATATCAATGAGTAGTGTCTTGGAAAGATTACTCATGTTCCCTTCTGAATCGATAGTGTGGACAGTCGTATAAGAGGAGGGAACGATCTCAGGTTGGTCAAAGAACGAGATTTCAGTTTTTATCGCCTCTGAATCAATTGTCGAAGTGCGATTGTGGAACTCTCCCCAAGGTCGTTCTTCTAATGACATGATCTCTCGAATAGCTTCGTCTGTAGGCCAGAATTCATTGAGGAGATCCTTAGAGAGAACCGTGATGGGAGAGAGGGTCGTACCTGTGGTCGAAACCATATCAGTGGAGGGTTCAGATGCGACTTGGATGGCTTGGTAAGCAAACTCAACCGGCGAAAGCGGCATCTGATCTCCATAGGAGTCAATATCTGAAGGTGTCAGAATGATCCAAGGGTCGATAGAGCCATCCAAAAAGGTGGATATCATTGCAACCGTGTTTGGGATCTGAGGCGGCGGTAGAGGAAAACAACCCAGTAGGGAAGATGCCTTCAGAAGACCGGTACCGATACTGACGTAAGAGTCAGGGACACCTCCTATTAAGGGTACAGAGCTACTTGGTAAAGTGGAATAATCAGGGGTGCAGAAGGATAACTGATCGACCGTGACTATTTTCCCATCCAATGGAAATAGGATGAGTCGGAAGACCGAAGACATGATGGCGGTCATAGCATAAGACCAACTGCGACCGAGCAATAGATTATAGTCGAGATGACGCTCTATGACTTCAACGTCCACGTTTACCGTTTTCCCACTCAGAGTGATGGGAAAGCTAGCAAGGTATCCTTTGGGTAGGAACGTGTGGCCATCGAAAGCTTTAAGGGAATTCGATGGCGGGGTTAGAGTAGGAGAACCTAAATTCAGCCAGTAAGCTTGTGACATAACGCAGGTCGAAGCACCTTCGTCTATGACAGTGCGATGGATGGGTCTCCCTTTCGACACAACCTGCACCTGGAATGCGAGTTGATGCGAAAGGCGAGGTTTAGCCTTTTCCATATCAAAGACTGCTAGCATGGAATCCTGGGGGTCTATTCCGCCAATGGCCAAAAGCAAGGCTTTCCTTTGTGCTGGATAGGTTTGTAATACTTCAAGTGCAGACATAGCTGATGGTGCCTGCGCCAAATCTTCTACAATATTGTAGTTTTGGGCTGCACGTGCAGAGGTATTATGAGTCGTGCGTCGAAGTGTCCCTTTAGGGGGACGAATTACAGGTTCAACAGTACGCCTTTCGATATGCAAATCGTTGGGCGGCGGCGGATTGGAACTAGTTCCAGGTTCCTGAGCATCTATGGTAGGAGTTCCATAAAGCTTGGCGCGAGTTTGAAGGTCAATACTCTCGATGCCATAAATGGCAGATGGTCCTTCGCCGGAAGGATACGAACCACCATTGCCCCATTGATGGGGTTGTGGCGGGTTGTCAACCATATGTTGATGTTGCTGCTGTTGATTGGGGAAAGGATTGTGAAGAACGACAGGTGTTCTCCCAGAATCCTTGTTAGCAATAAAATCAGTGCATTCCTGCAACCGAGGAAATTTGTATGTCAAGTGGTCCTCCGCACAGATTTTACAAGGAAATCTCATGGGTTTATCCTTTCCTTTTTTGTTAGCAGCATTTTTCTGATTCGAGTTATTCTGATTATTCGACTGCTCTTCCGAAGAAGATGTTTTCTTCTTATTCTTCCTATTTTTCCCGTTGGGTTTTTGTGAGGTTTGCACCGAATTTACCTCAGCGGAAGGGAGAGGAGTCGTTTGATGGGGGGCGGTGGCAGCCGAGGATGGCTGGGAGGTTTTCCCCCTAGACTGGTTGGTGGCTACACCAGAGATCGCGCCAACGAGACCATCGGCGTGAGCTCCGGTTTTCTTAGTAGCCGGAGGGTTCGGGTTACCAGGGGCATGGGGGAGCAGATCGTAAAGCGTGCCGAATTGTGAATAGATCAAATCCAGGTGCTGGGCACGACGAATACATTGATCTTCTGTCACCGCACCAGAAAGGCCAATGTCTTTAGAGATATGGGGTAAAAGGGACTTGCAAAACCAATTGGCTAAGAGATGGTCCGGTATTGGCGCTTTGACAAGCCTCCTCCTACGTCTCCATTCATGAATATGGTCAGAGATGTGGGTGGCGGTGTCTTGGCGCAGTGATGTTAACAATTCTGTGCCGGTTTCCACTCTAATTGGTAGTTGAAAGTTCTTTAAGAACTCCGTCGCTAAAGTGCCAAACGTATTGATGGCGGCGCGTGGTAATTCAATGTACCACTTGGCGGCATTTCCTGTAAGGGTGCGGGAGAACAGTCGAAGGCAGACACTATCATCTACCATGGAATTGGATATGGACCACAAATGGAAGGTAGTGATGTGTGCGGCCGGGTCATCTCCATGCTTCCCGTCGAACTTCGGGATATCTGAAGGAATCTTATGCGGTATAGGAGGCCAAAACGAGTTGTGATTGATGGGGTCATTTGTCAGCTTATGGATGTCGGGTATGTCCAAAGCTGCCAAGAAAGGCAATTGTGGATTTGCCCCCGAGTCTAACCAAGGCAGTATGGGCTGACTACTTGGACCATAGGGTCCCCCCATCCATGTGTTACCAGAAGGGTAAGTGGGACTTTGATAAAAACCTCCCATAGGTGGAGGAGTAGGAACATACGGTTGTTTTCCATAGGGCATAGTGTATTGAGGGGCAAATGGTTGGTTGCCCCCAGCGTAAAAGTGCTCTCCCACTCCAGACGGAGGTTGGGGTTGGTTAGTCCAAATGGATGCAATAGAGTTTCCCGGAGGCATACTAGTACTTGCATAATTTGGCAACGGTATAGATCCTACACCTATGTTTGAACCACTTAAGGGGATAGTATTTACAATGGGTTGTCCCATTTGTCCTAAAGATTGCATAGGAAGAGAAATATTCCCTGCTACCTGTGTACTGATAACACTGCTCCCTGGTATAATGGCCAGGGGGTTTGAACTCAACAGAGGGTTCCAACCGAAAGGGTTGTTAAAGGGCACCGAAGTAGTCGTGCTCGTGGGAGGAGCTACCGTGGTCCCCAACGTGGTCACGGTAGGAGTAGATGCCGAAGGGTTCAGTAAACTACTGACAGTTGTGTTGACCATAGGGTTGGGGGTAGGCATATGTTGACTACTGGGGTTACCCAGTAATGACATAGAACTGACCACCGGCGGGGAGGATGATGGCGAACCAGGAATGGTTGCCGTTGGTATCGACCCTGTGGATACCGGTGGAGAAATAGATGTTGGTGTTGCCGCAGACATATCTTGGCGCGGTGGAATCTGGATTATCACCGGTCCTAACGGATCAGTGAGCGGAGGATTGTAATTAGGTACAACGCCTTCAGTGAAAGGGTCCTCCAGGAGTTCTGGCTGATAAGGGTCTATGTGATGATCCAGATTAGTCAAAGGAGACTACTCTTCCGTAGAAGGCCCGGGTTCACCAAGGTTCAATCTTTCCTCTAAGGTGAGAGGAGGTAGACCTTGCTGTCGTCTAGACTGACGGCGTGGGTCAGGGGACGCCACGGTGACCGGTTTAATTTTAACAAATTTTATTTAAAATGTGATATATTATGAAGTCTCAAGTGACAGTAACCACACACTTACTAAAAGGAAAAAAGACTCTCTAAAATCAATCAACAAGCAGCCAGTATAGGGTGCCCTGTCTGAGTACTACCGTTCACTGGTGATGAAGTCCAGTCTCACAATAGCATACAGAGAGGGTTGGTCGAAAGTACAGTTACGGTTACTCTAGAGCTTCGCCCGAACCTCAGACGATAGGTGTAAGCACTCTCGTGAAGACGAGTACCCTCCTAAAGACTGAAGACAGAGTAGGTCAGTCTGTTTCAGGTACCAGGACAATTCGTCCCAGTCACCTTGTGTAAGTCCATAAAAGTATGGCCACTAAGGATACCTCAAATCACAGACACAATCAGGGGGGTCCACGGTCAAGGACAGTGTGCTATATGGGAAGAATACCTAGATCCCCGATCTAGTTTCGACATCCCCGAAGGGAACCCCAATATATAACACACCCACAGGATGCAGTCGAAGGCGGGCTACCTTCTAGTGCACCTAAGTGTTGTCTCGCGTTGAGCTCCAGTAAAGGAACGGTCCCAATAATGTGAGTGCAGTAGGATTTCACTCGTTAATGACTCTATTTTTCAAGTTTTGAGATCTTGGGTAGTTTTCTCACTTTCCTAACCCAAGATCCTAGCCTGAACTACTATTTGTGTGAGCTCAAAAAGAGTTATTAGATTGATTTTATTATTTTTTATTAGTCTTGCGGAGGGGAAATGGACGTATGAAGTATAGTGAGACTCTTGACTCAATAAACCATGCAAAACATGCTCTAAATATTAACTTCAGTGAACAATGTTTCTACAAGGAGAGGTTTCTTTTTTCAATCATCCATGCACCAACATGTAAATAACACAACTCAACTTTTAAGATTCAGACTTCTATCTACCTCTTTTAACAGTCTGTGAACCAAACTTTCAGAATAAACTCAGCTTAAATGCAGAAAAATAAAAAAAAAATTCTCTTTAAAAAAGTAAATGCTTTGCACACTAACTAATTAAGAGAAACAAATAATCAATGCCAGTTAGCAGACAAGCACAGGGATTCGGTCTGTGAAACGTACTGGTGGCCAAAAAACTCCACAGCTAAAACACAGTCACAGAAGTGAACAACGGGGTTTTTGGCTGGGTAACGCTCTGTCTGTGAGAAAATACATCGTTATAACGGACTGTATTTAAGCCTAGACTACGTTATAACGCACTGGATACACTGCATAGGTCGCGTTAACCAGGGAAAAGCTCTTCAGTTGGCCAGACAGGCACAGGATTGAACTCTGCAAGCGTTTGGTATGTCTACAGGGCATCAAAAAATGGTCGGAAGGATACAGAACAGAGGAGAGAAGAAATGAAGGAAGAAATAGCCCGGAAACTATGGGGAAACTCCCCAGTGGAGTTGCCAATTCTGCTTTAGGGTAAACTGCTTGGGTGGTTGGTTTTCGTATATCCCTCTCAGGGCTTTCCGGTGCCCGAGGCAGACAGTAAGATTAGCTATGCTGTTCACAAAGATGGCATGAGCATGTTCATATTAGCTTGAAATAACTTGAAGGAATACGATAGAGAATTACCTCTTTGACAGCTTTAGAATCCTTTGGAGAGCGCTACACAGCAAAGCAAGAGTCCTTCTTCACCGGCTCCAAATCTGAGTCCTGCAATCAGTCAAAGCACCCGCGTAATTTCTAATATAACAAGTATTCTATCAATTAAATCAACAATAAACATCTAGATTATACACATCTGAGCCATTCATATCATACTAAACAAATATTGAAACAACAATATAACATTAAGCATCGAATGGACAAAACAAACATAGTTCTATTGATTTTGAAAGAAGGAGGATTACAACCATCGGTTGTACCAAGCCCTCCTCAGTCTCCCAATCTCTCTTCTCTATTAAGTGAAGAAGTCCAAGCCAAAAAACTCTCTAGGAGCCTCTTTGACTCTTGGCCTTCACAATGTCACACTATTCTCTATTCCACAAGTATGTAAGAACTTTGAGCAATCCTTCGACCTTCAATTAAGAGCCTTCAGCTCCTTCTTATAGGAGAGGGAGAAGGCCATTGTTGCCCTTCTCTTTCCACTAGTTTGGAATGGAAAAGGTTTAGATGTTTCCTTGATCTCCATGCTTTTGCCTCTCTTGGAGTTCAGTCTTCTATGGAAATGACCAATAATGAACTGGTGCTTCTGCAGTTTCCTCTGTGCACTGACTCCTTCGTGAGGGAAAGTCGGAGATTCAAATCTTTCTCCGCGCTCTTTTCCCAATTCAAACTTAAAACACGGGTAACGCGACCTTTTATTGTAAACAGAGCGTTGCCCTAGCCACTAACACGGCTAATGTATTCCTTGCCTGCGTTATAACGCCTTTGTTCTGTTCTATGTATGTGTTACCCTGGCAGAAATAGGTTTAATTTAGGTCTTTGTACTTCTTCCATATTTGTCTTCCCCTCTGAGCTGATGAGGAGGTATTTTGACCTGTAACACTCATATGCAGAGCACAATCAAATCTCAACCATTGGTTGTTGTGGATTCAACGGCCAATATTATATTGGAAGATGGGAGGAGAGGGCTCATCGTATCGGAAAGGAAAAGGGAAGGTTGTGTTTGTGCAATGTGATCAAGCGCTGGCTGTCAGATCAGAAGAGATCAACGGTCAGGATTAAGTTGGAGGGAAAGTGATGAAGGGCTTGCGATGGAGCGCGGCGAGATCCTGGCTATTGGATCGGGAGAGATCAACAGTCCAGATCGCATCGGTGGTCAGAGGATAAAAACTCATCGCATTGGAAGATTTTGAAGAACAAAGGAAAAGACTAGAAAGAAAACTCCAATTGCAATTTGTGATTGGGCCTTAGCGCTTGGTCATAGCATGGGTCACATGTGAAAAAGGGGCTATGGCTAGGGCCAAAAGGGGCTTAAGGCCTTAGTGCAAAAATGAATATTTTCAAGGATTTTGAAGGGTTTTTGAGAGTTTTGGAGGTTCTGATAGGGGTAAAGATGGGGTTTCAAACTTTGTAAAGGGGTTTTCACAAGGCTTGAAGGGGATTTGAGACCTTTAGAGATTATATAGAGGGTTGAAAAATGACATAAGGCTTTATGAAAATGAAGGGGAATAAATGAAAATAACCAATTTCAGTGGCCTTTGGAACAAATTTCTTTGGAGAAACAGCGTAGCTTTAAGATGGAAACAACAGTGAAGATGAACCTCTAGGATGGGACAAACATAAGACTTCAAGAAGGATAGATTTTTGAAGGAAATATATCTCTTGAAGGCTTGAAGACAAACTTAGCCACCATTTGGTATATCAGAATTTATAGGTGGCTAACAGAACCTATCCCTAGGTTTCCACCATATATGGCACCATGGAAGCTAACAACTGCAAAGCTACGAAGGATCTGGCCACAGTAAAATATAATATTTTTACTCCCTTTTTTCTTGAAGAAGTTCCGGTTGAGGGGGATTTGTTGGGAAAATTTCCACATCTACGCATGGAGGATTTGGATTTTAATGACTGCAGAAAATACCCCAATTTGAGACAAATTAATATCTGCATTGTACATACTATGAAGTGACTAGAGTTACAAGAATAGAACCAATGAAGCGGGTAGCCGAAATTCAGAACATAGGGTTGTTGAACATGTTATATTTTCTGCACTTTTGGAATAGCATTATCAACATAATATATCTGTGTGAACTGTTGGCCCTAGTGCATGATGATTTCCTATGGTTGGGGGAAACAATCCCCATTGATGTAGTGTTGATCAGGAAGATCAAGGCACTAAATTATCTTGGCTTAGACCCCGCTGAAGCATTTTTGGGTAAAGCTCAGGATAAGAAGTTGCCTGACTAGATAAAGTAGGAATACAACCTGACAAAGGGAACCAGGGGTTAATCTATTAACTCCATCAAGGATAGGTTTGTGCACTTTTCCACCCATATCTTAGCTGGAAATATCATGTGGAAGTGTCGCGGTGAGGAGGTTTCAACACCGGTGGTGTCTTTGGCTACGCAGTGAAGTAAAGGAATTCTGTACAATTAGGTTAGATACTTGTGCAAGGAGTTATTAGAATATTACAAGGAGGCACAGGAGGAGGGCAAGTAGTTCCAGTATGCACGGCTCTTGCTATTAATTGCACTGATGGCCTTGAAGGAGCCTGACAAGTCGCAGTTCCTAGCTTTAGACCTATATCTCTGAAAGGAAACAAGGTATGCCTCGATATGGAATTAAAAGGATCCATCTCGAGTGATGGAAAAAAAAAAATTGTTTGGGTCAAGTTTGAGATGATTCTGCACATAATGATTAAGCAGAAGCCCCCTAGTATTTTTGCAAAATATCAATGGGTCACACACTTTAAAGCAGATTTCCACCACATCACAGAGGATGATGTTGTACACATCGTAAGTAATTGGCCAAGTGATTGGCTAAATCCTCTCACTAAAGGCATGAAGATATAGCAGGCAGGCACAAGTGGCATGATGACCAGCACGCTGACATGAAATAAGGATACAAGAAAGTAGCCTAAGACAGTCACCTTTGCAACTGATAAGGACGCTGAGAAAGAGACCAAGAAGTATTCCCTAGAGACGAGAGGGGGTGATGATAAGGGTGGTGATAAATCAATGGATCTAGCAGACCCCCCTCCCCTTACATTCTGAAGAGACGACAAACACGGGGTGGAGGCACATGGAAAAGGGTGAAGTAAAACAGGTATTTCGGCCCTGAAGCCTTGGTTCTCACTGAGGGAAACTTTGATGAAATTGTATACATTTTTCGGTATATTACCAAACATCCATGGGGAAACATTGAGGACCAGTACAATAAGGTATTTATGGAGGTCCATCAGGTTCTCAAAGATTTACAGGTTCAGACGATCGTAGTACAAGCAAGTGTGAGTCAAGCGAGTGGGGCACTAGCAGGTGCGAGTACAGTAACACTAGAATTGGAAATTATGATTGATATCCACGTAGTGTCGATACCGGTAGACACATTATGTTTTGACAATGTTGAGCAATCGACGCAGGTGGTGCATTAGCAGAACACAAGGCTCAACCTTGTTGCACTGCCTTTGAAGGCATTTCACATGTTTCACAAGGGTGTCATGGAAGAATTGCAGATCTAAGAAGAGCACACCATGCTATTTATCCTGGATTTTAAGAGAACGTGGAATAAAATTGCTAAGGAAAAACAACAGGTTGTGTAGGAGTGCGATGTAGAGACAATGCACAGGCAGCAATTGGAGGAAGCCATCTCAAAGGCCTGCAGCAACCTACTTGAGCTGCGAATTCAGGGTGCAATAGCACCAATGGAAAAAGTGGAAAAAATAATGACATTAGTCAAGGATTCTAAAGTTGTATTCAAAAAGGTGTGACTCGAGATATTGATGAAGATAGTTGAGTTGGAGATGAGATTGCATCCCACTACTCCACCAGAGGTCTGGGAGCAGTGCCCTACTAAGATCAAGATTGCTAATGATAATATTGAATACATGATCTAGGAATGCCCTTAATTATTTGAATACTTTATGGATGTATGGGCCTCACTGCAGGGGGACCCTCGGGTGCAGAAAATTGAAGAAGAATTTCACGAGAAACTGGAACAGATGGACCATATTAAGGTCACCATGAAGACTTTAGCACCAATACAATGGTATGCTCATCTCCAAGAGAGTAAAATTTTACAAGAACAAATCAATGAGCTGCACAGAAAAGAACATCTTATCATAGCCAGGATGAAGTCGTGGGAAGGTGAAGCCAGTTAGCTATCATAGACTGTCGAGAAACATTTGAAGGGATTGCGCCAGATGCAAAAGGATATTTCTATAAAAATTGCAGGGCCATCTATTAAGACATTGCTAACCAAAATATGTCAAGCTGAGAAGTAGTGAGCCATAAAAATTCTACCTCTAAAGGATTCCTTGACCAACGTCAAAGAAAAAATTGAGGGTGCAAAGGCAGAGTGACTCGAGACGAGTGATAGTTTTGCATTGGGGCTATGTTGGATAGGGTACCCCTCGATTGAATATTCTGAGAAAGACTCTGCAGAACGAGGATCAGGGTGCGCATCATGGAAAAATGTTAGAGTGTTAGGGGCTTTGGGGTGGGTCAAATCCCCTTATTTTTAAATGAATGGGAATTTTTTGTGTACGTTGAGCTCCACCCATGGTTTTTGGACCATGGTATTGTAAATGTAAACACTATATAAGGAGTCTAGGGTAGACCTTGAGATAATAGGAAAATTTATGTCATAGAATGCATTTTGATGTAAGGCTATTTTGAGTCTATATTCTTTGGTTTGGGTTAGAGAAAAGTCTCTTGCAGTTGAGTGCGTGGAGACCTTAGGAAGTCTATAGTTGAGTGCACAGGGTGGAACATATTGTATTGAGAAGATTAGAGCACTAATGAAAGACTTCTTGAGACAGATCTATGTTATTTTCTTAAGTGTTTTCTTATTTGTAATTTTATATTATTTATGCTGAGTTAAGGTTTTACTTATAATTGCATCCTGAAGTTCTGTTTATGGTTATGTATGTTGTCTTATGTTTTTAAAGATAAAATCGTGCAGTCTACAATACAGTTCAATAGAAATGTTGAACATCGACTATATAATTAGTATATATGCTCTCCGAAGCTCTGTTAAGTATCGAAAGGAAGATAAGCACTAAAGCCACACTCCATTGTCCCTCTGTATGTAGAAACTTGGTTCTAGCATCCCCCTATATTGCCTTAGGTGAGACTTCGCTATGCACAATAGACTGTTACATATTTACATCACCCTTGGATCTTAGTTAAATCCCAAATACATGTTACTTTTGTATAGTTCGCAACATATATAAACATATGATGTTTTCTCTTGGTCAAAGCCTAAAATCGCTTTTGTTATGTCTAGTCTACAATAAATATACATATGGAATTTCTCTTTACTTGATATATATCGCATGGTCCTACTTTGTGGTTAGGCCGAAAGGAATTATTGGTTTTGTTATGATTTTGAGTCTAGTTTAAGACATATATATTTGTGTGCGTTTGTCTGTGTGTGTGTGTGTGTGTGTGTGTGTGGTGTTTCTCTTGGTTCTATGGTTAAGCCCGAAGGCACACCTTTTCTATTCTATCACACAATGTGGTGTGTGCATGTTAATTAAGCATGAAGGTGTTTGATCTAGTCTAATGTAATATTCCTAAATTAGGATACAGCTAATTGGAATATTAATTTTTCTCTTGACATCTAGTTAGATGAATAAATGGGTAAGGAGGCCCATAAATCTCTTTAGTAGTCATAAAATCCCTCTTAATGTGAAAAGGGATCATATTCATAGCTTGATAAAGCACCCTCATGTGTGAACATGGGCTAATGCATGTGGACAAGGTCAAGTTTGTAATATTCCAAAATGGAAAAGACAGGAACATAGAACATATGCAAAATTCCAAATAAATCAAAACAGGAACATAGCACTAAAATCTGGAAAATGCCAGAAATATGCTACAACTGGAAATTACATTAAGACATCATAACCTATGAGAAAAAAAAATAGAGTCATATCATTATATATAACAGCAAATGAGATTACACAGTGCTCCAAAATGAATGCACTCAAGCCACAAGATGGCCGAAATACACTAAAGAAACCAAGCACTGGAAATGTTGTGTTGTTACTACTAATGCTGCTGGAAACTGCTACTACTGAGGAGAAGAACCATGTGTTGAAGGCTGTTAGAGTGCTCAGAATGATCTGCACTTTTAACCACGGATCCTACTCAAAAACCCCAAAAAAGCCCAGAAATGGTTTTTCCAGATTTTAATTTTGGATTTTTGGCCCTTTT
This sequence comes from Pinus albicaulis, assembly GCA_034641835.2. NCBI lineage: Eukaryota > Viridiplantae > Streptophyta > Pinopsida > Pinales > Pinaceae > Pinus > Pinus albicaulis. The sequence continues at coordinate 1,001,748,254 of CM076579.1, forward strand.
TTAGTTACCCACTGCATTTTTGTTGCCTGACTTACTCACTCCCTAGAAATTACTGCTGATATGGGGCTGAAGGAATGATCTATCATCTCCAACAACACCCAATCAGCTCAATAGGTTAAGGGATGGTCCCCTCACTGGAAAATAAGCTTAGAAATTGGAGATTTCTCTCCTCCACTACTACACCCCTACAACACAACCCAAATATAAACAGAAATGCGTTGTACATGAGACTGAAGCTTGGCCAAATGCCTGATTATGGAAGTATAGTGAAAAATCCTCCAATATCTTCTTAATGGAAGAGGTGGGATTCCCGATCAAGAACACCCTATTGTAAACAACACATGCAATCTTAGCCAAATTGCTGAAGAAAGCTATATGTCTAAACAGACCATATATCAAAATACAAAATATACCAAGATGAATAATATGGCTGCCATCCTCTTCCTTTTATAAGATATGACCTTCCAAACCCTAAGCCCCATCCATTAATGACAGTACTTTATTGCAATGTGTCTCCATCTAAAACTGTGTTGTCCCTCCATTAATGTCCACTCCTCCATGACAACGTTGTTGATTTGGTCAAATTTGACCCTGTCCACATGTTTTAGCCCCTGTTCACACATTAGGGTGCTTTATTAAGATGAAAATATGATCCACTTTCACATGAGAAAGTGATTTTATTCTTCATAAAGAGATTTATGGGTCTCCCTACCCATTTATTCACCTATCTAAGTGACAAAACAAAAATTTAATATTCCCATTAGCTGCAAGCTAATTTAGCAATATTGCAGTCCTCCCCTCCAAGATGTTGCTTGTAGTCAAGAAACTGCAAGGATACTGCAAAATATCCAATGGATATGTCTCTTCCCAAGAATACAAGTTTTCCTTTGGTGGGTTAACCAAATAGCCCTCATCATGAAAAAGTGGGAGATATATGGAAAGAGTTATATTTTATCCATTGACCTCCTAAAGGCATGAGAGATGATAAATGTTGGGAGTCTCAACCCTAATGAGAAACTCCAATCTCCATTCTATCATCCAAACAAAGTGAGATGTCCTTGGTAGCTTATAGAAACAATCACCAATCCCCTGCTTATGAAATGTGTAGGGGTTGCATGACTGAAAGTGACAAATAAGATTGTTCAACTTCCGTTGTCTCTCTGTCCATTTATGATAAATTTGGAGCTGTTGATCTTGGGCTGCAATAATATAGTCCTCATGAAGCCAGAAGATACTTGGAATATCATGATCCCACTCATTGGTTCTAGGTGGCCTTCTTGCCCAATCCTTCATACATATAGTGAACAGAGTGTCATCACCATATGGGCCCCAAAAGAAAGATGGGCCAAGTGTCATATGACATATTGGATGGTGACAATAGTCCCTCAAGTGAGACCAATGATGTTCTTCTTCTTGTTTTCTCAAAACATGATCTGATAAATGGCCATCCAACCACTTTATTGCTGCGATAAGCTTCTCAAAATCTTGAAAATAGTAGAGGACATTAGGTGTTGGCTGAATATGACCCAAGTAAAACATATCTTGCCCAAATTCCTCCATAAATTGGTCATCCCCATCACTAAATGTAGTCCCAAAAGGACCATGAAATCCACAAAGAGGTTTGCTCTCTTGTGGAGAAATGTGTTGCAAATGCATGGTAAAGGAGTGCACATACATTTTTAGTTGATAAATAAGAATCAAAACACAATATTTACCATATTTTGTACATAAGTTGGTGAAGAGGTTCATATATGAACCTTCCCATATCTCCATCAAAAGGGAAGATGATTGTAACAACCTTTCAAGGTGGTGTCTCTCCTCCTCATACATCAAACAAGCTACATACCTCCCGATATGTTGGTGCACATCTTTTTTGAGATCATCCCAATAGAATCCCTCCATGATGGCATGACAAGACTCAATGAATTCTACATGTCCTGAAGAGAGTGCCTCATATGCTGCATGTGGAATCCCCTCCTTGAGCTTGGAGTTTCTAGTCAAGTAGATCTGATCATGGAAATAAATGACTCCATCAACCACTCTATACCTCCCATCTTCCACTTGCCCATCAATAACCTTAAATGTGAAGAGGTCCTTGGAATATTATACCAATATTTGGGACTCCCAATATGGATCTAGGCTTGCCAACAATGACAACGTTGTAGAAATCTGAAATGAAGCACCTGTCATATCATAGTTCTCCTCTTTGACATGCCTAATGCCAAAGCCACATGTTGGAGAATTGCTACCCCACCCTTACTGCCTCCCTTGCAACTGATCTTGCCCAAGACAAGACTGAAGTATATGGAGGTTATCCTCCTCTTGGAAGGTATTTCCCATCCCAAACTTCCATAGTTTGGCCAATGCATGCGAGAGTGTCAATAGCATCTTGTCATATTTAGAAATATTACTCATGTGTGGAAGTATCATTTTTTGCTCCAAGTCTATGGAGTAGCCCTTTCACACCATGCTCATTTCATCATAGATTTATGAATCATCATCTTTTAGCACAAATAGCTAAGTGAGAGATTGCAATGTCCATATCAGAAAATTTCTCACCTCTCCTTTGAACCCATCAAAGGTTCTTTGCGTTGTGCTAACTCCTCCCAAGGCTCCTTCCTTAGACAAATATATCAATGCTGCACCATGTTGAGAGAACTCTTTATTCATATTCCAATAAGGGGGTCTCCTTGGTGGAATGCCTCCATGTAATGAAACATCAAGGCCTAGAGCAGGTTGTATATGTGAGTGGACTGATTTGTCCTTTTCCTCACTGCAACAATCCTCTTGTCTCTTCTGTGCATCAATCTTCTGAAATATAGAGGGTTGTGTGCTCCTCATCATATGATGCTTTTCCTCCCCTTTATGCCTTCGATATTCAAGATCTCACAATCTATCAATGATGGCACATGCCACACATGGACTGTGCCCTGATCTCCATATGTGAGATTCTTTGGAAATCCTTGCAACAGTGCAAGAGTTTCTCTCTTTGGAGAAAATGATCCATCTTCCTCTTCATGAGGTACTAGATCTACTACTGATGTGACAACATTGTTACTTCCTTTCTTCCCTTCCCCTTCATCATAAATGGAGGTTGCCTCATCATCATTAAGAGGTTATTTGTTTAGTTCCTCCATGTCTTCCCTTTGAGAAGAGAGCTCTTTCTGAAATGGGGATCTTGCCTCTAGCAAGGTATTATGCATGTTTTTAATCCCCTCAATAGTTTTCTGCAATGGAGTTGGATTTATAGATCCTTCCAACTCATGCAAAGGTTTTTCTTGTGTATCCTTGGCTAGATCAACCAAGGAAGTTTCAGAATGTTTTTCATCAAATCTCTTTACTATATTCCTAGTGAACCTTGCATAAGTAAACATATTTGCATCTTTTAATGAAGAATATTCATAAAACCAGTAGGCATAAGCCTTACCTTCAAGGTGTAGTGCTACTACTCTAATGACTTCATCTTTTGAAACTTGGTGTTGCTTGAAATATGTTTCTAGCTCCTCCACCCAAGCCCTAGCTGAACATCATGTCATCCATAAAAAGTAGATAGAAATAATATACCCACATCATGTTGCTTGTACCTTGTGATTCTATCATGGTTGCTAGATCTTCTATCCTCCTTGATCTCACAAAACCCTTGGAAGTTTAGATGATCTCTAAATCTCTGAGTTTGAGATTCATACTCTCGAAGATAGTCACCAAGAGTCTCCTCCTTTGGTACATCTCCTTCCTCCATCTCTCTTGCCATGAACCTAGACATGGTGCCACATTGTAGATCTGATGGTGTAGTTGAATTCTCACACCCATAATGTGAAAATATGGAGCTTTCTTCATATACAAGCCCTCTTGGAGAATCTCTACATCTCTCAATTCTCATCTCTTTGATGTCTTGCTAATGCACTGCATAGTTTTAAGAAGAAGTTTTGAAAACTCCTTCCCTCCTGAAAATGAGGCTTTGCCTTCATTTCTTCTGCAGGTCTTCTCCTTCCTATGAGAAGCCTCCTTAGATGACATAATGGTTGAAGTACATAGGCTGAGCCAAGATTATGCTCTGATACCATTGTAATATTCCAAAATGGAAAAGACAGGAATATAGAAGATATGCAACATTCCAAATAAATCAAAATAGGAACATAGCACTAAAATCTGGAAAATGCCAAAAATATGTTGCAACTGAAAATTACATTAAGACATCATAATCTATGAGTATAAAACAACAAATCCATATCATTATATATAATAGAAAATGAGATTACATAATGCTCCAAAATGAATTCACTCAAGCCACAATATGGCTGAAATACACTAAAGAAACCAAGCACTAGAAATGTTGTGTTGCTACTGCTACTGCTGCTGGAAACTGATACTACTGAAGATAAGAACCATGTGCTGAAGGATGTTAGAGTGCTTAGAATGATCCACGATTTAAACCACGGATCCTACTCAAAAACCCCAGAAAAGCCCAAAAAGGGTTTGTCCAGCTTTTAAGTTTGGATTTTCAGCCTTTTTTTAGTTACCCACTACATTTTTGTTGCCTGACTTACGCACTCCCTAGAAATTACTGCTGATATGGAGCTGAAGGAATGATCTATCATCTCCAGAAACACCCATTGAACTCAATAGGTTAAGGGATGGTCCCCTCACTGGAAAATAAGCTTAGAAATTGGAGATTTCTCTCCTCCACTACTACACCCCTGCAACACAACCCAAATATAAACAAAACCGCATTGTACATGAAACTGAAGCTTGGCCAAATGCCCGATTGTGGAATTATAGTGAAAACTCCTCAAAGAGCTTCTCAATGGAAGAGGTGGGATTCCCGATCAGGAACACCCTCTGCTAAACAGCACATGCAATCTTAGCTAAACAGTTGAAGAAAGCTATATGTCTAAACAGACCATATATCAAAATATAAAATATACCAAGATGAATAATATGGCTACCATCCTCTTCCTTTTATAACATATGATCTTCCAAATCCTAAGCCCCATCCATTAATGACACTAATTCCTTGCAATGTGTCTCCATCTAAAACTGTGTTGTCCCTCCTTTAATGTCCACTCCTCCATGACAACGCTGTTGATTTGGTCAAAGTTGACCCAGTCCACATTTTTTAGCCCATGTTCACACCTTAGGGTGCTTTATTAAGCTGAAAAGATGATCCACTTTTACATGAGAAGTGGTTTTATTCTTCATAAAGAGATTTATGGGTCTCCCTACCCATTTATTCACCTATCTAAGTGAAAAAACAAAACTTTAATATTCCCATTAGTTGCAAGCTAATTTAGGAATATTACAAAGTTTGACCAAGTCAACAACACTGGTATGGAGGGAATGAATTATCAATAGAGACATTTAGTGTGAATGTGGATCAGTTTAGATATTCAAAATAAAACCACCTTGGGTGTGAAAGGAGACAATGCATGGAAACTAAGATAAGTTTGACCAAATCAAACATTGTTGGAAATGAGAGAGTGGAGCTAGTGGAGACAACATAATTTTGGAGGAGTTGTCTTTGCATGGAAGTAACCTTATAAATGGGTAGGACCCATGGTGAGGAAGCTCATCAAGTATATAATGGATGGAATGGCATCCATATGAGGCATTGGATAATATTATTTTATGTTTGAGTCTTATGACTTATTGCATGCTTCAAGTGTTTAGTTGGGTTTGTTGTACCTTTTAGTACAAGGGGATTCTCATGCGGGAATTCCACACTCTTTCTTGGAGGACTTGTTGAAGGAACCTGAGAGGATTATTTTGGGCTTCATTTCCACCATCCAACATTGGGCTAAAAATTCACCTACAGCCACAGTGCATTCTCCTTGAGGAACTACATTATTTTTCATGGTGTTGTAGTGGAAGGGTCAAAACTGCTGATTGTGAGTTAGTTTCCTAGTGAAAGGATCAACCTTCCACTCGAAGAGCTAGTAAGAAGGAGCTACAACCATTTCTTTGTCTTTTCAGCCATATTGATGTAGAGCTTCAGTCAGACAGCATGATTCAACCGTAGATCTGCAGCATATACTTCTTGTATCTCGTGTTTATCCAGAAACCCTTGCTGGGTTATCTTGTATTTGTGTAAAAGAGACCAGATCTCAGTTTTTCAGCTCTCTTGAGTAATATATTAGCGGATCCATTTTTCTCTCTATTTATATAGTATAATCCCTCATTAAAATGCACTGTTACTTCCTTGATGATTTCTATGTTGCAGTAGTCATGGGGTTGTATTGTTTTTGGGTTGTTCTGGGCTTGGGAGGCCTGTTTAGCTAAGCTATAATGATTTCTTTCTGATCTCCTTGCATATTTGGTTGCTATCATTCATAATCTAATGGATCCACATTTTTTTCTTAACTGTTATAGCATAATTTTCTGAAAAATGTGTTTTTAGTGCCTATATTGTTGATTTTCCCCATTTGGGAATACTATAGTGGAATCAGAGCTCTGATCTCAGCTCAACCTGCATACTTCAGCCATTATGTCATCTAAGGAGGCTTCTCATAGGAAGGAGAATATCTGCAGAAGAGATCAAGGCAAAACTTTATTGGGAGGGAAGGAGTTCTCAAATCTTCTTCTACAAAATCTAGAGTGCATTAGGAAAGACATAAAAGAAATGAGGAGGGAAAGACATGGAGATCCATCAACAATATTGGTACAAGAGGAAAGCTCTAGTTCCTCATATTATGGGTGTGGGCATTCAGCCACACCATCAGATTTACAACGCTCTACCAGTCATATGTTCATGGCAAGTTAGATGGAGGAAGGGGATGTGCCAAAGAAGGAGACTCTTGGTAATTATTTGCAAGAGTATGAATATTAATCTAAGAGGTTCAAAGAGCACCTAAAATTCCAAGGGTTTTTCAAGATCAAGGAGGATAAAATACCTAGCGATCATGATGAGGGTAGATTCTTTCTCTCTACTTTTGATTGGTCACCTAAACATTCAGCTAGGGCTTGGGTGGAGGAGCTTGATACGTATTTGCAGCAGCACCAATTTTCAGAAGATGAAGCCATTAGAGTAGCAGTGCTACATCTTGAAGGTAAGGCTTATGCTTGGTTGAATCCTTTTCATTAAGAAATGCAAATACATCTACTTATGCAAGGTTCACTAAGAGAGTAGTGGAAAGGTTTGATGAAAGACATTTTGAAACCTCTTTGATTGAGCTAGAAAAACATAAACATTCAAAACCTTTGCATGAGCTGAAGGGATCTATTACATCAACTCCACTTCAGATTTCTATTGAGGGGGATAAAAACATGTATGATACCTTTCCAAGGGCAAGATCCCCACTGCATGAAGAGTTTTATTCTCCAAAGGAATACATTGAGGTTCCTCCTTCAAGGAAAGACCAAGATCTAGGATCTATCATTGTTGATGAGGTAGTCTCTAATATTGATGAGGAGGAAGAGAAGAAGGAAAGTAACAATGTTTTCACTTTGGGAGGAAAGTAATCACCACATGGAGATGGGCATGAGGCTATTGCTTCAAGTGGAGGAGCTTTTGCATCTTTGTAAAAAGTTCCCAAGAAGCATCTTGTGACAATAGTGATGGGATGTAACTCCTTGATCAAAAGAGGAGAGGAAAAGGTGGAACAACAACAAAGGATGGAGAGCATGCACCCTTGTTTATTTCAAGGTGTTTATATACAAAAGAAGGAGGTTGATTTATGCATAGAAGGGAGGGACACATCAGTCCACTCACCTATACAGTCTACTTCAGATTTTGATGTCTCTTTACATGGAATCACTCCACCAGGAATACCCCCTGACTGGAACGTGAATAAATATTTCTCTCAACATGGTACAGCATTGACATATTTGGCTAGGGAAGGAGCCTTGGGAGGAGCTAGCATAGCGCATAGAACCTTTGATCGGTTCAAAGGAGAGGTGAGAAATTTTCTGATATGGACATTGCCATCTCTCACTCCGCTATTTGTGCTGAAAGATGATGATTCGGAAATCCATGATGACCTGAGCATGGTGTCAAAGGGCTACTCAATAACCTTGGGGTAGAAAATGATGCTCCCACACATGAGGAACATTTCTGAATATGACAAGAGGTCATTGACACTCTTGAATGCATTGGCCAAACTATGGAGGTTTTTGAGGAGAGTTACCTTTCAAGAGGAGGTTGACTTCCATATGCTCCAATCTTGTCTGGGGCAAGATCAGATACAAGAGAGGCAGAAAAAGTGGGGTGAAATTACTCCAACATGTGGCTTTGGCATTGAGCATGTCAAAGAGGAGATTTATGATGTGACAGATACTTCATTTCATATTTCTACAGCACTGTCATTGCTAGGAAGCCTAGATCCATATTGGGAGTCCCAACTATTAGTGGAATATTCCAAGAACCTCTTGACATGTAAGGTTCTTCATGGGCAAGTGATAGACGAAGGTATAGAGTGGTTGATGGAGTCATTTATTTCCATGATCAGATTTAGTTGACTAGAGACTCAAAGCTCAAGGATAAACTACTGCATGCAGCCTATGAGATCTTGCTTTCCAATCCCGTTGGTTTCATTAGAACATACCACACTATCTTGGAGGGATTCATGTGGGAAGACTTCAAAGAGGAGATGCACTATCATATGAGGAAATGCATAGATTATTTGGAGGGTGAGGAGAAACATAATTCTTGGGAAGAATTATCATCACCACCTCCTTACTCATTGGGTGTGAGAGGGGGCTCATCCATGAGCTACCTCACTTATTTAAACCAAGTATATGGTAAGGATTATATTTATGAGCATCATGATATATTTACTATATACTTTCATTTTCTTGCCACCCATGTGCAGGGCATTTCTCCAAGAAGGGGCGCTCTTTTTTATTTGCTTCATGGGCTATTTGGGGCCATGAGAAATGATGATGTTGACCTTTCCATAGAATATTTTTGGGAGATGAGGTATTTTTCATGGTATTCTTCATTAACCCCAACCATCATACACCTTCTCCAAGCATGCAAGAAGAAAGGGTAGAAAACAAGTGGTGGGGGAAACACTTGTTCTATCATATTCTATGGTAGTTAGGAGCAATACTGCACTAGTTGCACATGAGGGACCATTGTCCTTCTCCTTTACTACACATGGAAACTAGCATGAATTTGGTTATGATTCCATATGTTGTTGATGTTCTTATCTTTATTGGGAACATGATTGGAGGGAAGGCACATTGGTTGAATGTGTCCACGGGGAATGAAAATTCCCACACCTTTTGTGCTTCATGCTTCAAGGGGAGCATGGAAGATGATATGGCCACTACAGTAGATCACTTGTTTCTTTATGACGTGGGCCATATGATTTTTTGGAGCACTTGGGATATGCCTCTCACGAACATTTGGGAGGAAAATTTCTATGAGTTGCCATGTTGGAAGGTGATTCATTTTATTTGGATGATAGCATGGAGATTGGAGTTTCTCATTGAGATTGGGGCACCTAACATTTACCATCTCTTATACCTTAAGGAGGCCAATGGAAAACATATAACTCTTTCCATATATCTCCCACTTTTTAATAATGACAGCTATTTGGTTTATCTACCAAAGGATGACTTGTATATTTGGGAGGAGACATATCCATTGGAGATTTTTTAGTACCCTTGCAGTTGCTTGAGGACAAGCAACATTTGGGAGGGGAAGATTGTAATATTCCTAAATTAGCATACAGCTAATTGGAATATTAAGTTTTCTCTTGACATCTAGTTAGATGGATAAATGGGTAAGGAGGCCCATAAATATCTTTAGTAGGCATAAAATTATCCCTCTTAATGTGAAGAGGGATCATATTCATAGCTGGATAAAGTACCCTCATGTGTGAACAGGGGCTAATGCATGTGGACAAGGTCAAGTTTTACCAAGTCAACATCACTGGTATGGAGGGAATGAATCATCAATAGAGACAGCCAGTGTGAACATGGATCAGTTTAGATAGACAGAATAAAACCACCTTGGGTGTGAAAGGATACAATGCATGGAGAATAACTCAATGTTGACCAAATAAAATAGCGTTGTAAATGAGAGAGTGGAGCTAGTGGAGAATGTGTAATTTTGGAGGAGGAGTCTTTGCATGGAAGTAACCTCATAAATGGGTAGGACCCATGGTCAGGAAGCTCATCAATTATATAATGGAGGGAATGGCAGCCATATGAGGCACTGGAGAATATTATTTTATGTTTGAGTCTTATGATTTATTGCATGCTTCATCTGTTTAGCTGGGTTTGCTGTACTGTTTAGTACAAGGGGATTCTCATGCGGGAATTCCACACTCTTTCTTGGAGGACTTGTTGAAGGAACCTGAGAGGAGTATTCTAGACTTCATTTCCACCATCCGGCATTGGGCTAAGTCGTCACCTATAGCCACAATGCATTCTCCTTGAGGAACTGCATTATTTTTCATGGTGTTGCAGTGGAAGGATCAAAACCCCTCATTGTGAGCTAGTTTCCTAGTGAAAGGATCAGCCTTTCACCAAGAGATATAGTAACAAGGAGCTACAGCCATTTATTTGTCTTTTTAGCCATATTAATGTAGAGCTTCAGTCAGATAGTGTGATTCAACCATAGATCTGTAGCATATAATTCTTGTATCTCATGTCTATCAAGAAACCCTTGCCGGGTTATCTTGTAATTGTATAAAAGAGACTAGATCTCAATTTTTTAGCTCTCTTGAGTAATATATTAGTAGATCCATTTGTATCTCTATTTATATAGTATAAAACCTCATTAAACTGCATTGTTACTTGCTTCATAATTTCTGTGTTGCAGTAGTCATGGGGTTGCAGTTTTTTTTGGCTGTTCTAGGCTTGGGAGGTCTCTTTAACTAAGATATAATTATTTGTTTATGATCTCCTTGCATATTTGGTTGATATAATGTATAATATAATGGATCCATGTGTTGTTCTTAACTTTTATAACATATTTTCTGAAAAATGTGTTTTTATTGCCTATATTACTAATTTTCCCCATTTGGGAATACTACATCTAAATGAATCATCTCGCTCTATGTTTTTGATAAATATATTCTTGATGAATTCCATAAAAAATTCACATGGTAGCTAAATCGGTATTGTGCCTAATTTTTTACGAAAGGTCACTGGTTTGAGTTCAGTCGGGATCACCAAAATATTTTTTGCCTTGAAATTGCATTCTTTCAAACGATTTATCCAACTGGTAGAGTGTATTCTATTGAATGTGTCTCATAAAGGTGTATTTTGTAGGAAGCATACCAAAAAGGTGCATTTTTCAGAATAGTTAACTTCTATAATTTTTTATGGGTTATTTGTAGGGCTAATTTGATTTTTTAAAAGGGTTAAATTGCTAGAATTTTGTTGTGATTTGGAAGGGGACATGAAATGTTATGAAGACATGTATTTTAAGAGAAAATGGGCTATATTTTTATTCACAATGTGTTGGGACTTATGAAAAGGTATACAATAAGGAGAGGATGCTTGAAGAATAGGTTGAGTTGAAATAACCTTGCGGATCCAGTTTGAAATATTATGAAACTTGGTCCACTATATTTTGGTGAAGGGGTTTGGTGCCTCGATCAAGTTGAAGCCTACAAAAAGTTCATGCTTGAATTTTTCTAAGGTTGGTTGCTCTATCAAGTTGTAGCCTACAACAAATGGGCTCTTTCTCATCTATGGGGGTCAATGGCTACAAATATATTTTGGGGGTTGGTGTCTCTAGTAGGTTGGTGCCTACAAATTTATCTTGGAGATCAGTTCCTCCAACAGTGACACTTGTAAATTGATGTAACTAAAAATTAAATAAGATAAAAATTTGTGGTTTAATCCTACAATGGTTTCCATGCATATCTTTTGTTTTCATGTTTTGATGTGATGATGATGTTTATTGATGTTTACATTTATGATCAATTGCAAAATTGTTTAAATTAGTTAAATTCTCCATTATGTTGATTCATCCCCCCCTTCTTAGTTTAATCATTATTCTAATAGATAAACCACATGAGTGCTTGCAAATTAAGTTGATAAACCACATGGATAGTGAGCTTCAGATTACTACAGTGCTTTCATTGAAAACCAAGTTGGTAAACAACCCTTAGAGTGAGATCATTCTCTTAGAATTGATAAAAACTTCACTTAGCCTTGGATGAATCCTTGTGATTGACTCTAGAGAGGCAGAAGAGTCACTACGGTGCTTACCGCATGAGGCAGCCGATAAACCACATGGATATTTCACTCCCTCTCTTTTCCTGTTTAGTTGATATTGGTGTGAAATTCCCTTGAGAAATTAACTCCTTAGAATGTAAATTTGGCTCGACAGTGGTCAATTGTAAGAAAGATTACAGTTTAGTTGGCCTATGGTTGGGTGGAGTGTTTAAGTCCCTCCTTCAGTTTCCAACTAGTTTTAAGCTCAAAAACAAGTATAATTTCTTATGTGTATTTGAATTATGAACTATGATGTTCCTTCCTAAATTTATGACTAGCTCTATCTCTGGTGTGAATGCATGAACTATGAAGTTCGCTATTATGCTCATGATTAGCAAAGTATATGGCATGTATATGAATTTAGTAAATGTACAAGTTGTACTATCCAATATCATTTTCTGAGTGTAGGTTAGTCATATATCCCTGTGAAACTGTCAGAAGTGTGTGAATTTGGTGTTCATATCACTTTACCTTTGTATTTAGGAAACTAATTTATTTTATGCCCCTAGCCTAGTTAATAGCCTTTGCACAAATCTTAGGGTCTAAGGCTTTTGACCCTTAGACCACAGAACTCAAAACATTAGGTGTGTGGAAATCACCCCTATTTATTTTTTAATATCCCTCCTTATTTGCAGTTTATGTTGGACAGTCAATCATGGCTGAGGCTTAACATATGTGTGCAAGAAGAGTGTGACATCGAACTCGACTTAAGATGGCATGGGCCGATGAGGGCCCCATCAATATCTCAACCTTTAAGCCACTTGTTATCAACCTATTTTTCTCCCTAGGGTTACTACTTTTGAGCTACTATATTGTTGACCATTTTTCTTGAGACTTTGACCACTCTTTGTCTTAGTTTTACTTTCCATATTCATGTAGGGAGGCCTATAAGTGCAGCTAGGAGTCTTGTTCTAGAAACTTATGGTTCGTAGCAGATCTATTTTTCTCATCACCTTACCTTACCTATTTGAGCTGGCTACGATGCATTATTGGAGAATATTACTAACTTCTCTTCACCCTAAGAATCCACTTTCATCCTCTTTGGAGTCTCTTTGGTTTTATTTATACTTGGCTATCCTATAGAGTTATGCTAGAGAGAAAGAGAGAGAACTATATTTTTATGTTTCTTTTTTGATTCAGATCTTGTGATCCATTTTTTTTAAGGTCATACAAATCAAAGAGGGGGAGACCCTACCATATTCTAGAGAAGAGATCTTATACTTGAAGGTATAATTGTGCCATTTTGTTTATGATTAATGAAATTACATGTTCCTTTCCTAATAATCTATGCTTCTAGTTGATTATGCATGTTTATGATTATTTGAGATAACATTATTCTGTGGAAGAGTGTTTGTGGTATTTTTTTGGCGATGCATGTTTGTGGGCATTATACCTATTACAAGAGGTAATATCTCTTGGTTGGAGCATAGACTTTCTGAATCGAACCCAACACCCTTCACCAATCTGCGAGGGATGAAAGTGTGAGATCAAACCCTTGGTGTAGGGGCTACATGCATGATTAATTTCTTGAGCATATTTAGATTGGAACTTATATCTATGATTGTATCGGTCATTTTATTTTTTTTTGGTAACCTTTCTAGGGTCGTAGGGTTACATAGCAATAACTCATTGTACATAATTCATCACAACACAATTGGATTTGTAGAGAAGTAGTGTGTAATTCCAGTCACTTCCAGTGTCATGGATGACTTTTCAATGGGAAAAATGACACGATCTGGGCGTATTTCCACTCATTTACCACTTCCATGTGTTTTGGAATGTGATATGGGTGTGTTTGTGGAGATTCAAGCCAATCTAGTCATGAATCCAACGCACAACCTTGATCAACACCCACTGTCTGCTACTAAGCACATTATGTTGGACATGTGACGGAATAGGAAAATATGGGGAAAAATATAATGTGATGTCATTTGTGTATTTACTAAATCTCAAGAATTTGGACCCAAAGGCTTTTAATAGGGAAAACCTTGCAAACTCAAGGAGTCATCATCGAGGGGCCATGGGCATGAAATGTAAGGTCCAACGATGATCTGGGTTCAAAATATGTTGATGTGGTGGTGCTACAACGAATACACATGGATTCCACGTGGTGCTTTTTTATTATGTGGATGCCACATGGTAGTTCAACTTTGATGTGGTTTAATTGATTTATCAAAGTTCAAATGGGCATAACTTTTGATATGTGTGTCTGATTTAGATAAAATTTATATCGTCAGAAATCTCTTGATGATATGAACACAATGTTAATATCATAATTTGATTCCATAAGCTTAAAATAAAGATAATTTTTTTAACCCCATCTTCATAACAATCCATATAAGTCAGGTTAATTATGAATTAGCACCTCCCATGGACAGAGAAGGTTTAAGTGGATGGGATGGAGCATTATAGTGCGGTATCAGAGCTCCAAGGTTAAGCACTTAGATTGAATGGACTTAGAAGGATAATGTTAAAAGATCTATTAATAATTACATAGGATGGTAAACTAATAATCGATTGTGACTATATATGTGTGTTTATTTCAGAGTGTTAACTACTGTGAATGTTGGCATGATAAATTTCTTATATGTTAATTTATTTTCTAACTGGTATACTAACCTCATATTGGATTTCGTAGTTACTTCCAAATCAACATTCTTAATGAAAACATGCCAAGATGATGGATAAATAGGTCTAGTTTGTTTGATTTAACTAACATACATGTGTATATGATGTCACATATGATGACACCTAAGAAAAATAGGGAAGTCAAGGAATTATTATTAAGATGTTGTGGTATAACATAGATAAATCCAAATAATATCAAGAAGAAGACTTAGTTAGGAAAATGGGATAGGAAGGCTCCCTTGATTATATGGATACCCTTAGAATTTTAAGGGTTTAGTTGAGAATTTGTGATGTTGAAAGTAAAAATATTATCAGAGATCATGAGAAGAAGGAAAAACTAAATGTAGTGATATTACATATCCTATCAAACTTGCATATATAGAAGCAGCATGAGCTAGCTGCCAACTACCTAGGAAAACATAAATCCAAGAAGATTCCATCTACAATTTAGAAGCATGAATTGGAAGCTAATGGCACAAAAGGTAGAAAATATAAGAAAATACATAGGAAGGAAAGTGAAGACATAGTGAGAGGAGGAACACCACTCATTACACTAGAGATAAGAATAGGTAGTCATGATAAACAGAGTAGTGTTATAACTAATAGATGTTACTATTAGAGGAGGAAAGAGAAAAACTTAATGTTAGAGGCATTCAATAAGGAAAAATCCCCTACCTTTGATTGAGATCCCAAGAAGGTGGAAGAGGAAGAAGCATGGTTACTGGGCATGAAGAAGTAATTCAATGTACATGACTACTATAATAATATGAAGGCAAGAGTAACAATTTTTAGCTTGAAAGGAAAAGCTGATATCTAGTGGGAAGAATTGAGGAATGTCAAGGACATTAGAGAGAAAGAGATATCCTCGAGAATATTTGAGATATATTTCCAAGAAAAGTACCTATATGAAAGTTATTATGACAAAAAGTTTAAATATTTTCATGATTGAAAATTGGGGCAACTTACAACTGATGAGTATATAAATAGAATTTTGGATTTGTTGAGGTGTATGCCTCATATCAAGGATGATAAAGTAAATATTCAAAGGTACCTAAATGGGTTTCCATAGACTTATAAGAACATAATTGAGTTCAATAAGAAAAAAACATTGGAAACCATATGGAATGTGAAGTACTACTATTAAAATTCCAAGAACAAAATTGAAATTTTGTTTAATTGGAAAAAAAGAGGTAGGCCTAGATTTAAGGGAAAAGGGAAGAAATATTTAAGGTAACAGCCAAGGGGAAGAAATTTTAAGCTCACCACTCCTACCAAGGATGATATTAAGTATACATATACTATTGATAGTAAATATTTGTTCTCTAATCCAACAAGAGAGGAAATAGAGACGTTTAGAAGAAGACCCACATAGTGTTGGACGTGTGGAGAAAACCATATGTGAAAAATATTGTCCTTAAAAATGAAATAATGGCCCAATATTATACAATCTGCAAGAAGAAGAGATAGTGAATTATGTGGTCCATAATATGCCATGAATCTTTGTTGCATTAGACAATAGGAAATCCAATCATCAAACTCAGTCATTAAGATCGAAGGTATGGTCGTTAACCAACCTATTCTGATTCTGATTGACCCAATCTCTAATTTCTGCTAAGTTAGTCTGAAGATTGTAGAAAGGTGTTCCTTGTTAGTGTTTAATAGTCACCAGTGATCAAAATTTACTCTTTTCACTGTAGTTAGACTCTTGTGGTCAAATTTTTATATTTTCAAATAAAATTTGATATTTCTCTTGGTTCTCAAATGGACAAGTCATTTGCTAAGCGTGATGCTACTCTCATGTCATGGTCTTTGAGGTCGATTCATAATTAGTTTCATGAGTCACTAGTCACCATAGGTCATATTTCCTTCATTAAGTGTCATTATTTATAATCTAAAAAGGAATATTCATGGTGTCATAATGTTGATCATGAGAGTGTCATGAGTGTCATCATATTTTCATTTCGATTCATGTCATCATCATACAAAACTACTAAAATGTCACGAGAGTTAGCACTTAGAGAATAAATCACATCATAAATTTATTTGGTTAAAAGTACATGATGTCACTCCACTATCAATATCAAAATCGATTTTTTTTTAGTTATAAAGGAGCACCAAAGTGTTTTAAATATTCATTGTATCCTTTCAAGTTCTAAAATCTCCTTTTAATCACTTTGAAGACTTGCCATATCCATTAAAATTTCTAATTTCACCATCAATGCCATATTTCATCAGTTTGTTGTGTTTTTGGAGGGTCTTGCTACGTTTTTTAGTTGGAGGCCAAAGGGAGAAAGAAAGGCTTCTATTATCATCTCAATGCTTCAAAGGTTATTTTCACAAGTAATTCCAACCTTGAAAACCCTCTATGAAATCTTTTTCTTCAGAAAATTGAACAAACTCAATCCCTAGGGTTTTGTTGTGTTTTACTGTTTTGTTTTCTCTTCCAATGGTCTATAGCTTTAGTTGATATGGAAAATTCCTTTTTTTTGGGTAAATACATCCTTCGTTATCCTCATTAAACATTCCCCACCCTTCCCTTCACTAAAATTCCTTCATTTCACCATTTCCCTTATCAAACCTAGCTTGTTGCTGCACTTCTAGCACAAGTCTGTGTTTTTCCCTTTTCTCCAGTTGTTTCTCAACCATTTTAAGAAAGTTAAATTTCATTGTGTCCCTAACACCTATCCGTACCTCCCATAATTTTTTCAGATTTTTTCCTACTCCCCATTGTAGAAATTATATACAAGATGCATGTATATATCCAGATTCTCCTCATCTAACAATATTTATCTTCTTTCTAAATACAGAATCCTTCCACTGTTAATATTTTGCAGAAATTAAAATCAATTGCAAACACATGAAGCAATAAAAACAATCGCACATAACACAGTTGTTTAACGGGAAGCCTGAAGCTGAAAACCCCAACTGTCATATATTATGTATCATGGAGATCATGTAAAAATCTCATACAAAGCTTAGTACATCAACCTCTCAGAACAATCAATCGTCACACACTAATAAGAAGAAATTTGTAAACCCATGCACCGATTTCTTACCACCTGCTAGCCTACCTCCATTGCCCAATCCCTGCTGAAGAATAGCTCTGAATGAATTTGAATTACCCTTGCCTTGACTGTGCAATCCTCATTTACAACTCCAATGTGTATGTGGTGCAATCAATGCATCGCTATAGTCACAACAGATATTCCATCTTTCCCTTTCACCTATCTCTCCACTAGGTCTCCACTGGAACTGCCATGCACTGTAGTTAACTATTGTATTGTTAAGTTGATTAATGAGTTATTATTTGTGAATTAATTAACTAATTAATTCACTCCACTTTCACTAGTGTATCATTCAGTTAGACTAGATACAACTAGCTCAACTGACTTTAGCTCCATTAATTGAGTTAAACTGAATAACAACTCCATGAACTACTCTTCAAACTCTGTCATAACTTTTCCACTTCAGTTATAACTGAGTCCTCCATGCATGAACCACCAGTAAACCCTAGGAATTGTATAATTCCTTCAGCCCACTGATTTTCCAAATCTGTGCACTAAAATTTAGTGCTCCAAGAGAATAAGTTGTTGTTTATTGTCGGATTATTATTAATAGCTAATAATAATCGACACTTTTATTCTTAGATTGACGATATATAAATAGACTTCGCCCAATATTCTAAGAATATAATTTCATCTATTTTTCCAACTTGACGAACCATCCACATATAACATCCTGCAACTTCTGAAATATGATCACCATGTCTAAAAATAGACATAGTCTAAAATAGACTTGTGCCAAAAATATACTGTGAGCCCACTTAGTGAAGGTGAATCTTTTCACTAAGCTCATCATGTTGTTGAATCTCAACACTCCCTCTCGACAAGATAGGGATTATCCTTCACCCTGATCCTGCCTCTATGTTATTCAAATTTTCTCCTGGTGAGTGCCTTCATTAGAGTATCTGCATCCTGATCTTCCGTAGGAATGTACTGAAGCAACATGATCTTCCACTGCACACAATCTCTGATATGATGATACCGGATATCAATATTTTTAGATCTATCATGAAACACAGGATTAATCGAGAGTTTAATGCAACTCTAATTATCATAATGTATCACTGTAGGATCTAAATGTGAACCAAAAAAACCAACTAGGATCTCCCTCATCCAGATAGCCTCACATGCATCTTGACTTGCTACCATGTATTCTGCTTCCACTGAACTAAGTGCCACAGATATTTTTTTCCTTCTGTACCAAGAAACTGTTGTAGCTCTGATACGGAAAACCCCTCATGATGTGCTCTTTCTGTCCGTTGGGCTGCCTACCTAATCTGCATCTGTGAAGCCATGCAACTTCACCTCATCCATTTGTTTGTACCATAAACCATACTCAGATGTTCCCCTGAGATATCTCAGGACATGCTTGCCTGCCTTCCAAAAGAGCCTGGTAGGCTTAACCATCACTTGCGAAAGCTTGTTCACCGCATAGCATATTTCCGATCTTGTATTACTTAAATACATGAGAAAACCCACCAAATGTCAATAAACAATGGCATCCACTACCTCTATCGATGTAGCATCCTCTTTTCTCCAATTTCCTAGAAGAGGAGTGTTGATAGGCTTGCATCCTTGCATGTGAAACTTCTCCAGTATCTCTCGGACATACTTGCCTTGAGACACAAATAGTTCAACTTACTGCTGCCATATTTCCAATCCAAGGAAATAATGAAGGAGGCCCAAATCCTTCATCTCAAACTACTTTGAAAGATCTACCTTGCATGAGTATATCAAATTCTCATCACCCATTACTATTAAATCATCAACATAAAGAACAATGATTAAAACCTTACCCTCCACCACAATTTGGTAAAAGTTTGCATCCATTGCACTCTTGGTAAAGCCAAGTCCAGTGAAATAGCTGTCGATCCAAGTGTACCATGCACGAGGTGCTTTCTTTAGCCCATACAGTGCTCTTTTGAGCCTGCACACATGAGACTCACTGCTGTAGATCTCAAATCCTTCAGGGTGCTCAATGTACACTTCTTCCTCAATGATCCCATTAAGGAACATAGTCTTCACATCCATTTGCTGAATGTGCCAACCCATCTGCTAAGAGAGTAAGGATGGTCTGTATGGAAGAATACCATGCAACAGGTACAAATATTTCTTCATAATCAACCCCCTCGATATGTGAGAAGCCCCGCGCAAAAAATCTTGCCTTATACTTCTCGATTCTCCCATTAGTAGCTTGCTTTACCTTGTAGATCCATCTTGATCCTACAATTGATTTACCAACAGACCTTGGAACAATCTCCCAAGCAATGTTTCTAACAATGGAGTCATACTCCTCCACTGTGGAATCTACCCATGTGGGCTCCTGCACTGCTTCTTTAAAAGAAGATGGCTCTATCACAATACACTCGCTCATAAGAGCCATGTATCTATTAAATCGGTCAGGTGATTGTCTTTGTCTGCGCTGTGATGTAGGGACTCTTACATTCTGGGCTGCATCAAGCTTCAGTCTCTTAGCTTCTATGGTACTCTTTCTGCCTTGTCTGATGTTTGGTTCTACATGAGTGGACTCCTCCAATCCATGAATCTCCTGCTGTGGATGATCCACATCTGGAGGTTCATCTTTTGGAATAGGCAGTTCCTCCTCTGCATGCAAGTCTAGCTCCCTCTCAAGCATAGCTCATGCAACACCCACAATCACTCTGTTATTCCTCTTTGCGACCCCATTTTTCTATGATTTATGAGGTGGTATAAGTTCTCTTTGAATTCCTTCTTTGCTACAGAAGTCTTTGAATTCGCCTGAGATGTATTCACCACCATTATCGCTCCGTAGAGATTTCACTTGCTTCCCTGACTGCTTCTCCACCAATGCTTTAAACTCACAGAACTTTGAGAATGTTTCGCTCTTATTATGCATGAAGAATATCTAGCATCTACGAGAATAGTCATCAACAAATATAACATAATATCTGTGTTTTTCTATTGAAGCAACCGAGAAAGGTCCACACACGTCTGTGTGAATTCTCTCCAAGATCACCGAAGCATGGTTCTCCTTCTCATGAAAGGTGGTCTTCACAAACTTACCCATAGTACATCCCTTGCACTGATATAACTGCACAAGAGTACCCTTGGGAAGTCCAATAGAAATCTGCTGCAAAATCTTCAAAGCACCATGGTGAAGATGGCCAATCTCCTGTGCCATAATTCAGCCTCATCCTGGCTCACCACTTCTTCTGCTTTTCCCACCATTGCAGCGCAGCCATCTACCTCCAGCTTTTAGAGATTCTTAACTTGAATCCCTATCTTCTTGGTTTGACCCATTTTTTTATGTCGAAGGAAGGCTTTTCCTTCACTGAAAACAACATCATAACCTTTGTCTTCCAACAGTGCGACAGAGACCAAGTTCTTCTTCAAACCTGGAACATGCATAACATCTTTCAACAAGAACGGATCACCAGAATCCCTCTCAAAGGTAATGGTCCCAATTCTGGGCACACTGTATCGACCATTTTCACCCATCTCTATATGCATTTGAAGGTCCTTCTCTTCCAAGTCACTAAACAACTCCTTGTCTCCCGTCATATGGAAAGACGCACCACTATCAAGATACCACAACGATCCCATATAGCTTGAAACCAAGCATGAAATCAAAGTGAAATAAAGTTCAAATTACAAGGCTAAGGCCTCTCCAGCTGCAGCTCCAGTAGCATTCTTGTTCTGCTTCACCTTAGTGGTGAAATGCCCATGTTCGTGACAGTGAAAACACTTCACCTTGGACAAATCTTGCTTCTTGCCTTTAGCATCGGATAAGGAAATTTCTTCCCATTCCCTTTCCTTTTTTTGGCAGCCAAAGAAAAATTGTCTTCATATTCATTCTTTGATGAAGAGCCTCCCTGGTACCTCACCTTATCTCCTCTTGCACAAGATCCGACCAAATTCGGTCCCATCCCAACAGTTTCTCCTTTCCATTGATAGAGTCTTCGCAGCTATGCCAACTCTTTAGAAGCCCAAGGAGATCCAATATCACCAAGTATTCATCATCAAAAATAATCCCCACACTTCCCATTTCATCCCTACAGTGGACAAACTTCGTGAGATATTTTGGAATATTGTCGCCCTTCTCCATTTTTATTTTTTTGAGCTTATCTTTCAACGCCCACTTCCTCTGGTCGCTGCTGATTTAGAACAAATATATCAAAGCCTTCCACATTAAGAATGGAGTGGATTTCCCATCAAGGCTGGAAACAATATGTTCCGTCACACCTTCCAACAAAATTCTTCTTGTCTTTGCTATCTTCTTTTTCCATGCGTCAAGTAATGCAGCATCGCTAGATCCCGGCTTAGGAACATCACTATCGATGAACTCCTTCAATCCATTATCCCCTAGCACCACCTCCATCCTATCCTTCCAGGCTATGTAATTCGAGCTCCCATCAAGGGCATACTCCAATCGCAACCCATTGAAAGACATTTCAATGTATACTCAACTTTTGCAGGAAGACTTTTCTATAGAAAATTCGAATTGTCCACCAGCACAAACTCAATAATTCTTCACAAATGAAATCTTCAAGAATTAACACCTCTGATACCATGTAGAAATTATATACAAGATGCATTTATATATCCAAATGCTCTTGATCTAACAATATTTATGTTCTTGCTAAAAACATAATCCTTCCATTGTTAATCTTTTGCGGAAATTAAAATCAATTGCAAACACATGAAGTAATAAAAACAATCGCACATAACATAATTGTTTAAAGGGAAAGCCTGAAGCTAAAAAACCCAACTATAATATATTATGTATCATGGAGATCATGTAAAAATCTCATACAAAGCTTAGTACATCAAGCTCTCCGTACAATAAATCGTCACACACTAATCAGAAGAAATCTACAAATCCATGCACCGATTTCTTGCCACCTACTAGCCTGCCTCCACTGCGCAATCCCTACTAAAGAATAGCCATGAATGAATTCGAATTACCCTTGCCTTGACTGCACAATCCTCATTGGCAAGTCCAATGTGTGTGTTGTGCAATCAATGCATCACTATAGTCACAATAGATAGTCCATCTTGTTGTTTCACCTATCTCTCCACTGGGTCTCCACTCGAACTTCCATGCAGTGTAGTTAACTACTATATTGTTTAGTTGATTAATGAGTTATTATTTATGAATTAATTAAATAATTAATTTACTCCACTCTCACTAGTGTATCATTCAGTTAGACTAGATACAACTAGCACAACTGAGTTTAACTCCATTAACTGAGTTAAACTAAATAACAACTCCATGAACTACTCTTCCAACTCTGTCATAACATTACCATTTCAGTTCTAACTGATTCCTCCATGCATGAACCACTAGTAAACACTAGGAATTGCGTAATTCCTTCAGCACATTGATTTTCCAAATCTGTGCACTGAAATTAAGTGCTCCAACAGAATAAGTTGATGTTTATTGTCGGATTATTATTAAGAGCTAATAATAATCGACGCTTCTATTTTTAGATTGATGATTTATAAATAGACTTTGCCCAATATTCTAAAAATACAATTTCATCTATTTTTCCAACTTGACCAACCATTTACAAATAGCATCCTGCAACTTCTGAAATATGATCACCATGTCTAAAAATAGACTTGCGCCAAAAATAGCCTGCGGGCCCACTTAGTGAAGGCGACTCTTTTCATTAAGCTCATCATCTTGTTGAATCTCAACACCCATACCCTCCATTCTCTTCCCTAAAGCTGTTGTGTTTTTAGCCCTGTTTTGCAGCTGAAAGTCCCTTTCCCTCTCTTGTTTGAAACTACGGTTTTCTATCAAAAGTGATGCCAAAAACATGGTGAAGTCTAGTGAAAGGAGGAGGTATAAGGGAGGAGAGATCTCTAGATATGAGAAAACTCATATGAAATAGGTCAATGCATCAAAATTTATTAGAATATCATTTGAGGAGGCAGGCTGCATGGGTTTTGTCTAAAGCTGCAAGATGTAGGCTATCATCATGATTTAACATGCCTCTTTTCCATCAATTTCAAGAAGGATCGGGAAACTATATTAGGGATTAGTTTTCCAATGTTAGAAGAGGTCGTAGATTCACCAACTACTATCCCTAATCAAGATGAAATTTGGTTCAAGGGAATGGATTTAGACCTGGAACACTACAAAATGTTCTTGAAACCACAATACAAGGAGTCTCCTTCTCATGTTTTTTCTAGAATGAAATTGTTGGAAAAGTATAGCCCTTTGATGAAGATTACTATGAAGTATTTCACTTGTGAGGGCAGGTTTAGCAAGCTATATCAGTATGATATCATATTATTGATGAATTTCACTTCTAAGAAACCCCTAAACCTACCTAATTATATATTTAGAAGTTTGGTGAAGATGACAGAGAAGGTGAAGTCTAAAAGAAAATATCACCAAGAAAACATCTTTCATCATGCTCTAGTCAAGTTAATAATCCTCCACCAACTGACACAGATCAACATTTCATGGGAAGATTTCTTGGAGGTAGATTCTCTCTTACCTGTCTCCAACCAATCAAAGAATCAAAGCTCTCCTTCATGATCATCCAGACCATAGGGTTTTGAAACATCAAGCATGCCATCAGTGACAAAAATTCAGCCTAGAACAAAGATTTCAAGGACAGGTAAGGAAGGTAAGAAGTTGGTCTTTGTTCCTGAAACATAAGAGGAGATGCCTAGGTCTAAGCCTACTAATAGGTCTGAGGAAGAAATATTATCTAAGTAGGTTTCTACTAAAGAAGAAGTGTAGACTAAAACCATGAAAGAGAAATCAACTCTGAGCGGACATGATTCACCATTGCATAACGAAAAAGAGATAGGTCCAAAATTTGAGATGGCTGACCTAGGATAATAGCATGGATATAAGGTAGAAAAATATATCATCAAGGAGAAAGAGGAACATCTTAGAGAGCTGGAGGATGACCTATCCAAATCCAATTTCATGGTGGCTTTCTTACAACAGGAGAATAGGCAGTTGAGACAGGCTCTAATGCAGAAAAGAAAGTCACAAGAAGACCCTCTATAAACAAGTAAAACAAGTGTTTTGGTAGCAAATGAAAAAGGAAAATTCATCATTGATGTAGAGAAACTGGAAGAAAATAACATTAAAACACAACCTAGGAGACCTAAGACAAGATAAATGGTTGGGAAGGAACAAAATGTAGAAGCTCCATCTCCTCCTCAAGATCAAGATACTATATTTGAATCTATAAGTGCTAATATTGAGAAAAATAAGGAGTATTAGCTTGACAGAGTGAATATACACTTGTAGAAGCTCCTGGAAAAAGAAAATAAGGAGACCACCATGCAAAGAAATATGGCAAGTCACTATTATGCTAGGAACATGATTTGCAAGGTTAGGGTGAAAAAGATGAAGAAGAAACTCAAATGAACCATAAGGAGACTAAAAATGAAGAAAATACTAGACCTATTGGCTGATGCCTCACTACGTTATGATGGAAAAACAAAAATCAAAGAAAAAGGAGACATAGTTTTGAAATTTTGATGTTTTTATGCACACAGGAAAAAAGCATCCTACAAAAACGCAACAACTAGTTGTTGTGGTTTTTCTCAAAAGGCACAAATCCAAAATTTAAAGTATGGTTGGATAGCTACTAACGTAAGGAAATCATAAAATCACTTTAGGATGCTTATAAAGTCATAATTTTGAAGAAAATGATCAAACAATGCCTTTTACACATTTCTGCCACCTTTTCAGAAATTCGTTGTGTTTCTCGACACTTGGTCTTAAAATTAGTTTTGAGGGGCTAAAATGATGAGTTGGGATGACTTAAAGGTCCCAAGGTATAATAAAAATCCTAATATTTCTTCACCATCCTTTAGTAACATTTAGAAATTCTTCCAAGTCATCTAAAAATCAATCCAAATTTGTTGTGTTTCTGCTAAAGGAAATTTGTTACATTTCTAGGAAAGTTTGTTGTGCTTTTGTGTTTAGATAATTTTCACTACACGTGGAGGTAAAAGGTAAAACTTGGTCGATATAATAGCTGAATCATGAGTTATCTGATGATTAATAGGTTTATTAATGATTATTATTTTAGTTAATATTTTGATTAATTCCTTGAGAGATAAGCTCAATTAGTTAGCTAAAAAAGAGGAAAGTTGTTTCTAACATCCCTAGGATTTGGAAATGAGTCATTAGGATTATTAATTAGATGCTATGGATCAATATTCAGCCCCTTAGAGGTGTAATATTGTTTTTATTCTATATGTACTTAGAAACAAGTCTTAGAAAAGGTTGTATACTTGAAGTTTACACTTTTTTGGAATTGATGTACTTGAATCTTTGCAAAAATAATATAGGAAGTTCAGCTATTTTTATGGGATTATTGTGATGTGGTTAGTGATAGTGTTTTTCTCCATTTTTCCTTATGCATAGGATTATTAAGTAGTTCTAGCATCCGTCTATTTTCTTCATGTGTTAATCCCCTAAGTTTAAAACAGAATGCATTGCCTCAAATTCTCTGCTTTGTCTGAGATTTTCATATAAGTGTTTTATCTTCTAAAAAAGTGAATTCATGCATTATGCTCACTTAGTTTATTTATCTTATTTCCTCATTACCATAATAAATTTAAAAATATATTTTGTGTCACTAATTACACCTACATTGCCTCATTATATGTTTGCAACTGATCTTTTGGAATACATGGCCTAGTTCCTAAACCTAGTGCTTCTTTATCCAGCAAACCATAATCAAAACCCTATTGAGATGATAACTAGCCTAGAACCCTAATATTCTCCAGTCATTTCCATTGGTTATGAGGTTTATTTTTAGAGAACCCTCTATGATTCGGTAGGGCTAGATACCAAGTCGAAAGTTGGTTTGTGGTTACCTCTTTGGTTTCCTTTCTCAACCTTGGGAAACTGAGGAGTGCTAACATTCCCTAAAAAATAAATCCCATGAAGAATCGTGGTTGTTTTAGTTAGAAATGGGAACCAAAGATAAATTTTCATATATTGTAGAATCACATTTGGTGGTGATCAATGGTATGCTTGTGTTGGTAAATTTGAATATGTTGATGTTGGGCTCATATGATGTGCTAGTCAACATGGACTGGCTAGTAGGAAACAAGGCAAAGATTTAATGCTACAAGAAGTCATTAGAATGTATCGACTATAAGGTACAGAAAGTGGCGTTGAAAGGAATAAATAAGCTTATTATTTTCAAGCCTATATATCAATGTTGCAAATGACAAGATTCATCCAAAAGCGATGTGATTTATATGTAGTCCAAGGGACTAGTGAATCAGAAGGTGACAATGTTATGAAACCAGCTCACAAAATAGAAGAAAAGATAGATCAACGACTTAGAAATAAGCCTCTTGAGGGGGAAACCTCCTTAACATTACATAAATGAAAATTTCTTGGATGATACAAACTTGACAAAACCTCCTTTCTATATATAGGATTTCAATGGGTCACAATATAATCTTAGCCGACATAACAATAAAAATGTAAGGACACAACAATAACAATAGTGGGCTTCTATGGGGCACAATAATAACAATATGGGGACTACATGGGCACAAAAATAACAATAAGGGTCCTATACTAGCAATAACAATAACGGGATACACTAGTATTATAGGGACCTAGCATGCCCCTCTCCTTCAAACAAGTGTTGTCCTCAATGCTTGAGTAGTTTTGGATGCTTGTGTATAAAATTATCATCCTCACATGTTGAATCTTAAACAACTAAGTTCTTCCACTTGATGAGATACTTTGGAATTGATCGATTTCGTAGCTATCGAGTTCTTGTAACTGATTCAGGTTCCAATATGTTTTTTCCTTCTTCGTTAAGTTCTAGAAATATTGCTTGAATTAGGAGCTTGTCACCTATAACCTTCTTTAATCATGAAACATGGAAAACTGGGTACACTCGGGAAGATCTAGGAAGCTCCAATTTGTATGCCATAGTACCAATATTTTCCAACACCTTGTAAGGATCATAATACTTTTTTGATAATTTATTATCCTTCTTAGCTTGCTTGAGGGACATTTGTTTGTATGGTTGTAGCTATAAAAATACCTAGTCGCCTACATCAAAACTTATTTTTCTACAATGTTGGTATGCTTGTTATTTCATTTGATTCTATGCCAAAGTTAGGTTATCCTTTAAGAGTTGGAGAACTTATTGTTGATGCTCGATGTGATCTTCCACTACTTAAACCTTATAATTTTCTCTTAAAGATGATGTGATGGATAGTGGATGATATCCATAAAGTGCATAAATGGGGTCATTTTTTTTGTAGTATGGAAGGAAGTGTTATACCACCATTCATCCAGAGGTAACCACTTGACCCATTGTGTTTTTTTATCAAATACAAAGAAACTAACATATCCTTCCAAACATTTGTTCATTATCTCATTTTTCCCATCAGATTGAGAATGATATGATGAGCTGTGAACTAATTGAGTACCCAAACAAGAAAATAATTTCGTCCAAAATTTTCCTGTAAAAATGGGATCACTATGGCTTCTAATGATCTTTTAGTTTCTATGTAGCTTTTTAATTGTTTCCATAAATGCAGTAGCAACTATACCGGCTTTAAATGGATGATATAATGAACAAAATTGTGCATACTTGGTAAGTCTGTCAACTACCACCATGATGATAGCCTTTCCTTAATAATTGGGTAAACCTCTGATAAAATCCATTGAAACCTCCTCCCAAAGTTGACTTGGAATAGATAAAGGTTGTAACAGACCTGGGGTCTTAATTGTCTTAACTTTATTTTCTTGGAAAACCAAACATTCTGCTAGAAAATTTTGAATATTAGATTTAACGCCATCACAAAATAAATCCTTCTTGAACCTGTGGTAATTTTTTAAAAATCCTGAGTGCCCTCATAAGGGAGAGGTGTGAAATTCGAAAATAATATTTTGTTTTAGTTTGGAATTCTTACAAATATATAAGCGATCTTTGTACCATAATGAAACATTTTTCCAGCTAAACGTTTCAGATGTTGTAGGATCTTTATGCAAATTTTGAATGAGTGTTCACACCTCTTCATCATTCATCTGTTCATCCCTTGCTTTGGTTATCCAATCAAGTTTGATAATAGAAATGGCACAAATCATTGCTTCCACATCCTCATCCTTTCTTGAGAGTGCATCTGCAACAACATTTTGCTTCCTTCTTTTGTAGATGATTTAAAATTCATAAACCAACACCTTTGTGACCCATTTTTTCTACTCTTCTGAAGATAATATTTGTTCCAAAAAGTAATTAGGACTATCATGATTTTTTTTTCACTTGAAGTGTCTTCCCATTAGGTAAGCTCATCATTGCTTTAGTGCAAGTAGTATTTCCAACATTTCCTTCTCATAAATAGGTTTTTGTAAATACTTTGCCTTGATTGGATGACTTTGAAAATCAATCGGTCTTCCTTCTTGCATTAAAACTGCACCAGTTCCATTTCCCAAGGAATCACATTCCACAATAAAAACTATTTTTAATTCTGGCATAGATAATACGGGTGCTTTCCGCATTTCCTCTTTAATACATTCAAAGGCCTTAGTTTCTTCTGGAATCCAAGAAAATGCATATTTATTCAGTAATGATGTTAGAGGTGTCGATATTCTCCCATAATTCTTAACAAACTTGTGATAATATCCTATTAACCCCATAAATCCTCGAAGATGCTTTATGGTTGTGGGGATTTTCCATTCCTTCATGGATTTAATTTTGTTAGGGTCTACCTTAACACCCTCATAAGATACAATATGACCCAAATATTCCACCTCTTATAATCCAAAGAACCATTTGGAGGTTTTTGCATATAATTTTTTCTCCTCCAATAGTTTGAGCACCTTGTCAACATGTTGAACATGATCCTTCCAAGAATTGTTGTAGATTAGTATATCATCAAAAAATACTAACAAAATTTTCCTACGGAAGGGTTTGAAATTGGAATTCATCAAACCTTGAAATGTGGAAGGTGCATTAGTAAGGCCAAAATGCATGAATAAAAATTCATAATGACCCTCATGAGTTTTGAATTTTGTTTTCAAAATGTCTTCAGTCTTCATTCTAATTTGATGATATCCAGAATGAAGATTCAGCTTGGTGAAGTAAATTTCTCCACGTAATTCATCCAATAATTCATCAATGATGGGGATTGGAAATTTATCTTTAATAGTGAGCTTGTTGAGCTCCATATAATCCAAACACATACGCCATGATCCATCCTTCTTGTGGACCGATAATACTGGAGCATAGAAAGAAATTTGACTAGGTTGAATTATACTAGCCTCTAGCATTTCTGCAACCATACGTTCAATCTCACTCTTTTGAGCATAAGGATACCTGTAAGGCCTGATATTTGGAGGAACATTTCCTCGAATCAAATGAATACCATGGCTATGATCATGAATAGGTGGGAGTCCTTTGTAATTCTCAAACACTTTGGAATGATTCTCCAACACATTTTGGAGATCTGGAGAGATAGATTATTTTGATTTTTGAACCTCTAGTGAGCATAATTATGCAATTACAACTTGTTTTTTTTCTTCAGAAGATTTTTTATGAAATTAGAGTTGATTATATTTCCCTGATTCCCTATGATACCCCATAATTCAACTTCATTTCCTTCCAAAAAAAAAATCAAGAAAAGTTCTTTAAAATTAAAAGATATTGTTCCCAAATATTGTAACCATTGTACTCCTAGTACAACATTAGCACCACCCATTGGAATGGAGAGCATTGGAATATTCAATAAATATCACCCCATGGTTAGCTTTATATTATGTCACTTTTGAGACAAATTTATAGTTCCTCCATTTGTAAGCATCATTTGACACTCTCGAGCTGGGTATAAGAAGCAATTCAATTCCTTGGCTACCTTAAAATGAATAAAATTATGGGTACTACTCGAATCAATCAACACTAGTACAAATTTCTTCTTGATATGTCCTTCTATCTTGAGAGTTTGAGGAGTGTTAATTCCTACCAATGAATTATAGGATATGGTTGGATTCATTTCTTCTCCTATAGGTTTGTTTTCTGGTTTATATCCTCTTATTTTCAATTTTCTTGTTCCTTTTCTTCCTCCTCTTCACAATCTATGTAAAATAATTTCTTCTCAGCTCACTTATGACCTCTACTGTATTTTCTATCACAACTATAACAAAGTCCTTTTCCTCTTTTTTCTTCCAATTTTTGTGGCGTCAACCTTATAGGTTGTGGAAGTCTAGGAGTAGCAAAACTTCCATCTTTATATATGTGAGTGGTAGGCTTCCTTGTTGCCATAATTTTTGTTTTAGTTTTTCTTTCCAACCTGAATGCCTTCTCCAATGAATCAGGTTCCCAAAGGAGAGCCTCATGTTGGATGTTATCATTTAAAGGCCCTATGATGACATCAATATTTTTCTCCTTTGGAATATCCTTTACCCCTATATTCAATTTTTGGAAGTCCTCAATGTGCTCCACCATTGAACCCTTTTGTTTGAGATTTATCAATTGGCTAAAGAAGGTGTTTCTCTTTGTATCCTCATAATGTGCTATCATTTCCTCCGTAAAAATTACCCAATTGACAATTTTTTTACGAGAGAAAACCCATCAATACCATAAAAATTTATTTTGTTCTAAATATAAAGTTTCAATACGTACCATTTTTGTGTTTTGCACATTATGGAGATCAGAATATTGCTCCATCTATAGTATCCATGTTACAGGATCCTTGCCATAAAAATTCCTCATATCAATATTCCAAATATGGTGGGTCTTCAATCCAGCATTATAGTTTATGAAATCATGATTAATGCTTATTTTTTTATCATCATGAGTTTCCTCTACTACCTTTCTGTCATTAGGAATAATTTCTTGTAGCAACTTTGTCAAACTTTCCATGTCTGCTTTTAGGTTTTCTTCTATACCATTGATCTTAACTTCCATGCCATTCTTTAAACCATCCATATTAGCTTCCACACCATTCATATTATATTCCCTGTCTTTCTTCAAACCATCTATTTATCTTCCATTTCATTTTTGGTTACTTTTTGCGAAAGTGACCTTTTTTGCACTTGGTCTCGTAATTTTGATATATTATGTTGCACTTCTTCCTCTTCATCAGTCATAGTAGAAGTTTTTGGGGACTTAATGGGTGTGGAATATTTTTTGGGAGGAATTTTAGCATCCAATACTTATATCTATTCCTCAATATGCCCTTGGAATCACTTCAAACTTCTTTTTCAAACAAAAGTTATGCAATTTTAAAAAACAATTATACACCTTTTTCTTGATTTTTAGGAGGTTGATATTGAACCTGAATTATCTTTGTGATTTTTGAACTTCAATATTTTAAATTCGATCTTGTAGTATCCCTCTAAGTCTTATTTCCAATTCCAGAGGTCATACCTAATTTGGATTCTTCAAGACAAAATTATGCTCGACCTCCCACAATTACCTAATTACAGGTTGGTTTAATAGGGTGAACTTCTACGACATGCCACATGTCACTTTTTCAACCTTCAACCTTGAAATAGTGTGTAATTTCAGCCACCTTTTACACAATTCCAATCTGATTCCTAAAACAAAAGTTATGATGATTTTCCCTCCGTCACTTGTTTGAGTTGAAATTCTAGAGCCTGCAAATATCCTAACTTCCACAGATCATATCTCCAAAAATATTATGAACCAAGGTCTTAAATGTTTGCATGAAGTTCCTCAATATTTCTTCTCAAATGGGTCTTTTTTTAGCTTCCCAATCTTCGCAAAAAAAAAAGTTATAGCGAAAATTCCATGATGACCTCTTTGCTGTAGAAAAACCCTAGAATCCAAAGCTCTGATACCAAATGTTACGAAACAAGCTCACAAAATAGAAGAAAAGATATATCAATGCCTTCGTGGCGGTCTATCAGAAAAAATAAGACATAATTCAGCTAGCATACTAGCAGTAAAGCATCTGATACGATCGCATTTGTAGGGACCTAGAAGACATGGATAGAATGGAAGAGCATGTGATATTAAGATAGTTGAGTGATGTATTTCCTAAGGAAATACCAATAGTTTTTCCAAGAAGAGAAATATATTTCTTAATTGATTTATTTCCAAGATTAGCACCAATGTCAAAAGCTCTAGATTACATGAGCATGCCATATATGGTGGAGTTGAAATTAAAATTGAAGGAACTACTAGAAAAGGGAATATAAGATTCAATGTGTCACCTAAGGGATCCCTAGCACTATTTGTGAAGAAAAATAATGGCTCACAATGTTTTTTCATTGAATATTGATAACTAAATAAATCCATAATAAATAACAAGTATCCTCTACCTATAATTTATGAGTTATTGATTAGCTAATAGTAGTTGCACTATTCTCAAAAATAGACTTGAGGTCTAGGTACGATCAAGTTCATGTCAATTTAGAAACTTAGTAGACAAGGTCGACCCTAATAGGAAATTGGAAACCCTTGGATACCTATAAATACATGTGACCTCAAGCTCATTTGGACATCACCAAGCATGTTATTCTTCTCTTCTTCAATTGGTTCACACAAGTCTGAGGTTGGGTTATGAAGTTTGGTTCATACAGGAACAAAGTTTGCACATGTGTTAGGTTTTTGGTTTCCAATTGCAAGCTTGACACAAGAAATTTTTGGCTATAACCATAGGATCACAGGCTCATCTATGCGGTTGGAATATCTCGAGTGAATTCATACCTCTTCCTTCGTGCAGTTGGGATCTAGAGTTACAATCCAACATTTGACCACAGTTGATCGCAAACAAGAAAAGTTGTCTCTGATCTAGATGGGAACATATTTCTAAATGTTGTTAGGTTAATTTTACTGGATGATTTTATATTGGCTTATTGTACTCTTTGTTGAAAATTTTATGAAATTCTAATAGAATAAGAATTATAAAGTGTTTTCCCCATAGTGGGTTTTTCCCTTGTCATTAACCAAAAATATGGTGTCTCTTGTTGATGTGTTTATTGTCTCATTTTTTATTGCATTTATTGTTCTATCTTCAGTTGTTGTTGATTATTGAAGATAATAATTATTGATGAAATATTTCTAATTGAAAAATTGAATTGGGCTAAATTAATTGAATTAGCACAGAGCAATATGAAATTTAACATGGTATCAGAGCTAAGGTGCATTACGGGAATTTTGAGGTCTAAAATGGGACTCCTACGAAAAAAGTACAACAAAAATAAACTTTAAAAGAACCAATAGGATTCAATATGATGATGTCAGCCATGGGGGATGTCTCCATTTTTTAAGGAAAAAGATAAAATGATTAAAAAATAATAAAATAATAAAACTACTTTTTCAATTCATATTTTCAACTTATATCCCAAATTTTTTACTCAAATTTTGAGTGGGAGTACTCGTTGGATGAAAAAATTAATTCCTCATCAAAGGAGTACCCATGTTTCATACTTTAGATGGAACCTTATACATGAAAAATGATAAATACATGAAAAAACGTGATTTCTCATCCAAGGAGTACCCATGTTGCATACTTTCGATAGACCCTTATACATGGAAAATGAGAAATAGATGAAAAAACGTGATTGCAATCCCGTTTTTCATGTATTTCTCATTTTTCATGTAGCAAGATCCATGAAAAGTATGCAACATGGGTACTCCTTGTGTACAAAAGTTGGAGATCATTAAGTTGGAGATCATAGTTGATAACAATGATGTTTTGGAATTGATTCAAGGAAAAGTACCTGAGCCTCCGGAGAATGCTTTCATTGCTACCAAGAACAAGCAAAAGAAAGGTGAGTTCAAATCAAAGAAAATTATAGCTGATGGTTTACAATATAATTTATTTGCATATTTTGGAAATTTGAAGAAGTATAAGGACATGTATGATAAGATAATTGTCATGTATGAAGTAAACAATTTTAATGAAATCATTTCCTTGAAATATCACCTCAAATATATGAATATGAATAAAGTAGAGTCTATGCAATCCTACGTTATGAAGATATCTCATCTTAGAGATCAATTGAAAATATTTTGGGAAACTATTCCTAACAAGGAATTGGTGATTGTAACCCTTAAAGGTATCCCTCCCATTTAGGAACCCTTAATTATTACTATAAGCAACAAAAATACCTTCCCATCATTTGATGGGATATTTTGAAAGCTCACTCAAGAAGAATCAAGGATGATATAAAGGAACAAGATTCAAAAGAATGAATAAGGAGAGAATTTTTCATTCATTACTCGAAAAAAATAGAAGAATGGAAAATAAGGTCCATCAAATTCAAGGAAGCCTTCTTCTCAAAATTTGAAGAGAAGGAATGATAGAGAAACATTTCACATTGAATGTTACAATTGTCACAAGAAAGGTCATTAAGTTCGAGATTTCCTTGAGAAGAAAAATGGTCCACGCCACAACACTAGAAGCAACAATAATAGTTTTAATGATCATAGAAGAAGATATGACCAAAGGAATTATCATAATGGAATATATTAAAGAAGAACAAGAAGAGATTATCCAAGTGATCATGATGAAGATAATCGTCCTCATAATAAGTCAAGATACTTCAAGTATGAAAGTAATGTTGCCAATCAATCTGAATATATTCTTATTTATGCTCTCACTATTTCCCCTCCTATGGATTCTTGGGATAGTTTGTTGGTTGATAGTGGGGCCACTCATCATTTCTATGGGTATAAGAAAGTTCTCTATAAATTGGTAGAGAGGGAGTCAAATTTGAAAATTATTCTTGGAGATAAATCCACTCATATTATTAATGCCTTTGGGTCTGTCAAATTTCATTTGAATTCCAGAGAATCTATTTTGTTCCATGATGTGATATATTTTTTTGGATTGAATAAGAATTTGGTATCAATATATGCTTTGGAAGACAAAGGGATGAGAGTTTCCTTCATCAAGGGAAAGTTTCTTACTTGGCATGTTGGATCCCCTATGTGAGATGCATTTACATTGGGATCAAGATTCGAAGGACACTATATAGTCACTGGTACACCTCTTCTAATATCGGTCCATGATAATAATCATATAAGTGAGATATGGAACCTAAGATTGGAACATATACATTATTATTCTCTTCTAGAACTAAATAAATTGATCTCTAGTATTCTCGATGTTCAAGCCCAATAGATGGAGTATGTCTAGGTTGTGCCAGTGGAAAGAAGACAAGGGAATCAATCCCCTCTATAAATAATAAGACAAAAGACATCCTCCAACTCATTCATTCTGACATATGTTGGTTTGATGCTTGTACATTCTATTGGTAGCCATCTCTACTACATCACCTTCATTGGTGACTTCTCAAGAAATATGTGAATATATTATTTGAATCACAATGATGAATCCTTCAAAATTTTCAAGGAGTTCATGTTGAAAATGCAGCAAGATGATGGAGCTTAGTGAAATGAAGTCGCCTTCACTAAGTGGGCCCGCAGGCTATTTTTGGCGCAAAGTCTATTTTTAGACTATGTCTATTTTTAGACATATGGAGCATGGTCTGGGAATTGCAGTATGCTATTCTTGGAGTATTGGTCATGTTGTAAAAATATATGGACCTCTATTTTTAGACATTTAGGTCGAAGTCTATTTTTAGACTGCCTATCCTAAAAATAGAAAAGTCAAATATTATTTACCCTTAATAATATTTGGACTCTAAACTTCAGTTTACTCTCTTGGAACACTTCAGTTCGAGCTACAGAAGTGGCTCATGCATCTGACAGAGGAATTACGCTATTCCTAGGGGTTTGGTGAGCTCATGCATGGTTGACTTCAGTTAGGACTTCAGTGGAAGAAGTTTGGTGGAGTTGATGAGACAGTTGGTGGAGTTGTGTTCGGTTTAACTTAGTTGAACTAGTTGAGATTAGTTTAACTAGCTAATCAACTAGTAATGAGTGGAGTGAATTAAATATTATTTAATTAATTAATTATTAACTCATTATTCAACTCAAGAACACATCAGTTCACTACAGTGCATGGACAGTTCAGTGGAGACCAGTGGAAGAGGTAGATGAAAGGGTTGAGATAGCTATCAGTCGTGACATTAGTTGTGCATGAGATTTGCACCACACTTGGAGGAAATTTCCCATGAGGATTGTGTTGTCAAGCCAAGGAGATTCGAATCTTGAATCTCTCATTATACCAGCCTTGATTGCGCAATAGAGGCAGGCAATTAGTGGATGAGTTTTGAACCTGTGACTTGTTCAAAACCAAGCTAGTTGTGTGTAACTATTGGAGACAGTACTGAGTACTTGTGAGGAGTATTGTACTGAGATTGTTACATGTTTCTCTTCCATTTATAATATACTATAGCTAGGGGTTTTCAGCTATAAGCTTTCCCCATACATACTGTGTAATGTGTGTGATGTTTTGATGATGTTTTGATCGCATACCGCTTGTTTTATTTCCACATGTGTGATGATCTGAGTAGAAGAGATTGTGTTGCATATGAATTCGAATTGATATGTGATCAGGATAATCTCGGTGGATAAATCTTCATTATTCAGCAAATTTATACATGGTATCGGAGCTATTGGAGCTATTTGAGCAGAGATTGATCATCACAGTGATTACAAACTTATTTCGGTAGACAGAGTCTGCATGCGGGCCAGGTAGCCTCTGGATCCATCCTTTCCTTTGAAAGGTGATACATCCAGTAAATGCCCCTGCAGTCGATCTCTGTGCTAGAAATAATTTGTTCTCACAGATCAAGAGTAGTGGAGTTTTGAGCTTGGAATTCGAATTTTGCAGCAGTTTTTTTTCTTGGTGCCAGAGTTGAAAATGTCTTTCAACGGTTTGCGACTTGAATATGCTCTTGAAGGCAGTTCGAATTATGTTGCATGGAAAGATCGCATGGAGGCAGTATTAGAAGATAATGGACTGAAGGAGTTCGTAGATACGGATGTCCAAAAGCCCACTGATCCTGCTGAAGTCAAAGCTTGGCAAAAGAAGATGGCGAAATGTCGAAGGATTCTGTTGGAGGGCGTTAAGGATCACATTGTATCCAGCCTGCATGGAAAAGCTTCTCCATATTTAATGTGGAAAGCGCTGACAGATCTATTCCAGAGTAAGAGCGACCAAAGGAAGCTGGCGCTCAAGAATAAGCTCAGAAACATCAAGATGGAGAAAGGCGACAGTATCGCCAAATACCTCACAAAGTTCACTCAATGCAGAGATGAGCTGGGAAGTGTGGGGGTGACTTTCGAAGAAGAGGATATGGTGGACCTGGCTCTCCTTGGTCTTCCGAAGGCTTGGCATTCATATCAAGATAGTGTCAATGGTCGGGAGAAGTTGCCGGGATGGGAGCGCCTTTGGGCGGATCTCATGCAGGAGGAGATAAGGAGGACTACCGGGGATGGATCTTCATGAAAGATTGCGATGAAGAAAATTGCGCTTTGGCTGCCAAAGCAAGAAGGAAGAAGAAGGCTTCTCAGTCTGGTGCGAAAGGCAAGAAGCAAGACATGTCCAAGGTGAAGTGTTTTCACTGTCACCAGCACGGACACTATGCCACAAATTGTCCGCAAAAGAAGAAAAATAAGAAGGTTGTCGGATCTGCAGTGGGAGAGGCATTGGCTTCTCAATTCGAACTGGATTTTTCACTGATCGCATGCTTGGTTTCAAGTGTGGCGGGATCAGTTTGGTTCTTGGACAGTGGTGCGTCATTTCACATGACCGGAGATCGAGATCTGTTTTCAGATCTGGAGGAAAAGGATCTTGGTGTGCACATCGAGATGGGCGATGATGGTAGATACAGTGCGACTGGTATCAGTACCATTTCCTTTGAGAGGGAGTCTGGTAAACCTTTCATATTGAAGGAATTTTTGCATGTTCCAGGATTGATGAAGAACCTGATCTCTGTGGCGATGCTGGAAGACAAAGGGTATGATGTGGTCTTCAACGAAGGAATAGCCTTCCTGCGCAGTAAGACTACTGGTGAGACCCGGAAGATAGGGGTTCGAGTCAAGAACCTTTATCAGTTGCAAGTAGATGGCTGCGCAGCAATGGCATGCAAGGCGGGAGAAGTGGTGAGCTGGGATGATGAGGGCGAACTGTGGCACAGGAGATTGGGCCACCTTCACCACGGAGCTTTGAAGATACTGCAGCAGATTTCTACTGGGCTTCCTAAGGGCACTCTTGCGCAGTCAGATCAGTGCAAGGGGTGTACTTTAGGGAAGTATGTGAAAGCCACCTTTCACGAGAAGGATAGTCGCGCCACGACGATCCTTGAGAGTGTTCACACAGACGTGTGTGGTCCTTTCTCAGTTGCTTCGACAGCAAAGCACAGGTATTATGTGATCTTTGTTGATGATTTCTCTCGAAAGTGCTGGATCTTCTTCATGCCGAAGAAGAGCGATACATTCGCGAAGTTCTGTGAGTTTAAAGCACTGGTCGAGAAGGAGTCGGGGAAGAAGGTGATTGCTCTAAGGAGTGATAACGGTGGTGAATTCATCTCGGCTGAATTCAAGGAGTTCTGCAGCGCAGAAGAGCTCATCGCACCCCATAACCCACAGCAGAACGGGGTGGCTGAGCGGAAGAACAGAACGATCGTGGGTGCTGCACGGGCGATGTTGCATGATCAGAGCCTACCCCTTCACTTGTGGGCTGAGGCATGCAATACAACAGTGTATGTGCAGAACCGTTGTCCTCACAAGGTTCTTGGCATGAGTACACCAGAGGAGGCTTATTCTGGCAAGAGGCCTGATATTTCCCATTTGCGGATTTTCGGATCTCCTGTCTACATGCATGTGACGGAGGATGCAAGAAGGAAGCTGGATCCAACTGCTGAAGTTGGAATATTTGTGGGGTACACTGATACACCTCACAACTATCGGGTGTATGTGCCAGACAGTCGCAAGACTGTTGTGCGACGGGATATAAAATTTCAGGAGGAGAAAGCCATGCGGTGTTCGCTTGAGAGGGAGCTACACTTGCATGCAGATGAGGAGCTGTTAGTTCCTAAGGAGGAGCTTCCGGATGTGGATCAGCCACAAGAGGAAGTTCAGGAGGTGGAAGAAACCACCCATACAGCGCCAACCATCATAGGGCGCAAGCGCACTACAGAAGCTAAGCGACTGGCTCGAGATGCAGAGAAGGTTGTAGGACCACCTACAACACAGCGCAGACAGAGGCAGTCACCGGATCAGTACACTGGATACATGGCTCTTGTGAGTCAATGTGTCGTGACGGGAGCCCATCCTCTTTTGAGGAAAAGCTGTGGAGGAACCCCGCATGGGTTGATGCCATGATCGAAGAATATGATTCGATCGTCATACAGTGCATGGGGAGATTGCCCCCGAGACGAGAAGGGAAATCGGTGGTGGATTCACGATGGATCTCTGAAAGTGAAGCAGGCGGCTGACAGGAGTGTGGAGAAGTACAAGGCGAGATTTGTCGCCCGTGGCTTCTCACAGATCGAGGGGATCGATTATGAGGAGACCTTTGCACTTGTCGCAAGGTACTCTTCCATACGGACGATCCTTGCTCTCTCAGCGCAGATGGGATGGCACATCCATCAGATGGATGTGAAGACTGCGTTCCTCAACGGATTCATTGAGGAGGAGGTGTACATAGAGCAGCCTGAAGGTTTCGAGATCTTCAGTAGTGAGTCACATGTGTGCCGACTCAAGAGAGCACTGTACGGGCTGAAGCAAGCACCTCGTGCTTGGTACACACAGATTGACAGTTATTTCACCGGGCTTGGATTTTCCAAGAGTGAGGCGGATCCTAACCTATACCAGATTGTGGTGGAGGGGAAGCTGTTGATCATTGTATTGTATGTAGATGATCTGATTTTGATGGGTGATGAGTTGTTGATACTTTCATGCAAGGAGGATCTTGCACGAGAGTTCGAGATGAAGGACTTGGGCCTCCTTCATTATTTCCTGGGATTGGAGATTTGGTAGCGCAGTGGAGGACTATTTGTTTCTCAGGGAAAGTATGCCCGGGAGATTCTGGAGAGGTTCAACATGCAAGGCTGCAAGCCTGTTGACACTCCTCTTCCTGGTGGTTGGAGGAAGGAGGATGCTACTTCGACGGAGGTAGTGGATGCCACTGTCTATCGACAGTTGGTGGGGTCGCTTATGTATCTGGTCAATACACGACCCGATATATGCTATGCTGTTAACCAGCTTTCGCAAGCTATGGTTAAGCCTACCAAGCTCTTTTGGAAGGCAAGCAAGCATGTATTGCGTTATATTAGAGGCACATCGGGATATGGTCTATGGTACAGACAGGAGGATGGAGTGAAGCTTTCTGGCTTCACTGATGCAGATTGGGCAGGGAGTCCAACGGACCAGAAGAGCACATCTGGAGGAGTTTTCAGCATTGGGTCGACAGCAGTTTCCTGGTACAGCAGGAAGCAGAGATCCGTGGCACTCAGTTCAGCAGAGGCCGAGTACATGGCAGCTAGCTTGGCCGCATGCGAGGCTATTTGGATGAGGAAGATCCTCGCAGGTTTGTTCAGGTTGCATTTGGAGCCTACAGTGATCTACTGTGATAACCAGAGCTGCATCAAGCTCTCGGATAATCCAGTATTTCATGATAGGTCCAAACATATCGACATCAGGTACCATCATATCAGAGATTGTGTTCAGCGGAGAATCATGATGCTTTCATATGTTCCCACGGAGGATCAGGATGCCGACATCCTGACGAAGGCGCTCACCAAGAGCAAGTTCAAATTCCATAGAGGCAGGATAGGGGTTGCAGATAATCCATATCTTGTTGAGAGGGAGTGTTGAAAATGCAGCAAGATGATGGAGCTTAGTGAAATGAAGTCACCTTCACTAAGTGGGCCCGCAGCCTATTTTTGGCACAAAGTCTATTTTTAGACTATGTCTATTTTTAGACATATGGAGCATGGTCTGAGAGTTGCAGTATGTTATTCTTAGAGTATTGGTCATGTTGGTAAAAATATATGGACCTCTATTTTTAGACATTTAGGTCGAAGTCTATTTTTAGAGTGCCTATCCTAAAAATAGAAAAGCCAAATATTATTTACCCTTAATAATATTTGGACTCTAAACTTTAGTTTACTTTGTTTGAGCACTTCAGTTCGAGCTATGGAAGTGGCTCATGCATCTGACAGAGGAATTATGCTATTCCTAGGGGTTTGGTGAGCTCATGCATGGTTGACTTTAGTTAGGACTTCAGTGGCAGAAGTTTGGTGGAGTTGATGAGACAGTTGGTGGAGTTGTGTTCGGTTTAACTTAGTTGAACTAGTTGAGATTAGTTTAACTAGCTAATAAACTAGTAATGAGTGGAGTGAATTAAATATTATTTAATTCACTAATTATTAACTCATTATTCAACTCAAGAACACATCATTTCACTACAGTGCATGGACAGTTCAGTGGAGACTAGTGAAAGAGGTAGATGAAAGGGTTGAGATAGCTATCGGTTGTGACATTAGTTGTGCATGAGATTTGCACGACACTTGGAGGAATTGCCAATGATTATTCTGTTGTCAAGCCAAGGAGATTCGAACCTTGGATCTCTCATTAGACCAACCTTGATTGCGCAATAGAGGCAAGCAATTAGTGGATGTGTTTTGAACCTGTGACTTGTTCAAAACCAAGCTAGTTTGTGTGTAACTATTGGAGACAGTACTGAGTACTTGTGAGGAGTATTGTAATGAGATTGTTACATGTTTCTCTTCCATTTATAATATACTATAGCTGGGGGTTTTCAGCTATAAGATTTCCCCATACATACTGTGTAATGTGTGTGATGTTTTGATGATCTTTTGATCGCATACCGCTTGTTTTATTTCCACATGTGTGATGATCTGAGTAGAAGAGATTATGTGTTGCATATGAATTCGAATTGATATGTGATCAGGATAATCTCGGTGGATAAATCTTCATTATTCAGCAAATTTCTACAGTTCAAAGCTTTGGTCTAAAATCAAACAGGGAAGATAATTAAGATCTTTAGGTCTAAAAATGGAGGAGAGTATGTTTCAAATGATTTTATTGATTTTTACAAGGAAGGTATTAAGAAAGAAATTATTGTTCCATATAATCCCAAAAAAATGGAGTAGCTAAAATAAATAACATGTCCATTATAGAAGTCGCTCATGCGATGCTCCATGATCAAAAGTTGTTGAAGTTCCTTGGGGGAGAAGCAATGAATTTTGTCATATATGTTCAAAATAGGGTGCCTCATCAAGAATTAGACAACAAGACCCCCAAAGAAGTGTTCACTTGTGTCAAGCCCAGTGTTGACCATCTCTGTGTCTTTGTATACCCCGTATATTTCCACATGCCAATGGAATAAAGAAACAATATGGAAGCCACGAGAAGAAAAGATACATTTGTTGGATATTGTGAAAATTATAAATAATTTATAATATATATTCCTTGTCAAAATAAGGTTGATATTAGCAGGGATGTAACATTCGATGAAGATGTTTCCCTTGGGAAAGAAAGGGACCTTCTTTCACCTCCTCCTCCTGAGAAGAAGAATGATGATATGGATATTTTAGATGGTCCTTTCATGCTTGAATATGAGAGAGACATTGTCGATGATCCCATTGACCCCATATACCCCTTATATCATCCTCTGTGTGATCCTCCTACAAGGAATAGGTCACTTTGGCTTCATGACACATTACAAGATGAAAAGAAAGACGTTCCCATTAGAATACCATTTAGAGAAAGCAAGAAGCCATGCAGGTACAAAGGATATATTTTAGCTATGAGCACTATGATTCAATCCAAACCTCCCACCATTGAAGAAAAAGTATGGAAGGATGTTATGGCTGAAGAATATGAATCAATTATGAAGAATGACATATGGGATGTTGTGCTGATACCGAAGGAGAAATATTTAGTAACTTCAAAATATGTATTCAAGATCAAACATGGAGTCATTGGAAGCATTGAGAATTACAAGGAAAGATTCATGGCTTGAGGATTCTCCCAGAAAGAGGGAGAATATTATGATGATATATTTGAACCTTTGGCTCGTTATACAACCATTTATTCGATAGTTTCTCTTGCCACAAGTCAAGGATGGATCCTTCATCAGATGGATGTGGAGACAACATTCCTCCATGGCATGTTACAAGAATATGTGTACATTGGGAAGCCACAGGGATTTGAAGTAGAGGATCAAAAGACACATGTTTGTAAGTTGAAGAAGGAATTTTAAGTTTTGATGCAAGCCCCCAAAGCATGGTACACCCGCATAAATAGTTATTCGGAGAATTTGGGATTCAAAAGAAGAAATGTTGATCCAAACCTCTACTTCAATATGGTTATTCAAAGTATGTCATTGAT
Organism: Pinus albicaulis; assembly: GCA_034641835.2. NCBI lineage: Eukaryota > Viridiplantae > Streptophyta > Pinopsida > Pinales > Pinaceae > Pinus > Pinus albicaulis. The sequence continues at coordinate 1,001,792,355 of CM076579.1, forward strand.
TTTTGGTTTTATATGATGTCGATCTATTATTGATAGGTTGTGAGCCTTAGATGATAAAGTGTAAGAGGGAGTTACCCTTTGAATTTGAGATGAAGAACCTTGGACTCATGCACTACTTTTTAGGCCTTGAGGTGTGGCAAAGGACCATTGATATTTTCCTTTCACAAGGAAAATATGTCGTGAATTTTTTGGAGAGACTTGGAATGATAGAATGCAAGTCCCTTCCCACACCGATGGAAATTAATTTCAAGAATTTATGTGGAGAAGTTGTAGAAACCGATTTGGCGAATCCATTTGAGTATAGAAACTTGATTGGGGCTCTGATATTCTTAGTAAAAAACATTTTGGACATATTCTATGCAATGAACATGTTTGGTAATTTCATGGATGAGCCTCTCCATGAACATTGGATTGCTACCAAACACATTTTGAGATATTTTCATGGGACGATCACCCTTGGTCTAAGATAATCTACCAGAGATGTTCAACTTCATAGATATATTGATGTTCACTGGGCAGGAAATGTTTTCAACAAGAAGAGTATGTATGGATTTTTTTTAAGCTCATATCTACCATGATATCTTAGATAATCAAGAAGAATAAGTCCATATCACCGAGTAACGCTGATTCAGAGTACATTGATGCTAGCATGGCTAACTGCAAAACAGTTTGGTTGAGGAAGATATTTGGAGAACTCATTCGAGTAGGTCCTAGAAACTACAATGATATATTGCAACGAAAAAGGTGGGATCTGTCTAGAAAATAATCTCATATTTCATGACAACTCCAAGCACATAGAGATCTGATATCATTACATTCTATACATGGTGCAAAGAGGAGGCATTAGACTCCATCACGAATCACCAGATGAGCATATTGCAGATTGCAGATGTTTTCACCAAGGCTTTGTCGAAATGGAAGTTCTTGGTATTCAGAGAGAAACTTGGATTGATGGATGTGACCCCTCCTCATAAGGGGCATCATTGATTGAGAAAATTGAGTCGGCTCCTCCCCCCTGTTTGAGCTCCCAGGGTGAGGAATTGAGAGGGAGGGATCCTAGGGTTGAGGGATATCTACAAAATAGGGTATTTTTGGGGCTCACAGAGGTGGCTTATTATCGACAACTCTAGTGCTTTCTCATTTAATTATCAACCTGGGGTAATTCTTCTTATTTCAAGAGTGTTGGTGCAATATATGTGAGTCAGGTTGTCTAATAGTTACTCCTTATCACTTATGAGGAAGAATTTTCTAACTTCCTAAGTTCACTTATCCTAACGAGTGGTGGCATGGATTGATTTTTAACCTAAGATTGAGCAGCAAGATTGAGAAGCTATCTAATTGATTTAAACATCAGTCTAACTAAACTGAACAACAATCTAGAGAAATCAAGCAGCAATTGAATTGAATTAAACAACAGTATAAATAAACTGAACAACAATGGAATTGAATGAAACAACAGTCTAACTAAACTGAACAATAATGGAATTTAATTGAATCAACAGTCTAGCTAACTGAGCAGTAATGGAACAAAAGTGTAACTAACTGAGCAGTAATGGAACAACAGTATAACTAACTGAGCAATAACAGAACAATAGTATAATTGAAGAAATTTAAACGAATTGTACAATAATTATTTATGTAATTTTGTAATGGAATTCTCTTTACAAATTAATTAATCGACATTCATCAATGGTTGAAAGTTTCATTGTGCTAAAAGAGTAATGCAATTCATAAAGAAAAAGAACATCAAAATCATCTTATTCTACGATCTATAACTCGAATGCAATGGTATTAAAAGAATTGGAATTATCTACTGATAACAAAGCATTGTCATAAGTCGGAAAATACGATTAGGATTATCCTAATTCAAGAACGTGATTTCTAACAATCCTGAAGAAAGAGAAACTATAAATTTATTGAATGGAAAGATACTTTACAACTGCATCAAATACTTAAGCATTGGTTCTGCAACTACACAGAGTATTAAAACTGGTGAGGAACTTCCAGGGGTTGGGTCCAGACCACCAGAAGCTCTAGCGCAATAAAAAATTTGAAATATTACTGTTCAAATCTCTATATTACATCCAGTGATGTTACAAAAATACAATTAGACAGGTTTGTCCTGATGTGTCGATTGTAAAATGAATTTCCTATCCTTTCTCCGAGTCTCCTTCTTGTTCGTCCTTCGCCCTTTTAAAGGTGATTTCAAAAATAAGAAAGTATTTCGCAAATGACAGCCCACTACGTGTGGCTGTTGTTTGAGTTCTTAGACTCGAATTTGTCTGGCTACCTTCTGCCAACTGCTAGGAGTTATCGATATCTCATATGTTTGCATCCGTTGGTTAGCTTCCATTTCCTATTGATCCAGCCACTCTGCCTTCCTGCAAGCGGAGATAAGAGAAGTCAATTTTCTGTTACAAAAACATCATTTTCATCATTAGTCTAATTATTCTAGTTTTCATAATCTTTTTTCTCTTTATGGTTAATATGAAGAGGAATTCCCCAAAAATTGTAACATAATTTGAAGTAATAATAGGGTGAGATCATACCTTAATTTTGGCCCAACATACTCCCATGCTTACCTAATTACATGTCCTCATGCAAAAAAATGATTGAGATGTAACTTCATTAAGGAGTAAGCAGGGTAGACCTTTTGATTGTATGATCTGAAGCCTTGTTTTTGTTTCATGAGTGCAAAGGCAGCACCTGTGGATCCTTCTGGTAATTCGTAATTGTGATTATAATCCTCGGGAGGATACCAGAGGAGAGCACTTCTGTATCTACATCCCAACCAGGCAAGCCCCATGTTGTAGACCAGGCTGCTGTATGAAAGGAATATGGAAGCTGCAGTCTTGAAATTTTTGTAACTGAATGGCTCCCTATTCTTCACGTTCTTTGTGGAGGCCATCCATCTTTACTTAGCTACTGCTAAGGCTGCTTCACGAATGTCCCCAAAGTATTCTCGTGCATTTTCTATGATATATTTATGGATGGGCCCTAGCCTATTCCATGAAGTTTTTGTGCTGGATGATCAGTTGTAGGGTTTTTGTAGGCTCCCCCCTGACCCATAAATCTAGGCTATGCTCTCTTTTTTGAAATATGTCGTAGGATTTGGCCCACCATATCTGGTTTTTAGCAAATGAAAGGAAGGCTTGTAGCTTCACATCCCCTATAAAGGGGCTAGGGTTTTTTGTCTGTGTCTTCTTCTAAAAAGAAGTTCACACAAGAGGCATTGGACCTGTTCATCCTGATCATTAAAACAATTGAAAAATTCTTCTATGGTGCTGAAAGTAGTGGATTTTCCTGCCCTGACAGATTTAACTTTCAAGAGTAAATATTGTTCTGTCAGGACTAAGGCATAGTTGGTTGTTGGAGCTCTACATAATAGCGCACCATTATATAGAGAGAAAATTGTAGAGATTTGCTTCTTAGCTTGCTCCACCTGCTCTTGTGCCATTTTAACCTTTGCCTGTTCTCCTCTGAGCTGGGCAAATGTTTTGTCTTTTGTGGAGGAGAGGTTAGTGAAATTTTTTAGCACTGCTTGATATTATTGTAATGGCACCACCTCCTTCCTACATTATGTTAGCTCATGTTGCACTTGCACTAGTTCATTGTGTAATTTTTGGTTGGCAGCTTTCTCTACTAGATGGGCATAGGTAAGGGCTTCCTCTATTTGGGTCCCCTTTTCTTCTGTAACCTTCTGCTCAGTTTGAGTAGAGGCTTTGATGGTGTTTGCTAGTTCTATCTACATTTCAGCCTTAGTGGTTTCTACTAAGTTGGTCTATACCTTAGCTTCTGTAGTAGTTATCAAATTGGTTTGTATTCAAGTTTCCATGGTGTTGGCTAAGTCAATTTGCATTTTTCCTTCGACAGTATTTACTAGTTCTATTTGAGTTCCTACAATGGAGGTTTCTTTCTTTGGCTTCTGGGTCCTTCTTTATTTCTTCGGTTGTTTTCTCAAATATTTTACCAATTTCTTTAATCTCTTGTAGGTCCTTCTTAGTTTCTCACTTCACCTTTCATTTGAATATTCACCTGTCCTTATTTCAGCAGGTGGTAGGGGAGTGGAATTCCCCTTTTCAGGGATGGTGTCTAAAATGGCGTTTTTGATTACATATTTAGAATTTACTTCAATGTGAGGGTCCTGACTAGGAGGAGCGATGCCACCTCCTGGTGTTAAAGGGTTGTCTCTGTGTGGGTGCTTTGATCCACAAGGATAGTGTCACCTGAATGATCTTGTGATTCCATTCTCTCCTTTGTCTGCTGATAACTATACACCTCATAATTTTCAATAGGGGACAGAGCCTCATCATCTCAAGGTTCCTCTTGGTCAGGTAGGATGTTAGTGTGACCAGAGCTACTGGGGTGGTAGATTTATCAAAAGTTCCTTTTTCTCTCCTGCTTCCAATGGGTTTCTTGATTCATATTCTGTCCTTATTTTTCCTAGGACTCGAGCCATTTCTTCCTCAAAATATTTCAAGGGTGCATGCGATGGTCTTGCTTCCTCCATGAGGTTCAAGGTTCCTTGGAGTGTCTTGGACCATTTTTTCCTGCTTGGCTCTGAAGTTGAGGTTCAGGTTATTTTTCTTCTTCGTGTATTTACCCTAGGGGGCTCAATTTCGATTCTGTCAGGGTTGATTTTTTGTTCCTATGCCTCAGGGTTAATGAAATTATCCCAGGTTATCTGCTACCTATCTAGCTCATGAATGGTGATTAGTTTTATTAACCCCTGGTGACTGACCACTGCTTGGGGATTTTTGGCTTTCCTTAATCGAACAGTAGTATCATGCAATACAAAATTCAAGAAGGCAAGCAGATTAATTGAAATATTTTGTTTAAGTACAGCTAAAAGTTTGAGCTGTTGAGGTTTTACCACATCCCGACGTCCTTCGCATGTAATAAAATTTTGGATGAATGCTGCCAACTCCTGCCATGGCTGGTGTAGAGAGGCAGGGTTAATCCCTTTGTTTTTTCGTTCCAATGATTCCTCTGGGTCTTGGTATGCTTCTATTTCTTCTCTCAAGAGGAGATGCTTCTCTGCCCATCTTTCTCCTTTCGATGGTATTCCAGAAACTTCCACAATAATTCCCTCTGTAATTGGTATCATTCGAGTTTTGACTCTGGTTTTCCCTTCCTGCAGATTTTGCAGAAACTCGATTGCAATTCTCATGTCGAATCCCTGTAGTCGGTGTACATATGTCAACCATTCAACTTGCTAGAGGATGGAACTCGCTGCCTCTGAAATTGGAAAGTTTGCAGGCTCACTTCGAAGGGTATTTCATCCCATAGATGATATGCTCTTTTCCTTTGATTGTATTTCTTCCTGGCTCTGATTTTTAGACTGGATATTGTATGCAAGTGAAAAAGAGACTGTGGCTTTGCGCAGATAATATTCATGCCTTAATTGTAGTTTTACTATGGTCTTATCGATGCGTCTAACAAGATTTGTGCATGGATTTAACATGCTTTCCAAATTAATACCAATTACACCCCCTCCCTCGAAGAAAGGCACCCACTCCCTCAAGTACAGGAGAGATTTGGTTGCTCATGACTGCAGACAGGGGAATGTCAGAATTTGGTAATGATAATTTGTGTGTGAAGGAGCAACCAGTTGAGTAATTACTAACATATGCAGTATAAAGGTCAGATTTAGAAGTTTTCATAATTGCATCTTGTGTAGAAGTGACCAGAAAGAAAGAGGAAACAACATAACCATTATTGCAATATGATGTCCTTGTACAACTAAAAAGTCATGATGGAAGCAAGACTTGGTCATGTAATGATTGGAGTTTTCATCTCGAGGTTCAAATATGTAAGCATATCTTTGTTAGTTTTTCTTATGGCACGTCATAATTATCACTAATTCGAGTAATAGCTTGTGGACAAAGAATGGAAGACAAGGTGTATATAAAATCAATTGGTTATTTGAAGGAGAATACATTCATACCATAAGCAGAGCCATTGTTTCCAATAGGTGTTCATAGCCTCAACAGGGTTGCTATTTTAACCTGAACAAAATGAGCCAGGATCCTTATGTAAAAATAGTTATTTTGCCAATTTTATGGAGAGATCACCATGCTGGTATGGTGGCTAGATAACCATATTGCCACTCACTACAGTTGTAGCAAAGTGATTAGGTTGGCTAGTGATGAGACCTCCTGTCCTTCAAGTAGTTAAGAAGGTCATTACCCTAGTGTGGTGGCCATTGTGGGCATGTCACTTACTACACCCTTATGAACCTGGTAGGCTGGCTCATGATGAGACCCCCTATCCTCTCTTAAAATCTGCATGTAAGTGTAGTACTTCCTTTTGAATTGTAACATCTTGATCTATAAGGAGGTCATTGTGCTGGTATGGTAGCCAGATAGTCTTAATGCCATTCACTAGAATTGTAACAGAGTGATTAGGCCAACATGATGAGACCTCATGTCCTTCTAGTAGATGAGAAGGTCATTACCCTGGTGTGGTAGCCATTGTGGGCATGTCACTTGTTAAATCCCTATGATCATGGTAGGTTGGCTCGTAATGAGAACCCCTATCCTCTTAAAGATTTGCATGAACACATAATAATTGCTTTTTATACATAGAGGGAGGCTCATTAACTCCTTAAGAGTGAGGGACGGTGAAAGAAGTGGAAAAAAAATGCCAATACCATTAATACCCCTTGTTCCATTCATTCATGTTATAGGGACATATTACTCAAATAGTGTAGAAAGATATATCATCATAAGGTCATCTATTGTATGATATCATATTTGAACTGAGGGTGAATTAGCCTTTCATTTCATGTGTGCATAATTTCAACTTCCTGTTTAAGAATTATAGTGCCAAAGGGGGCCATCATATTTATAATTTTACCATTTTCCCTCTCTCTTTCAACTGCCATTCCCTACTCAAGGTTATTAAATTTTAGAAAAACACAAAAGGAATGGCTATTTAAGCTGGTCAGACAGCAGTTGTTCAGAGAATGAGCAACAACTATTCACAGATTGCTGGGAACAATTAAAAACACTCAAAAACAGTTGTTCAATTAAAATGAATAGCAGTCATTCAAAGATCGAATAGCAACTGTTCCTGAATTGAAAAACAAAAATAAAAACACAACAATGATTGTTCAATTTGATTGAATTGCAGCCGTTCAAAGATTAAACAGTCTCTGTTCTCAAATTGAACAACAAAAATAAAAAACACAGTAATGACAGTTGTTCAGTTTGAATGAATAGCAGCCATTCAAGGATTGAACAACAGCTGTTCATGAATTGAACAACGAAATAAAAAACGTGAAAATGGTTGTCCAATTTTGGTTGAACAGCATCTGTTCAAAGATCGAACAACAACTGTCCAAGAATTGAATAGAAAAAAATAAAAACAACACAAATGGATGTTCAATTCGACTGAGCAGCAGTCATTCAGAGATTGAATAACAGATGTCCATGAATTGAACAAAAAAAAAAAAAACACCTTAAATGGATGTTCAATTCGACTGAGCAGCAGCCGTTTAGAGATTTAACAGTATTTCTCCACGAATTGAACAACAAAAAATGATAACACCGCAAATGGCTATTCAATTCAGCTGAACAGCAGTCATTCAGAGATTGAACAACAACTTTCCATGAATTGAACAACAAAAATTAAAAACACTGCAAATGGTTTTTCAATTCGACTGAACAGCAACCGTTCAAAGATTGGACAACAACTGTTCATGAATTGAACAAAAAAATTAAAAATGCGAAAATGGCTATTCAATTTTGGTCCAACAGAAGTCGTTCAAATATTGAACAACAGTTGTCGATGAATTGAATAGAAAAAATGAAAATGTAAATGAATGGATGTTCAATTCGACTGAACAGCAGCCGTTCAAAGATCGAATAGCAGTTGTCTCCGAATTGAACAGCAATAAAAACACAATCTCACAAGGAAAATAAATTGCAAATGTGAAGAATGTACAACAAGACAAGACAATTATATACATTATTTACAAGTGATGCTGGAAAACCTCTCATGTAGTTGAGTTTGTGGGGTTATCACCCCCTTGCACCACAACTTCAATGGTGGGATCGTTTCGTACCTGTTGACAAAAATATTCTTTCATGAGAGGTTTGCGATAGAGGCGTACTCTGTGTCTGTTAACTCAAAATGTTGAACTAGACCCATATATGGTGGTCAAGGTGAGGGTACCATTGCTATGTACTTCGTGAATCTCATATGGACTGGGCCACCTTGTTTGCAGTTTTCCTGGAAAGTCTTGGAATCTAGAGTCATAGAGGAGTGCCCAATCTCCTTTATGAAATACCTTCTTCTTTATTAGGTTGTCGTGCCACTTGACTCGATGTTGTTGGATGATCATTGTGCGTTGTAGGGCTAGCAGTCGAATTTCCTCCAATTCGTTTATTTTTTGGAGTCTCCTAGATTGAGCTTCTGTTAAGTCCAATCCCACTTCCTGGGTTGTTCTCAGAGCTTTAATTTCAAACTCAGTAGGGAAGATAGGTTCTCTCCTAAATACTAGCTGATATGGTGAATATCCAGTGGTATTTCACCAGGCTGTACGATAAGTCCATAAGGCTTCTGGTAGTCTAGTAGTCTAGTCCCGACGATGTGCTGCTACCGTCTTGGTGAGGATTGCCTCCAGGACTTTGTTGGTGCTTTCAACTTTCCCATTGGCCTGCGGCTGGTAAGGAGACGTAACTTTGTGGATGATATGTTGATATCTTAAGGTGGATGTGATCTTATTGCCTGTGAATTGTTCCCCTCCATCAGTTATTACTTCCCTTGGCAAGCTGTATCACACGAATAGTTCAAAGAGAAACTTAATTATTGATTCTTCCGTGGCTCTTGGCAAGGCCACTGCTTCTACCCATTTGGTTACATAATCTGTGGCAACTAATATGTGGGCTTTCTAGTTTGATGGTGGGCTGAATGGCCCAATGAAGTCCAACGCCCATCGTTCAAGTGGTTCCACCACCAATTGTGGTTGTAGCGACATTTCATGAGCTTGGCCTGGGCTACCCATTCTTTGGAAACTATCGCAGGCCTGGACATATTTCTTTGTGTCTTTGAAAATTGTAGGCCAATAATAACCTAATTGCAACACTTTATGCCATGTCCTACATTCTGTGAAAGGGCCACCACAGGGTTCATCATGACAAGCTTGTAAGATGTCATAGATTTCGTCTTCCCTTATGCATCTACATATGTGCATATCGGCCCCTGTATGGAATAGGTATCCCCCAATCCAAGAGAATCTTGTGATGTGATGTACAATTAGTTTCCATTCTCTTGATGTTAAGTGTCGGGTAGCTTCCCTACTACCAGATAATTTGCCACATCTGCATACCATGGTGTTTTTACCGCTACAGAAAACAGATGTTCGTCAGGGAATTGATCATCAATTATTAGCATGTCATCTATCTTGGAGAGCCTGGACAGGAAGTCCACGACCACTTTTTCCTTCCCTGGACAGTCTTTGATTATTATATCAAATTCCTACAACAACAGTAACCAACGAGTTATTCTCCCATTTGTGATTGGTTTATTAGCTAAATATCTAATAGCAGAGTGGTCAATATACAGGAACACTTGATATCCAGTTATATAGTGCCTGAATTTATTGATAGCATAAATGACAGCAAGGAATATCTTTTCAGTCACGGTATAATTTAATTCGGCAGGGGTAAGGTTTTTGCTGATATAATAAATAACATAAGGCTTTTGGTCTTCTTCTTGGCCAAGGACTCCTCCTATTGTTCTATCAAATGAATCATAAGAGATGTGAAAGGGCAGTTTCTAGTTAGGACCTCGCAGGATTGGTGCTATTGAGACCAGTCTCTTCAAGTCTGTAAAAGCAGTGCCACATTTGTCATTCTAATGAAATTAAACATTTCCAGTTAATGCATAAAGAGGTGCAGCTATCTGTGAATTTTTTTTTATAAATCTGCGATAATATCTTGCATATCCTAGAAAAATGCACACCTCTGTCTATGTACAAGGTGTGGCCAACAGAAATATTACTTCTATCTTAGCCAGATCTACCTGTATTCCAGCTGCAGAAATGTAGTGACCTAGGATTACCCCCTCAGTCATCGTCATGTGGAATTTTTCGTTGCTTAGACATAATCTAGTAGCAATACATCGTTCTAACACTTTTTCTAGCGTTTCTAGATCTTGATCAAAGTCTTCCCCATAGGGTGTAAAATCATCCATGTAGATTTCAAGCCTTTTATTTATTAAGTAAGAAAAAATGATAATTATGGCTCTCTGAAATGTTGCTGGGGCATTACATAATCCAAATGGTAAAACTCTGTAAGAAAAAGTTCCCCATGGGTAGGTAAAGGTTGCCTTATCTTGGTCTTCGGGAGCTATTTGGATTTGATTGTAGCCACTGAATCTATCAAGAAAGGAGAAGAACCGTTTCCTAGCCAATGTATCAAGGACTTGGTCAATGCAGGGGAGGGGGAAATGATATTTCTACGTTGCCTTATTTAATTCTCTGTAATCTACGTAGATCCTCCAATTCCCATTCTTTTTAGGGACGACTACTAGAGGGGAGACCCATTTTCTTTCTGAAATAGGATAAATGGAATTTACATCTAATAGTTTTTGCAGCTCCTCTTTTATAATATCTTTTAAGTGCAGATTTAATCTTCGTTGCGGTTGTCTAACAGGGCATGTTTCCCTATCGGTATAGATGTGGTGTGTGCATAGTTGTGGGTCTAAACCCTTCATGTCTTGGTAGTCCCACGCAAATGCCCCTTGGTGTTTTTGGAGGACTTTTATAAGTTTTTTCTTTTGGTTGTCATCCAAATTGCCATTAATATTTAGAACCTTTCCTAGCTAGATCTCAATAGGTATGCTGTTATGAACAGTGGTTGTGGAGATATGTTGAGTCTCGAATTTTGTCACCAGATCCTGTTGATCTTCATGCTGGAGAAAAATTTTCAACATTTAGCATTTTATATTTTCAGGCATGGGTGACTAATTCAGAAAATGATTGATTACATCATCTTCAGTTTGATCCTAGAATTCGAGAGCTTCCACTAGTGTCAGAGATGGACGGATGTTTTTCTCCCAATATGTATCTGGATGTTTGTGAATTTTTACCATGGGTAAGCTTGGTTTGGCAAGCGGATAAATAATGATATTTTTTATAGAATCTCCTCTAGTGATAGTCATGCTACCTGCTCAACAACCTATGTAAGCATCTGTTGTGGCCAACCAAGGTCACCCAAGAATCAATGGGTGCCCTTCCATCCTATTTTTTGGATTAATGACTAAAAAATCAGTTGGGTATTCCCATGAGTCCATAGAGACGATGATGTCTTGCACTATTCCTTCTGGTCTAGTTCTAGAAGTGTGGCCGTAGGTTCTGAAGCTGATATGCCCAGTTTTTCACAAGCTCTAGTAGTTAAGATGTTAATGGCTGCCCCCAAGTCAACCAATGTGTTTGGAAATGAGTGGCCAGATATTTTCACAATTACAATGGGGTTTCTCGGGTCTTCATATTTCACAGGTGATTCCCTACCTAACAACAAGTCAGACAGCGTTCCTACCACATGAACGGTGGGTGCAACCTTTGTTTTCTTGACTTGTTTTTTCCACATAATTATTTGATTGTCTTTGCATAGATGGGAATGTCTTGGATGGCCTGGAGAAGAGGAATTTTGGCAGAAAGGTTTCTTAATTCCCCTAGGATGTCAAAATCTGGAGTGATTATAGGCCTGGGTAGATTTAATCTTTCAAGAAATGGAGGCAGAGTCACCCTAAGTTCTTCAGGTCTTTGTTGATAAATTGTTTCCTTATCTTTTCATGTTTCTGTTATATTCGTTAAGCTAGGTTCTGTTGAGGTTTCACTTTCGGGTTGAGGTGGAGTTGTCGCTTCTACAGGTAATATGGTACATCCTGATCTTAACCTCAGTTCGTTGCACTGTTTCTGTTCAGCATTGGGTTTTGGATTTTCTATGTTCTGAATTAGTTGAACTGGTTTGATATTGGGATTATGTAATATTCCCAAAATTTAGACCTCATCTAAATGGAATATTATAGTTGATTTTATCTTTAGATAAATGAATAAATGGGTAGGGAGGCCCATTGACAGGAAGAATAACATTCCTCATGTGAAAAGAGGAAGAATAAGCAGGTAAAAGGAGCACATTTAGGTGTGAACAAGGAGGATATCATGTCGATTCAGTCATCTTTGACCAAATCAACATATGTTGTCTAGATACAATGCATCTTCTTGATGAACTGCGCAGATTTGGTGGAGGACAACTTGCATGAGCTTCAAGGCAAATGTGGATGAGACCTAATGAGAAGAGGTTCACTTGATATATATGGAGACAATGTAAGCATTTTCCATTCATGTTATGTTATAATATTATTTGTTCTATTTAGACTTTTGGCTTCCTCTTGCTATTTAGCAGGGTTGCAATGTTGTTGAGCACCAGGTGTTCTCGAGTGAGAATCCCACCTCTTCCCTTGAGAAGCCACTTGGGAGAGTATTGTACTAATTTTTTCCACATCCAGGCTTGAGGTTGAGCAGCAATATTTAGTCACAACATTATTTATTTAGCAGCGTAATGTTGTGTTGTAGGGTGTTGCAGTGGAAGATTGATCATTCCACTCCCAGGTCTGTTTCTCAGTAGAGGGTGCCTTCCTTCTCTTGAGAGATCATCAAAGGAGATTTCTAAACTTATTTCATATCTTGGTAGTAGGCCAAAGCACCTCTAATCTTCAGCAGTGCAGTCCCTTGCAGGAACTGCGTCCTTTTCCAGAGAGTTGTTGCAGCAAGGTTATAAGCCTTGTTTCTGAGCTAGTTTCCTATGGAAAGGGCCAACCCTTCTCCCGGAAAGCTAGAGCAAGGGATTCTTATCCCTCTTATACATTATTCAGCCATGTCCACGTAATGTTTCAGTGAAACTATGTTATTTCTAAGCTAAATAAATCATATCTACTCTTTTTGTACATGTGTCTCAAGAGACCCTTGCCGGGTTATCTCTATAATGCAATAAGGAGGCCAGATCTATATTTTCTTAGCATATTGTGCAATCAATATCCATATCTATGCTTTATATTGTAATTTTGTAGAAACCCTCATGGATTAACGCTGTACATGCTTCAGTATTTTCTGCATAATCAAATGTCATGGGATTTGGGTGTTTCTAAGACATTGTGAGGTCGGGAGACCTGTTTAATATATCAAAAGGGATTTATTTCTAATCCCATTTTGTATGTAAGGTCTTTAGTCTATATGATAAGGGAGAAAATATTTTTTTCCCCTGGTTATAATGCAGTTACCTAGAAATAACATTTTCGGGGTCTATTTCGTTGCTTTTCTCCACTAGGAGACAATGTATAAAGGCATACTTTTGGTGATATGTTCATAATATGATAAAAGGGTGTTTAAAGGCACATTTTATGAAATCATTTACTGCAACAGTTTATTTGTGCTCATATATTGTTGTAGCTCCACATTTGGAATATCTTAAGATATTCCCAATAGTGTAGATTTTCCATATTTTGGGATATTACAGTGGTATTGGAGCTTCTTTCCTGGCATAGCCTGTGGATTTTCAGCCATTATGCCATATACAGAAGGGGAGATGTAAAAAAAAGAGAATACTCCATTATGTGGAGGAATAAAGGAAGATATGCTTACAAAGCTTCTTCTAAGATCTATACAGAGCTTTCAAGAAGATCTGAAGAAAATAAGGATGGAGATGGAATCTCTAGAAGAGTTTGGATCTAGAGCTAGATATATATTGGCACATGATGAGTGTGAGCATGCGATTACACTCCGTGATGTACAACACAGTCAAATTCCCAGATCTATCATGAGATGGATGAAATAGGGGAGAATGCCTAAGAGGAAAACTCTTAGTGATTTGTTGCAGGAGTATGAATCTCAAACTGAGAGGTTTAGAGATCATACCACTTTTGAAGAGTTTTTCAAGATCCAGGTGAAGAGAAGCAAGCAATAGAATATGGATAGATTCTTTCTGTCTACCTTTGATGGTTCACCTACATGTTCAGCCAGGGCTTGGGTGGAAGAGCTAGACACCTTTTTGCAGCAGCACCAAATTTCTGAAAATGAAGCCATCAGAGTAGCAGCGATGCATTTTGGAGGTAAGGCTTATGCATGGTGGATTTTTTAATCTTGTTCTTTGAAAAATGAAAATACTTCCTCTTATGCAAGATTCATTAAAAAATTGGTGGGAAGGTTTGATGGGAAACTTCCTAAAACACATGTATTGGAGCAAAAAGAACTTAAGAAAACAAAACCCTTGCATGTAATGGAGAAAAATATAGACCTCACTCCACTTCAGAAAACCATGGGAGAAGCTGACATCTTGCATCATACATTTCTAGAGGCAAGACCTCTATCTCATATTCCTAAAAAAGAGGGCATGGGGATCTCTTTTTCACAAGAGGATCCAATTATCGGAGGGTTTCCCATACACATTGATGAAGATGAGGGCAACAACACTGTCACATCTAGAGCACATCTAGTACCTCATGCAGAGGAAGGAGGAGCACATGATCCAATAGGAGGGATTCTTGTATCCTTGTAAGAAGTTCCCCAGGATCTCATACATGGAGGTCAAAGCACAATCAGTGAACAACATGATTGTGAAGCATTGTAGATGGAAGGAGAAGGTAGGAAGGAAGGGCAACATCACTTGATGAGAGGCACACACCCTTCTCTATTTCAGAGAGCTAATGAAAAGGGGAGGTAGACTATTCTTCACTGTGAAGGTAAGGGCAAGGTTTCCCAACCATATGTACAGTCTACTCTTGACATTTATGTCTCACTACATGGAGGCACTCCACTTGGGAGGCCACCAGATCTAGCATTGATGAAAGACATCTTGTCTTTGGATTCACCGCTCCTGGATTTTGGAGAGGTGAAGAATTTGGAAGAGAACTTTGGCATGGGGGATGTCAAAGTAACAGGCAATAGCATGAGGAGAGCTTCACATGCCAGACTACCAGTGCTGTCTCTTGGGAGGATTGATCCCTATTGGAGGTCTCAACTCTTGGTAGAGTAATCCAAGGATCTTGGTGCGTGCATGGTCCTTGATGACCCAGATGGAGTTGATAGATACATGGTGGATGGTATGGTCATCTATTCTTATGGAAGAATATTCTTGACTAGAGCTTCTAATCTCAAGGAGAAGCTGCTACATGCAGCACATGAGGACTTCTTTTCCATGCATTTTGATGCATATCTTTCCTTGGCAGAGGAGTTCATTTGGGAGGGTATCCAGCATGACATATTTCAGCATATGGGGAGATGCATAGCCCGGATGATGATAGAGAGGAGGTCACAACCACTTCCCTAATCTTTGGAGGTGAGGGAGAATTTCTGGTTGAGCCATTTCAGCTCAAGATTTCAAGTACATGATGGAGGATGTACAATTTCACTTTATGTTTTGTACTTATTTTCTATATGAGCAACATATTGTACCAAGGAGGATTATTCCTTCTTTCATATTGTATAATAATGTACTTGCAGCCTTTTGTATCATTGAGATTGGCTATCTCACTGGTGGTTTGTGGGGGAAGCCACATGATTTTTGGTGTGCACCATTGACACCACTTTGTACTTTCATGTTGTTGTCTTGTAAAATGATTGTGGCAGCAAAAAAGTGGCTGGAAAAGAAATTTTTATTGTTTGGTTTGATGCAGGCAAAGGATTCACTACGCTAGTTCCATGAGAGGAACTATGATCCACTTTCAGGTTGTCATGTGACAGCGTGTTTTCAATTGTTTTTGCTTCCATATATTTTTGATTTTTTTATGTTCATGGGAAGCCTTGTTTTGAGAGTGGGATATGAGATGGAGATCCCCATTGGGAGTATGATCCTCCCTACTATTCATATTGTATACCTCCTGAGGAACAATGGACAAACCATGATTGCCACATCACAACTCTTTTCTTCATATGGAGTGAGCCATTTGAAGAGCTTGAGTGCTTGGAGGAGGCACTTCATGACTAGATTATTTGATGGGGTAGCTTGGGCCATTCTTGGAGGCCACATTGTTTCAGCCCAAAGACATAAACAGCCCCACATTTATCATAAATGGAGAGAGAAACAAATGAAGGGAGGAAAACTAGTCTCTCCATGCAGCCCCACTACATTGCACAAATAAGGGGTTGATGATTGTTTCGATGAGCTACCTAGAATGGATCATTTCATTTGGATGATAGCATGGGTGATGGGATCACTCATTGGGAATAAGATTCCCCATGTTGTTCATCACTCCTACCTTGAGGAGGCCATTGAACAACAAGGAGACTTCCACTTGCACCTTCCACTTTCTCATATTTTTACATACTTGGGAGGATTTGTTGCTGAGCTATGGTGGGATATATTGGTGAGGAGGCCAAAAGAAGAGGGAGGGAGAGATTTTTCTCTACCTTTGCAGTTGCTTGAGGAAAAGAAAAATTTTGGAGGGAGAGGACTGTAATATTCCCAAAATTTAGACCTCATCTAAATGGAATATTATAGTTGATTTTATCTTTAGATAAATGAATAAATGGGTAGGGATGCCCATTCACAGGAAGAATAACATTCCTCATTTGAAATGAGGAAGAAAAAGCAGCTAAAATGAGCACATTTAGGTGTGAAAAAGGAATATATCATGTTGATTCAATCATCTTTGACCAAATCAACATATGATGTCTAGATACAATGCATCTCCTTGATGAACTGCACAGATTTGGTCGAGCACAACTTGCATGAGCTTGGAGGAAAATGTGGATGGGACCCAATGAGAAGAGGTTCACCTTATGTATATGGAGAGGATGGAAGCCTTTCCCATTCATGTTATGTTATATTATTATTTGGTCTATTTAGACTTTTGGCTTCCTCTTGTTGTTTAGCAGGGTTGCAGTGCTGTTGAGCACCGGGTGTTCATGAGCGGGAATCCCACCTCTTCCCTTGAGAGGCCTCTTGGGAGAGTATCTTACTGATTTGTTCCACATCTAGGCTTGAGGCCAAGTAGAAATATTCAGTCACAACATTATTTCTATAGCAGTGTAATGTTGTGTTGCAGGGTGTTGCAGTGGAAGATTGATCATTCCACTCCCGGGTCTGTTTCTCATTAGAGGGTGCCTTCCTTCTCTTGAGAGATCAGCAAAGGAGATTTATAAGATTATTTCATATATTGGTAGTAGGTTAAAGAACCTCTGATCTTCTACAATGTATTCCCTTGCAAGAACTGCGTCCTTTTCCAGAGAGTTTTTGCAGCAAGGTTATAGGCCTTGTTTCTGAGCTAGTTTCCTAGGGAAAGGGCCAACCCTTCTCCCAGAAAGCTAGAGCAAGGGATTCTTATCCATATTATACATTATTAAGCCATGTCCATGTAATTTTGTAGTGAAATTGTGTTATTTATGAGCTTAATAAAACAAATATGCTATGTTTGTACATGTGTCTCAAGAAACCCTTACTGGGTTATCTCTATAATGCAATAAGGAGGTCGTATCTCTGTTTTCTTAGCATATTGTGCCATCAATCTCCAGATCTATGTTTTATATTGTAACTTTGTAGAAACCCTCATGGATTAACACTGTACATGCTTCAGTCTTTTCTACATAATCAAATGTCATGGGATTTGGGTGTTTCTAAGACATTGTGAGGTCGGGAGACCTGTTTAACATATCAAAAGGGATTTCTTTCTGATCCCCTTTTTTATGTAAGGTCCTTAGTCTATATTCTAAGGGGGAAAACCATTATTTCCCCTGGTTATAACACAGTTACCTGGAAATAACATTTTGGGGGACTATTTTGTTGCGTTTCCCCACTAGGAGACAGTGTATAAAGGCATACTTTTGGTGATATGGTCATAATCTGATAAAAGGGTGTTTAAAGACACATTTTATGAAATCATTTGCTACAATACTTTATTTGTGCTCATGTATTTTTTTAGCTCCACATTTCGAATATCTTAAGATATTCCCAATAGTGTAGATTTTCCCTATTTTGGGATATTACAGATTAGGATTAGGTTGGGCTAGCAATTGAGGGTGTATGGTAGGCTGTTGGTTATGCTGAACTGGGTAGGGAGATGGAAATGTAGGTTGATTTTGGGTTCCTTCTCCTATCGGCAGATTGGTCATTCCCATGGGTCACTGCCAATTCCAATTGGTGTTTTGAGTAGGGGGGTTTGGCCACTGGCTTTGATACAAGAAATTTTTCCAATAAGGGGGAGAGCAAGGAAAGTTCTGCCAATTATTCCCTAATGGAGGTTGTGTAGGCCAGGGTGACATAGGAAACACCTAGTTTGGCCAAGAGGGGAAGGATTTTTGAGTCTGCCAAGTCGTTGCAGGGTTTTGCTGGCTAAGCTGTGGTGAAGGAAAGTATTGAGGTAGGTCTTGCGGTATGCCAGGTCGTGCTTGCCAATGCTGACATTGATTCATTAAATAGACTGGCTCTGTTTCTTCCTCTGCTTCCTTGTAGATGGATTTCAGCCCAGGAAGTGAACGAAATTGGTCAGTGGTATGATCCTTAGTGTAGATAGCACAAGTCTGAACCGTGGCTAAAGGACATTCCCTCTGGCTATGCTTCTTTCAACATCTTGGGAAAAATATGGCCATGTTTGTTCTACTATAGCTTGTTTCTATTTGGCTTGTAAAGCATCAAGTTGTGTTCTCAAAGTACCCAGGATGTCAGTTTTGAAATTTTCTAACAGATTTCCAAATTCTGCTCCGGTTACATTGCCATTGGTTTGCTTAAGGTCTTTCTTCATAAAATCACGCCCAACAGGCCTATTGCGTGAGCTACCCTGGGCGAATCTAATACATAAGGAAATAATCTCATCGTATTCTTCCTGGTAAATATCTCCCTTCCCCATTATGTTAAGCATCTCAACCCATTCTTCCTTCATCCCTTTAAGCATCATGGCTTTTAAAATGTCCTTGGATAGCGTGGTATATGGGGATATTTTTGAATTGTATTGAAATATTTCTAAGTATTCTTTTAATGTTTCATTTTCTTTTGCAAACATATTGAAGATTTCATCTTTTAGTTCTCAGGTTCAGCAATAGTCTTTGTATGTGGTAAGAAAAAAAAAATTTCATTTGGTCCGAATTCTTTATAGTTCCCCCACCTAATCCCATGAACCAACGTAGCCCAGTTCCTTTTCAGGTAGAGGGAAACAATTTTAGTTTTTGGGGATCGATGGTGTAGTCATATCCTCTGCATAAGACATAAAATTCAAATAGGAATGCATTAGGATCTTCTATGGTTAATCCATGAAAGGTGGGAATGTTGTGCAAGGGAATGGATTTCAGAGGGGCATTGGTAGCATGATCAACAATAGGGTATTCTAATGTTGATGTCTGCCTCTAATTCTGATTTTGATTATTTTCCATCTGATCAAAGAGGTGCCAGAAATCTTCAGGAACTTCTTGATCTAGAGGATTGATTCTAATAAGCTTGGGAGGTGAATGCAATGGGGGTTTTACAACACTTCCCTAATCTATGATCCTAAGTACTTCTGTTTCGATCACTTCTTTAGGGGACTTAGGTTCTGATATTTCTATGTGAATTCCTCCACTAGTTTCTCCACCTCCTTCTTGTAGGTTGCAAGAGCCTCCCTCTTTTGAAGGGTCAGTGCCTATATGAATTGCAGTCTACAGGATTTGCTCAGACCCCTCTGTCTCGCAGTGAATCTCGGTGTAGGCTATAGATGGTGAGGCTGCCACCTAAGAGAGTGTATTAGGACTTTGAATGGAAATAGTTTTGGGTCCTATAGATGCCTGAGATTCAGCTTTCTTAATGATTTCACCTATATATGTTATTCTTACAAGGATCACCAGTCCTTCGGATTGTGAGGATGGTTCTGAATTATTTCGGATTGTTTCTATATTTTTCTTGCTAGACATAAAACAAGAGCATCTATCCTACTGTTCTTTGCATAACTTGCTGGTATGCGGGCTAGAGGGAAAGCATGTTGCTTGCCAGTACGCAAGTTCTTACCTCTCATTTTCAATACCCAATTCTTCACAGCAACGGAGAAAGATGAATAAAGGAGATAACTCTTAACACTGTCCCTAGCAACGGCGCCAAAATGTTGGGGCTCACTGAGGTGGCTTATTATAAAAAAACTCTAGTACTTTCTCATTTAATTATCAACTCGGGGTAAGTCTTCTTATTTCAAGAGGTTGGCACAATATATGCGAGTCAGGTTGTCTAATAGTTACTCCTTGTCACTTATGAGGAAGAGTTTTCTAACTTCCTAAGTTCACTTATCCTAAGGAGGGGTGGCTTGGATTGATTTTTAACCTAAGATTGAGCAGCAAGATTGAGAAGCTATCTAATTGAATTAAACAACAGTCTAACTGAACTGAACAACAATCTAGAGAAATCAAACAACAATTGAATTAAATTAAATAGCAGTCTAAATAAACTAAACAACAATGGAATTGAATGAAACAACAGTCTAACTAAACTAAACAGTAATGGAATTGAATTGAATCAACAGTCTAGCTAACTGAGCACTAATGGAACAACAGTATAACTAACTGAGAAGTAATGGAGCAGTAGTATAACTAACTGAGTAGTAACGAAACAACAGTATAATTGAAGCAATTTAAATGAATTGTACAACAATTATTTATGTGATTTTGCAATGGAATTCTATTTACAAATTAATTAATCGACATTGGTTGACGGTTGAATGTTTCTTTGTGCTAAAAGAGTAATGCAATTCATAAAGACAGAACATCGAAATTATGTTATTATATGATCTATAACTCGAATGAAATGGTATTAAAATAATTGGAACTATCTACTGATAATGAAGCATTGTCATAAGTCGAAAAATACGATTGCGATTATCCTAATTCAAGAACGTGATTGCTAACAATCCTGAAGAAAGAGAAACTGTAACTTTATTGAATGGAAATATATTTTACAACTGCATCAGATACTTAAGCATTGGTTCTGCAACTACACAGAGTATGAAAACTGGTGAGGAACTTCCAGGGGTTGGGCCCAGACCACCAGAAGCTCTAGCACAGTAAAAACTTCAAAAGATTATTATTAAAAGCTTTACATTACATCTAGTGATGTTACAAAAATAAAATTAGACAAGTTGGTTCTGATGCGTCGATTGTAGAATGAATTTCCTATCCTTTCTTCGACTCTCCTTCTCGTTCGTCCTTCGCCCTTTTAAAGGTGATTTCAAAAATGAGAAAGTATTTCCCAAATGATAGCCTACTGTGTGTGGCTGTCATTTGAGTTCTTGGACTCAAATTCGTCTATCTACCTTCTTCCGGCCGCTGGGAGTTACCGAGATCTCATATGTTTGCGTACGTTGGTTAGCTTCTGTTTCCTTTTGGTCCAGCCACTCTATCTTCCTGCATGCGGAGATAAGAGAAGTCAATTTTCTGTTACAAAAACATCCTTTTCATCATTATTTTAATTGTTCTAGTTTTCATAATATGTTTTCTCTTTATTGTTAATATGAAGAGGAATTCCCCCAAAATTATAACATAATTTGAAGTAATTACGGGGTGAGATCATACCTTACTTTGGGCCCAACAGGTATCACCCTAATATTTTACACATAGGGTCAAAGATGTCACTCCCCTATCTTGGTCTATGCATATTATACCCCAGATAGCATCATGACCCTAAGCTACGTTGTTGGCATTACCACTCCTTGTCTAGCCAACAGGTTGAGAGAGTGCTTGGACGTGTGTTACCAAAGTTGATTATGATGTATTTTTTCTATCACATGAACCTTGAGGATCATTTTTTGGAAGATCGGAGACAAATATGATGGATGAGATATTTTATTAATCAACATAGGTCGAATATGTTATATCTCTTATATTATGACTCCTATTGCTTAACATAGGGTGGAAGATGTTTGCTCCCCTATGAGATGACATGAGGTGAGAGTGCCCCATAGGATCATCCTCATTGTCCTTAGAGGGAGATAGCTAATTCTGCCTAATGATTCTTCTTCTTTAGATCCAAGAATTTTCAATATATAGATTTGACCATAGATGGGACATGATATGTCGACAAGATACATATGATTATTACATGATGCAATTGGAATTTATCCATAGTTGAGAGGTAGTGTTAATTTTTCATCTCGGTGATAAATTCCAACCATGGGACAAGATTCCTATTTTTTATAGGACCAATTATTACTATTGAAGAACTCAATTTGGATAAGGGAATGTATAACTTTGGTGAAAATCCCACATGTTCTCAAAAGGAAAATTCGACCCTAACAGGAAATTGGACGCCCTTGGATTCCTATAAATAGAAGTGACCTCAAACTAATTTGGACATCAACAAGAATCCTCTTCTTCTCTTCTTCACTGATTGGTTTTCATAAGTCTAAGGTTGGGTCATGAAGTTTGGTTCATGCAGGTCTATGATTGGGGGGTCTAAAGTTTGCGCATATGTTAGGGTTTTGGTTTCCAACCATAGGCTTGACACAATTTTTTTTTCCTATAACTGCAGGCTTGCAAGCTCATATGTGCAGTTGGAAGCTCTCAAACAGACACATACCTCTTTTTCCATGTGGTTGGTATCTAGGGTTGCAATTTGACATTTGATCGCAGCTGACCGTAGACAAGAAAATTTTTCTTTGATCTGGATTGATGCTGGGAACATATTTATGAATGTTGTTGGGTTAATTTTGTTGGATGATTTTGTATTGAATCATTGTACTCTCTGTTGAACATTTGATGACAATCTAATAGAAGAATAATTACAAATGGTTTTCTCCGTACTGGGTTTTTCCCTGGTCATTGACCAAAAATATAGTGTCTCTTGTTGATGTGTTGATTGACTCCTTTTCCATTGCATTTACTATTATATCTTCAATTACTGATGATGATTGGAAATATTAATTATTGATTAAATATTTATAATTAAATAATTTAATTAGGCTAACATAATTGAATCAGCATAGAGCGGTTTGAAAATTAACAGTTCTTATTAAGGATGAGGATGTCCACAAGACATCTTTCAAAACCAAGTATGGAAATTATGAATTTGTGGTGGTGCCATTCGGGATCAAAAATGCTACAGCCGTATTTATGTGTCTCATGAAAAATACCCATAGCCCATATTTGGAAAAGTTTTCTTGGTCTTCAGAGATGATATTTTGGTTTACTCTAAAACTAAGGAGGAGCATGAAGAAAATTTTAGAGTAGTGTTATAGTTGTGGAGAGAGCACGAGATTTATACCAATATCAAGAAATTTGATTTCTTCTAGTCACAAGTTCAGTAATTGGAACATATTGTCCCCAAGAAAGGAGTAGCAATAGATTCTAAGAAAATCAAGGCAATCGTTGAGTGGCCTTCTCTTGTGAATGTTACAGAAGTTAGATCCTTCAAGGGGTTGGCGAGATATTACAAAATATTAATTAAAAAAATTCAAATGCTAGGCATATAACCATTGTCTTACAAAGTAAAGGAGATAAATTCCAATGGACATCAAAGTGAACAACCAATTTTTAACAATTAAAACACCTACTCACACATCCACCAATATAATTGAGAATGGTTGATCCAAAAAACAATTCGTCATTTGTACATATGATTGTAAGGAGGGGATTGGTGGAGTCCTAATTCAATAATGGCATGTGGATTTTTATGAATTAAGAAAATTAAATGAGCATGAGAGGAATTATGTCACTTATGAATTAGAGCTTGTAATATTCCCAATTAGTCATGAGCTAATTGGAATATTCATTTTTGTTTTTCTGATTTTTTTAAAGAATAAGAGGGAAAAGGAGGTCCATATTTCTCCTTAATCATAAATAAATCAATTCCAAATGTGAAAGAGACAAATATTGGTAGCTTAATTGAAGCACCCTTGGTGTGAAAGGGGCTGGAACATTTTGACTGGGTCAACCTTGACCAAATCTACAGCACTATCATGGAGGAGTGGCCATCAATGAGGTACAGCGTAGTTTTAAATGGAGATGCTTTGTGTGAAAGGAGTGTTATCATTGGATGTGGTTTAAGGTTTTGCAAGCTCTTGTCTTATAAAAGGAAGAGGATGGCAGCATTAGAAGGTTTTTGATGTATATGATATTTTCTGAATATATGGTCTGTTTATACATATGTATTTCTCTTTCTGTTTAGCTAAGATTGAATGTTGTTCAGCATTGGGTGTTCTTGATCGGGAATCACACCTCTTCCCATTGAGTAGCTCTTGGGAGAGTTTGTATTACATTTTCCACTATATGGCTTCGGGACAAGCTTCTTCTTTCAACTACAGTGCAGATCCTGTTGAGGATTTGGTTTTTTTTGCAAACTGAAGCTCTTGGAATCACGATTTTAGACCAAAACCCGCAGGCATTAGTCTCCGCTACAATCGCCAGAGTTAGGATCTACGAGAGGAAATTAGCCCATGTCACGAAACACATAGGTAGTATTGAACCTAATGTTCAACAATCTCCCCTCCCAACGCGAGCCAGGTGATTTTCGAACTCAAGACCTGTCGCTCTGATACCAAATGTTGGAATCACTATTTTAGACCAAAACCCGCAGGAATTAGTCTCCACTACAATCACCAAAGTTAGGATATATGAGAGGTGGTTAGTCCATGTCATGAAACACATGGAGAGCGTTGAACCCAATGTCCAATAGCATCAAGTGGAGACTAGATCTTTCAGATCTAGGCCATTTCAATGGAGGAGCTTTCCACTTCATTGGGAGGACAATATTTGAGGGAATTCAGCTTATTTTCATATCTTGGCATTAGGCCAACTGTATATTTGATCCCTATAGCGTAGTTTACTTCCAGATATATGTTATTTCTATAGGTGGAGTTGCAGGGTGGTTCAACACACCATTTGAAGAGCTGATTTTCTAGTGTTGGGGATCTACCCTTCACTTTGAAGATCTATTGGAGGTGGCTATTATATTGATCATATCAGATTAGCCACACTTTCCAGATATGTAATTTTCAGTAGATCTGCAGTCTTATATCTCATATCTACATCTTGTACTTGGTATTTTTTTGAAAACCCCAAGGGGGTTCTTTAGAGGAGCTTGTATAGTGCATGGATCTGATATAGATGTAACTTTTTATGCACATAGAAGCTCTAGATCTGATGTATCATCTACCGCTATTGCAGAAGTAATAAAATAATGTTGTCAGGGTTTTCTAGCTTTAATATATGGTTGCAACACCTCTTATTGCATGATTTTTGTTGATTGGAGGCTTGTATTTCCTGTTATGCATCTTATGGCTCATTCTTATGTATATTTTGCTGCTATAAATACATATAAAAGGTCTCCATATTGGTCTCCTTCTTTATAAATGATGATCTACATTGTTGTTCTATCATTTTGCACTATATTCCTACTTTTCCCATTTGGGAATATTACAATGGTATCAGAGCATCACCTTGGCATAGCCTGTGCATTCTAAAGCCAATATGTCATCTGAAGAAGGAAAGCCTCTTATTGACAGAGAGAAGAGGTATCAAAGATGAAGACATAGAAATTTTGATTGTATTGTTGAGAAAGAAGACAAGGGTAAAACCCATTTATCTGGAGGTGAAGATGAAGAGAAGGAGTTCCCTAAGATCCTTCTTAGAGCCATGCAAGACATTGCTAGAGAGATCAAAGAGATGAGGATGGACAGATTCAAGGAATCTGCTAAAGGATCTCATCATGGAGAAGGCTCTGGCATGTCTAATCACTAGAATGATCAATTAGTGCATCAAACACAAGCTTCCCAACGCTCTACCATTCCTACATTTTTGGTTGTGGGAAATGAAGGGTTTCATGAGAAAGAATCCCTTGAAGACTATTTTATGGAGTATGAATCTCAAACTTAGAGATTCAAATATCACTTGATTTTTCAGGAGTTTTGTCAAGTGAAGGGCAATAGAAGACCAAGGCATCATCATAGAAGTGGTGGATTCATTCAGAATCATGATCGATACCACACTATGGGCAGATTATTTTTACCGAATTTTGATGGGTCATCCAAGTGTAGTTCCAAATCTTGGGTAGAAAAAATTGACATCTACTTTCATTTGAACAAGGTTCTAGAAATGGAGGCCATTAAGATTACAACTCTACACCTTGAAGGTGAAGCACATGACTGGTGGTTCCATCGCTTTTCTACATTGGGTCATGCCAATGTGACTTCTTATTCAGATTTCACTAGAAGGTTGGTTGAAATATTTGATAGAAGAGATCCAGAAGCACCATTCATGAGCCTTGCAAAGTTGAAACAATTAGGTAATGTAGAAACTTACATCTCTAAATTTTTAAGACTTTATGTTCTGGTTCCTGATTTTTCTGCGGCAAGAAGGGTGTACATGTTCATTGATGGGTTAGATGAACCTCTTCATGGGTTGGTTAAGTCTACCAAGCCCACTACCCTAAATGATGCCATTGAAAGGGCTAGAGACCTTCAATATGCCTTGCCAAAAGCAAAGGCAACATTTCAGCATAAGCCCTATTTTCCATCAAAGGGAAAGGAAGAAAAGGCTACTACTTCTAAGGAGAGTCAAAATAAAAAACCTCTTGATGATGATGTCCAGAGAGATCTAAGAAGAAGGAAGCTTTTCTTCACTTGCCAAGAATCTTGGGCGCTGGGACATAGATGTGCAGCTGGAAAAGCGCATTACATAGAGGTCTTCTCATATGACGAGGAGGAAGAAGAAGATGATCCAAGAAGAGGTCATAGCCCTGACACTGTAGGAGGAGAACCAACACCATCAGGAGATGGGAATGGAGCATTTTCTCCTATTGGAGGGGATCTTTCATCTTTGAGAGGAGCACCTAAGTACTTGACCTTAAGAGTTCAAGGTTCCATCTTGAATCAGAAGTTTTATGTTTTGGTTGATAGTGTGGATACTTGTTAGAAAATTATATATTAGGAAGCAATGCAACACATAAAATATGTGGAAAACGCAAGCACACAAAACACATAAAACCAGAGAGACACAGATATACGTGTTTCACCTAGTTTGGGCTATGTCCACCCTGAACAACCAATCCTTCCTTTCTATTATCCAGAAAAATGAAGAGACAGAAACTACAGCATAGCCGCAGTAATATCCTATGTTCTCTCTCACAGTCTCCCTATCTATTTCTTTCTCTAAGAATACACATACAGTAAACAGTCACAATACAATACCCTCATTCAAGCGAGGGGTTGCCTTCTAGGGAAAAAAACCATAAACTAAACATAACTTCTACTGTTAGATCATCCACCTAATGAACAACCCAGATTGAGTAGAATTACTATACTTTTACAAGGCAATTTTACATTTATTTTTAGCTTCGGGGGTGATGCCCCCGAAACCCCCCCACAAGCGGGGGCTCCATAAAGTCGCAGCCGCCTCCCGTGGACCCCCCAGGCATCGTTTAATTATGGGCGGCGTTGCCACCCCATTAAGTTACATGGGTCCAATGCTGTGATACAAAATAAACAAGATAATCAGGCTCCACACCCAACAATCTCCCACTTGGAGACTGATTGTAGCAACTCCACTGCTGCTTCATTTTTTGGACAATGACTCCTCTTTGGAACTGGTTGTTTCTCATATTCATCTTCATCCTTGAATACCAATTGAAACTGAGCGTAATCTCAGTTTCTCCCTAGTTGCAACTTTTGTTAGCATATCTGCAATATTTTGGCTAGTGTGTATCTTTTCCAACTTCAGTTGTCCCTCTTCTAATACTGACCGTATGAAATGGTACTTGAGCTATTTGAGTTTAGTCCTGGGATGAAATTTTGAGTTCTTTGCAAGATGAATTTCACTTTGGCTATCACCATATAACATGCCCATATCATGCGTCTTACCCAATTCATCCATAAACCCTTGTAACCAAATCATTTCTTTACTAGCCTCTGTAGCAGCAACATACTCTTCTTATGTTGTTGAAAGTGCAACAACACTTTGTATTTTTGAAACCCAACTGACAGCGGTTCCACCTACAATAAATACATATCCTGTAGTGCTCCTCCTATTATCTCTATCACCTGCCATATCTGCATCAACATATCCCTGTAGAGCAATGTTTGAACCACCAAATCATAAGGCTTGATTTTTGGTACCTCTCAAATATTTGAGAATCCATTTCACTACCATCCAATGTTCTTTTCCTAGATTGTTCATGTACCTGCTTACAACTCCCACTGCATGTGCAATACCAGGCCTTGTACGAACCATTGCATACATTAAGCGTCCAACTGCTGATGCATATGGAACTTTAGACATATAGTCCATTTCTTCTTGGGTCTTAGGGCACATCTCCTTGCTAAGTTTGAAATGGCCAGCAAAAGGTGTACTAACTAGTTTTTTATTCTGCATATTAAATCTTTTCAACACCTTTTATATGTACTCATTCTGAGACAGTGTTGATTTTGTGATTTTTCCTGTCTCTAGTTATTCTCATACCAAGGATTTGTTTTGCAGCTCCCAAATCCTTCATTGCAAATAAATTTTCCAATTTTATTTTGAAAACATTTATTTCCTACATGTTAGACCCTGCAACAAGCATGTCATCTACATACAATAACAATATAATATAACTGCCATCATTTTTCTGTTTTAGAGAAACATAATGATTAGAGTGGCATCTAGTATAACCTTGTTCAGACACAAACCTATCAAATGTTAGATACCACTACCTTGGATCCTGTTTTAAGCCATACAAGCTCTTCTTTAACCTGCACACTAATTTTTCTTTCCCTCTGACCTCATATCCTTTTGGTTTTTGCATATAGATGTCCTCCTCCAAATCTCCATGGAGAAATGTTGTCTTTACTTATAACTATTCAAGATGTAAATCTTCCGCTACTACAAGACTTAAAATAGTTTTGATTGAAGTCATCTTAACAACAGGAGAAATATTTCATCAAAATAAATACCTTTCTTTTGTGCAAACCCCTTCACCACAAGTCTGGCTTTGTACCTCTGTTTTCCTCCATCTTCTTCCTTCAGCCTGTAAAACCATTTATTCTGCAATGTAGTTTTACCTGCTGGCAACCTGATTAAGTCCCAAGTCTGGTTATGCATTAAGGAGTCCATCTCTTCTTCAATGGCTAGCTCCCACTTCTTCTTGCTTTCAACCTGCATTTCTTCTTCATAACATTTGATTTCATCAGAATCAGCCAACAATAAATAATATAATGAAGGAGAGTATCGTTCAGGGGGTCTACTTATCCTGGTAGATCATATAACACCACTTTCAAGTGTTTGAGGTGCCTGTTGCTGTTGTGGTGGTTGTTGTTGTTGTGGTTGTTGATTATTATTATTTTCAGGCACCTTTACATTTTTGTGATCTCATCAAGAACTGTGTATTCTTTATTTTCTTTTTCATGTTTCTTTTCCTGCAACTGATTCTTATACAAGACCTTTTCATTGAATATTACATCTCTACTCCTAATGATTTTTTGATTTTCATAATCATATAAACGATAAGCAAAATCATTAAAACCATCTTCAATAAAGGTACATTTATTTTATTTTTCCTCAAGCTTTGTTCTATTTTCTTTATTAATATGGACAAAGGCCTCACAACCAAAAGGCTTTAAAAAAGAGCAGTTTACCTTTTTACTTGTCCATGCTTCCTCTAGAATACCACCATCCACAGAACTTGAAGGCCCTCTGTTCATTAGATAAACAGCAGTATCTACAGTATCTGCCCAAAATTGTAAAGGAAATCCTGCATGCAATCTCATGCACCTTGCACGCTCCATGATTGTTCTGTTCATCCTTTATGACACACCGTTTTCTTGTGGTGTTCTTGGAACTGTCTTCTCTCTGCGAATTTCATGTTTTGAACAACACCTATCAAACTCTTTGCTATAATTTTCACCTCCATTATCTGATCTTAGACACTAAAACTTCTTTCCTGTCTCAATCTCAACCAAAGCTTTCCATTTCTTGAAAGTATCAAATGTATCAGATTTATTTTGAATACAGTAAATCCAAGTCTTTCTAATTGCATCATAAATAAAATTAATATAATAATGAAATCCATCGAGAGATGATACCTGAGCAGGTCCCCATACATCTGTATGCACAAGCTCTAATTTTTCTCTCTTATTTTCTTTCCCAACTCTGAGAAATCTAACTCAACATTCTTCAAACATGGCAAAAAATTGCATGAGTGAATAATATTCATCCCCTTTTCACTCATCTGTTTGAGCCTATGATTCCATAATGCTGCATCTACTCCTTTGGAAGTTAAAGCATTAACAGAGTCAAAAATACCATTGCATAAATACAATGTACCAACCTTTTCGCCTTTTTCTATTACGAGGGCTCCTTTAGTGACCTTCCAATTTTTATCTGTGAAAGTTGTCACACAACCTTCACCACCTAACTACCCTGTTGAAATCATACTTTTCTTCAGATCTGTAACATAACTTACCTCCTTTAATATCCATTGGTTTCCATTCTGTTGTTTTACAAGAACCTTACCCATTCCAACAATTTTACAGGGTTTATCATCACCCAAACGGACTTGTACAAAATCTCCTTGAACATAGTCATGAAAATATTTCTTATCAAGTGTGGCATGGAATGAGGCCCCTAAATATACTACCCAAGAATCAGTAACATTTTGGAAAGAAAGAATCAAAGAATCTTGTAACACATCACCTGTCACATTTGCTTCATGATTGTTTTCTTGTTGTGCATCTCCTTCTTTTCCCTTCTGAGATCTACAGTCTTTCTTCAGGTGTCCTTTCTTTCCACATTTCCAGCACACTATCCCCGATCTGGACTTGAATATGCCTTTCCTTGATTTACTGTGATATCCTGAGCTCTTTCCTCTTTCCATTCTTCATCCCCTAGACTCTGCACTCAAAGAATTACCCGATGTCTCAACGGAGCTTTTTCGTCACATTTCCTCGCTAAGGATAGCACCGATAACATCATCAAAATTTAAAGTACTAGATCCAAGGACAGAGTTACTAATGGCCATAACTAAACCATTCCAGCTTTCTAGCAATGAGCACATAAATAAAATAACCCTAACTTCATCATCAAAGTTTACCCCTCCAGAACTTAACTAACTGGTAACTATATTAAAATCATTTAAATGGTCAGCAACATATCCACCTTCTGACATTTTCATATTAAATAATTGTTTCATAAGAAATACCTTGTTTGAGGCCGAGGGTTTTTCATATATTTTCGCCAATGCCATAATCAAACCCTCTATTGTTGTTTCCTTTGAAATATTGAAGGCTACTGACGTCGCGAGGCACAACCGTACTATTCTAAGTGCCTTTCTATCGAGAATCTCCCATTTTGCATCTATCATAGCCGTTGGCTTATTTGTTTTTCTGCTCAATGGTACGTATAGATCTCTTAGATACAGATAATATTCCATTTTCTTCTTCCATAGTAGGAAGTTTTGGTCGTTAAATTTCTTGACCCTAAATTTACCATCATCTGCCATTGCTCCCACTCGAATGAGGAACCCTTCTTTCCTACGAGATTATCAGCCAAATATACCTTCAGCTTTGATACCAGTTGTTGATGCTGAAAGAGGTGACTTTTTACTGACAACTCTAGTGCTTTCCCATTTAATTATCAAACCGGGGTAAGTCTTTTTATTCCAAGAGTGTTGGCACAATATATGCGAGTCAGTTCGTCTAACAGATGTTCCTTGTCATTTATGAGGAATAATTTGCTAACTTCCCGAGCTTGCTTATCCTACGAGGGGAGGCTTGGATAGGTAAGATTAAGCAATAGGATTTTTCATCTATCTAATGAAATTAAACAGTGATTTAACTAAACCGAACAACAATCTAGAGAAATCAAGAAGAAATTAAATTGAATTCGACAATAAACTGAACAGCAATGGAATTGAATGGAACATCAGTCTAACTAAGCTAAACATTAAAAGAATCGAATTGAATCAACAGTCTAGCTAAAAAAGTAGTAATGGAACAACAGTATAACTAGCTGAGCAGTAATGGAGCAACAGGATAACTAAGCTAAACAGTAATGGAACGGCAGTATGACTGAAGCGAATTAAATAAATTGTACAACAATTAATTGAGTAATTTTGCAATGGAGTTCTCTTTATGACTTAATTAATAAATTTATCGATGGTTGAATTCTTTGTTATGCTAGAAGAAGAATGAAATTCATAAAGAAAGATAATATTTAAATAAGCTTACTCTATGATCTGTAATTCAAATGAAATGGTATTAAAAGAATTGGAACTATCTACTGATAATAAAGTATTTTCGTTAGTCGGAAAATACGATTGTGATTTTCCTACTTCAAGAACGCAATTTCTAAGAATCCTGAAGAAGGAGAACTGGATTTGTATTGAATGGAAATATACTTTACAACTGCATCAAATTCTTAATCATTGGTTCTAAAATTACACAAAGTATGAAAACTTGCGTGGAACTTCTAGAGGTTGGGCCCAGACCACCAGAAGTCCTAGCGCAATAAAAACTTCAAAAGATTATTGTTCAAAGCTCTATATTACATCCAGTGATGTTACAAAAACACAATTAGACATATTGTTTCTGATTTTTCTATCATAGAATGAATTTTCTATCCTGTCTCCAACTCCCCTTCTCATCCGTCCTTCGCCCTTTTAAAGGCGATTTCAAAAATGTGAAAGTATTTTCCAAACGACAGCCCACTGCGTGTGGCTATTGTTTGAGTTCTTGGACTTGAATTCATCTACTTGCCTTCTGCCTTGTGTCCATTGGTTGGCTTCTATTTCCTATTGGTCTAGCCATTCTGCCTTCCTGCATGCGGAGATAAGAGAAGTCAATTTTCTATTACAAAAGCATCATTTTCATCATTAGTCTAATCGATCTCGTTTCATAATATTTTATTCTCTTTATTGTTAATATGAAGAGGGATTCCCCCAAAATTATAACATAATTTGAAGTACTTACAGGGTGAGAATCATACCTTAATTTGGGCCCAACATACTCCGCTGCTTACCTGGTTGCATGTCCTCATGCAAACAGATGATTGAGATGTAGCTGCGTTAGGGTAGGCCTTTTCATTGTATGCTCTAAAGTCTTGTTTTCATTTCATGAGTGCAAAGGCAGCGCCTGTGGCTCTTTTGGTAATTCGTAATTATGATTATAATCCTCGAGAGGATGCTAGAGGATAGGGTTTATGTATCTACATCTCGACTAGGCAAGCCCCATTCTGTAGACTAGGCTGTTGTATGAAAGGAATCTGGAGGCAGCAAACTTGAAATTCCTGTAATTGAATGGCTCCTTATTCTTCACATTGTTTGTGGAGGCCATTCATCTTTGCTTGGATACTGCTAAGGCCGCTTCATGAAAGTCCTTAAAGTATTCTCATGCATTTTCTATAATATCTTTATGGATGGGTCCCAACCTAGTCCTCACAACTGGCCTTCTCATGAAGTTTTTTTGCGGGATGATTAGTTGCGGGGATTTTGTAGGCTCTCCCATAACCCATAAATCTAGACTATGCTCTCTTTTTTGGAAGATGTCGTTGGCTTTGGCCCACCTGATCTGGTTTTTTGTAAATGAAAGGAAGGCTTGCAGCTGTGCATCCCCTATGAAGGGGCTAGGGTTTTTTTCCATGTCTTCTTCTAAAAAGAAGTTATGCATGTAAAGCTCACACAAGAGGAGCCGGACCTGCTCATCCTGATCATTACAACATTGGAAAAATTCTTCTATGGTCCCGAAAGTAGTGGATTTTCCTACCCTGACAGTTTTAACCTTCAAGATTAAATATTTTTCTATTAGGAACAAGGCATAGTTGGTTGCCAGAGCTCTGCATGATAGCACATCATTATATAGAGAGAAAATTGTAGAGATTTGCTTCTTAGCTTGCTCCACCTGCTCTTTTATCACTTTAACCTTTGCCTGCTCTCCTCTAAGCTGGGTAAATGTCTCATCTTCTGTGGCGGAGAGGTCAGTGAAATTTTTTAGCAGTGCTTGATATTCTTGTAATGGCACCACCTCCTTTCTGCACTGTGTTAGTTCATGCCACACTTGCACTAGTTCATTTTGTAATTTCTAGTTGGCAAATTTCTCTACTAGATGGGCATAGGCAGGGGCTTCCTCTGTTTGGGTCTCGTTTACCTCTATAACCTTCTACTCAGTTTGGGTGGAGGCTTCAATGGTGTTTGCAAATTATATCAGCACTTCAGCCTTGGTGGTGTCTGCAAGGCTGGTCTATATTTTAGTTTTAGTAGTAGTTATCAAATTGGTTTGTATTCCAGTTTCCATGGTGTCGGCTAAGTCGGTTTGTATTTCACTTTCGACAGTATTTACTGGTTCTGTTTGAGTTCCTGCAATAGAGGTTTTTGTCCTTGGCTTCCAGGCCCTTCTTTCATTTTTCAGTTTTTTTCTAAGATATTTTACCAATTTCTTCAATCTCTTGCAGGTCCTCCTTAGTTTCTCACTTCTCCTTTCATCTGAATGTTCACCTGTCCTTATTTCAGTAGGTGGTAGGGGAGATGAATTCTCCTTTTTAGGGATAGAATCTAAAATGGTGTTTCTGATTACATCTTTATAATTTACCTCAATGTGAGAGTCCTCACTAGGAGGAGTGATGCTACCTCCTGGTGACAAAGGGGTTGTCTATGTGTGTGTGCTATGCTCCACAAGGACAGTGTCACTTGAATAATCCTGTGATTCCAATCTCTCCTCTGCCTTTCCATCACTATACACTTCGTAATTATCAATAGGAGACAGAGCCTCATAATCTTGCGGTTCCTCTTGGCTAGGTAGGACTTTAGTGTGACTAGAGTTGCTGCGGGTGGTAGATTTATCAGAAAGTTCCTCTTTCTCCCCTGCTTCCTATGGGTTTCTCAATTCATAGTTTGTCCTTATTTGCCCTAGGACTTGGGCCATTTCCCATTACTTCTTATGATGTATGTAGGCATTCAGACACACAATCTAGTTCACAATGTTGTCATATCCCCACTTTCTTGCTGAGAGAAAGAGGAGAAGAAGAAGGAATGACAGAAAAATAGATTCCCCCACTCTTTTTCCAGACCTTGAAGGATATTCAAGAAAATATCAAGGAGGTTGAGGGGGTAGAGACTTGTACCAGCACTGGCACAACCTTGGAGGAGCAACCTTTATGTTCAATGGAGGAAAACTACATAGTTGCAGAAGAAGTTCTTGCTTCTACATTTCACCAAGGTATGGTAAAAAATTCATCTTTTTTCATTTCAACCCATTGCATGGAGAGATCTACATTTATATGTGCTACTGATCTAGAACAGAGTTGCACTGCACTGTGTAAGAGTAGTAAGGGAGGAATAAGATATTCCGTTGGAGATATCAAAGGGGATGCATCTCACAAGCCCTTGAGATGGAGAAGGTGCAAAAGCATGAAGATACCGAGAGAAGATGGGGAAGAGGGCCAATCTCATTCCTATCTATTGCAGAAAGAGGATGCACCTAAAGAGGTGATTGGATTGCGCAGTGGAAGCATGGAAGGTTTTCTCCATTCATGTATTCAGTCACCACTAGATGATGTCTCATTTCCTGGAGACATTGCACCAAGGAGGCCACTTGATCAGAAAAATAAGGTGAATTCTTCACATGATGAGGCATTGCCCATTGATTTCAGAGAAGTGGAGACCTTGGGAGGTCTTGATGCAGCGCTGAGAGTCTTGGGTAGGCTCAAAAAGGAGAGAAGCAGTCTCTCAACATCATCCATACCCAATCTCATTTAAGTTTCTGTGCTATGGCAGGAAAAGCAGGGGAAGGATAACAGCCTTCCCACATCTACATTTGGCATGGGAGCTAT
This sequence comes from Pinus albicaulis, assembly GCA_034641835.2. Taxonomy (NCBI): domain Eukaryota; kingdom Viridiplantae; phylum Streptophyta; class Pinopsida; order Pinales; family Pinaceae; genus Pinus; species Pinus albicaulis. Next base: position 1,001,828,095 of record CM076579.1, read on the forward strand.
GCATGCACATGACTCTTGGGAAGAGTTATTAGAGTCTTCTCTCTTCTCTTTGAGAATGGAAGGAGGTTCATCTATCAGTTGCTCCCATTGCATGAGAAAAATTTGTGGTAAGGGTGTTGATTATCTTGATTTATCTCATGTATACATGAATCCCTTAACCACATATGTGCAGGATGTTTCTCCAAGGAGGAGCATTCTTATTTTGAGGTTGCATGGTCTACTTGAGTCCATGACCAATGTTGATAACTACTCCCTAGGAGAACTTGGGGAGGAATTCTTTTTTGGAGGACATACTTACATTGCCTCATCCATAATACACTTCCTCCAAGCTTATGAAGAGATTGGGGCATCATGAAAGTGGTTGGAAGACCACATTTTTCAGCAGTCTCTATTGCAGTTGAGGTCCAAACTGCGTTGGTTACATATGAAGGATCATTGCCCTTCACATTTGTTGCATATGGCAGCCAACATGAATTCTATTCTTTCTCCCTATGTTGCTTATGTTTCTATTTTTATGAGGAGCATATGTGGGAGAGGAGGAATGATACATTGGATGAATTTATCCATTGGGGATACACTCTCCCATATTCAATTGAATTTCAAGAAGAGGGGGGAACTTTTTGTGGCTGCTGCATGGTACATTGTTTCATATTTTACAAAGAGTCATGCATTGAGTTTGTATCATGAAGGGGAGCCTCTCACATGGGAGGAATTAGGGCAAGACATGTTTTTCTTGACCTCCATTCAGCCAACAATTATTTTCCTCTATCATTTCCAAGCTTTCAAGAAGCTTATTTCAGCAAGCAAGTGGTGGGATGGCCACTTATGGTATCATGACTTGAGACAACAAGATGATGGATAGTGCTGGTCTCAAGTGAGGGACTATTGTCACCATCAACACATCATATGGCACTTAGTCCACATGTCTTTTGGAGAAAATATGGTGCAGATAAATTGTTCACTGTATTCATAAGAGGGTGGGCAAGGACGCTCACTGAAATCAATGGAGGAGATCATGAAGTTTCAGATTCCTTTTGGCTTCATGGTGACCACATTTTTGCAGCCCAAGATCCACAACTCCATGTCCATCAACAGTGGGAAGAGGGACAATGTGAGTTGGATATATTCACCCCTCATTTCCAGCCTGGTAGCCCCTACTCAATGCACATCATGGGGATTAATGATTGTTTTTATGAGATATCAATGATGGCTCCTTTTATTTGGATGATAGCATGGGTGTGGAAGACACTCATTGGAAAAAAATTTCCCCATGCTCTTCATCACTCCTACCTAATGAGGCCATTGAGCAACAAGAAGATCACCACTTGTACCTCCCATTTCTCATGATGTACACTTGCTATCTTGCACTTGGAGAAGGTCATTGGAGGGCAGATTCATTGCTTACCATTTTCAGCCATGGTGGGATCCATCGATGAGGCCATAGAAGGGGAAAGAGAATTCTGGTTCTTCCTTGCAGTTTCTTGAGGACAAGCAACATTTGGGAGGGGGAGACTATAATGTTCCTAAATTAGCTTCAGCTAATTGGAACATTAATTTTTCCTTTCTCATTTTTGTATTTCATGATTTATGAATAAAATGTAAAGGAGGACCAGAAAAAATCCTTAAGTCAAAGAATAAATACATGCCCAATGTGAAAAGGGATAAATCTGGGCCTTTTGTAACAAATCCACTTGTGTGTGAACAGAAATTGGACAACCTTGGAAAACCAACGCAGTTTTAGAAGAGGGGTCCAATGTGAAAGGGGTTAAGTCCATTGAAGTGGTTTAGGGTTTTTGCACCACTTCAAGTTATAAAAAGGAGGAGAGGTCTCATGTAGAGGTTGTTGAAGTATTTTCAAAATAGAGGTTGCTTGAGCAACTCTAGCTCTCTAGGTTGTTTAGCCTAAGGGAAGAGGATTTCCTATTTAGGAATCCTCCCTCCTTCCTTGAGTAGCTCTTGGAGGAGAATGTACTAAAATGAGCCACTATCTGGTTTGATTCCAAGCTCTATTTTCATGAGCATCATTGACCCATTGAGGGTTTTGCAGCTGCTATCTTTTGTATCAAGTGGTATCCTAGATCTGCAGAGATCTAGTGTTTTGGAGGAGTTCTCTCTCAAGGAGGGTGTCTTGTGACCACCCAGAAGAGGATCTCTCTCTCATTTGTATTTTAGATCTGTATTGTATAGCATGTACTTCATTTTTATTCAGCTACTGCACAGTCCCTCTCAAGAACTGTGTTTCTACACTTGAGGGTTTTATTGTCATTTCAGTTTTATGCAATAGATGATGTTCAGTGATTGAGGCTTGCCTCTCACTTTGTAAATATTTGATGTAGCTATTGTTTAAGATATTTTAAGATCTTATGTCTATTATAATAAATTCATCTTCATAAATTATGAGCATTCTGCAATTCTATAGCTTATATGTCAGATCTACACTTATTCTGGCATTATTTTGATGAAATTCCAAGGGGATCTTGTAGAGAAGGATGAGTAGTTTCCAGATCTGGTATAGATCTGATGTTTCAGCCATATATCTGTCATATATCTGAGTTTTCACTTACAGCAGCTGAAACCCCTGAAAAATAACGCTGATATAGTCTGCAGTCTTTTTCCTATGTTGCATCACCTCAATCTTGAGGGTTATTTCATGTAAATCTCTGTTTTTCTTACATATTTTTCTTAAGCTATGAACCCAAGCTGATTTTCTGATTATTTTGTCATATTCCAACTAATAGCTTCTGAAAATCATGCTTCCTGAGCTTCATTAAATTCTACATATTCAAATTCATGGGGATTAGGTGTTTTTCTTGACTAGTCGGGAAGGAGGAACTATTTAACATAGAAAAACTTATTTTATTTTTTTCTGAAATTCGACATGGGAGTCCCTTATAACCCTAGCTATCATATCCAACCACTTTCCCACCTTATGTTTATGAAAATCTATGATTATACTCGTTTTAGGGCCTAAATCCTCACCTTTCGCCAACCTTGGTTCATAAAACACTGTATAAATCATTTTTGTAGTTAAATACATGTATTTCTGTCTATTGCATCTTTTTTAAAGCTTATTCATCAGTGAAATACCATTATACAGTTTCTAGATTGCTGCAGTCCCTTATTTCGGAAGTTTTCAAGGCAACTAGGTGTGGGAGAACTGCTTAACCCACCTAGTCTGATTTGCTTCTGATATCCTCTTGGAATTGGGTTTTATATTATCATATCTAAGGGATCCAAGAGTTGACATCATATCCCCTCTTGGAAATATTAGCTCTTGACATAGTTCTATAGACAGAATCTACTAGTGGGCCAGCTAGCCTCTAGGTCTCATCCTTTCTTGTAAAGGTGACATACCCGGTAAATGCCCCTACAATAAATCTCTGCAATAGTTTAGTTGTTTATTGTTAATTTTTTTGAAAAAAAGGGAATATGATTTGTCGGATTCATGAGCAGTTCCCAATTTGGAACATTACAGATTCATGATTCTAGAGTTAATTTTAGTCTATTCAAAGGACTTCTTCTCCTTACATTAGTAGACTCTACTCTTAGAAATCTATGAATTATAACTCTTATTGTATTCGATAGAATATAATTCGAATTCCTAATACTATAATTTGGAATTACAATATAATGTTAACGTTCTTCACTTATTGTTCCATAATACACCCGTATATTAAACATCCATTATATATAATTATATCTATATGCGAATAATATTTTATGATTGATGTTCCTTGTGCAAATAAATTTGAATGCTAATAATCCTTAGTCATGAATTTATGATATTGGTTTATACATTTCAACCCTCATTATCTATTACCATTTTATATACATTAACCACCACAGATTATTGGTTAGATACTCGAATTAGTTTCATGACATGGATTTGGATTTTGTGACTCAAACCTTATCAATTTCCCAATTAATGACATCTCCGTCATATATTTATGTTTTGAAGAATGGTATATCTGATTTTTTTTTGGATTTACATTTCGTAATTCATACTAAGATTTGCATTGATAAACTCGGGATTTCTCCAAGTTACTTGTACGTTTAAATTTATGTTACTGTCTTCAAATTTCTTCTCGACTTCTCCCTTCCAATACCATCCACGTGGACGGTGTGGATCGATTCATATTTTCTGGAGGGATTTACGACTATCCAACCCTAACTTGGCTCTATCATTTTTCACTTTGCAATTTTCTGTTTTGGCTCTGCAACTCGGCTTGCTCCACACAGCCTTAGTTGGAAAACAACATTGCATAGGTTTACACAGAGGAGATTTATACACGAAGACCACTATCCCACAGCCTTTATCGTTTTATGGCATGAGACTTTGTCTCTCGTAAGGGTAAACATGTTTTCCACTCTATTTATCTTATCAGTTCTCATTTTTTCATTGAGTTCTGGACTTTCATTACTTTATAGTTTTGTTATTTTGTTATTATTTATACTCTTCAGTCATTAATGAAACTGAGGTTTCATTGCACGTTAATGGAATCTAACTTGGGGTTTTCTGCTATTGTTTGCCAATACTCCCCAGGTAAGAAAGATTACGAATTATTTCTATTCTCATTTATTCTTTTCTAGTTTGGTTTACGTATACCCATTATTCCATCATTCTATAAATTTCATATCAGATATTTCTGAATTATAGTATTCAATATTTGAGAACGAATTTTATTATTAATTGTACTTCAATCATATCTGCAATTTGGGAACTTACTCTCTTTTTTTCGTGTTTATGTTCGTTGTGAAACATTTTGCTATACCATGATACTCTACATGTTCAGTTAATACTCTTGATTATTCGTTTTTTATAAATGGCACAGAGTTTGTGTTGCGGAGTATGTAACTTACTATGGTTTAATTCTCGGTCTATTTCTTCGCTGGGGTTAATTTGTATAATTTTGTGTTTCTATCCTTGAATAACTTTTGGAATTCTAAGTACGCTTACTGGGTTTACTTTGTAACCCAATTATAGCTACCTAGATAAAAATTTATCTCATTTCCCATGTATTCTACCTCAGGTCAATTAATTCTCGTAATACACCTTTATATATTATTCTCACTCTGAAATTTCATAATATTCCATACGAAGTCGGAATTGACTCAAAGATTTATCATTTTTTTTTAATTTGTTTCTCCCATTTAAATTGTAATATATCCTTGTTTAAAGGGTTAAGATTTTCTTCGCAAGTATGCTTAAATGGAACTCCTCAGTTTTCCATATAATTCTACTTAATGGTATGAAGATTAAATTACAGAGTTTCATACACAGAAGTAATGTTTTTAATTCTCTTTCTTTAATTACAAAAGTATATTTATAATTCTTAAGGTATAAATTATACCTATATCATCTATTTTCAATTTCTATAATTTCCTTCATAATTATTGAGATCCAACGAAAGTAGATTTATAGAGATATTCAAGTTCTTCCTTCAGGAAGTACCGAACATTTTAATTAGTTCCCTCAACGAATAAAATGATTTATTTTTGCAGGCTCTCCTCTTAATATTCTGAAACCAATCATGAATTTCCATTATGTTTTTACTCTATCATAATACAGGTAATTCATGTCTATGTCTTCCATATGGTTATTCATTTACAATATTTTTACTTGTATTTTTACATCCTTGAAATTTAATTTGTTTTCTTATTTCACCACAGGAATTATCTTGGAAACTTTCCTTCACTAATAAGGTAATTTGATATTAAAATTTATGTGGTTCCTTTCCCAGATTTAATGTAATAAATTTAATTATCTTAATAATTAAATTCTAACTCTTTATATTTTGGTTTATTGTACAGGTATTTCACCTTTCACAATTTGCTTCTCGTCAATTTGTACATTCCTCCTGCAAGTATTGACAATTTATTTTATTCCTCCTATGTACAGGTTGGTCGATAACCTGTTTGAATGCAATCCACTGAATTCAAGGATAAGTATTCTTGTACAACTTTTGTAATTAATAGACATAATATTTTTCTTCCGTTATGTACTATGGATAGTGTATAATAATACATTTTATCAGTTCTTTTTACAAAATTCTATTCCTATTATGATAATAAGAATTCCTCTTTATAATAATTTTTTATATATGTTTTTCTAATTGTTTGTAGTAATTCAATTGGCTATTAATTTTAACTATGAATTCTACTTATAGTCATTGTACTATCTTCTAGTACTTCAATGTATATCTGATATTTCGTTTCTTATTTTTCCATAAGAATGAATATATATATATATATAAGCTATGTTTGTAATTGAAGTACAATAGAGATATTTAAGTTTTATTTGTACAATCATGTTTCTTTCTATATTGTCAATTATCTCTCTTTATACCTAGATTTTTGTTTCATTTTGGTTTGTAGAATAATTATGTTAAATATTTCTGTTAGCATATGTTATAATTCATATGATGTATTTTCTGAATTGAACATATGAATTCTCACAACCTAACAACATATTTAAACCCTCCTAATTGGGTTTATACCTTCAATCTGTTGGTTTAATAAATTACTTTGTCTATGTAATAATATAGAACTAAACTATACTCACTATAGTTATGTTCTATTAAATACATCAGACTCTACCGTTTAAAACTAACATAATTACATTATACTAATTAACTCATGAATATAATTTCCCACTTATCTTTCTACATAAACATCATTACTCTAATTTATCATTTTATTAATAAAAACATAACCATAATCCAGAATTAAATTAATTATGCATACCACCTATGGTTAGACTATTTTCCACCCAACCTTGAGTCTTCTCTCCACAGCTCCCCAGGAGCAGAGACCAATTCCTCCAAGGTGTAGAAAACCTCTTGTCTACCTAGGAACGGCTTATTTAAGCCTGATTTCCCATCGACATGTTTCCATAACTGCGTCTAGTTAATCAGGATGTTGTTTTCCTTTTTACCTAGGCTTTCCTTTTGTTTTTTCCACAAAGTACTTTAAAACTAGCTTTTTCCTCTTCCTAGTTTTATTCCACCTCTTCTTAGTAACTTTCCACTTAAATGAGGTATCTTTTTAGATTTTTATCTCCAATCTAATATTTAAATTTAATTTATTTTCTTCAAATATTTTTGGAGAATCCGGGAAAGTCTTTGGAATCTTATCCATCCTCATGGAATTGAATTCCTGATCTCTCATTATACTCTAGTCTTTGCAAAATAATCGAATTTCCATTTTTATTTAATTTAAAATAATAAAATATGTCCACAATAATTGTTTTCCTTTGGGTCCACTTGACCTTTAGGATTGTTCAACTATCTAATAAAAGCAGTAAAGATAGGGATATTACATATTCCCCCTCTAAAACAAAATACCGTCCTCAGTGTTGTAAAATATGACTTTACTTTCCAAATAGTGATGGATATTTTTCATTATATCTTCTTCTCTCTCCCAAGTAGCTTCTTCGGGTGCAAAGTGCTTTCACTACACTTTCACCCTGGCTACTATCCTATTCTATAGCTCAATTTCTTCCCATGCCAGGATATGATGTGGCTCTGGAAGAAATTACCCTTATAGTTCCGCATGTATCACATTCCAATCAATTACATGAGTAGCATCATGTATATACCTTTTTAGTAATGAAACATGAAAAAAAAATTGAACCTTAATGTGACTAGGTAAAGCCATCTTATATACTACTAGTCCCACTATTTCTAGCACTTCAAATGGTTCATTGTAGCGTGGTGCTAATTTAGCACAGCTACCCGTATATAAAGTACTATTTTTAGGCTTAATCCTCAAGTAAACATGATCTCTCACTTTGAATTATCTTTTTGTCTTCATATCTCTTTTGTCTCTCTTATGTTGTCTTAATATTTTGCTAAATTTTCTTCACAGTTCTTTCCATTTCTTGCAATGCATCTGTTCCAAGTATTAACTTATCCTCTGGTTGACTCTGACTGAGAGGCGTGTGGCACTTTCTGCCATACAATGCTTCAAAAGGACTCATTTTTATTTAACTATTATTGTATGCAAATTCTGCCAGATGCAGAAAGTCTTCCCACCTTGTAGGTTTGTCCATAACATACATTCTCAACATGTCTTATAAAATTTGATTTGTTCTTTCAGTTTGTCCATCTATTTAGGGATGGTATGCAGTACTAAAGTTCAACTTGGTACCCATTCCCCCAAACAGAGTCTTCCGAAAATCTGAAGTTAACTTTGCATCTTTGTCTGATATAATCATTTTAGGAGTACCATGTAACTTTATAATCTCTTTCATAAACACATTAGCTACTTGAGCTGTACCAAAAGTATATTGTATTGGTAAGAAGTGTGTCGTTTTTTTCAATATGTCTACAACTACAATTATAGAATCATGTTGGTATTTAGTTCTCGGAAAACCAATTATAAAATCTATGGAAACTATTTCTCTCTTCCATTCTGGGATGGGTAAAGGATTCAGCATTCCTGCTCTATGTTGATGCTCTAATTTTACCTGTTGACATTCCAAACATCTAGCTAAATAAATTTCCATATCTTTTTTTATACCTGGCCAAAACATATTTTTCCTCAAGGATGAAATCAATTTCTGATACCGAGGATGTCCTGCATAGGGTCATTTATGATACTCATCTAAGATTTCACGTTTTAATGAGCTCACATTTGGGATGTACAATCTGTTTTTATAACAAATCAATCATTTTTTGTTTTTATTATATCCCAATATCCCAGTATTCTGCAAATTTTCTTGAAGTTTTTCATAGTTTTAATCTTGACTCATTACTTCTTGTATCAATCCTTTAATTTCAAAATTCACACTACTCCCAACACTATTCAATTCTTGATGAGAATTCCTACTCAAACCATCTGTAATATTATTTTCTTTTCCTTTAATATGTTTGATTTCTATGTCAAACTCACTAAGGAAAAACAACCACCTAGTTTGTCTAACATTTAAATCCACTTGTGTGAAAAAGTATTTCAAACTTATGTGATTTGTCATCAATACAAACTTCTTTCCTAATAGATAATGTCTCCACATCTTCAAATCATGTATTACAGAAGCTAACTCTAAGTCATACACAGTGTAATTATGTTCATGTTTCTTTAATTTTCTTGACTCATATGCTATGACTGAGTTTTATTGTAATAATACCCCTCCTAATCCTTATGCACAAGCATATGTACATATTACAAATTCTTTGTTTGGATCAACAATCTTCAAAATAGGAGCAGTTGTTAGTTTAAGTTTTAACTGTTCAAAACTATGTTGACATCTTGTTGTCCACTCAAAATTCACTCCTTTCTTCTGTAAAGAAGTAATAGGATATGCTAAAGCTGAAAATCCTTCTACAAATCTCTTGTAGTATCCTACAATTCCCATGAATATTATGGCTGGAACATCAGTAGGAATAGGCCAATCCATGATAGCTTGTATCTTTTCTAGGTCCACTGCCAATCCTTTTTCTAAAATTACATGACCCAAATAATGAATTTTATCTTTATAAAATTCACATTTGCTAAGTTTGGCATATAGCTTATCTTCTCTAAGTGTTTGTAAGAAAATTCTGAGATGTTCTTTATGTTTTGCTTCATTCTTAGAATATACTAGAATGTCATCAATAAACACCAGCACAAACTTGTTTAGATACTTACTTAAGACATTTTTCATTAGACACATAAAGGTAGCAGGGGCATTAGTCAACCCAAAATATAGAACTACAAACTCATATTGTCTGTATCTAGTTTTGAATGCAGTATTATTTATGTCTTCATTCTTAATTCTCAGTTGATGATATCCTGTCCTTAAATCAATCTTTAAAAAGATAGAGGCTCATCTCACTTGATAAAATAAATCATCTATTTTGGGTAGAGGATATCTATTATTTATAGTCAGTTTATTCAGTTGTTTGTAGTCTGTACACATTCTGAATGTGCCATCTTTATTTTTAACAAACAATACAGGTGATCCCCATGGAGACACACTTGGCCGGATATAACCTCGGTCCAACAACTCTTGTAGTTGTAATTTTAATTCTAAGAACTCTGGGGTACTCATTCTATATGGTGCTCTAGAGACAGGTGTAGCTCCAGGTATTAATTATATTGAAAAATCAATTTCTCTTTTAGGGGGTAGTTGAGGAATTTCATATGGAAACACACCTTTGAATTCTTTGATTACTGGTAAATTTTCTACAGCTTCTTTTTTATATTGTTGTCCCAATTCCTCCACTTGCATATCGTATACTTGACATCCTTTCCCTGATGTCCTTTTTAACTATAGTGTTGAAATATGCCGGATTGATATTGGTCTAGGTTTTCATTTCACTATCACTAATTTTCCCTCACCATCTATAGTGTATTGTTTTATATAAGAAATTGACTATTTCTTTCTATTTTTCTAACTAGTCCATTCCTACTAACGAATCATAGGAACCTAGAGGTAAAATATTTAAATTTAGTTCAGTTTCATACCCATTTAAATTTACAGCAATCTTAGGTAATTTATGGTTCGCTTTTCTTTTTGTGTCTGTAGCTAACTGAACTAACCATGCTTGCTGAAATTTTTCTGATCTTAATTTTCACTTTTCCACCATCTAAGGACTTATATAACTTAAATTTTTTCCTGGATCTATCAAAACAGAAACATGTTGTTCAGCAATCATACCTTCGATTTCGACCATTGTTGATTGATGTTTAGCTTGACGATCTTCTAGGGAAGCCCTAATTCTTTGAATGTTTCTTGCCACATCATTTACAGTATTTTCCTCTCTCAACACTTGAATATTTTGAATTGTTAGATGAGGAAATTCTCGTAACAAATGAGGTTCTACACAACCCTAGCACTTTAATTGTTACTTCATTTTTACAGCTCTCTCTTTCTTGATGTTTACATACAGCTGTTTCGATCCAATTTTTGATTGAGCTGGTTGATTTTCTCTAGTTTTGTTAAACTTCTTCTTTTCATGATATTTCCCAAAGTTTTTCAAGTATGTTGGTTTTACTCTTTTCCCACTAGAGTCACCATTTTCTTTTTCTTTATTCTCCAAATTTTCCAGCTGATCATTTCTACCTTTGAACTGATGATAACATAGTCTTGCTTTGCGCACAGCTTCATCCATTGTCTTAGATTATCAAATTCTATCCTCTCCTTGTAGATAGTATGTTGGCACTTCAAAAACGATGTACCTTAGCCTTCTCTTCCCTGATATAAGGTACATAATGAAGTAGGTTTGTGAATTTGGTAACAAACTCATCTATTATGAGTTGTCCCAATCTCAGCTCATGAAACTCTTTGACCTTGTCATCATAGTATCTTTCATTCAGATATATAGATTTAAATTTAGTTTGTAAATCCTCCCAAGTGATAGTTTTCTCACCTAGTACATGTACCATTTTGGTTTCTTCCCACCACAAGGTAGCCTTACCTTGTAGTTGGTAAATGGCCAATCTGGCTTTTAGGTTACTTCCATATTCATAAACTTGAAATTATTTCACCATGTTTAGAAGCCAAGCCTCTGCATCTTCCTCCTTTTCACCATCCTAAGTGGGAGGCTTAAATTTTTTGGAATTCCCCTTGCAATTCCTTTTTCTTTCTAGACTAATGTCGAAAGGCTTCACCTTCCTTAGATCCTTCTGAGCTGGTTTCAGCTTCCCTTCCCTTTTTTCTAGAGCCTTCACCTTCGTGACTAGAACTGGAGGTTAAGTCTTTGATCAACCTTTCTTGCTCTTCGCTGGCTTGAAACAATCTTTCATTACTGGTTCTCAGATGAATAATTTCTCGTTGCATTTTCCGAATCATAGCCAACAACGATGCATTTTGATCTAGTGGATTTTCTACATGACCCAGATCTACATACATTTCATCCCCATTGTTCATAGTTTCAGCTATACTTTTCTACACTAATTCACTGTACACAAAAATAAAATTAGTGTAAAAATTTTTAATAAAAAAACAGTTTACAGCAGCATAAATCTTGGATTTTAATTTCTGGTGTGAGGACGCATATAGGCCTAGTGTTTCAACATGGACTCTGATACCATCTGTAACAACTCCACTTACCACATTTTTTTTTTCTTCTAATTATAGTATAATTACTTACTTTGTGCACACTAATTTCCATCTTTGTCACTATTTGACAAATTTTGTTCTTATCCCTTCGTCAATATTTCGCCAATTTTTGACGAATCTCTTTTTATACTATCTTCATGTTTAGATGAATCTCTGGTTACACTTTTTGTACGTTATAATTACAAAGTCATTTATTTTTTGAACTACTTCTTCTTGAATACATTCTATTATCCTTCTCATAATATAAGTTAGGCTCAGCTTACCCTATTTACAACCTTACTTGTGAATAAATATTGTAATAGAAATTCCTCACTATTACATTTATTCTATCTTACATATTCTATTATTTTCCTTTATGTATTTAGTTATTAACACACTTGGGTTCATGATTCTAGATTTAATTTTAGTCTATTCAAAGGACTTATTCTCCTTACATTAATAGACTCTACTCTTAGCAATCTATAAATTATAACTCTTATTGTATTCGATAGAAATTAATTCAAATTCCTAATACTATGATTTGGAATTACAATATAATGTTAACTTTCTCCATTTATTGTTCCATAATACACATGTATATTAAACAACCATTATATTTAATTATATCTATATGCGAATAATATTTGATGATTGGTGTTCCTTATGCAAATAAATTCGAATGTTAATAATCCTTAGTCATCAATTTATGGAATTGTTTTATATGTTTCAACCCTCATTATCTATTACCATATTATATGCATTAACCACCACATATGATTGGCTATATACTCAAATTATGTTTCATGACATGGATTTGGATTTTGTGACTCAAACCTTATCAATTTCCCAATTAATGACATCTCTGTCATATATTCATGTTTTGAAGAATCATATATCTTATTTTTATTTTGGGATTTACATTTCGTAATTCGTACTAAGATTTTCATTGATAACCTCGGGATTTCTCCAAGTTACAGGTACATTTAAATTTATGTTACTTCCTTCACATGGCTTCTCGGCTTCTCCCTTCCGATGCCATCCACGTGGACGTTGTGGATCGATTTTTATTTTCTAGAGGGATTTATGACTATCCAACCCTAACTTCTCTCTATCATTTTTCACTTTGCAATTTTCTGTTTCGGCTCTGCAACTCGGCTTGCTCCATGCAACCTTAGTTGGAAAACAACATTGCAGAGGTTTACGCAGAGGATATTTATACACGAAGACCACTATGCCACAGTCTCTATCATTTTCTGCCATGATACTCTGTCTCTCGTAAGGGTAAACGCATTTTCCACTGTATTTATCTTATCAGTTCTCATTTCGTTATTGATTTCTAAACTTTCATTCCTTTATAGTTTTGTTATTTTGCTATAATTTATACTCTTCGGTAATTAACGAAACTGAGGTTTCATTGTAGGTTAATGGAATCTTAATTAGGGGTTTCTGCTATTGATTGTCAACGCTCCGTAAGTAAGAAAGACTATGAATTAGTTCTATACTCATTTCTTCTTTGCTGGTTTGGTTTGCATATACCCACTATTCCATCGTTTTAGAAATTTCATATCAGAGATTTCTGGATTATGGTATTTGGTCTTTGAGAACAAATTTTATTATTAATTGTACTTTAATCATTTCTGCAATTTGGTAACTTACTCTTTTTCTTTCGTCTTTTTGTTCGTTGTGAAAATTGTTACTGTACCATGCTACTCTATGTGTTCAATTAATACTCCTGATTATTGGTTTTTCATAAATGGCATAGAGTTTGTGTTTCAGAGTATGTAACTTACTGTGGTTTAATTCTCAGTTTATTTCTTCACCGGGTTAATTTGTATAACTTTGCGTTTCTATCCTTGAATTCTTTATGGAATTATAAGTACACTTGCTGGGTTTATTTTGTAACCCAATTATAGCTACCTAGATAAAAATTTATCTCATTTCCCATGTATTCGACCTCAGGTCGATTAATTCTCGTAATACACCACTATATATTATTCTCACTCTGAAATTTCATAATATTCCATACGAAGTCGGAATTGACTCAGAGATTTATCATTTTTCTGAACTCGTTTCTCCCATTTAAATTGTAATATATCCTTGTTTAAATGGTTAATATTTTCTTCGCAAGTATGCATAAATGGAACTCCTGAGTTTTCCATATAATTCTACTTAATGGTATGAAGATTAAATTTTAGAGTTTCACACAGAGAGGTAATGTTTTTAATTCTTTGTCTTTAATTCCATAAGTATATTTATAATTTTTAAGGTATAACTTATACCTATATCGTATATTTTCAATCTCTATAATTTCCTTCATAATTATTGAGATCCCTTGAAAATATATTTATATAAGATATACAAGTTCTTCCTTCAGGAAGTACTGAACATTTTAATTAGTTCTCTCAACTAATAAAATGATTTATTTTTGTAGGCTCTCCTTTTAATATTCTAAAACCAGTCATGAATGTTGATTATGTTTTTACTCTATCATAATATAGGTAATTTCATTTCTATGCCTTCCATATGGCTATTAATTTACAGTATTTTTACTTGTATTTTTACATCCTTGAAATTTAATTTATTTTATTATTTACCCACATGAATCATCTTGGAATTTTTCCTTAACTAATAAGGTAATTGTTATTAAAAATTTTGTGGTTCCTTTCCCAGATTTAATGTAATAAATTTAATTATCTTAATAATTAAATTATAACCCTTTGTATTATGGTTTATTGTACAAGTATTGCACCTTGCACAATTTGCTTCTCGTCAATCTATACATTCCTCCCACAAGTATTGGCAATTTATTTTATTCCTTCTATGTACAGTTTGGTCGATAACCTGTTAGAATTCAATCCATTGAATTCAAGGATAAGTATTCCTGTACAATTTTTGTAATTGATAGACAGAGTATGTGTCTTCCATTAATGTAATATGGATAGTGTATAATAATACATTTTATCATTTCTTTCTACAAAATTCTATTCCTATTATGATAATAAGAATTCCTCTTTATAATAATTTTGTACATATGTTTTTCTACTTGTTTGTAGTAATTCAATTAGCTATTAATTTTAACCATGAATTCTACTTACAGTTATTGTACTATCATTCTAGTACTTCAATTTATATCTGATATTCCATTTCTTATTGGTCCATAAGAATGAATAGATATAGGCTATGTTTGTAATTGAAGTGCAATAGAGATATTTAAGTTTTATTTGTACAATCATGTTTCTTTCTAGATTGTCAATTATCTCTCTTTATACCTAGATTTCTGTTTCATTTTGGTTTTCAAAATAATTACGTTAAATATTTCTGTTAACATCTATTCTAATTCATATGATGTATTTTCTGAATTGAACATATGAATTCTCACAACCTAACAGTAGATCTAAACCCTCTTAATTGGGTTTATACCTTCTTTCTGGTTGTTTACTAAATTAATTTGTCTATGTAACACTACAGAACTAAACTATACTCTCTAAAGTTATGTTTTTTTAAATACATCAGACTCTACCATTTAAAACAAACATAATTCCATTATACTAATTAACTCAAAAATATAATTTCCCACTTATATTTCTGCATAAACATCATTACTCTAATTTATCGTTCTAATTATAAAAATAGAATAATAATCTATAATTAAATTAATTATGCATACCACTTCTGGTAATACTTTTTCCCACCCAACCTTGAGCTTTCTCTCCACAGCTCCCCCCGAGCAAAGACCAATTCCTCCAAGGTGTCTCTTCTCAACCCAAGAATGGCTTATTTAATCCTGCTTTTCGAGATTGAGCATGTATCCATAATGAGGTCCAGTTAATTAGGATGTTGTTTTCCTTTTTGCCTAGGATCTTCTTTTGTTTTTTCCACAAAAGTACTTTAAAAATAGCTTTTTCCTCTTCCTAGTTTTATACCACCTCTTCCCAGTAACTTTCCACTTTACTGAGGTATCTTTTTAGATTTTTATCTCCAATCTAATATTTAAATTTAATTTATTTTCTCCAAGGATTTTTGGAGTATCTGGGAAATTCTTTGAAATATTATCCATCCTCATGCACTTCAATTCCTAATCTCTAATTATACTCTAATCTTTGCACAATAATTCAATCTCCTTTTTTATTTAATTTAAAATAATAAAATATGTCCACAATAATTGTTTTCTTTTGGGTCCACTTGACCTTTAGGATTTTTCAACTCTCCAATAAAAGCAATAAAAATAGCGATATTACAAAATGACAAAACATACTTTCTATATATAGGAGTCTAAGGGGTCCCAATATAATCAAAGCCCACACAACAATAATAATGTAAGGGCACAACAATAACAATAGTGGGCTTCTATGGGGCACAATAATAACAATATGGGGACTAAATGGGCACAGAAATAACAATAAGGGGGTTACACTAACAATAACAATAGATGGATATAATAGCATAATAGGGACCTATCAATTTCATATTTTGGAAAGCATACGACAAGTGGATTATAGATTTTCCTTGCCACTCACAGTGAACGCACATGATTTTTTCCACATTTCTTTGCTTAAAAAGTATGTACATGATGCTAATCATATATTTGTTAATTGGTATATGATACAAGTGGAATTTGAAGGAGAATTCAAACCAAAACCACAATGCATTCTACCAAAGTTAGATCGTGCTTTGTAATCGATTAAAAGAACAAGTTAATGTGTAATGGAAGAAATTTCGACCAAAGGAAAGCACTTGGGAAATGGATGTTAGATGAAGGTAGAATACCCATTTTTGTTTATTGTGTAAAGGATTGTAAAGAGTTATGTATATATAAAGATCATAGTTGTATTTTTTGTTTTGTTTATAGAAAACCAAGGATGGTGTAACTTTATATGGGTGGGGTTTGTAATAACTCTTTTTTCTACCCCTTAGGTAAATATCATTGTGTGAATTTTTTTATATAAATAAATGTAAAAATATAAATATGGTTGAGCTGAAGGAGTGGACACGGACTCATAGATATGAGGAGGAGTTTCGTGTGCAAGTGCTTACCTAAAACCATTCCCAATTCATTTATTTATCCCCATCTATCTCCCTAAATAAATAATGGTATACTCAGTAGGAATTGAAGTTGTTTATGGACCATATAAACTGATGGAAGAGGCTCATACAGCTTCCCTTCTTGTAGGATTTGTTGGGAGAAAAGCTAACATGCAAAATCAAATATAGGGGAGTAGGCAGCAAAGACGAAACAAAGCAGAATGGGAAAAAAAGAATGTGTGAGAGAAATTAGAGCACATAGAGGAGTGATGAGGAAGCATGGCGCAAAAGATAAAATAAGAGAAGAAAGGAAAATAAGGATATGAACCAATGTTTTTTATTGGGATTTCATTCCCTGTAATTTTGGTGTGGCCAGTCGTTTCATGTTGGTGTTGGATTCGCTATTGAAGACTCAATGGAGATATTGACTCACTGAGTGCTTATTGAGTAAGCTGATAAACCACTTAGAGCTTGTTGAATCGGTTGGTAAACCACTGGGATTCTTCTTAAAAGGTTGATAAACCACTTTTTAGGCGAAGACACCTAGGTTCTTGCTTAAATGGGTTGATAAACCACTAAGTGCTTGTTGAGTAAGGTAATAAACCACCTAGATAGTGGGCTCTAGACTCATGTAGTGCTTTCCTTGAAAATATAGTTGATAAACCACCCTTAAAGTGAGATCATTCTCCTTGAACTAAGCAGAACTTCATTGACCTTTCAATGAATACCTATTATTGAATTTAGAGAGTAAGAAGATTCATTTTGGTTCTTACTATGTGAAGAAATTGATAAAACGCTTGGATAGTTCATTCCCTCTCTTGTTTGGTTGACCACTATGGTGCTTACTATGTGAGGAAATTGATAAACCACCTAGATAGTGCAATCCATTTCTTGTTTGGTTAAATTGATATCAATGTGAGATTCCCTTAAGAAATTAACTCATCAAACTACGAATCAGGCTCAGGGGTGATAAAATACAAGAAAGACTGCAATGTACCTAGCCTATGGTTGGATGGAGATTTGAAGTCCATCCTCCAGTTTCCAACCTGTTTGAAACTCATATATAAGTATAATTACTTATGTATATTTGAATTATGGACTATGATGTTCCTTTTTAAATTTATGATTGACCCTCATTTCAATGTTGTAGCTAAGGGCATGTAATATTTTTATTGGTTAGAAGCCCAATGTTGTTTACTAAATGGAGTGAAAATATACTGGTATTGAATTGATAACTTGTGTGAGTATATGTTGGTCATATCTCCCTACACAAATATGAAAAATATGTGAATTTGGTGTTAGAACCACTTTCCCAATTTATTTCTAAAATTAATGTGCTTTTGGTCCCCTTCCTTAGTTCATATTCTATGCACAAATTTCGGGGTCTAAGGCTTCAAACCCTTAGATCCTAGAACTCTGAATGTCAGATGTAGGGAAGCCACCCTTTATTTTTCCATGAATTCCCCCCCTTTATTTGTTGAGATTCAATAAGATGATGAGCTTACTAAAAATTAGTCACCTTCACTAAGTGGGTGCGTAGGCTATGTTAGCTCCCTGTAATTTCCAAGATTGGCAAATACAAAGTGCAGAGAGAACACTTGAACCACTTTGGGATTCTAGGATCTAGCCCTCCTGAATCCAGAGAGGGATCTCTCTAATAAGTGCAAAGATTGATTTATCTTTAAATCTTTTGGGTATGATATTAGGCTAGTTATTAAGAGCAAGGGTTTTTGTTTGTTTTGGATGGTTGAGCATGATTACTAGTTGAGTGGAAAGTCCTAAAATGAAAGAGTTTCAAAGGTGTGAAGTTGCAAGCAATCAAAATAAGCTTTGGCTAATAAAATAGATATAACGCTAGTTTTTAGTCCATTGGGCTATGGAGTCATAAAAGGGTTTAATTGTCCAAAAATTTCAAGAGTGGTCCAAGGGGCAAGTCATCTATATCACAAGATCTTTTAGATTAAATGATGGAATGGAGACAATAAAAGTGTTGAAGGGGTGGAAACAGACAATAATTTCAACTAGGATTTATCAGTTTGTTCAAACAAGGAAAGCCTTTTAAGTAACTATTTAAAACTAAACAAGGACAAGGCTAACCATAGACTTCTTCGATAAGTTCGTATTAAAGATTAATCAACAAACAAAAAATCCAGTAATCTGCATAATTAATTTCAGAAAGGATGAAAAAAGATAAGAGAAATGAAGTGCAGCCTCAAATCAGGAAAGATACTTTGAAATCTAAACTGCATTCAGCATACGCTTAGGGAAACTTTCACAATTACCTTTGGAGAAAGAAGCTAGAAAACAGGGCACACCATCACTTTTAAAGTCTATATTTACTGAGAAAATAATGAAAATAACATTTAAGAACAATGTTTAAAGTGAACAGTAGGACGAGGGAATGTCATCATTCCTAACTGCTTGAACTATATTAAATCATTCTTAAACAATTTGGAGGAAAACATTGAGATAAAGCTTATCAGTCAGAGAAGGGTACTGTAAACAGTAAATCCTAAGTCCATGCTTGTTGTTATTTATTAGAGAATAATGAGAAAAATTGCAAACATGAAAGAAAAACAATAACACAGAAAGAAGCACTTCACCAGTGATATAGACCAGGATCCCAATAATCAGCTTGTATATTGATGTCAATCCAATTACATTCTTCAAGTCCAATGTTTCAGTTCAAAAATCATCTTCACTTCTCAGCCTAACTTATTTGATCACAAACAGAGCTTCAAGAGCCTCTAAACACTATTTACATGTAGAAGTTTCAAGCACAAGTATATTTCAAAGTTCTACAACCAACCCTTTACAATGATCTCCTCAAGAAGATTTTATAGGAAAATGAGGAGGTAGAAAGAGAGAAAAGATCTATGGATTCAATTAATACAATTTTAATGCTTCTAGGCCTTCAAGGGGTTCAATGGAGAATTTTACAGATATTTCTCTGTATTAATGGGCTTTATATTAGGTATTAAGCTCGCTGGGGAGATTTTGTGACTTTAAGGCTCTGTGTCATCTTTTGTAATAACTTTGCTGATATTTTTCAATAAGTTCTTTTGGTCGAATTAACTGTTCAGCTGTATTGGGAAAATATCTTCTTTTTTTATCATAACTCGGCCTCCTTTGAATACTTTGAGGCTGCAGGTGGCATTAGGTAGTTGAGAGGAATCAATTAGCCTCTGATGTGGCAGTGGAGGCTTTCTCTGTATGATAGATATTTTTTATTTTCTTTCAACAATGTTAATTTGATTTGATTATGTGTGTTAGGCTTAATTCAGCCTAATTTCATATCTTCTTTTCTTCAATTGTGTTTAATTAAGTGGATTAGGCTTTTAATTGTCGATTTTAGCTGTAATCCACCCAAACTGTGTAAACCAACTTTAATTCTTCATTTATGGTTTGACTAGATCTTCATACTGATACTCTTTGTTTAATTTAATTCGTACTATGTCTTGTTGATGTGCAGGTGCTGCAGGGGCTTTATAGTGTTGCCAGCGTTCATGAGGCACCGACAAATATTGATGGGCAACCCTGTGGAACAATCTCTTTGATAAACAAAGGCGTGGGGGATCGTCATCCCCGGCCTTTGGTTTTCTTTTAATATAATGGAAAAACCAGTAATACCTGCACAAACCAAAAAAATTAGAAAATCCTGCGTATTTTTGGTTTAACTGATTTAGAGGTTTAGGTTTGGATCGTGACCGTTGGATGAATGCATCTAATGGTGTAGATTTGCTCGTGAGGGTCAAAAGGAGAGTAGTCGATTTAAGCGGTGGTGAGATTAAGTTAGGGTCGTTGATTTGTGTTGATCAATGGTTCAAACGGGTTGGGAAAATATAAAGCAATGGAGTCACTTTATAAAGAAATGAACGAAAATGCGAAGAAATGGGAAAAACCTTAATCGACAGCGAAAAAGGCAAAGAGGAAATTTGGGGTTTCTTGGAGGTTTGTAGGCCGTTGGATTAGATCTATCAACAAAGATTGATGGCCGAGATTGCTTTAAGAAATCCCTTGGAGAATGGCAGAGAGAAATGAGGAAATGCGAGATCAAACTGGGACCGTTGATCTACATAGATCAACGGCGGAGGTTGAACGCAATGAAACACAATGTAAAATGGGGAAAGCGGTTTTGGATGAGAAAACCACTGGTTTCGCGCTGCAAAAAGGTGGATAGGCGGTTTTCACTTTTCAGACGTGATATCCGTTTTAGGCCGACATGTGGCATTTCAAAATCGCCTATATCGCGTGATTTCTGAGAATTAACATTTAGGCTTAAATCTGCGCGAAAATGCATGCTGGCCATTAGATCTGGGGCGTTAGATCGAACGGCTGTGAGAGACCACGATATCAATAAGATGCGTGGGCAGTAGCAGGTGGGGCAGTTTTAATCTAAACCGTCCGAGCACAAGTATGAATGGTGGAGATCTGATCTGGAGAAGGGTAGGACCTAATGGAGTTGGGCCTACCAGGATGAATCTGGGCCATTGGATATTCAATATAGACGGTTAAGATTAATCTTTGGGGCTAATGAATAAAGATATGAGGTGAAGAAAGGGTCCAATGTGGGCCATTGATCTGCAGAGATCAACGGCTGATATTGGCCGAAAAAACATTACACAACAGGGTTCATGAATTTAACAAAGGTTGAGGGGTTCAATCTAGACCGTCGGATCTTGATGTATGAACAACCCAAATGCAATCGGAGGATTGCGATCGGCGGAGGCAAAAGACAGAAGAGCACCGATGCGATTGATTGTGGGCCATCGATATGAGGATCATATCAATGGTGGAGGATGAATCGGAGGAGGTCACAGGAGGGGGATGGGCTTTGGAATGGAGTAATGTGAGCTGTCAGATCTGGATCTGGCGGAGGAGATCGACGGATGAGAACCCATCAGGAGGAGACCAATCGGAGGTGGTGAATAAAATATTTAACTGCGACCAATGAAATCTCCGATGCGAGATCTAATGGTCGGGATTCGTTTAGAGAGTGAACCGGCGGAACCCTTTGAAACATATGAAAATCGAAAATTTTATGAAATACAAAGGATTTTTGTATCGGGCAGGGGTTTAGTTATATGTTTAAGTGCCCAATTGCGGGCTTTTGGGTTATATGAAAGAAAGAGGATAGGGGGTTTGTATCCAAAAGAGCCAATCGGAATCGGAACAAAGGTGAGGGCCTTTCAAACGCGCCATACAAAAATCTCTGATGTTAGATTTCATTGATCAATGGTCCTTTTCATTTAAAACATTGAACTGGCAGGTTTAGATAAAAACATAGGAAAAGTGGGTTTTTACAAATTACAAAGGTAACTTGTATCGGGAAAGGTTTATTTTAAAGCTTTAGTGCCCAATTGCGGGCTCTAGGTTTTATAAAGAACGCAAAAGCTTGGGGCTTACATACAAAGGAGCCAATGGGCATCGGGGGGGTTTTATAAAACAAAAGACTTGCACCCATTGAAAGTTTTCGATGCAATAAGTGCTCGAGACTACTAGCGCTTGGTTCTAATGCTAGGGTATATGGTGGGGAAGTGGTTTAGGGCTTAGCCCAAAGGGGCTTAGGCCTGTGGTAAAAAAGCTTATTTTTTATGATTTTTTCAAGAATTTTCAATGGATTTGGGGGTTTCGGTAAGGTTTAAAAATGAGTTTTAAACCTCATAAAAGGGGTTTTATGAAGGGAAGAAGGGAATACATGAAAAATAGAGGAATTTTATGGGAGTAAAGGGGATAAAAATGAAGGGATTTTTGAGTGAAAAGGGGAGGTAAAATGAGGGAAAAATGGATTTTTTTGCAACAGTATTTTATTCAGGAAAACAACATATTTTCAGAATTAAGAGGGAAACAACAGTGAAGATTAATCAAAAGATAAGATGTCTTCATAAGACTTCAAGAACTAACAATTTTTGCAATAAAACTTGTTTCTTGAAGGCTTCAAAAATGATTTAGCCACGATTTGATATGACAAATTTTATAGGTGGCTAACAGTGGCTCCACATGGGGATGGTGCCTTCTTGAAGGCATCAAGAACATTAGACTTGCATTATCTGGGGGCTGATCAGTGCCTTATCCATTGGGCTGCACTCTTCCTTAGTTGGATGATCTTCTTCTATTTTGAAAATGTTAGCAGCCATGAAAAACAATGGCATCTCTATCAAACCAAGCTTTCTACCTACCCAATCCTACTGATCTAACATTTTTTCTTCTTTCAGAGTGCACTTGGATTGGAAAACTCTTTTACAAAACTTTTATTCTTTTGAAAGAAAAAAACTAATCTAAGTCTACTGCTTATTTCTCCATGAACTTAGATTAAACAGTTGAGTTCATAAGCTTCTCTACCTAATCTACTATTCGTTAGGATTAAATAGTCTAACATATTTTATTCTCTAACTTCTAAAACAGAAATTTAAAAGCATTCAAGTCAGGATTGAACAGTCTAACTTGTTGCTGATGCTATGGCATAAAACAAGCTGCACATAGATAGTTATTTTGCAGAAAATTAAATCAAAAAAGGTGAAGGCTTAAGATCTGAATGTTTTCAGCACGACCTTCTCTTTTCTTCAGCTCTATTTTTGAGTTTATTCGAGCTGTTTTTTTCCTGGTTATCTGGTTCAAATTTTGGAGTTATTAGAACCATTTTACCTCTGTTTTTTACTCAAAAATTAAAACAAATGGGAGTCATTCTTCTTTTGGACACTTAGGTTCAGATTTTGAGCTTGTTTGAACCTTTATTTTCTAGCCTAATCTACCTAACTGATAAGCCAAGATTAAATTGTTTTTCAAATCGAATTCACTAACCTATCAGCAGTCAATTTAAAACTAATTAGTCATGATTAGGCTGTATGACTAACTAGAAGTGTGTTTTTCAGGATTGGCATTTGAGCTAGCACACTTTCAGATTTTTGTTTCTCTTTTTGGTATGGGGCTATACCTTTCTTGTTTTTACAATCTGCCCTCTTTTCTTTCTTCTACTATTTTTGTATTTTTGATATTTCTAACTTTGAATGCAATGATGGATGAAATATTTATAATAAGAAAAAAATATAAAAAAGGCTTCCAAATATGGTAGGATCAAGAGAAGTAATGTTTGAGCATCCTGCCATTGACAGGACCCCCAAACAGTTCAGCTCCATTCAACTCCTACAAGAAATAGGCATTGTTACCAGTAGCAGAATGAATGAGATAAGGTCCAAGACATAAGTTATCAAATTTCCCATGTTTTCCCTTGTCTTCTCTCCTTGAGTCCCACTTCAACACTTTGTCCCCAACATTGAAATTGTTGGCCTTTGTTCTTCTATCAAAATGCTTCTTGAAGCTCTCTTCCTTTTGTAATGCTCTGTTGTAGACCTCCTCTCTGGTTTGTTGAAGGTGAATGGTCTGATTTATTATTCTCATCATGTCATTGTCTTCACACTGCACCTCTTGAATCAACTTCATAACTGGCACAACAAGGCTGGTTGGAAAAATTGCATCTGTACCATACACAAGTTGGTAGGGTGAAATTCCAATAGATTTCTTAAGTGTTAATCTATCAGCCCATAGTGCATGTACTAGCTTTATGTGCCAAGACTTCTTTTTGTCCTCCAGCAACTTCTTGATTATGTTCACTGAATTCTTGTTTGAGGATTCTGCTAGCCCATTACCTTGAGGGTAATAAGCAGTGGAATGACCCAATGTAATCTAATATTTGTGACAGAATACAACCATCTTTTTGGATCCAAATTTTGCTGCATTATCAGTAATGATCTTCCTAGGATAGCCAAATCTAGAGAGGATATGAGTCTCCCTAAATTTGTTGATGACAGAGTCATTGGCTTGCCTAGAAGGGATGGCTTCTATCCATTTAGTAAAGTAGTCTGTAGCAGTGATAATCCATTTATGTTGGGAAGATGAAGGTGGATGGATTTCTCCTATGAATTCAAGTCCCCACTGTTGAAAAGGAGCTTCAACAGCGATTGGATGTAGAGGTAAGGGTAGAAAATTTCTTTTTCCTTCAAAAAGTTGGCATTTATGATAGGCAATGATCATTTTATGTACATCTAGAAAGAGGGTGGACCAGTAGTAACCAGCTCTAAGGATTTTGTTGGCTATTGTCTTCCAATATAGGTGGCCTCCACATTTTCCTTCATGGAACTCGTGCTTAACCTTCTCTGCATCATTCTCAGGCAAACATTTAAGCAATATCCCACTTTCATTTTTCCAATAAAGACATTTATATATAATGCAGTAGCTTACAACTTTTAACTTTAAAAACCTTGCCTTTGTTTTTGATAGACCGGGGGGTGTATTCAAATTAAGCAAAACATATAGAATATCAGCATACCAAGAAGAATTCATAAAATGATCTTCAACAATGGGAGTTGAGAATTCTTCTTGTTCATCTAAATCATTTATCATATTAATATCAAGAACTTAAAAATTGGATTCAACCATTAATCTAGCTAGACCTTGGCCTTTGATGAGTTTAGTGGGCTTGATTTCTAAATCATATTCAAGTATCACAGCTATCCACTTACCTCTCTTACCATCTGGGTCCTGTGTTAGAATTTCTTTCAAAACTAAATTTGGGAAAAAGGCAATGATGTGGGAGTGAAAAATGTATACTCTGAAGTATTTTAAAGCTTTGACCAAGGAAAAATCTTGATTTTCCATGATGTTATATTTCAAAGGAGGATCTCTTAATTCCTTGCTAAAGAATGCAATAGGCTGCTCTTGTCCTTGTGGATTTTTCTGCAATAAGATAGCAGCTATTGTATGTTCTGATGCAAATGAAAAAATATAAAAATATTTTGAAAAATTAGGAATGATTAGGATTGGTGTTTTGGTTAACACTTTTTTCACCAGCTCAAAGAAATTCTTTTCTTCCAAGGTCCATTTAACTCCTTGCTCCTTATTCAACATGTTTGTAATGTTTCTAAGGAGCTCAGCTAAGTTGGGTATGAACCTTCTCAAGAAATTAATCTTTCAAATGAAAGATTAGAGTTCCTTGATGTTTCGAGGATGAGAGATTTGCAATATGGCCTCAATCCTCTTTGGATCTATCTTAATTCCCTCTTCTGAAATGATGTGCCCAAGAAGTTTACCTTCTTGGAGACCAAATAGTGTTTTCTTTGTGTTTAAAGATATCCCAAACTTTCTTCATTTCTTGAATACTTTCCTCAAATGTTCTAAGTGCTCTTCATCTGTCTTAGAAAAAATAGTGACATCATCAAGGTAAATAATGATGAAGTAGCCTAACTCTTCCGAAAATGAAATGTCCATGGCTCTCTGAAAAGTAGCACCAGCATTCATTAAACCAAAGGGAATTTTCACATACATGAAAGTGCCCCAAGGTGTAGTAAAAGTTGTCTTTAATTGATCATCAGGATGTACTAAAATCTGATTGTACCCTAATTAGCCATCTAGCAAAGAAATTATTTTAGAACCAACTACCCTTTGTAAAATGTGGTCCATCTTTTTTTTTTAGACAACAACAGATAATTTTGATTAAAGGGCGACAAACCAGCTGCTGCAGGCTGTTACAGGGCAGATTTGACTGCAGATACTTATCGAAATCTAGCGAATGGAGTTTCTGTTCTCACTACAGGGATTGGGAATTCCAATGGGAGAGATTCGATTGATGGACAGAACAGCGGGAGGAACTACCCAGAAAATGCAGTAGGGAGCATGATCGTGCGCTGAAGAATGAACTTGAGGCACCTCATGATTTCCATCTGACATCACATGCTGATCCTTAGCCTTGCTTCTTAAAATTCCAGAGGATGAATCATCTCTCTTGCTGACAATGCTTACAGAACCCAAATGATGCACAGCCCTGGTATTTCTGCAGAGGCTTCTGGAGCCGTCTTCGAGATTCATCTGGAGCCTGCTTAGAAGATGAGAAAAAGGGACAGCAGAGAGGACTAATAGAGGACGGGGGTCGATTTTGGAAGGAGTCTGAACTGAAAGAGCTTTTGAGGCAGCGTCCATGACCCTAAGCGACAGATTGCTAGTGATGTGCCAATCTCGGAGGGCTAAAGGATGGATAGCAAAGGGAAACAGAGGAAAGCTTAAAGATACTGATAGCCAGGTTGCAGGGAGATTAAGGGATGATGCATACTGAATCGACATTTTTAACAGACAACGACCTCCTACAACGAAGAGAGCCATGGTTGGCTTCCAAGTCCGCCTGAGAGTTCAAATTTCTTAGAATGTGATAGAAAGAGATTTTATAGAATCTAGGCAGGAGAAGCCTGATTTTTTTGAGAACATGGGCTAAATGAGCCTGAGCAGGGTTCTTATGAGAATTAAAATCTTGAATAATCAACCTAGAGTCTCCAAAGACAGATAAAGAAAGGAATTTTTTCTTGAGCGCCAAGTTAAGACCCTGCCACAGAGCCAGAGCTTCCGCTCTGTTGTTAGATTCAATGCCTAGACCCCAAGAAAACCGCACCACGGAAGAACCACCAGGACTCAGGATAACTCCACCACCACCTGCAGCACCAGGGTTACCTTTAGAGGCCCCGTCGAAAAAAAGACAGTGGTCATCCAGGGTAGATCGCCACTTAATGAACTCATGTTCATCCAGTCGGATTTCCCAGTGAGAATGAGCAATTGTAGAAGGGATGGGGCTGTTCTTTTGGATTGAAACGATCTCAGTAAGCCAAATATTCTCCTCACTGTCCAGAGCCATTTCATTTCTAATATCAGTGTTGGATTATAAAACCTCACCCACGAGAGCCCTGATTTTAGAGATAACACTGGCAGGATTGCAACTCTCATCCCTGAAAATTCGATTGTTCCTCTCCAGCCACAATTTCCAGCATATGAACTTGGGGATCCACATCCAGCCAGTCTTAAGGAGGCCTTTTTTGGAGAGGCAGAACGGAGATAAAGTTGCCCAGCTGCGAAGAAGATTTGGTATATTTCCTGGAAGCTCAACTTTGTCAGGTCCAAGCATTAGGGCACCTCTCCAAACTTCTTGAGCAAAGGGGCAGGTTAACAACAGGTGATTAGCTGTTTCTTCATCCAACACATAGAGAGGGCACCTGGATGGCCCTTCCATACCACGCCTTCGGAGATTATCTCTAGTGAGGATACTGTTATGTGCCAGCTTCCAGCAGAAGAAGTCAACTTTGGGAAGAGAGGGGAAGGCCCAAATGAATTTCCATTGGGTTGGATCTGGAGGAACATTTGGGATGGCCATCAAACTTTTGTAGCCTTCAAAAAATGAATAAGAACCTGATAGCAAGCCCCACCCACGTTTATCCTTAGTGGTATATTTTGTTGGAGATTTACCTTGGAGCAAGTCCAGCAATAACATGGCTTCTCCTTCCAGCCCCTAAGGAATTTCCCCTAGATTCCAACTATCCCAAAGACCATCTGCCCAATTGGAGATGTCCCAAAGAGTGTTCAAGTTGCAGGCTTGAAGCCAAGCTTTAATATTAACCAGTTCCGCCATCCAGCCCAGAGGCTGATCACCTAGGATCGGATCATCCCAAATTCTAACATTTTTCCCATTACCTAGGATCCAGTAAAGCTTTTGGTTGAAGTGCTCCAAAGCTCAGAGATAGAGTTTGAAGACCAGGGAACCTTTGGTTGTTCTTGGGGGCTGATCCAGACACATCAACCGCTGCCCATGAAAATATTTTTTCCACATAACACTTTTGCTCCAACTAGATTTGCTCAAGACGATATTCCAAAGGATCTTGGAGCCCAAAGCAAGCTTTTTGGCAGCCATATCATGCATTTTGAGACCTCCTTCCAATAAAGGATTCTTAAGAGTGTCCCAGTTAACTAAATGTAGCCTTCACTTATTATTTTTCCCCCCCTTCCCACAAAAATCTTCTTAGGAGACCATCCATTTTGCTGATGAAGGTTTTAGGGGCTAGAAGAATGGAATGCTGATATAAAGGCAGACTAATAAGAATAGAGTTTATAAGGATTACTTTCCCAGTATTGTTCAACCAAGAGGCTCCCCAAGCTTGAATTCTGAGCTTTAGCTTGTCTAGTAGGGGCATCCAATGGGCTACTTTAGGATTATATTTGAAGATAGGGATCCCCAAATATTTAAATGACTCCCAGTTACTGGTTCCTTCCATTTCTAAAAGCCTATCTATGTCTGTTAATTCCTTGATTGAGCAATTACAACCAGTTTATCTTGCTGCCCGAGACCACCCTATAGATGTCGAGCTCCGTCTTGAAGGACCTTGCAGATTTTATGCTAGCTCCTCCAAGCAGTAAAGTATCATCCGTGAACTGGGCATGGTTTATGTATTTGGTGTTGTGAGCCATTCTAACGCTAGGCAGAGATTGGATCTGTTGACAATTGGCAAGCTGGAAGCTGAGCACAGATGCTTGGATGGCATAAAGGAGCAGGGACAAAGGGCAACCTTGTCTTAGGCCCCTAGAGGCTTGGAAGAAGTCGGAAGAACGACCATTAACCAAAGGCGCAATCCAAGGGGTGGCAATACAGGCTTTCACCCAGTTTATGAGGGAAGCAGAGAAGCCCAGATTCTTCATCACAGCAAACAAGAATTCATGTCTCACCCTGTCAAATGCATTGGCCAAGTCGAGCTTAATCACCATACCTTTCTCATTGTGGTGAAAGATTGAGTGGACTACTTCTTGCACCAGCACAATATTGTCCAGAATCTTTCTCCCTTTAATGAAACCTCCTTGATTTTCAGGAATGATGTCTGGTAGAATTTTCTTGAGGTGAGAGGCAATGATTTTGGTGACTAGCTTATAACTGGTATTGCATAAAGAGATGGGCCAGAACCTGCTGAAATCGGAGGCTCCTTTCTCTTTCGGGATCAAGGCCAGGAAGGACGAGTTTATGCTACCTCCAATCTTGACACAAGTCTACGATTTCGGGACCATTCTCAGGAGATATTTGTCGATAGTGGCCCAAAAAGCTTGATAGAATATTACTGTGAACCCATCAGGGCCAGGAGCTTTATCTGGCTCCATGCAATCCAATGCCTTTTTAAGTTCATTCATGCTAATCGGAGCAGTCAGCATGGAATTATCAGAATATTGAACATAGAGAGGGATTAGATCAAGAGGGTAGACATGCGGATCAATAGGAGGATCATCAGGGGCAGAGTATAGATATTTGAAGAAGGAGTGGGATGCTCTCTTTATGCCTTCAAAATCTTTAACCACCGAGTTTTGATAGTGAATTTCATTTACAGATTTGAAATGCTTGCAAGCTTCAGCTTGCTTACGGAAGAAGCTTGTATTTTTGTCACCAGCATGTAACCAAATATTTCTGGACTTCTGTCTCCAGAACTCTTCTTCTTCCCTACTTGCTCTATGGAACTCTTTTTGCAGTTCAACTTCTTTTTGAATGAGGCTTTGAGTGACCTCAGAATTCTCCATTGCTAATTGGTGGCCAGCAAGGCTGTCAAGAGCCTCCTTTCTTCTAGATGAGGGGGTTTTCAATCTTTTAGCCCACTCCTTGAGCCCACGTTTTAGACCCCTCAATTTTTCTTCCCACACAAAGAATGGAGAACCCTGGACATGCCGGTTCCAGGCCTCAGAGACCACATCCTGGAAACCATCCTGCTGAATCCACAGAGGGCTGAACTGGAAAGGAATGGGGCCCAGGTTCCTGTCCATGGAGAGCTCAAGCAGAATGGGTTTATGATCAGAAGTATAGTTTGGCAAAATTTTTGAGACGGCCATAAGACTAATAGTCAAGAAAGAGTATTGGACAAGGAATTTGTCCAAGCGAGCAGCAATATGGTTGGGGCCTATCCGTTTATTGGACCAGGTGAATTTTCCTGATGTGGGCTTGATATCCTCCAGATCCCAACCCAACATAATATCTTCAACCCATTCTCTAGCTGGGTCCCTGACCAGGGAGCCACCCTTTTTTTCCTCTACAGCTAGTGTAACATTCAGATCTCCAGCAATAATAATATTTTCTGGCTTGTGCAAAAGAAGATAGGATTGGAGTGAGTCCCAACAAATTTTTTTCTCAACTGGCAAAACCGGAGCATATAGATTGAACATACTTACTTGATGGCCAGATTCTTTGTTATGGTCCATCTTAGGTAAAGGGTAGTTGTCTTTTAATGAAGCTTTGTTTAAGTCTCTAAAGTCTATACAAAGCCTAATCTCTCCTGTTTTCTTCCTAACTGACACCAGATTAGACACCCATTCAGAATATCTAATAGGGACAATAATACCAGCTTCATACATTTTATTGATCTCCTTCTCGACCAAAGGTAATTGAACAGGGTTTATTCTGCGCAGCTTTTGTTTAAATGGCTTTTGTTTTTCCTTGAGAGGTATCTTGTGCTGAATTATTTTAAAGTCATAGGATTTCAGATCCTCATAACTCCACGCAAAAACATTAGAAAATTATTTAAATAGCTCTATGTATTTGAGTTTGATGTGAGCTGGTAAAGTCTTAGACAGTTTGATCATTTTCAGTTTTAATTCACTTCCTATGTTACACTCTTCAACTTCAATCTTGACAGGCTCCAGTTTTGGTTTTTTGGCCACATCATTGAAATCAAACAACTCTTCTAAAGGGGCCAGACCTTTTGGAAAACTCTAATTGTTAGACTGCAGAGTGTCTAAATCTTCTGTTTCTAGCTCTGCAATCATTTCTGTTGTGTTTTCAAGTTTGTTAGACAGTAGATTTATATTAGCAACCTAAGGAGAGTTTTGTTCTTCATCAAGTAGATTTTCTTCACTAGGACAGTCTGATTCATAGTCTGAATCCGAACTTGGTATTTCAAATTCATTTGTGGACTACAGGAAGTCTTATATTTGTTTGTATCCATCAAACACTTGCCAATATTTCTCGTTATCAGGAATAGTTGGTCTGAATTTAATTTGAGTTGTACATTGTTTAGTTTCATAAGGCGTTAGGCACATTCTAGTAGCAAAAGCCAAACTGTGGGTCATGATATTCTTTCTTCTTGGGACAAAACTCAGTTGGGATTCCTCAAAAGTTTTCAATAAATCCACGACGTCATTTTGATAGGCTCTAAGTCTGGGGTGATTAGCGTTGTATTCCCCATTCACTTGCCTAATAATTAACTCTGAATCCCCATGCACTTGTATTCTTTTAGCTCCTAATGTCTTCAAAAAATGTAAGCCTAAAAGAAGGGATTCATACTCTGCTATGTTATTCAAACATTGAAAGTTTAATCTATAGGAATGGCCTTCCGTGTGGTTGTTCTCAGTGTTGCGTATCCAGACTCCTGCACCAACTTTTTTCCTAGTGCAAGACCCATCAAAGTTCATACTCCACAGAGGATTAGTTTCAGGTTTAGTAATTTGGTTACTATCCTCTTCAACTAATGTGCTTTCGGATTGTTCTTGAATATCAGCACTTTGTTGAATTTGTTTTAACTCCTCAGGTTTTTCATTGAGTTGAGGACTGATTTCTTGACTCTCAAGATTTAACAGCAAAGGATGAATGATTTGTAGCTCAAGACCTGTGTTTTGTTTTCTATAGTTTTCAGGCTCAGAAAATTGTTTCGACAATTTTGTCTTGTCTTCCTCCTCCTCTCTATCTACCATTAATTCAGTCAAGGTCACTTGTTCACTAAATGTTTCATCATTGAAAAGAATAAATGAGTCAAGGCCTGTGTTTACAGAATAAAGAGGAGAGTTCTGTAGTCTCTCTTGGCTCGTTACCATGTACTGCATATGGAACTCCCTGTAAAGTCTTCTAGTCTGATTGAAAATAGGGATGGTCACATATGTCATGTCCATCTGCATCGTTCCTTGTAACTTAGCTCCCCAAGACCTAGATAACAACATACCATACTTTGGGGGTACATCAGCCACTACAATATCCATCACTAAACATTTGGCTGGGATTTGTGCTAAGTTAACATAGAGGTCTTTGATTAATCCTAAAAATTTTACTCTATTTGAGTCAAAGGAGTAAAGATCCTTATAAGGTCTGGTGATTTCAAGGCCTAGGCTCTCCATTATAGCTTTCGGCATTAAATTGTGAGAGGCCCCAGAATCATGCATAGCATTATGTAAAATCTTGTCATGAACATTTAAACTTACATAAAAAGGAGGAATTGGTCCCTCTTGATATCTACCCTTAATCTTAGGACCAAATATGAGTTATGGATGGTCATCGTTAAGATTGAAAATGTCCTTATTCTCTTCTATGTTTAAAGCCTTCAAAATTTGGGATCTATATACATTTTGGGCAGCTAGTTCAGTGAGAGGAACAAAGATTTTGATTCTGGAAATTTCCTGCTCCAAACTAAAAGGCATCTGATTCTTTGAAGTGCTTGTTTTAGCCTTATTAACTACCATTCTATTAGCAAAATCAGTTTGTTGATTTCCTCTATTTACATTTGTTATAATTGTTTTAACAAGAGCACTAGCTGAGATACTAGTACTGCTAAGATCTGCACTTTGTTTTTCAGTACTTTGAGTGCTTTTCTCTTTGTTCTTATCATAATTTACAGCTATTGTTTTGTCTTTTTTTTTTGCAGTCTAGGGTTTATTCACAGTGCTGCTTTGTATAGATTTTTCAGAGGTTTTGTTGTTGGGGGTTTCCTGCTTCTTTTTACTTATAAGGTCATATTCCTTTGTGGTTTCTATGATGACATTTTCCATTTCTTGATAGTAATATTCATCTTCTGGTCTCTTGTCATCATCGAGTGTATACAGAACTTGTTTTCTATTGTAATGAACTTCAAAGTCATCATTATCTACTCCCAACATATTGATATTGTCTTCCTCTGTTTGATCTATGGTGTCTTCAACCTCACTTACATAGTTTTGATGAAAAGGAGGAGTGATCTGTTGATCATCCTCCCTTGGTCTATTTTGGGGCTGGTTTCTCCTAAAATTCTGATTTTGGTTCTGATTTCTGTTTTGAGGAGATGTTTGGTTTTGACTTTCTTGTGCTCTCTCAAGTATGCTCATCTTTTTCATCATCTCCTGCATCATTCTTTCCATCTTTGAGCTGGATGTGGAAGGTGTATATTCCTCTCTAAAGGACACTTTCTTTTCATTCTTCATTCTTGCTCTTTTCTCCATTAAGTTAACTTCCACAGCAAGAGCTCCTTTTTGCATATCTTCGAGGGTTAAAGGATCTCTCTCTCTCTCAGATGATAGGCCATTTCAGGATCGAATCCTTCAGGAAACTTGTTTAAAGCTGAGCCTTGTGGAGGTTTTAAATCTGGGGGAAGGGCATCGTAAACACTACTAAATCTACTGCAGTAAGCTTGTACACTCTCCCTAACGTTTCTCTGGAGATTCTTGTAATCAGAAAGTATTTGAAGAGGGTTTTTTCTCACTTCCCTCTTGTTTAAGAATATCTGATGGAAAGCTTGGGGATCATTAATACTGTCAGGGGTTAAGCCTTTGAACCATTTTCTTACTTCTCCCCCTAAACTCTGAGAAAATAAGCTAATTTTGACAGATTCATCATCAATTTCATTTATGTCAAAGTATTCATTCATTTTATCCACATGTTGTGAAGTAGTAATTGCATTACTGGCATCATACAATGGTATCTTGGACTGATAGTCTTGTGGAAGATTGACTAAGGGTAAAGGAAGGGAGCATACCATGTTGCCATGATAGGAGGTGGAGGTGGATTTACAAGAGGTGGATTAACAAGAGGGAATGTGGGCTGGAATGGAGTGGTTTGGACAGTGGATGTATGAAGAACAGATGTGGATGGAACAACACTAGATTGTTGAGATGATCTTGGATAAGAGACACCTAAATTGTGAAGGAAATGTAAATCAGGTTGTGTTGTCTCTCTACTACCTGGATGTTCACTTGTCTTTGCGGATGAAAGTGAATACTCTGAATCTAGCTGATCCAAATCATCAAGCGACCTAGTTCTAAATGGATTTCTTAAGTCTACTTGTGATTGTTGTAGAGTTGCAAGATTTTCAGGAACTGAATTAGCTCTAAAGGGTGATTTGAAAACAGTTGAAGATTTGATCTTAGGTGACTTCCTAAGTATACTTTTAGGGTTATCAACTATCTCAGGAGGGTTTGGGTTAGGATAGGCTCTAGTATGAATTTTTCTAGGAGCCACTATGTTGTGTTTTTCAGACCCAACTAAAAAAGAAAAGTTTAACCAAATATGACAATCTGTAAGGGGAAAACTGATCTTTTAAATAAGAAAAATTTAATCCTAAAGCCTTCTAACTGAGTTTAAATGATGTTACAATGATAATGGGTCTTCCCAGTGGAGTCTTAAGGTATGTTTAGGATTGTGGAGTCACCAGGTGGAAATTTTTAGCTCTTTTGGAGGTAAAAGGTTTTTATGGTCCACCACCATGTTTATTGAATACCAATCTGAAATATTTTTGGGTTTTTCTGAGTTATTTCAGTCCTGCAGGTTCTAAGAGTGTTCTAAATATGTTTCAACACTTAGCTATGGTGATGAGACAAAGAGAGTTTACTCTTATAGCTAAGCTAGCTGATCCTTCAAGGTTTGATAAGTTCTTATGAGAATCCTAAGGTTTCCTTAGTTTTTCACTAATTCAAATAGGTTTTATCATGATTACCATTTGCTTGGTAGTGCTTGAAGAAGCTGCTTTTACTCACTAAATACTGAGTCTTTTGCCAAAAAATTTATGCCTGGAGGGTTAACTGGCTAACAGAACATATTTTTTTAAATCAAGAGGTTTCCTGAGGTCCCAAAAGTATCTAGGGTGAAGTTTGCTCAGAAAGTTCCTAGTGGAGTCGCCAGAAATGTTAGCTCCCTGTAATTTGTAAGATTGGAAAATAAAAGCTACAGAGACAGCACTTTAACGACTTTGGGATTCTAGGATCTAGCCCTCCTGAATCTAGAGAGGGATCTCTCTAATAAGTGCAAAGATTGATTTATATTTAAAGCTTTTGGGTATGATATTAGGCTAGTTATTAAGAGCAAGGGTTTTTGTTTGTTTTGGATGGCTCAGCATCATTATTAGTTCAGTGGAAAGTCCTAAAATGAAAGATTTTCGAAGGTGTGAAGTTGCAAGCAATCAGAATGAGCTTTGGCTGATAAGATAGATATAACGTTGGTTTTTAGTCCATTGGGCTTAATTGTGCAGCAATTTCAAGAGTGGTACAGGGGCAAGTCATCTATATCACAAGATATTTGAGATTAAATGATGGAATGGAGACAATAAAAGTGTTGAAGGGGTGAAAATAGACAATAATTTCAACTAAGATTTATCAGTCTGTCCAAACAAGGAAAGCCTTTTAAGTAACTATTTAAAACTAAACAAGGACAAGGCTAACCATATAATTCTTGGATAAGTTCGTATTAAAGCTGACTCAACAGAAAAACAATCCAGTAAACTGCATAATTACTTTCAGAAAGGATGAAAACAGATAAGAGAAAGGAAGTGCAGCTTCAGATCAGGAAAGATACTTTTAAATCTAAACTGCTTTCAGCATACACTTAGGGAAACTTTCACAATTACCTTTGGAGAAAGAAGCAAGAAAACAGGGCACACCATCACTTTTCTAGTCTATCTTTACTGAGAAAATAATGAAAATAACATTTAAGAACAATGTTTAAAGTGAACAGTAGGACGAGGGAACACCAGCGTTCCTAACTTCTTGAACTGTATTAAATCATTCTTAAATACACAATTTGGAGGAAAACATTGAGATAAAGCTTATCAGCCAGAGAAGGGTACAGTAAATAATAAATCCTAACTCCATGCTTGTTGTTCTTTATCAGAGAATAATGAAAAAAAATGGCATACATGAAAGAAAAACAATAACACAGAAAGAAGCACTTCACCAGTGATATAGACCAGGATCCCACTAATCAGCTTGTATATTGATGTCAATCCAGTTACATTCTTCAAGTCCAATGTTTTAGTTCAGCAATCATCTTCACTTCTCAGCTTAACTTATTTGATCACAAAAAAAGCTTCAAGAGCCTCTGAAAACTATTTACATGTAGAATTTTCAAGCACAAGTATATTTCAAAGTTCTACAACCAACCCTTTACGATGAGCTCCTCAAGACGATTTTATAGGGAAATGAGGAGGTCGAAAGAGAGAAAATATCTATGGGTTCAATTAATACAATTTTAATGTTTCTTGACCTTTGAGGGGCTCACTGGAGAAGTTTACAGATATTTCTCTGTATTAATTAGCTTTACATTAAGTATTAAGCTCGAAGGGGAGATTTTGTTGAATTTAAGGCTCTGTGTCATCTTTTGTAATAACTTTGCTGATATTTTACAATAAGGTCTTTTGGTCGAATTAACTGTTCAGCTATATTGGGAAAATATCTTCCATTCTGATCATAACTTGGCCTCCTTTGAATGCTTTGAGGCTGCTTATGGCATTAGGTAGCTGAGAGGAATCAATTAGCCTCTGATGTGGCAGTGGAGGCTTTCTCTGTATGATAGATATTTTTTATTTTCTTTAAACATTGTTAATTTGATTTGATTCTGTGTGTTGGGCTAAATTCGGCCTAATTTCCTATCTTTTGTTCTTCAACTATGTTTAATTAAGTGGATTAGGCTTTTAATTGTCGATTTTATCCGTAATCCACCCAAACTGTGTAAACCAAGTTTAATTGTTCATTTCTGGTTTGACTGGATCTTCATACTGATACTCTTTGTTTAATTTAATTCTTACTGTGTCTTGTTGATGTGAAGGTGTTGCAAGGGATTTATAGTGTTGCCAGCATTCATGAGGCACCGACAAATGTTGATGGGCAACCCTGTGGAACAATCTCTTTGATAAAAAAAGGTGTGGGGGATCATCATCCCCGGCCTTTGGTTTTCTTTTAATATAATGGAAAAATCAATAATACCTGCACAAACCAAAAAAATTAGAAAATCCTGCGTATTTTTGGTTTAACCGCTTCAGATATTTAGGTTTGGATCGTGACCGTTGGATGAATGCATCCAACGATGGAGATTTTCTCGCAAGAGTCAAAAGGAGAGCGGTCAATTTAAGCAGTGGTGAGATTAAGTTAGGGCCGTTGATTTGTGTTGATCAACGGTCGAAATGGGTCAGGAAAATATAAAGCAAAGGAGTCACTTTATAAAGAAATGAATGAAAATGCAAAGAAATGGGCAAAACCTTAATCGACAGCGAAAAAGGAAAAGAGGAAATTTGGGGTTTCTTGGAGCTTTGTAGGCCGCCGGATTAGATCAGTCAACAAAGATCGAAGGCCAAGATTGCTTTAAGAAATCCCTTGGATAATGGTGGAGGGTGATGAAGAAATGTGAGATCAAACTGGGACTGTTGATCTGTAGAGATCAATGGCGGAGGTTGAACGCGATGAAACACAATGTAAAATGGGGAAAGTGGTTTTGGATGAAAAAACCACAGGTTTCGTGCTGCAAAAAGGAGGATAGGCAGTTTTCACTTTTCGGACGCGATATGCATTTTAGGCGGACATGTGGCATTTCAAAACCACCTATATCACGTGATTTCTAAGAATTAATGTTCAAGCTTAAATCTACACGAAAATGCGTGCTGGCCGTTAGATCTGGGGCATCAGATCGGATGGATGTGAGAGAGTGCGATATCAATAAGATGTGCGGGCAGTAGCGGGTGGGGTTGTTTTAATCTGGACCTTCTGCTCACAAGTATGAATGGTGGAGATCTGATCTGGAGAAGGGTAGGACCCAATGGAGTTGGGCCTACCGGGATGAATCTGGGCCATTGGATCTTCAATATAGACAGTCAAGATTAGTCTTTGGGGCTAATGAATAAAGATATGAGGCGGAGAAAGGGGTCAGTGTGGGCAGATCAACGGCTGATATTGGCCAAAAAAACATTACACAGTGGGGTTCACAAATTTAAAAAAGGTTGAGGGGTTCAATCTGGACCATTGAATCTTGATGCATGGACGGCCCAAATGCAATCAAAGGATTGCGATTGACGGAGGAAAAAGACAGAAGAGAAGTAATGCAATTGATTGTGGGCCGTCTATCTAAGGATCAGATCGACAGTGGAGGATGAATCAGAGGAGGTCACAGGTAGGGGATGGGCTTTAGGATGGAGTAATGTGAGCCGTTGGATCTGGATCTAGCGGATGAGATCAACAGTTGAGAACCCATCAGGAGGAGACCAATCGGAGGTGGTGAATAAAATATTTAACCGTGACCAATGAAATATCCGATGCGAGATTTGGCCGATCGTTGATTGGTTTAAGATCAACGGTCAGTATTCGTTTAGAGAGTGAACCAGTGGAACCCTTTGAAACATATGAAAATAAATTTTTTTATGAAATACAAAGGATTTTTGTATCGAGGAGGGGTTTATTTATAAGTTTAAGCGCCTGATTGCAGGCTCTTGGGTTATATGAAGGAAAGAGGATAGGGGGTTTATATCCAAAAGAGCTAATCGGAATCATAACAAAGGTGACGGCCTTTCAAACGTGCCCGACAAAAATCTCTGATGTGAGATTTCATTGATCGTCGATCAACTTTAGATCAACGGTCCTTTTCATTTAAAACATTGAACCGACAGGTTTAGATAAAAACATAGGAAAAGTGGGTTTTTACAAAATACAAAGGGAATTTTGTATCGAGAAAGGTTTATTTTCAAGGTTTAGCACCCGATTGCGGGCTCTAGGTTTTATAAAGAACGCAAAAGCTCGGGGCTTACATACAAAGGAGCCAATCAGCATTGGGGGGTTTTATAAGACAACATACTTGCGCCCATCAAAAGTTTCTGATGCGATAAGTGCTTGGGACTACTAGCACCAGGGTATATGGTTGGGAAGTGGTTTAGGGCTTAGCCCAAAGGGGCTTAGGCCTATAGTAAAAAAGCTTTTTTATGATTTTTTCAAGGATTTTCAATGGATTTTGGGGTTTCGGTAAGGTTTAAAAATGAGTTTTAAACCTCATAAAAGGGGTTTTATGAAGGGAAGAAGGGAATACATGAAAAATAGAGGAATTTTATGGGAGTGAAGGGGTTAAAAATGAAGGGATTTCTGAGTGAAAAGGGGAGGTAAAATGAGGGAAAAATGTATTTTATTGCAGCAATCTTTTATTCAGGAAAACAATAGATTTTCATAATTAAGAGGGAAAAAACAGTGAAGATTAATCAAAATATAAGATGTCTTCATAAGACTTCAAGAACTAACAATTTTTGCAATAAAACTTTTTTCTTGAAGGCTTCAAAAATGATTCAGCCACCATTTGATATGACAAATTTTATAGGTGGCTAACAGGCTATTTTTAGGTGTAAGTCTATTTTTAGGCTATGTCTATTTTTAGACATGGGGATCATATTTCAGAAGTTGCAGGATGATATTTGTGGATGGTTGGTCAAGTTGGAAAAATAGATGAAATTATATTTTTAGAATATTGGGCGAAGTCTATTTATATATCGTCGATCTAAAAATAGAAGTGTCGATTATTATTAGCTCTTAATGATAATCAAACGCTAAATATCAACTTATTCTCTTGGAGCACTTTATTTTAGTATACAGATTTGGAAAATTAGTGGGTTGAAGGAATTACGCAATTCCTAGGGTTTATTGATGGGTCATGCATGGAGGACTCAGTTAGAACTAAAGTGGCAAAGTTATGATAGCGTTGGAAGAGTAGTTCATGGAGTTGTTATTCAGTTTAACTCAGTTAATGGAGTTAAACTCAATTGAGGTAGTTGTATCTAGTCTAACTGAATGATACACTAGTGAGAGTGGAGTGAATTAATTAGTTAAATAATTCACAAATAATAACTAATTAATAAACTAAAAAAATACAACAGTTAACTACAGTGCATGTAAGTCCCAGTGGAGACCCAATGGAGAGATAGGTGGAAGCGCAAGATGGACTATCCGTTGTGACTATAATGATGCATTGATTGCACCACACACACATTGGAGTTGCCAATGAGGATTGCGCAGTGCAAAAAAAGTAGATTCAAATTCATTCAAGGGTCTCCTTCAGCGGGGATTGCATAGTGGAGGCAGGCTATCAGGTGGCAAGAAATCAGTGCATGGATTTGCAGATTTCTTCCGATTAGTGTGTGGCGATTGATTGTACTGAGAGCTTGATGTACTAAGCTTTGTATGAGATTGTTACATGATCTCCATGATACATAATATATGATAGTTTTGGTTTTTAGCTTCAGGCTTTCCCGTTAAACAACTATGTTATGTGCTATTGTTTTTATTTCTTCATGTGTTTGCAATTGATTTTAATTTCCGCAAAAGATTAGTAGTGGAAGGATTTTGTATTTAGCAAGAAGATAAATATTTTTAGATCAGGAGAATATGGATATATACGTGCATATAGTATATAATTTCTACATGGTATCAGAGGAGTGTTAATTCTCGAAGATTGCAATTGTGAAGAATTGTTGAGTTTGTGTTGGTGGACAATTCGAATTTGTTACAGAAAATTCTTGGTGTGACAGTTGAGTATACATTGAAATGTCTTTCAATGGGTTGCGATTGGAGTATGCCCTTGAAGGCAGATCGAATTACATATCCTGGAAGGATAGGATGGAGGCGGTGCTGGAGGATAATGGACTGAAGGAGTTCATCGATAGCGATGTTCCTAAGACGGGATCTAGCGATGCTGCATTACTTGATGCATGGAAAAAGAAGATAGCAAAGACAAGAAGAATTATGTTGGAAGCTGTGAAGGACCATATTGTGTCTAGCCTTCACAAGAAAGCCACTCCATTTGCAATGCGTAAGGCTTTGACAGATTTGTTCCAAAGCAGCAGCGAATAGAGGAATTTGGCGCTGAAAGATAAGCTTAGAAAAATAAAAATGGAGAAGGGTGACAATATTCCAAAATATCTCACGAAGTTTGTCTACTATAGGGATGAACTAGGAAGTGTGGGGATTACCGTTGATGATGAAAAATTTGTGAGCTTGGCTCTCATTAGGCTCCCAAAGAGTTGGCATAGCTACGAAGACTCTATCAATGGACGGGAGAAACTGCCAGGTTGGGAGCGACTTTGGTCGAATCTTGTGCAGGAGGAGATAAGGCGAAGTACCAGGGATGGCTCTTCATCGAAGAATGAAGATGAAGAGAATTTCACATTGGCTGCCAAAGCAAGGAAAGGAAAGGGGAATAAATTTCCTTCAAAATTTGAAGCTAAAGGCAAGAAGCAGGATTTTTCCAAGTTGAAGTGTTTTCACTGTCACGAACATGGGCATTTCTCCACTAACTGCCCATGGAAGAAGAAGAACAAGAAGGTTGTTGTAGCTGCAACTGGAGAGGCCTTAGCCTCACAATTTGAACTTGATTTCTCTTTGATCGCATGCTTTTTTTCAAGCTCAATGGGATCGGTGTGGTATCTTGATAGTGGTGTGTCTTTCGATATGAAGGGAGACAAGGAGTTGTTTAGTGACTTGGAGGAGAAGGACCTCCAAATTCATATAGAGATGGGCAACGATGGTCGATACAGTGCGACTGGAATTGAGACCATTACCATTGAGAGGGAGTCAGGTAATCCATTTCTGTTGAAAGATTTTATGTATGTTCTGGGTCTGAAGAATAACTTGGTCTCGGTCGCAATGTTGGAAGACAAAGGTTATGACATTATTTTTAGTGATGGAAAATATTTCTTGCAACATAAAACAATGTGTCAAACCAAGAGGATAGGGATTCGAGTTAATAATCTCTACAAGTTGGAGGTAGAGGGCTGTGCTGCAATTATGGGCAAAGCAGAAAAAGTGGTGAGCTGGGATGAGGGAAAATTATGGCACAGGAGATTGGGCCATCTTCACCATGGCGCTTTGAGGATTTTGCAACAGATTTATATTGGACTTCCCACAGGTACTCTTGCGCAGTCAGATCAGTGTAAGGGATGTACTATGGGTAAGTTTGTGACGACCACCTTTCATGAGAAGGAGAACCGTGCTTTGGTGATCCTTGAGAGAATTCACACAAACATGTGTGGACCTTTCTCGGTTTCTTCAATAGCAAAACACAGGTATTATGTTATATTTTTTGATGACTATTCTCGTAGATGTTGGATCTTGTTCATGAATAAGAAGAGTGAAACATTCTCAAAGTTCTGTGAGTTTAAAGAATTGGTGGAGAAGGAGTCGGGGAAGCAAGTGAAGGCTCTACGGAGCGATAATGGTGGTGAATATATCTAGGGTGAATTCAAAGACTTCTTTAGCAAAGAAGGAATTCGAAGAGAACTCATAATGCCTCATAACCCACAGCAGAATGGGGTCGCGGAGAGGAATAACAGAACCATCATGGGTATTGCACGAGCTATGCGGAATTACCACGGCCTACCGATGCATTTGTGGGTGGAAGCATGCAACACTGTAGTTTATTTGCAAAACCATTGTCCTTATTATTACACCATTTTTTGGTCATCTAACCTATTATCATTAGATGGACCCAAGTACACCATGTAAGACCAGTTTTACCCTAAGTAAAACTGCTTTCACTATGTTAAAACAGGAAACCCCAAAAGGAAATATTAAACAAACCTATATTTGTTTGATTTTCCTCATGGAATAATTAACTAAACCATAATTTAATTATTATTCCCAGTCATGTTTAACCCAAAAACAAAGAAATTAATTAGATAAACCTTTATTTATCTTATTATTTTCTAGGAATAATTATTTAAATCTTATTTAGATAATATTCCTCGTTAAATATGACCAAATCACCCACAAATAATTAAATAAATCATTATTTATTTAATTATCTTTCAACCACTTCCTTAAATAATTAAATAAATCATTATTTATTTGATTATCTTCTAACCACTTCCTTTAAAAGATAAATAAATCATTTATTTATTTATTTTTGACAAATTAAGGGATTTGACCCAAGTCAAATACCTTTTCCCTCCAACAAATATAATAAAATATTCCATAAAAAGTGGATCTAGATCTGGTTAACCCATGCACAAAGATCTAGAATGACCCAATATTTTGTTATAAATAGGAGGGTTTTTCCTACCATTCTTCACCTTTTGTTGCCTATTAGATCACTCTGGATCTATACACTTGGTCACTATTTTCTACCATTTGTTGTGTGAGCTCCCTTTGAGTTCTATTCTTTGTGTGGGTTTTCTACACCAACAAGAGAGAAAAATTTTAGATCTGAAGTGCTGAGGACTTCCAAGAACCCATCCCACTGACGAGAATTGGATACACCTTCTTATTTTC
Organism: Pinus albicaulis; assembly: GCA_034641835.2. NCBI lineage: Eukaryota > Viridiplantae > Streptophyta > Pinopsida > Pinales > Pinaceae > Pinus > Pinus albicaulis. The sequence goes on from CM076579.1 coordinate 1,001,872,211, forward strand.
CTCCCAGGTGCCCCATTGATATAAAAATTCTTTCAAAAATTGTTCTTGTCTTGTCTATTGGTATATGGAGCAAACCCTTATTCTTTCTGCTTAATGTCTTTCCATGCATAGATCTGGTTTTTGCAGCTCTTTTATGTCTAACTAACCGCAGATCTGAAGATATTGGCAGCCATTTTTGTTTTTAGGGCTATTAGTTATGCGTAGCTAAAGTGGTCCTTTTTCGTACACTTCAACAAAGGATTCATACTAACAAATGGCGACTCCACACGGGTTTTAAATTACGACCACTGTCGTTTTTCATATTCCTGCATATCAAGCTACTTCAGACCCTAGGGTTTCTTTTCAGCTGTTTATTTTTCCTATTTTTATGTTTTTTTTCTCACATAAAACCCTAAAACCTTCAAATTTCTAACTTCCGTGTGTTTCTGGCCCTATTGCGCATGTGACAGACATCAGCCGCAACTAAGACGACAACTTTTGCGAAAATCTGCCGCCAAGACAACCGGAGTTGGGGGTCGCACTTTTTAGCCCCTAAACTGTGACCTGGACCCCTAGGTCACACTTTTTGGCCCAAAAACTGCGACCTGGGTAGCGGAAAACAACCCAAAAACTGCTACCTGAGCGAAAAAACAGGTCAAATTTTTTTTTTTGGAATTTTTCTGAAATTTTTCTGGGTTTTGTCTGAACCTCTGTCAGGGTTGTCTGACCTTCGTCTCCACCCGTTTAGACCTATTATTGCTCTTTTTTACTCAACTAAGTGGGAATCTAGCCCCCTAGGGCTTCAGTACCCTCTACTTTTTGTGGAAGAGTTTTAGCTACTGTAAGTGTCTAAATTTTCAGAGTTTCAGCCTTCCCTTTTTCAGACCTGATACCTCATCCTCCGATCCCTTTAAATCAGCCTTCCTTCCTTTCAAATCACCTCTTGTCGTTTTTTTTGGACCTCTCTTTAGGACCTCCTCCCTGTCCTTTCTTCTTTTTGCTGATTTCTTCCCTTTTTTCCAGCCACCTTGCCTCTGTCTCTTGGTTGTGATCTGCACCTCTTTTCAGCAGCTTTACCCCTTTAGATCCCTGTCCCTTTTGACCCTAGATCTATTGGCCTCTTTTTAGTGTGTTTTGATTAGATTAGTTTTGAGAGTCCCGCCTTTTTGGGTTAGATTGATGCATGTTTGCTGTTAAATGTTCTGTTATTTCAGCATTATATACTGTTCTCTGCAGATTTCTTTTCAGTTACGCAGCACACTTTTTCTTTCTCTCAAAACGAAAAGGGTTTAAAAATTAAAATTAACGCACATCACACACTGACCCTAAGTGAAGAAGCGCCTGGTTAACACTGCCTGGCAAAGACTCTAAAATCAATTGTCACTGCACCTTGTCTGCCCTTGACCTTTCTTGATTCTGTCCCTTTCTGCCCTTGTCGGTTTCCTTCTTCCTGTCATCATTGCGCCCCCAAGGCGCCTTTCCCGGAGACTTCTTGGCCTTCATCCTCAGTTTCCGGTTGGTCGACCTGCTCCGCCCCGCCGTCGTCGAGCCAGTCCTCCTTCGAGTCCGCACTCCGACTCCTCTCCTGATTCATCGGGTTCTCCTTTTCCTTCTGGTTCTCCCCCTGTCACCTTCACTATGTCTGGTCCAGGGCCTCACGCTAGCAGTGCTCCCGGCCCTAATGCCGGAACTACTACTAGCGGAACTGCCACAGGAACTACCTTGGCTGCACCCGTGCTCCCCTTCTTGGCAGGCCTCAGCCTCCCCGATTTGGACCGGTTGACAAACGACCCTATACACCATGATGCTAGTTGGCCTGCTATGCCGACAAAGCTCCCTTCCGACATCCCAAAGTTTGAAGGCCGTGCTGGAGAAGATCCTTCCAATCATGTTCGATCTTTCCACATGTGGTGTTCATCTACGTCCATTACCGATGACTCTGTTCGTCTTAAATTGTTCCAAGCACGCTTACAGGCGAAGCTTCTAAGTGGTATGTTGATCAGCCCACTTCCTCCCATACCACCTTTGCAACTCTTGCTCGGACTTTTTTATCTTACTTCCAGCTTCCCCTTCGTTATGACACTAGTATCGAACTCTTGACTTCCTTCAAGCAAACCTATTCGACCCGCCTTTCTACCCATGTCTAGGAATGGCGAAGAAGACGGAGCCTATGCCAATCTCCTCCCTTCGAAGACCGTGTCTACATGGACTGGTTCCTTAGATCTCTCTTGTCCCCTATCAGGAAAGATGTCACATCGCATTTTCCTCAAACCGAAGAAGATGCCCTCCAAATGGCGTTAAAGTATGACCTGATCTACGCTCAGACAGGTTATGATCCTACTGTCCTACCTGATCTCCCCAAACCCGGTGATGCCCATACACCGGGGGCACCTCATGCCGCCGACAGTATCGTTGGATCTATCTCTCATCCATCCGCTCAACCTCTCATGAGCTATGGTTTTCCTGGGGGAGGGGGCACCACTCCCTGCACTTCTCCCCCTCCCGGTAGCACGCATCCAGGATACTGCATGCCTCATCCTTTTGCCCAACCTCCTGCTTACCTGAATGTTGCCCAACATAACCATTACCCTCATCCGCAGCCTGGTGCGCCAGCTCCTCCAGCATATGCGCTTTCGCCTCCCTTGCCTTCTCAACCCCTGCAACAGCCGTCACCGCCCCCTCAAGAGCCGGTGGATGCACAGCAGGGATTCATGGCTACCCAACCACCTAACGGACAGGTGGCCACTCCACCTTCCCCTTCTAGTTCCTCCAATTACCAGATTCTCATGATGAACTCTAATACACCTCTAACCGTCGACCTTAACCTTCAAACTCGGTCTCACCAGTACCCCACGCCTCTTGCTCAGTCTGCCCCTGAGTCCCCTTCTTCCGGTTCTACAGAGCCTCTTTCGACAACCAATGGTCGCTTACATATCCCTCAACCAAAAGTTGAGGTCCATACCAAGATTCCTAAAGGACCGTTACGTCGAAATGCTGCTTTTGGTCGAGCTGCTCATTCGTATAGCATAGTAGATGATTTGGCGCAATCTCCTGCTGCCATTTCCACACTGGAACTCCTCCAGTCGTGCCCTTCCCAAAAGAAGGCTCTACTATCTGCCGTGGGCACTGTAGATCCTGCTGATGACCAAATGATTGTTTTCGACGCCTCTCAATTGGACCATCCTCCTCTTCCTGCTTCCGTCGCCTTCCAAATCCCAGTCAAAATCTGGAACGCCAACGTTTCCCGGTGTATAATTGATGAGGGGGCATCAACCTGTGTGATGTCCGCTTCGGTTTGGAAGCAACTCGGATCTCCTGAGCTGGCCCCTTCCACGATCACCCTTCGAGCCATGCCTCCCAGCCCATAGGCCTGTTTCGTAATTGTCCTATCACCCTCGCCGGTAAGACTGTTTGCGTTGATGTTGAAGTCATCGACACCCCGCTAGATTACAGCATTCTATTGGGGCGAAGCTACACCTATGCTATGTCTGCTGTCCCATCCGTGGTTTTTCGCAAGATGTCTTTCCCCCATAATGGAAAGATAGTCACCATTGACCAGTTGACATATCATGAGCCAAAATCTCAGACCTCACCTGAGACGACCATCTCTTCTGTAGCCAACAAGCAAACCGTCGATTCCTTGACCAGTGTCTCCCCCGGCGTTTACAAAGATTCCTCCCTGCTTGGAACTTTCCCTAACCTTCCCCCTCCTCCTATCACTGATCCCAGCTTATCGAATGTTTGCATGATGCAATCGTCTCATGCTGCCCGTAAGCGGCCTGCCTCGGCTAGTCAGCAACCTCCCCCTCGCCCTCCACAACCTGCTCCTAGCCATTCATTTCAGCTAGCCGGACCTCCTCCTTCTGGCCCTCCCCCTACAGGTGGTATCCCTGAACCCCTTTATCCTCCTAGATCGGTTCCCCCTAGCCTTAACCATCTCGGAGCCATCCCTCCTGGTCATTACCCTGCTGGGCAGATACCGTTCCTAGCTCCCCCACCAGGAGTGTACACGGTACCGGTCATGGCCACCCTCTCTCGTCCTAACTTGACCCTTGGGATTCCCGTCTGGTACCATGATCCTCCAGCCGCAACCCCGCCTGGTCAACCCAAACCTTATATTGCTTTGACCCCGGGTCAACCGGCCCCCATGCCTTCTCCCGCTACATCAGTGCCTCAGTCACCTCAACAGGAACCACCTCCTGTTGCGACCGCTTCGGGTAAGAATGGCAAAGCTCGCAAGGGGGCATCAAAGGACAAGGCTGCCTCGACAAACCCTGCTCCTCCTCAGCCTCCAAAGCATACCATCCAGTGTGCTTTGTGTGATGTTGTCGGTCACGCCTCCCATACCTGTCCTGCATTGCTTCATCTCAAGCCCATGGTTAATGTCACGTTCCATGAGTCCGTGGTCCCAGAAGCCTCTGTTCCTTCCGCGACCGCGGCCAAGAACCCCAAGACTATTCACACCAACCACCCCTGTGCTTTGTGTGATCTCCATGGCCATTACACCCATCTTTGTCCCCGCCTCGAGGACTTTCGCACCTCTATCGCCGCGGTCCACCAATTCGAGGCCAAGCGCAATGAGTCCACCTCTCCCCTATTTGCGCATTCTGCTTCAGCAGAACTACCAGATATGACTGCTCCCATTGACATTCCCCCTCCTGATGTTGAGATGACGGAGCCTTCGTCCAGCATTTTCTACCTATCATCATCCATGAGACCCTTGGGGAACATTCCATCTAAATCCTCCCCTGTTGTTTCGCTTGACCTTCCTTCAGCGATCATCTTGGGCTCAACATCGGTAGATCATTTATCTACTTACTCTTCGGTCACCCCTTGTGATGATGCGCATGTGAACCTCTCTTCTCATGATGATGATTCCGGTCACTTCACCACGTCAGGTGGTCTTTCTTCCACCAGTCACCCCATCTTCTATCGTGATGACGACATTATGGAAAAAATCCCCACCCCTGACGTTATCTATTCCCCCTTACATCGAACCCATGCGTTCACACCACATCCACCTTGTGGCCATTACATTGAAACCCACTGTTTGGGTAAGGGGGCACCCCCATTTGAGAGACCAAGAGAAACAATTCTCCACCACTCTCCTAGTGGATCTGGTTGTGTTGACTTTAGTCCCAGTATTCTTCCACATTTCGAAGAACCTCTAGAGTCCCATATCACTTCAGATCACTCTAGGGATGATACCCCTTATCATTCCCTCATCTTACATCAACAACCCAGTCTCTTAGACATTATTGTTGACCAACCTATAGCTTTTCTACAAGAGCATCAATTCATTATCTCCAAATCCTCTTTTTGGGATAGTGACACCAGGTATGCCAACTCGAAAACTTAAAGTCCATTTGATCCCTATATGCAGTACCAAAAGAGATTGGTAATCCTCCATTTCCTTTCTCACATTGCATAACCATAACGAGAAAAAATGGCACACCACATCATTTAAATGTGTTTAGATTCCCCTTTTTTCTAAATACATTTTGGCATGACCACACCATGCTCGGGGGCACCTATGCCCCTCAACCATAACCCTCCTCACCTCGTTTTTGGAGAGGAGGCTGTCTTACCAATCGAGTGTGACATCCCTTCCCTTCATCTGGCTGTTGAACTTCTCCCTGACACCCAACCTCTAGAACAACGACTTATCATGCCTGAGCATGCCTCTGAAGACCGCTGTGTTGCATTGCAAACCATGGAAGCGGCCAAGAAATGCACCAAAGCTCAATATGACCGAAAGGTCCAGCCTCAAAGGCAAACTTGTTCTAGTATGTGACCAAGCCCATGATGTCCTTGGTCATGGGAAGTTTGACTCATTATGGCTAGTCCCTTACGTTATCAGTAAGGGTCTTGGTAAGGGGGCATACCTTTTAGAGGACTTCGAAGGCAATCTTCTTCCTAATCCTCGCAATGCACTCTATCTTAAGAAATATTACCCTTAGCATTTCCCTTCTGAGATGCGTGTTTTATGTTCTTTTAGATAGCCAACATATTTTTTGTAATTTCATCCTTCGCCAGGAGCTATTTTGTCCAAGAAGGATCACTTCACCTCTCCTTCAAATCGAACTTCCTCACTTACAACACTTGTACTTGGGGCACCATTTTTCCTCCTTACTTGTCTTTGTTCGTGTCGATTTTCGTCATGAGTTACCATCTTGTACTCAAGTTTTCATGGTCCCCCATTGGGCCTTTTCATGGTCCCCCATTGATCGTACACTTCGACAAAGGATTCATACTAACACTTATAGAGTACTTGGCATGAGTACACTTGAAGAAAATTTTACTCGTAAGAAGCCTGATATTTCTCATTTGAAAATTTTTGGCTCATCTGTTTACATTCATGTGATAAAGGATGCTAGGAAGAAGCTGGAGCCGACTGCAGAAGTTGGGATATTTGTGGGGTACACAGAAACACCCCATAATTATCATGTGTATTTGCCAGACAGTCGGATGACTGTGGTGCGACAGGATATAAAATTCAATGATGTGAAAGCCATGAAGTTGTCGCTTGAGAGGGAGCTACACTTGCATGTAGAGGAGGAACTTCTTGTTCCCAAAGATGAGCCTCTAGATGTCGGTCAGCCACAAGAGGAGATTCATGGAGTGGAGGAGTCCACTCATGCAGAAAAAAATATCAGACAAGGCAGAAAGCGTATCATAGAAGCTGAGAGACTGAAGCTTGATGTAGCACAGAATGTAGGAGTCCCTACATCACAGTGCAGATAGAGACAGTCACCTGACCAATTTACTGGATACATGGCTCTCATGAGTAAGTGTATCGTGACAGAGCCATCTTCTTTTGAAGAAGCAGTGCAGGAGCCCACATGGGTAGATGCCATCGTGGAGGAGTATGACTCCATTTTCAGAAACAGTGCTTGGGAGATTTTCCCAAGGCCGGTGGGTAAATCAGTTGTAGGATCAAGATGGATCTACAAGGTAAAGCAAGTTGTTGATGGGAGTGTCGAGAAGTATAAGGAAAGATTTGTTTCTCGGGACTTCTCACAGATCGAGGGGATTGATTATAAAGAAACCTTTGCACCTGTCGCATGGTATTCTTCCATAAGGACCATCCTTTCTCTATCAATGCAGATGGGTTGGCACATTCATCAGATGGATGTAAAGATTGTGTTCCTTAATGGGATCATTGAGGAAGAAGTGTACATTGAGCAGCCTGAAGGATTTGAGCTCTTCAACAGTGAGTCACGTGTGTGCAGGCTCAGAAGAGCATTGTATGGGCTGAAACAAGCACCTTGTGCTTGCTACACATGAATCGATAACTATTTCACTGGATTTGGCTTCACTAAGAGTGAGGCGGATGCAAACCTATAAAAAATTGTGGTGGAGGGTAAGCTTTTAATCATTGTTCTTTATGTTGATGATTTAATACTAATGAGTGATGAGCATTTGATACACTCATGCAAGGAAGATCTTGCAAAGGAGTTTGACATGAAGGATTTGGGCCTCCTTCATTATTTCCTTGGATTGGAAATATGGTAGTGGGAAGGTGAAATGTTTATGTCTCAAGGAAAGTATGCCTGAGAGATAATGGAGAAGTTTCACATGTAAGGCTGTAAGCCTATCAACACTCCTCTTCCAAGAAATTGGAAGAAATAGGATGCTACATCGACAGAGGTAGTGGATACCACTGTTTATCGATAGTTGGTGGGTTCGCTCATGTATTTATTGAATAAAAGACCGGACATATGCTACGCGGTGAACCAACTTTCACAAGAGATGGTTAAGCCTACCAAGCTCTTTTGGAAGGCAGGCAAGCATGTCCTGAGGTATCTTAGGGGCACATCTAAGTATGGATTATGGTACATACAGGTGGATGAGGTGAACTTTCATGGCTTCACAGATGCAGATTGGATAGGTAGCCCAACAGACAGAAAGAGCACATCAGGAGGGGTTTTCAGTATCAGATCTACAACAGTTTCTTGGTATAGCAGGAAACAAAGATCCGCGCCACTCAGTTTAGCGGAAATAGAATATATGGCAGCAAGTCAAGCTGCATGTAAGGCTATCTAGATGAGGAAGATCCTGGTAGGTTTGTTTAGCTCACATTTAGATCCTCTAGTAATACATTGTGATAATCATAGTTGCATTAAACTCTTGATTAATCCTGTGTTTCATCATAGATTTAAAAATATTGATATCCAGTATCATCATATCATAGATTGTGTCCAACGGAAGACCATGTTGCTTCAGTACATTCCTACGGAAGATTAGGATGCAGATATTCTGACGAAGGTGTTCGGTAGGATCAAATTCGAATACCATAGAGGCAAGATTGGGGTGAAGGATAATCCCTATCTTGTTGAGAGGGAGCATTGAGATTCAACAAGATGATGAGCTTAGTGAAAATCATTCACCTTCACTAAGTGGGCCTGCAGGCTATTTTTAGGTGTAAGTCTATTTTTAGACATGGTGATCATATTTCAAAAGTTACAAGATGCTATTTGCGGATGGTTAGTCAAGTTGGAAAAATATATGAAATTCTATTTTTAGAATATTGGGCGAAGTCTATTTATAGATCGTCGATCTAAAAATAGTGTCGATTATTATTAACTATTAATAATAATCAGACTCTAAATATCAACTTATTCTCCTAGAGCACTTTATTTCAGTATACAGATTTGGAAAATCAGTGGGTTGAAGGAATTACGCAATTCCTAGGGTTTGATGGTGGTTCATGCATGGAGGACTCATTTCGAACTGAAGTGGAAAATTTATGACAGAGTTGGAAGAGAAGTTCATGGAGTTGTTATTTAGTTTAACTCAGTTAATGGAGTTAAACTCAGTTGAGCTAGTTGTATCTAGTCTAACTGAATGATACACTAGTCAGAGTGGAGTGAATTAATTAGTTAATTAATTCAAAAATAATAACTCATTAATCAACTGAACAAATACAACAGTTAACTACAATGTATATCGGTTCCAGTGGAGACCTAGTGGAGAGATAGGTGAAAGAGCAAGATGGATTATCTGTTCTGACTATAGTGATGCATTGATTGCACCACACACACATTGGAGTTGCCAATGAGGATTGCGCAGTGCAAGCAAGGTAGATTCGAATTCATTCAGGGGTCTTCTTTAGCAGGGATTGTGTAGTGGAGGCAGGCTATCAGGTGGCAAGAAATCAGTGCATGGATTTGCATATTTCTTCTTATTAGTGTGTGACGATTGATTGTACTGAGAGCTTGATGTACTAAGCTTTGTATGAGATTGTTACATGATGTCCATGATACATAAAATATTATAGTTGGGTTTTTCAGCTTCAGGCTTTCCCATTAAACAACTGTGTTATGTGCGATTGTTTTTATTACTTCATGTGTTTGCAATTGGTTTTAATTTCCGCAAAATATTAACAGTGGAAGGGTTTTGTATTTAGCAAGAAGATAAATATTGTTAGATCAGGAGAATCTGGATATATACATGCATGTTGTATATAATTTCTACATTATTCAATGTTTATCTCAACATGTGAACCTGGAACAAGCCTTAATTTATGTGCACAAGAAGATTAGGGAAGCAAACCTAACCTGAGATGATGTGTTCTGGCGAGGGCCCCATCAGGCTCTTGGCCTTCAAGCCATTATATTTGCAGAGAAGTGGTGTGGAACACTACTCACCGCTAATTCCATGGATGAATTTACATTGGGTGAAATAATGGAAGTGAAGCCATGGTTCTGATGATAGAAACCTATCGCTACCCACTACCCATTGTTGTGTATTTTTTCATGTGATACCAGCATGTTATTGGAGATTCAGTCCAACTTAGCCACGATTCTAATGCAAAACCATAATCACCACCCATATCCCATTATCGAGCATATTATTTTTGACATATAATGGAATGAGAAGTGGTGAGATGGTGGCTGATATGATGTGGTCTATGGAATCTCTAAAACTCAAAACTTTGGACTCAAATGCTTACAATTGGGAAAACCCCACAAACTCAAGGTCCCACGATGATGTGGGTTCATAATACGTCGACATGGTAGTGCCATAAGGGCTACACATGGATGCCATATGGTATTTTTGTTATGACATGGATGCCATGTTGCATTTAAATGGTGGTGTGGATTAATTGAATGGTAAAATTTAAAATGGGAATAAATTTTAATTTTTGAGTTATATTTAGATCAAATATATATCATCAACAAGCTCTAAATGAGTTGAGCACAATTTTAATATAACAATTTAAATTTTCAAGATTTGAAGAAACAAATTTTTTTCAATCCCATCTTCATAATGACCACAGAGGCACATTAATTATAAAGTAACACCTACCATGGCCTAACAAGCTTTAAGGGGATGGGAGGGAGCATCACATAATACACAAGTATAGTCATTTATGCCTACATAAAGTAAATGGATAACTCTTTACCACTTCCTAAATTTCCCTTACCGATATTCCCTCTTTCTAGTGCTTCACGTCAATATGCACATCCAAATAGTAGATTTATTATTTGTGACCTAACTCAAGTGGATGGATCTCCCATTAGTTCCCTTAGTTATCACCAATCAAGCCTAGACCTACATTCTATTTTCCAATATTAGGTCTTCAGGCTCATAGTCATTTTTCGTTTACACACATTTCAAGCCTTTCCTCTCCAATCATTGCAATACTCTTTTTCCTCAAATTCCAGAACTAAAGTGTTATCTTCATGTAAGAGGGGTCTGGGCTTCCCTTATTGGGTTATGGAGTTGACCCAGGATACCAAGAGGTACACGTATTATGATTGGGTAGATCTAGTACCCTTCGCACACCACCCAACCCACATCCTCTCAAAAACACTTTTGGAAATTGATAAGTCAACAACAACATAATGGGTTAGGGAGGATTGAAAACTTCCCAATATAACTTATAGTATTCCTATGAAAATTTTCCTTCCATGCATTAGGATATGTTAATTTTTCATACTAGGTTCAAATTTCACCTTGGACAACTCAAATGAGAGAGATTATGATTCCATTTAACTCCTCTTTTAGAGAGGACCAAAATCAACCTAAATATCACCTCATTTGGACAAGAAGAAGTTATATTTTTAATTTATGAACCCTCTCATGTACATTGGATTAGATTGGCCCTATACACATGTACAATTAGACAGTTTGGCCTTAACTCCAAGTGGACCCTCATGGAAGCCTATCAATACAAGAGTCCTCGAGCTCATTTTCACATCATTAACCAACATTATTTTATTCTCTTCTATTGTTTGGCTAGAAAAATTCTAATGAAGGAAGTTCGTGCAAGGATGAAAAATTACAGATATGAGACGTGTAAATGTCTAGGGTTTCTGATTTCTAGTCACATGCACATCATTAGGAAAATTTGACTACAGTCACTCATACATATTGTTTCTTAGTGCGACTGGGAAAACCCAATCTCTCACATAATATCCTAAAGGGAGAAAATAGGGTTTTGACGCGATTCTGGGATGTTTAGTCCCTAGTCGCTCACTTGAAATACCTCATAGAGCGATTAGGAAGATTTAGTTGCTTATGCAACTACCTAGATGGTGTGACTAGGCCTGAGACATGTCCAGGTAGATTTATCCTCAATCACTCAATTTTCGGTCTTCAGGGAGCGACTGGAAAATTTATAGTTGCTTACATACAGTGTCTCAGGGAGCGACCTGGAAGCTATAGTTGCTCGCAAAATATCTTTATGAGAGCGACTAGGATTTTGAGCTAGGGTTTGATAGTTGACAACAAATGTGTGAGGGTTGGAATATTTCTCTCTAGTACATTGTTTCTAAAAATCCGTTTTTTATTTGTATTGGGTATATATTTGTTTAAAGAGTATGTATTGGGTCCATTGTACCCTCTACTTAAACATTTTATGACAATCTAATAAGAAGAATATTTGAAAGGTTTTTACACCTAGTGGGTTTTTTCCCTGGTCTTTGACCAATATTGTGTCTCTTGTGGTTGTGCTATTGTCCCCTTTGTCATTGCATATATTTTTCTATCTACAGTTGCTATTTATGATTAGAAAAATTGCTTATAATTGGATGCATTACTTAATAAAGAATTGAATTGGGTTGAAGTAATTGAAACAACATAGAACAAATTGAAAACAACTAACATGGTATCAGAGCTTAGGTGAAGGACAAGCCTAAAAGTATACATGCATTTAAGCCATCTACCTTGGAAAGTTGAAAGAACTTATCTAGTCAAAGTTAAGATGTCTTCCTCTACTTTCAAGGAGCATGAAAAATTGGGTGACTCATCAAACTTTGTTGTATGGAAAGTTATATTGGATATCATAGCAGATAAAAATGATATGTTGGAATACATTCAAGGAAGAATTCCCAAGCCTCTAGAAAATGCTTCTCCTCCCCTCAAAAACAAGTACAATAAAGGTGAGTCCAAAGCAAAGAAAATTATAGATGATGGTTTACAAGATCATTTACTGGCATATGTTGGGAATATAAGGAAGTCTAAAGACATGTATGATAAGATAGTTGGTATGTATAAAATCAAGAATTTGAATGAGATCGTCACTTTGAAATATAAACTCAAATATATCAATATGAAAAAAGGAGAAGTTGTACAATCCTATATGATGAGGATATCTCACCTTAGAGATCAATTGCAAAGAGTTTGGGAAAATGTACCTGATAGGGAATTAGTGATTGTGACACTTTGAGCTCCCCCTCCTATTTAGGAAACCTTCATTACCACGATAAGAAACAACAATGTTCTCCCGTCATTTGATGAAATTAATGGAAATATTACTCAAGAAGAATCAAGGAGGGTATCAAGAGGAAGAATTCAAAAGCATGAAGAGGGAGAGCCCGTTGCATATATCACTCATGAAAAAAATAAGAAGAAAGGGAAATGAGGTCCATCAATAAAGCCTCCTATTCAAAATAAAAATAAAAAAAGAAGGAATGATAGAACATTATATCATATTTAATTCCATAATTGTCACAAGAAGGGCCATTATGCACAAGATTGTCCTGAGAAGAGAAAATTACCACGTTACAACACTAGAAGAAACAAAAAATAAAAATAATGAAAGAAGAAAATATGATCAAAGAAATAACTGTGATAGAAGATATGAAATAAGTAGAAGAGATACCTCAAGCGGCCATGAATAAGATCATCCTCCTCAAAAGAAGTCAATATCTCCCAAGTATGAAAGTAATGATGTAAATAAATATGAATACATTCTTATTTCTGCCCTTGCTAGTACTTATCCTATGGATTCATGGGATACTTGGTTGGTTTATAGTAGGGCCACTCACCATTTATCTAGATATAAGTAAGTCCTCTCTAATCTAGTAGAGAGGGAGACTAAGCTGAAGATCATTTTTGGAGACAACTCAACTCATCCTGTGAAAGGTTTTGGGTCCGTCAAATCTCATTTTAATTCGAGGGAATCAGTTCTAATGCATGATGTTATGTATGTGCTGGGATTAATGAAGAATTTGGTATATATATCCACATTAGAATATAAAGGGATGAGGATTTCCTTCATCAAGGGAAACGTTTTGACTTGGCCTGTTGGTTCACCTATGACAAATGAATTCACATTAGGATAAATATTTGAAGGACTCTATAGAGTCACTGGAAACCCACTTAAGTATTGGTTCATAATACCAATCACCTGAGTGATTTATGGCACTGAAAATTGGCTCATCGACATTATGATTCTCTTTTCAAATTGAATAAATTCGTCTCAGGTATTCCTGATGTTCAAGATTATTTTGATGGAGTATTTCCAAGATGTGCAAGTGGAAAGAAAACAAGGGGACCATTCCCCTCTAGTGAGGACAAGACAAATGACATCCTCCATCTCATTCATTTTGATATATGTGGTCCAATGCCTAAAAATTATATTGGTGGTCATCTTTAATACATCACTGTCATTGATGACTTCTCAAGAAAGACGTGGATATACTACTTGAATTACAAGGATGAATCTTTTGAAATGTTCAAGGAATTCAAAGCTTTGATCGGAAAATAAAACAGGGGAGAGAATCAAAGCGTTCAGGTTTGACAATGGAGGGGAATACATGTAAAACAAGTTCATATAATTTCTAAGAAATAAGGGATCAAGAAGGAAACAATTGTTCCATATACACTCGAACAAAATGGATTAGTGGAAATGAAGAACATGTCTATATTGGAAGTTTCCTATGCCATTCTCCCTTGTGCCATGTTCCATGATCAAAATGTGCTAAAGATCCTTTACGGAGAAGCTACACATGTTGTTGTTTATGTTAAAAACAAAGTGCCTCATCAAGCATTAGAAAACAAGACCCCCGAAGAAATGTTCATAGGTGTCAAGCTCGACATTATCCATATTAGTATATTTGGATTCCCCATATATTTCCATGTGCCAAAGGACAAAAGGAACAACTTGGAAGCTACAGGAAGAAAAGGTATTTTTATTAGTTATTGTGAAAATTATAAAGCATATAAAATATATATTTTTTTGGTCCAAGGAAGGTTGAAACTAGCAGGGATGTAACATTTGATGAAGATGTTTATCTTGAAAAATCAAGAGATCTTTCTCCTCCTCCTCTTCATAAGAAGAGGAATGATGTCAGGGATATTCTAGATGGTCCTTCTATGCCCAGCTCTAAAACTGGTATTATTGATGATCCTATGGAGCATATGGATCCCTTATATCTTCCTCCAAGTAAATCTCCTACTAGGAAGAGACCACTTTGGCTCTGTGACACTCTATAGGATGCTAAAATACATGTTCGCATTCAAAGATCATTTAGAGAAAGGAAGAAACCATGCAGGTATCAAGGATATGTTGCATCCATGAGCACTACGATTCATGTTGAACCTTCCACTTTTGAGGAAGCCATGAAAGATCAATTTTGGAAAGATGATATGGCTGAGGAATATGAATCGATTATGAAGAATGATGTATGGGAATTTGTGCTGAGACCAAAGGGGGAATCTGTGGTGACTTCAAAGTGGCTATTCAAGATTAAGCATGGAGTTGATGGTATCAGGCAAGGTTTTTGGCTCTAGGATTCTCACAGAAAGAGGGATAAGACTATGATGATATATTTGCACCCATGGCTCGATACAAAACCATATGTTCAATAGTATCCCTTTACACAAGTCATGGATGAACTATTCATTAGATGGACGTAAATATCACATTCCTCCATGGAATGTTACAGGAAGAAGTGTATGTTGAAAAACCATAGGGATTTGAAGTAGAGGATCAAAGAACACATGTTTGTAGGTTGAATAAGGCATTGTATGGTCTGAAGCAAGCCCTCGGAGCTTGGTACGCCCACATAGACAGTTATTTGATGAAACTAGGATTTACAAGAAGCAATGCATATCCCAATCTCTACTTCAAGGTAGTCCAAGGTATGCCATTTATTTTGGTTTTTTATTTTGAAGATCTATTTTTAACAGGTAGTGAGCCTCTGATGATCGAGTGTAAGAGGGAGCTAGCCTTTGAATTCAAGATGACTTGGACTCATTCACTAATTTCTAGGCCTTGAAGTGTGGCAAAGGCCTAGTTATATTTTCCTTTCACAAGGAAAATGTGTTGAGAACTTGTTGGAAAGATTTGGAATGACAAAATGCAAATCCATGACTACACCGATGGAAATAAAATTCAATAAGTTATGTGGAGAATATGTAGGAACCAATTTGGAAAATCCATCTGATTATATATAATTCATCGGGGCTCTAATGTTCCTTGTGAACACCCATCTAGGCATATTCTATGCATTAAACACGTAGATTCAATTCCTAACCAAGCCCCTTCATTCTCATTGGATCATTTCCAAACATATATTGAGATATTTGCATCGGATGATCACACTTTCTTTGAGATATTATGCCAAAGATGTTCAACTTCATGGATACACCAATGCTGACTCAACAGGAAATGTTATTGATTAGAAAACTAAATATGGGTGTTGTTTTATTCTTGGATCTTCCATGATATCCTAGATAAGAACGAAACAGAAGTATGTACCACTAACCACCGCCGAAGCAGAGTATATTGTCGCTAGCATGGCTAGCTGTGAAGAAGTTTGGTTGAGGAATCTCTTTGGAGAGCAATTTGAGAAGGTTCTAGACACTACAGTGATTTATTGTGACAACAAGGGTGGGATCCGTCTCGAAGAGAATCATGTATTTCACGACATGTCCAAGCACATAGAGATTTTATCACTTCATTCGAGACATGGAATAGTAAGGATTAGTTAGACTCAATCACATATCGAGAGATGAACAAATTGTTGATATTCTCACTAAATATTTACTGAAAAGGGATGTTCTTGGTCTTTAGAAAGCAACTTGGATTGATGGATATGACCCCTCATAATAAAGGGAAATGATGATCATGGACATTGAGCCATATCTTCCCCGTTATTGAGCTCCCATGGTAAGGAATTGATTTAGAGGGCTCCTAGGGTTGAGGGATCTCTATACAATGGGGTATCATCCCTATATGTTACCCACAAGGTTGAGATGTTTCTACCCTATGTACATAGGGTTGGAGATGTTTCTCCCCTTTCTGATATATGTAGAGTGTACCCCAGTTGGAATCATACCCACAAGTCAAGCTTGCGGGGAATACCGCTCCCCGTTTGGCCAACAGGTTGAGAGTGTAATTGGGGTGTAAAACCCAAATAGATTATAATGCAGGTGTTCTACCTCATGAATATTGAGAGTAATTTATGGGAAGATTAGTAGGAAATAGGATTGGGTTGATATTTTCTCCCCTTTGTGATTCCGGATTAAGAATATGCTCCCCGATGTGATTCCAGGGTTGATATGTGCTCCCCTATGTGTTTGATATCTTATTGCTCGATATGGGGTTGAGATATGTGACTCCCCCATGAGATAAAGGGTGGAAGATAATGCTCCCCATTTCTTTTTTTTTTAGATTCAAGAATTTTTTAGCAAATAGAGCTGAGCAGAGATGGTCACGGCGTGTCGACAACATGACAGGATGATGTGTTGATCAACAGATAAATATTGGCAGGTGGAATTCCTCCTAGTTGAGAGGGAGTATTAATTTTTGCAACAAGGGTAAAATTATACCTTAGACAACTCATATGATAGATATTATGATTGCATTGAATTCTTATTTTCGAGAGGACCAAAAGTGACCTAAATATCACCTCATTTGGATAAGAAGAAGTTGAATTTTTTATTTATGAACCCTCTCATGTACATTGGATTAGGTCAGACCTATACACATGTACAATTGTACAGGTTGGCCTTAAATCCAAGTGGACCCTCATGGAAGCCTATAAATATAAGATTCCTCAAGCTCATTTTCACATCATTAACAAGTATCTTTTCTCCTCTTCTATTGTTTGGCTCACACAGGCCTAACTAGGTAAGTTTGTGCAAGGGTATGAAATTATAGGTTTGTGGCTTGCATGTGTTTAGGGTTTGTATTTTCCAGTCATACGCACATCACTGGGAATATTTGACTAAAGTTTCTTTCACATAGTGTTTATGAGTGCGACTGGGAAGACCCAGTTTCTCGCATAACATCCTAAAGGGAGTGGCTAGGGTTTTGATGTAGATATGGGAGGTTTATCCCCAAGTCTCTCGCTTTCACTACCTCAGAGAGAAAATAGGAAGGTCTAGTCAATCACGTAGCTTCTTGGAGAGTGTGATAGGGGTCTAAGATAGGTCCGGGTAGATTTATCCTTAGTTGCTTGCTTTTCGGTCTTCAAGGAGCAACTGGAAAATTCATAGTCTCTCCCATATAGTGTCAGAGGGAGTGAACTAGAAGCTACAACCACTCACAAAATATCTTTATGAGAGCGACCAAGATTCTGAGCTAGGGTTTGACAGTTGACCACAGCTAATCACATATGTCTAAGTGCTGGAAGTCTTCTCTTGTTTCTGAAAACCAGATTTTGATTTGTATTGGGTATATCTCTGCTAAAAGATTATGTATTTGGCTCATTATACTCTCCGTTGAAACATTTTATGACAATCTAATAAGAATAATATTTGAAATGGTTTTCCCCCTAGTGGGGTTTTTCCCTGGTCTTTGACCAATCTTGTGTCTCTTGCGGTTGTACTATTGTCTCCTTTGTCATTGCATATATTGTTCTATTTTCAATTACTATTTATGATTGGAAACATTTCTTATAATTGGATGCATTTCTTAATGGAGAATTTAATTGGGCTAAAGTAACTGAAACAACTTAGAACAACCTTAAAACAATTAATAGGATATGTGTAGGATTTTCCTTCTTCTTTAGTTTGAGTGGTTTATAATTAAATTAGCAAAAATATGTACATAAAATAGTCTTGGAAATATAACCATCATGGCCCTCTACCATTACCATACTTTAATTACATTACAAAACATGGGAATTGGAAAAATAGATATTACATTCCCTTACCCATTAAAGGAACACTATCCTCCGTGTTATACTATCTATAGAACTGAATTTTTTATATATAATAGAAATGGGTATGTCATTTTTGTGGCATCGTCTAGGTCCCATGTTTCTTCATCTAGTTCAAATTTCTTCCACTACACCTTGACATGCTTAATGACTAGGTTTCAAAGCATGATCTTCCTCTTGTTAAGTATGCGCTATGGTTCTAGCTATATTTCTCCCTCAGGTTCTACCTTTATCAAATTCCAATAAATAATATGATTAGTTTCATGTATATATATTTTAATAAATTAGATATGAAATACAACATGTGACGTTACTATGGGAGGCAAGGAAGGTGTATATACTAGTGGTCCCACTTTCTCCAAGATCTAGAAGGGTCCACAATATCTTGGTCCTAACTTTGTGCATGATTCCACTCTTAAGGAACTTCTATTTAGCCTATTTTGGAGATATCTAATATATCCCACTTAAATTTCTCTATTTGTTATGTTATGGTCAATATAACTCTTATGCATGTCTTTTGTTATATTTAATTTATTCCTTGTGCTAATTACCTCCCATTCCATTTCATTTAAAATTTATATCCCAAGTGTTACTATATCCACTATATTATCCCAATTGATTGGAGCATTTCACTTTCTTCCATACAGAGTTTGAAAAGGGCTCATCTTTTATTATTCTTGGTAACTATTATTATATACAAATTCCACCAAACAAAAAATTATTCTCACTTATTTGGATGATGCATTGCATGCATCCTGAGCATGTCTTCCAAAATTTTGTTTACTCTTCCTATATTTCCATCAATATAAGGGTGTTTCATTGTGCTAAAAAATAACTGGGTTACAAATTCTATAAATAAATATTTCCAAAAATTAGAGATAAACTTGGAATTTTGATTAGATGTGATCTTCTTGCCATTCCTTCATAAAAATATAGGCCTATCAATTTCCTTATAGGTAGGATTTATAAGCATAAAGTGATTTTTCTTGCTCAACTTATGTACTACCACCATGATTGTGTCATGTTTCTTGGGGGTTCTTGGTAATCTAGTGATGAATTCCATTGATATTACTTCCCATTTCCATTTTTGAATTGGAATTGGTTGTAATAGTCCTCTTGGGTACTTGTATTCCACTTTAACTTGTTGGAATTCCAAACATTTGGAAATATATTCAGTAATTTCTTTCTCCTTCCATAGCCAATAATACAATTTTCTAATGCTTGTTATAATATTTTGATATCCTAGCTGATCTATGTAAGGTATTCTATGAAACTCATCCATTATGAAATTTATTAGTTCAACCACGTTGGTTACGCACAACGTTATTTTGAACAACAATAATCCATATTTTGTTAGATAATAATTTTATCTTATTGGCCCCTTGGGCTCATGATACAAGAACTTACTTGCTAGAAGTGCGCATCTTCTAGCAATGCTTTTTTGATTATTTCTTTAATTTATTTCTCGCATGTCCTTATGGTTTCCATGTGTATCACTTGCATAATTTTTCTAAGTGCATCAACCACTTAATTGTATTTAAATTTAATGTGGTTGATTTCAAATTAAAATTCACTAATAAGGTTCATCCATCTATCTTTCCAAGCATTCAATCGGAGTTGATTAAAAAAAAAAACTTTACCCACTATGATTTTTCATTAATATGAACTTTCTCCCAACCTCCACATTTATAAAGTGTGTATAATTTTCACAATCTCTAAATCATGTGTTACATAGCTCCTCCCATTCTCATTTAATCTCTTGGATTCATAGTTGATCACATTTCCATCTTGCATGATAACTCCACCCAATCATTCCTTTCAAGCAACCACGCAAACCAAAAAACATTTATCCAAGTATAAAATATTTAAAATAGAGGCATGAAGGTGCTTTAATTGTTCAAATATTCTTGTGCACTTCGATGTCCAATAAAATACCACACCCTTATTTTGGAATGTCTTAATTGGGTGTTGAATCCTTGAGTGAATATCATATAATATCCTACCAACCCCATAAAACATCTAACTCCTATCACATTCTAGGAAGAAATTCACTCTAATATGGCCTTGAGAGATAACATGACCCAAGTAGTGCACTTGTGATTGGAAAAAATCACATTTTTTGGGCTTAGGGTATAGTTTATGTTCTTGTGGAACTTGAAACATATCCTTGATGTGTTCTTCATGCTCCTATTTAGTTTTCAAATACACTAATATGTCATCAAGAAATACTTGCACAAAATTATCCAAGAATTTGTTGAGAATATTATTCATGAGGCGCATAAATGTGGCTAGTTCATTTTTGAACCCAAATCGCACCAATATGAAGTCATAGTTCCCATAAATAGTCTAATGAAGTCTTGTGAATATCCTTATCCTTTATCCAAAATTGATAATATCTAAACCTTAAATATTTCTTTGAGAACATTGTGGCTCCTTCCAACTCGTCAAATAAATGTTTGATTCTAGGCAATGGATACTTATTTTTAATAATTTCATTGCTAACATATAGATAATAAATGCACAACCTAGGGGTGACATCCTTCTGATTCACAAATAATTTTGGAGCTCCCAAGGCAACATGTTGGGTCTAATGTACCCTTTGTCTAATATTCATTTCAATTGTATATTCATCCTAACTAACTTATGTGTGCTCATTTTATAGGGTTTCTTGGGCATAATAACTACTCCTTGAGTGAGTCTCTATTGAGAAATCTATGTCCCTATTAGATTGTAGTCCTAGAATATATTTAAGAAATACATCATTGTATTCCTGCAGTATGGGATGATATTGAGTTCTTAAATTTATATCCTCGACTAAACTTGACACTTGTATGGCATACAAGGGGCATCATTTTCTACAAAATTTCTTTAATTTAGAGTTAAAATTTGTCTCATAGAGACAAAATTATGCACTCCTTGCACTAGTATTTTCTCTCCATCATCTATGCATTCCAAGGTCTTATCATAGCAATCTAATTTTTACCTATGCACAGCCAACCAATCCATGCCAATCAACATGTTATATGACCTTAAGGACATGATATTTAAATTGACTTTTGTAAGTATGCCACTAATATCAACCATATACAATTTAAAAAAATTAATCACTTTCCATTTTACCCTAGTGGCCATTTCAACTAGCCATGAATTAGCATGTTATTTTGTAATATTCCAAATCTGGAACAGCTAGCAAGGCATGACTGGAAAACATATTTTCTAGTAACAACTTCTACAGGAATTGAAACCAAGACCTAGATCCCTTAGAAAAATGTGTCTAAGTGCTAAATCCAAGTGGTGGCTCTAAAGAAATCCTTCTAAGTGGGTTAAATAGATGTCCCACACTTAGATGTCCTTTGAAAATGCCCGGTGAAGGGACTGCAACTAATGCATGAACATAAAATAGATCAACAACGTTATTTTATGATATGTGAGACAAGAAGATATAGATAGCCAAAAAATATTGTTATAGAAGCAAAGAAAGTACAAGTTCTTGAGGAAACATCCACTCAAGAAAGGCAATGCAAGCCTCAATAAGACATGTACATGGAAATCAAGAAACACTGCTGCATATATGAAACCCTTGGCTATGACAGCGCAATATATTATGGATAACTAATGCAAAATGATGTAAATACATGAATATCACAATATACAGCTCAAATACAATAGGGGAGCAAAGTTCTAACCCTTAGAAACAATAATACATCAATCCTCTGAAGGATTGCCTGAAATATACAAAATGGCAAAAATGTTGGAGTTGCTGGGCAGCTGCTGCAACTCAAATCTGGAACTTGTTAGCCACCAATAAAATTTGTCATATCAAATGGTGGCTAAATTTTTTTTGGAGCCTTCAAGAAATAGTTTTTATTGCTAAAAGTGTTATCTCTTGAAGTCTCATGGAGACATCATGCCTTTGGTTCAATCTTCACTGTTGTTTCCATTTCAAACTCAGAAATTCTGCTGATTCCATAGAGCAAAGACTATTGCAAAAGCCATTTTTCCCTTCCCTGCATCTAAAAACTAACCTTCATTTTGCCTCCTATTTTCCTTATAAACTTCCTCTATTTTTCCTTTTTTCCATTTCCCCCTTCACAAAATCCACATTACAGAGTTTAAAACTCCTTTTTAAACTCTGCCGAAACCCCCAAATCCATCAAAAAAATCTGAAAAAATCATAAAAATACACCTTTTTGTATTAAAGTCTTAAGCCCCTTTTGGGCTAAGTCCAAACCACTTCCCTACCATATGACTTGGTGCTAGAACCAAGCGCTAAGCCTTTCGGCGCTTATCACATCGGAAAAATCTGGGCCCCCAACTCTATTTCTTATGGTAGAGCCTCTGACACGATTATCCCCTTGTTTTATAACCCCTGATATTATCACCACTTCACATAAACCGAGGGCCCGCAATCGGGCACTTAAATGCTGTATAAATCCATCTCCGATGCATTTTTCCCTTTTTTAATTCGTAAAACCCACTCTCCTAAGTTTTGGTCTAAATGCGGCCATGCAAATTTTTTTTAATATAAATCGGTAGATAGAAAAGCCCCACATCAAAATTCCGATGCGATTGAGCCCCATTTGTATAAACTCCCACCCTCCGCTTTACTCCATATAACTTGTGCCTGGGACCAAGAGTTAAAATTCCCGAAGCACTAATCACACCACAAAATTCTTAATGGGTAGATTGAAAGAACAATCCTGACCTTTTGATGCGATTGGCCCTCATATATATAAGCCCCAGGCCTATTATCTTTCATATAGACCAACGGCCCCGCAGATGGGCGCCTAGCCACTTCATATATATAAACCCGCCGCAAGACAAAACCTTTGTTGTTATTAAATTTTTGGTTTTCATGTGTTATAAAGGGTTTTCCGCCAATGCGTGATATAAAACAATACCCACTGTTGATCTTGAGGTGATAAAACGGCTCGCGCAGGATCGCATCGCAAGTTTTTTTTCAAGCGCATTTGTTTCCCCTTCCGATTGGCATTCCCCTATGGATTCTCCCCCATTGGATCTGTCTACCATATCTTTGATCCGACAGCCCATATTTGCTCCGATCATTAACCTTTCCTCTAATTTTGAACCCCTCTGATTTATTTCCCACCGTCGAACTGATCTGCAGATCGACAGCCAGTGCTCAATCGCATCAGCGCCATACGAGTTCTTCCCCCCTCCGATCGCATACCTTCGATTGCATCTGGACCTTCCACGTTTCCAGATTAGACGGTCCAGATCACATCTCCCGCCTTTGGTTAAAAACATATGCCCCACTTCATAATGTTCTTTCGTCCAATCGCAGTCGTTGATCTCTGCAGATCAGCGGCCCTCATTAACCCTTTCTCTGCTTTGTTATTATTTTTCATTTATCCCCAGATCACATCTCCGTCATTGATCCTGTTCATCCAACGGCTCATACTAATCCCGATAGGCCTACCTTTTGTGGGTCCTGCCTTCCTCAGTTTTAATCCTAGCCGTCCAATCCCTGATCCGACGGTCCATAATAAAACTGCCCTTCCACTTCTGCCCGCGCATCTTTCCAAATTTGTGCTCACTCTCCGCCGTTGGATTTGAGACCCCAGATCTAACAGTTCAAGTGCATTTTCATGTAAATTTCAGCATGGAGGTTAATTTTCAAAAATCACGTGATATAAGTTGTTTTCTGGTGCCACGTGTCGGGTGGGAACACATATCGCATTCAAAACGGAAAAACAGCCTACCTGCCTTTTTCTCACGCAAAAACAGTTGTTTTTCCCTCCGAAACCACCTTTCCCCATTTCTATTATGATTCATTACACGTAGTGCCTGTCGTTGATCTCTGTAGATCAACGGCCCAGATCTAAGCTAGCCTTACACCATCACCCTCCACCCTCGCCAAAGGATTTCAAATGAGTAATCTCAACCATTGATCGCTCGGGCTGATCTCATCTGATAGCCCAGTTTATATCTGAAACCCCAAATTTCATTTAAATGATTTTCCTCTTCCAAAGGGTTTTTAACCTCATATCTTCGCATTTTCTTCAATTTTCACAATAATGTGACTCCTTCACATTATTAGTTCACTGCTGATCTTGACCGTTGATCTCCTTGATCAGTCATAGATCGACTGTTCTAACTTAATTCTTCCCCCACTTTCCTTTTGACCTCCCGCAAACATATTTTCACTGTTGGATGCTGCCATCCTATGGCCATGCTCCCACCCACAACCTCTGAAGTAGTTTTCCCAAAAAAAAAAAACGCAGGATTTCTTAATTATTTTTGTATTTTGCAGGTGTTGAATGGTTTTTCCATTATGTCAAAGTGTTACACCATTTTTTGGTCATCTAACCTATTATCATTAGATGGACCCAAGTACACCATGTAAGACCAATTTTACCCTAAGTAAAATTGCCTTCACTATGTTAAAACAGGAAACCCCAAAAGGAAATATTAAACAAACCTATATTTGTTTGATTTTCCTTATGGAATAATTAATTAAACCATAATTTAATTATTATTCCCAGTCATGTTTAACCCAAAAACAAAGAAATTAATGAGATAAACCCTTATTTATCTTAATTATTTTCTAGGAATAATTATTTAAATCTTATTTAGATAATATTCCTTGTTAAATATGACCAAATCACCCACAAATAATTAAATAAATCATTATTTATTTAATTATCTTTTAACCACTTCCTTAAATAATTAAATAAATCATTATTTATTTAATTATCTTTCAACCACTTCCTTAAATAATTAAATAAATCATTATTTATTTGATTATCTTCTAACCGCTTCCTTAAAAATATAAATAAATCATTTATTTATTTATTTTTGACTAATCAAGGGATTTGACCCAAGTCAAATACCTTTTCCCTCCAACAAATATAATAAAATATTCCATAAAAGGTGGATCTAGATTTGGTTAACATTATTTTAATCATGCACCAAGATCAAGAATGACCCAATATTTTGTTATAAATAGGAGGGTTTTTCCTACCATTCTTCACCTTTTGTTGCCTATTAGATCACTCTGGATCTATACACTTGGTCGCCATTTTCTGCCATTTGCTGTGTGAGCTCCCTTTGAGTTCCATTCTTTGTGTGGGTTTTCTACACCAACAAGAGAGAGAAATCTTAGATCTGAAGTGCTGAGGACTTCCAAGAACCCATCCCACTGAGGAGAATTGGATGCGCCTTCTTGTTTTCCTCCCAGGTGCCCAATTAATACAAAAATTCTTTCAAAAATTGTTCTTGTCTTGTCTATTGGTATATGGAGCAAACCCTTGTTTTTACTGCTTAATGTCTTTCCATGCATAGATCGGGTTTTTTGCAGCACTTTTCTTGTTCAACTAATCGCAGATCTGAAGATATTGGCAGCCAATTTTGTTGTTAGGGCTATTAGTTATGCGTAGCTAAAGTGGTCCTTTTTCGTACACTTCGACAAAGGATTCATACTAACACAAAGGAAAACCAAAGTCTGGGGATGACGATCCCTTGTGCCTTTGTGTTTACAAAAAGATCATTCCACATGGTTCGAATCCACGTTTCATCAGTGCTTCATGGGCATTGATGCCATATGAGCCCTGTGCGGCCCTGCACATCAGCAAGACACAGACAATTAAATAAAACAAAAGAGTATCAATGTCAAAGACCTTCCACGGCAGAACTGAAGATTGAAGATGAATTCCATAGTTTAACGGATTATGGCTAAGATTGATTATCAAAAGCCTAATCCATTGAATTAAAACATAATTAAAGGGAAATTAAAAGATCATCAGACAGAAAGACCTCCACTGCCACAACAGAGGCCAATTATTTCCTCTCAGCTACCAGATTGCCACCAGTAGCCTCAAAGCATTCAAAAAGAGGCCGAGCAATGACCAACAGAGGATATTTTCCTCTAAACCACCAAAAATTTAATTCAGCCGAAGAAATAATTGCAAAATATCTGTTGAGTTACTACAAAGATGACAAAGAGCCTTAAAAGTCAACAAAAGTTCCCACCGAGCTTAATTCTTAAATGTAAAACAATTAATACAGACAGAACATCTGTAAACTTCTCCCTTGAGCCCCTCAAAGGCTGAGAAGCTATTAAGTCCATATTAATTGACTTGGGAGATCTTTTATCCTCTCCCACCTCCTCATTCCTTCTATAAATACTTCTATAGAAGATGAGAAAATGTTGGTTGCAGAACTTTGAAACATACTTGTGCTCGAATTTTCTACCTGTAAATAGTGTTCAAAGGCTCTTGAAGCTCTACTTGTGATAGAATAGTTAGGCTGAGTAGTGAAGATGATTACTGAACTGAAACACTGGACTTGAAGCTGTAACTTGTTTGAAGCATCAATACAAGCTGATTTATGGGATCCTTGTCTATGTCGACGGTGATGTTTTTCTTATTGTAAATCGTTATTTTATTTCTGTTTTCACTTTGTCCATATTCTCTTATAAAGAATAGCAAGCATAGAGTTAGGATTTACTGTATATCAGTACCCTTCTCTGACTGATAATCTTCATCTATATGTTTTCTTCCAAATTGTGTTGTTTAGGAATGATTCAATTCAGTTTAAGCAGTTAGGAATGTTGGCGTCCCCTCATCCTACTGTCTAGGCTAATTGTTATTCTTGAAAGTTATTTTCAGTTTATGTTAAGTAGAGATGAACTAGGGAATTATTTGGTTAGCCCTATCCTCTAGTCTCTTTTCCAAAGGCTGTCTGAAAGTTTCCCTAAGAGTGTGTTGAAAGATGGCTAGTTTCAAAGTACTTACCAGATCTTAGACCATTCTTTGTTATCATTTGTGTTTCCCTTGTGTTTTAAATGTTTTTCTATTGAAAGTGTATCAAAAGCTAGCTATTTTTGAAGTACTTACTAGATCTTGGATTTCTTTTATGTCTTTCTTAAGTGTATGTCAAAAGCTAGCTAGTTTCAAAGTACTTGCTAGATCTTGGGCTGCTCTTTGTTCCTCATTTGTTTAATTCCCTTTCTTGTTGTATCATTTTATTCCATAAAATCAACTTTAAATAGATCCTTAAACATAGATGACTTGCCCCATGGACCACTTTTGAACCTGGTGGATTCAATTAAAAACTATTATGACTCCATAGCCCAATGGACTAAAACCAGCATTACATCCATCTTTTTAGCCAAAGCTTGTTCTATTTTCTTGCAACTTCACACCTTTGAAACTCTTTTCATTTAGGACTTTCCACTCAAATAATAATCATGCTCAACCATCCAAAACAAACAAAAACGCTCGGACTTCATAACTCTCCTAATATCATTACCCAAAACCTTAAAGATAGATCCATCTTTGCACTTATTGGAGAGATCCCTCTCTGAATTTAGGAGGGCTAGATCCTAGAATCCCAAAGTGGTTGAAATAGTGTTTCTCCCTGCAGTTGGACTTTTCCAATCTTGCTAATTACAGGGAGCTAACATCTCTGGTGACTCCGCTGGGGAATTACTGAGTCATTTTCATTTCAAATAACCATAAGATATCAAAAATTCCTTTCTTTGAAATGACATTTTTTCTATTAGCTGGTTGAACCGTTAGGCATAACATCTCTGGCCAACAAAATTTGTGCAATGAGTAAAAGCAGCCCTTTTCAAGCACTACCAACACACGGTAATCATGATGAAACTGGTTTGAATCAGTGACAAACTAGGCAGACCCTAGGATTCTCATAAGTTTTATCTAACCTTGAAAGATCAGCTGGATTAGCCATAAGAGTAGACTGCTTTTGTCTCATAACCATAGCTAAGTTTTGAAATAGATTTAGGACAGTCTTAGAAACCACAAGACTGAAAAATAACTCAGAAAAACCCAAAAATATTTCAGATTGGTATTTAATAAACATGGTGGTGGACCATAAAACCTTTTACCTCCAAAAGAGCTAAAAGCTTCCACTTGGCGACTCCACTGGGAAGAACCATTGTCATTGTAATATCATTCAAACTTAGCTAGAGGACTGTGGGATTTAAAATTGTGTAAAAACATCACATTGAACCTTTCGAAGATTGTCATATCTGGTTGAACTTTTCTTGTTTAGTTGGGTCTAAAAACACAACATAGTTGCTCCTAGAAAGATTCACACTAGAGCTCATCCTGACCCAAACCCACCTGAGATAGTTGATAACCTAGAAAGTATCCTTAGGAAGTCTGCTAAGATAAAATTTTGAACTGTTTTCAGATCACCCTTGAGAGCTAATTCAATTCCTGAAAATCTTGCAGTTCTACAACAATCACAAGCAGATCTAAGAAATCCATTTAGAACTAGGTCTCTTGATGATTTAGATCAACTAGATTCTGAGTCTTCACTTTCATCTCCTGAAACAAGTGAAAATCCTGGTAGTAGAGAAACAACACCACCTGATTCACATTTCCCTTTCAATTTAGGTGTCTCTCATCCAAGGTCAGCTCAGCAATCTATTCCTGGTCTATCCACATCTCTTCATCCTACATCCACTATTCAAACCACTCCACTTTATCCCACTTTCCCTTTTGTTAATCCACCTCTTGTAAATCCACCTCCACCACATATCATGGCAGCGTTGTAAGCTCCCTTAGTCCTTCCTGTACCATTAGTCAATCTTGCACAGGATTATTAGTCCAAAATTCCATTATATGATGCTAGTAATGCTACTACTACATCACAACACGTGGATAAAATGAATGACTACTTTGACAGAAATGAAATTGATGATGAATCTGTCAAGCTAAGATTATTTGCTCAGAGTCTGGGGGGAGAAGTAAGAAAATGGTTTAAAGGCTTAACCCCCCACAGTATCAATGATCTCCAAGCCTTCCATTAGACATTCTTAAACAAATGGGAAGTGAAGAAGAATCCTCTCCAAGTCCTTTCTGATTATAAGAACCTCCATAGAAACACCAGGGAAAGTGTCCAAGCTTACTGCACTAGATTCAATAGTGTATATAATGCACTTTCCCCAGATCTAAAACCTCCACAAGGCTCAAGTCTAAACAAGTTTCCTGAAGGGTTTCACCTTGAGATGGCCTATTAGCTGAGAGAGAGAGATCCTGCAACTCTTGAGGATATGCAAAAAGGAGCTTTTGTTGTGGAAGTTAATTTTATCGAGAAGAGAGCAAGAATTAAGAATGAGAAGAGAGTATCCTCCAGAGAGGAATCTACCCCTTCCACTTCCAGCTCAAAGCTGAAAAAAATGATGGAGGAGATTATGAAGAAAATGAGCGTCCTTGAGAGAGCACAAGCAAGTCAAAATCAAACTGTTCCTCAAAACAGAAACCAGAACCAAAATCAGAATTTTAGAACGAACCAGCCTCCAAACAGACCGAGGGAAGATGATCAACAGATCACCTCTCCCTTTCATCAAAACTATATGAGTGAGGTTGAGGAAACAGATGAAATAATAGAGGAAGATGATATCAACATGCTGGGAGTAGATAATGATGACTTTGAGATTCATTATGATAGAAAACAATGTCTTTACACACCCTATAATGACAAAAGAGATGAGGATGAAAGTTATTATCAAGACATGGAAAATGTCATCATAGAATCTCAAAGGGAATATGACCTTAGAAATAAAACCAATCAAGAGACTCCCAACACCAAAACCCCTGACAAATATTCACAAAACAGCACTGTAAACAAGTCTAAAGTTGTTAAACAGAAGAAGAAAAGAGTAGCTGTGAGTTCTGATAAAGGTAAAGAGAAAGGCACTCACAACGTTACAAAACAGATTGCAAACCTTAGCAGTACTAACACTTCAGCTAGTACTCCTGTTAAAACCATTTTTTCAAATGTAAATAGAACAAATCAGCAAACAGATATTGCTAATAGAATGGCAGCTAATAAAGTTGAAACAAGCACTTCAAAGAATCAAATTCCTTTCATCTTGGAGCAAGAAATTTCCAAAATCAAAATCTCTGTTCCCTTGACTGAGTTAGCTACCCAGAATGTATATAGGTCTCAAATTTTGAAGGCTTTTAACATTGAAGAGAATAATGACACAGTCAATCTTAATGATGACCAACCAGAGCTTATTTTTGGTCCTAAGATTGAAGGTAAGTATCAAGAGGGACCTGTTCCTCCGTTTTATGTGAGTTTAAATGTTCATGAAAAGATTTTGTGCAATGCTATGCATGATTCCGGGGCTTCTCAT
This sequence comes from Pinus albicaulis, assembly GCA_034641835.2. Classification (NCBI taxonomy): domain Eukaryota; kingdom Viridiplantae; phylum Streptophyta; class Pinopsida; order Pinales; family Pinaceae; genus Pinus; species Pinus albicaulis. The sequence continues at coordinate 1,001,902,724 of CM076579.1, forward strand.
AATTTAATGCCAAAAGCTGTAATGGAGAGCCTTGGTCTAGAAATCACCAGACCTTATAAAGACCTTTACTCCTTTGACTCGAGCGGAGTAAAATGTTTAGGATTAATTAAAGACCTTTGTGTTAGCTTAGCACAAATTCCAGCCAAATGCTTAGTCATGGATATTGTTGTGGCTAATGTGCCCCCAAATTATGGAATTCTATTATCAAGATCTTGGGGGGCTAAGTTGCAAGGAACTATGCAGATGGACATGACCTATGGGACCATCCTGATTTTCAGTCAGACTAGAAGACTTTACAGGGAGTCCCATATGCAATACACGGTTACAAGCCAAGACAGACCCCAAAACTCTCCTCTGTACTCTGTAAATACAGGCCTTGATTCTTTTATCGTGTTTAACGATGAAAATTTTGGTGAAAAAGTCACTTTAACTGAACTGGTGGCTGATAGAGAGGAAGAAGAGCACAACACAGAGGTGTCAAAATAGTTTGCTGAACCTTTAAAATTTAGCAAACCAAATACAGGTCTTGAGCTACAAATCATGCATCCATTATTATTAAACCTTGATAATCAAGGAAACAACCCTCAACATAGTGAAAAACCTGAGGAGTTGAAACGAATTAAACTAAGTGCTGATACTCATGAACAATCCAAAAGCACTTTAGTTAAAGAGGACAATACCCAAGATAAAACCAAAAATAGTCCTCTGTGGAGTATGAAATACTATGGGTCATGCACTAGAACTAATGCTGGTGTAGGTGTCTGGATATGCAACACTAAAAACAACCACACAGAAAGCATTTCCTGTAGATTAAACTTCCAGTGTTCGAATAACATAGCGGAATATGAATCCCTGCTTTTAGGCTTACATTCATTAAAAAATTTAGGAGCCAAAAGGAACAAAGCATATGGGGATTCTGAGTTAATCATTAGGCAAGTCAACGAGGAATACAACGCAAATCACCCAAGACTTAGGGCCTATCAAAATGATGTCGTGGACCTTTTGAAAACTTTCGAGGAGTACTAGGTAATTTTTGTCCCAAGAAAAATAAATATTGTGGCCCACGGCTTATATTTCGTAGCTAGAACATGCTTAACGCCATATGAAACCAAATACTACACAACTCAGATAAAATTCAGACCAGCCGTTCCTGATAACGAAAAATATTAGCAAGTGTTCGACAGAAACAAACAAACAGAAGACTTCATGCAATCTAGAAATGAATTCGAACTACACAGTTCGGACTTAGATTATGAAACAGACTACAATAGTGAATAAAATTTTCTTGGTGAAGAAGAACCATCTCCTGAGGTTTCCGATATAAATCTACTATCTAGCGAACTGGAAAACACCGCAAAAATGATTGCAGCATTAGAAACAGAGGAGTTAGAGACCCTGTAGTCTAAAGATCATAGTTTTCCAAAGGGTCTAGCCCCTTTAGAAGACTTGTTTGATTTTAACGATGTGGCCAATAAGCCCAAACTGGAGCCTGTAGAGACTGAAGTTGAAGAGTGAAATATAGGCAGTGAACTAAAACCTATGATGATCAAACTGTCTAAGACTTCACCAGTTCACATTAAACTCAAATACATAGAGTTGTTTAAATAATTTTCTGATGTTTTTGCATGGAGTTACGAAGATCTTAAATCCTATGACACTGAAATAATACAACACAAAATCCCTCTCAAGGAAAACCAAAAACCATTCAAACATAAACTGCGCAAAATAAACCCTGTTCAGCTGCCTTTGGTTGAGAAGGAAATCAAGAAAATGTATGAAGATGGTATTATTGTCCCTATTAGATATTCTGAGTGGGTGTCTAATCTGGTGTCATTTAGGAAGAAAATAGGAGAGATCAGGCTTTTTATAGACTTTAGAGACTTAAACAAGGCTTCATTGAAAGACAATTACCCATTACCTAAGATGGATCATATTTTACAAAGGGTAGTAGGGTCTAAAAGAATTTCTTTGCTTGATGGCTACTCAAGGTATAATCAAATCTTAGTCCACATTGATGATCAATTAAAGACAGCTTTTACTACACCTTGGGGCACTTTCATGTATGTGAAAATGCCCTTTGGTCTAATGAATGCTGGTGTAACTTTCCGAAGGGCCATGGACATAGCATTCTCCAAAGAACTGGGCTACTTCATCATTATATACCTTGATGATGTTACTGTTTTTTCAAAGACAAATGAAGAGCACTTAGAACATTTAAGAAAATTTTTCAAGAAATGAAGAAGGTTTGGGATATCTTTAAACCCTAAGAAGACAATATTCGGTCTCCAAGAAGGTAAGCTTCTCGGGCACATTATTTTAGAAGAATGTATTAATATAGATCCAAAGAGCATTGAGGCCATACTACAGATCTCTCATCCTCGAAACATCAACGAGTTGCAATATTTCGTTGTAAAGATTAACTTTTTGAGAAGGTTCATACCCAACTTGGCTGAGCTCCTTAGGAACATTACAAACATGCTGAAGAAGGAGCAAGGGGTAAAATGGACCTTAGAAGCAAAGAAGTCCTTTGAACTGGTGAAACAAGCATTAACCAAAACACCAGTTCTAATAAGTCTTTATTTTTAAAAAGATTTTTATATTTTTTCATTTGCATCAAAACATACAATAACTGTTGTCCTTTTACAGAAAAATCCACAAGGACAAGAGCAGCCTATTGCATTCTTTAGCAAGGCATTGAGGGACGCCCCTCTGAAGTATAACATTATGGAGAAACAAGCTTTTGCTTTAGTTAAAGCTTTAAAAGACTTCAGAGTATACATCTTGCACTCACACATCATTGCCTTTGTCCCAAATTCAGTTGTGAAAGACATTCTAACACAGGACCCAGATGGTAAGAGAGGTAAGTGGATTGTTGTTATTCTTGAATATGATTTAGAGATAAAGCCTAATAAACTCATAAAAGGCCAAGGTCTAGCTAGATTAATGGCTGAATCCAATTTTGAAGTTCTTGGAATTAATATGATTAATGCTTTGGATGAACAAGAGGAGATCTCCACTCCCATTGTTGAAGACCATTTTATGAATTTTTCTTGGTATGCTGATATTCTTTATTTTTTGCTTAATTTGAATACACCTCCTGGTTTGACAAAAACAAAGGCAAGGTTTTTGAAATTGAAAGCTGTAAACTATTGCATTATAGATAGATGTCTTTATTGGAAAAATGCAAGTGGTATATTGCTTAAATGTTTTCCTGAGTATGATGCAGAGAAGGTTAAGCACGAGTTCCATGAAGGTGAGTGTGGAGGCCATTTATACTGGAAGATAACAACCAAAAAAATTCTGAGGGCTGGTTACTATTGGCCTACTCTTTTTCTTGATGTGCATAAGATGATAATCACTTGTCATAAATGTCAACTTTTTGAAGGAAAAAGGAAGCTGCTACCCTTACCTCTACATCCAATCACCGTTGAAGCCCCTTTTCAATAGTGGGGACTTGACTTCATAGGTGAAATCCATCCACCATCTTCTGCTCAGCATAGATGGATTCTCACTGCCACATACTACTTCACTAAATGGATAGAAGCCATCCCCTATAGGCAAGCCAATGATTCTGTCATTATAAATTTCATGGAGAATAATATTCTCTCTAGATTTGATTGTCCTACCAAGATCATCACTGATAATGCAGCAACATTTGGATTAAAGAAGATGGTTGAGTTCTGTCACAAATATCAGATAACATTGGGACATTCCATAGCCTATTACCCTCAAGGTAATGGACTTGCAGAATCCTCAAACAAGATTTTATTGAACATAATCAAGAAGTTGTTGGAGGACAACAAAAAGTCTTGGCACAGAAAGCTTGTGCATGCACTTTGGGCTAACCAATTGGCATTGAAGAAATTTATTACTATGTCACCCTACCAGCTTGTGTATGGCACTGATGCAATTTTTCCAACCAGCCTTGGTGTGCCAGTTATGAAGTTGATTCAAGAGGTTCAGTCTGAAGAGAATGATATGATCAGAAGGATAAATCAGACTATCCACCTGCAGAAAACCAAAGAGGAGGTTTATAACAAAGCATTACAGAAGCATGACAACATTAAAAAGCTTTTTGACATAAGAACAAAGGCCAAAAATTTCAATATTGGGGACAAAGTTTTAAAGTGGGACTCAAGGAGAGAATACAAGGGCAAGCATGGAAAATTTGACAACTTATGGCTTGGCCCTTACTTCATTCATTCAGCTACTGGTAATAATGCCTTTTTCTTACAAGAGTTAAATGGAGCATAATTGTTTGGGGGTCCTATCAATGGCAGGATGCTTAAACATTACTTCTCTTGATCCATGTTATGTTCTGAAAGCCTTTTTATCCTTTTTCTCATTATAAATATTTCATCCACCATTGCATTCAAAGTTAGAAAAAATCAAAAATACAAAAACAGTGAAAGAAAGAAAAGAGGGCGAATTGTAAAAAAAATAAAGGTACAGCCCCATGCCAACAAAAAGAGAAACAAATCTGAAAGTGTGCAAGCTTAAATGCCACTCCTCAAAACACACTTATAATTAGTCATACAGCCTAATCTTGACTAATTAGTTTTAAATTTACTACTGATAGGATAGTGAATTTGATTTGCCAAACCGTTTAATCTTGGCTTATCAGTAGGTAGATTAGGCTAGAAATTAAAGGTTCAAACATGCTCAAAATCTGAACCTAAGTGTCCAAAGAGAGATGACTCAAATATGTTTATTTCTTGAGTCAAGAACAGAGGTAAAAACTGGTTCTAATCAGCTCAAAATTTGAACCAGTCAACAAAGGAAAAACAGCTCAAACAGAAGTAAAAACAGAGCTGTAAAAAAGATGAAGGAAGTGCTTTGAAATTTCAGATCGTAAGCCTTCCATATTGTTTTAATTTTCTGCAAAATAATATCTATGTGCAGATTTTTTTTTATGCCATAGATCAGCATCAAGCTAGACTGTTCAATCCTGACTTTTATGCTTTTAAATTTCTATTTTAGAAATTAGAGAATAAAAGTCTGTTAGACTGTTTAATCCTAACAGATTGGTAGATTAGGTAGAGAAGCATATGGACCCAACTATTTAATTTGAGTTCATGGAGAAATAAGGAGTAGAATTATATTAGTTTTATGCTTTCAAAAGAATAAAATGTTGTGCAAAGAGTTTGCCAATCCAAGTGCACTCTAAAGAAGAAAAAATGTTAGATCAGTAGGATTGGGTAGTTATAAAGCTTGTATTGATGAATTTCCTCTGTTTTCCATGGCTGCTAACATTTTTTAGAACAAAGAAAATCATCGAAGTAATAAGGTTGCAGCCCAATGGATGAGGCACTAATCAGCCTCCCAGAGAATTTAAGTCTGAAGTTCTTGATGCCTTCAAGAAGGCACCATCCCCAAGTGGAGCCACTGTTAGCCACCAATAAAAATTTTCATAACAATTGGTGGCTAAAACATTTTTGGAGCCTTCAAGAAACAGGTTTTATTGCTAAAAGTGTTATCTCTTGAAGACTCATGGAGACATCATGCCTTTGGTTCAATCTTCACTATTGTTTCCATTTCAAACTCAGAATTCTGTTGATTCCATAGAGAAAAGACTGCTACAAAAGCCATTTTTCCCTTCCCTCCATCTCAAAACTAACCTCCTCTTTTCCTCATAAAATTCCTCTATTTTTCCTTTTTTCCATTTCCCCCTTCATAAAATCCACATTATAGAGTTTAAAGCTCCCTTTTAAACTCTGCCGAAACCCCCAAATCCATTAGAAAACTGTGAAAAAATCATAAAAATACACCTTTTTGTATTAAAGACTTAAGCCCCTTTGGGCTAAGTCCAAACCACTTCCCTGCCATATGCCTTGGTGCTAGAACCAAGCGCTAAGCCTTTCCATGCTTATCGCATCGGAAAAATCTGGGCGCTGAACTCTATTTCTTATGGTAGAGCCTCTGACACGATTAGTCCCTTATTTTATAACCCTCGATCTTATCACTGCTTCATATAAACCAAGGGCCCACGATCGGGTGCTTAAAAGTTGTATAAATCCATCTCCGATGCATTTTTCCATTTGTTAATTCATAAAACCCACTCTCCTAATTTTTGGTCTAAATGCACCCATGCAAATGTTTTTTAATATAAATGGGTAGATCGAAAAGCCCTGCATCAAAATTCCGATGCGATTGAGCCCCATTTGTATAAACTCCCACCCTCTTCTTTACTCCATATAACTTGCGCTCGGGACCAAGAGTTAAAAGTCCCGAAGTGATAATCACATCGCAAAATCTTAATGGGTAGATTGAAATACCAAGCCCAACCTTCCGATGCGATTGGCCCTCATATATATAAGCCCCAGGCCTATTATCTTTCATATAGACAAGCGGCCCCGCAGACGAGCACCTAGCCACTTCATATTTATAAACCCACCCCAAGCCAATACCTTTGTTTTTATTAATTTTTTGGTTTTCATGTGTTATAAAGGGTTTTCCGCCGGTGTGTGATATAAAACAATACCCACCGTTGATCTTGTGCCGATCAAACGGTCCGCGCAGGATCGCATCGCAAGCTTTTTTTCAAGCGCATTTGTTTCCCCTTCCGATTGGCATTCCCCGATGGATCCTCCACCGTTGGATATATCCACCATATCTTTGATCCGATAGCCCATATTTGCTTTGATCATTAACCTTTCCTCCGCTTTTGAACCCCTCCAATTTATTTCCCACTTTCAATCTGATTTGCAGATCGACGGCCAGCGCTCAATCGCATCAGCACCATACGTGTTCTTTCCCCCACCGATTGCATGCCTCCAATTGCATCTGGACCATCCACGTGTCCAGATCGGATGGCCCAGATTGCATCTCTTGCCTTTGGTTAAAAACATATGCCCTGCTTCATTATGTTGTTTCGGCCAATCGCAGCCGTTTATCTCTGCAGATCAACGGCCCTCATTAACCCTTTCTCCTCTTTGTTATTATTTTTCATTTATCCCCAGATCACATCTCCGCCGTTGATCCTGCTCATCCAACGGCTCATACTAATCTCAACAGGCCTACCTCCTGTGGGTCTTTCATTCCTCATTTTTAATCCTATCCATCCAATCCTTGATCCGACGGTCCATAATAAAACTGCCCTTCCACTTCTGCTCGCGCATCTTTCCAAATTCACACTCACTCTCCACCGTCGGATTTGAGACCGCAGATCTAACGTTTCAAGTGCATTTTTGCATAAATTTTAGAACGGAGGTTAATTTTCAAAAATCACATGATATAAGTTGTTTTTTGGTGCCACGTGTTGGGCGAGAATGCATATCGCGTTCAAAAAGGAAAAACCGCCTACCTGCCTTTTTCTCACGCGAAAATAGTTGTTTTTCTCTCCAAAACCGCCTTTCCCCATTTCTATTATGATTCATCGCGCGCAGTGCCTGCCGTTGATCTCTACAAATCAACGGCCCAGATCTAATCTGGCCTTACACCATCACCCTCCACCCTCGCCAAAGGATTTCAATGAGTAATTTCAATCGTTGATCACTCGGGCTAATCTCATCCGACAGCCTAGGTTATATCCAAAACCCCGAATTTCATTTAAATTATTTTCCTCCTCCAAAGGGTTTTTAACCTCATATCTTTGCGTTTTCTTCAATTTTCACAATAATGTGACTCCTTCACATTATTAGTTCACCGCTGATCTCGATCGTTGATCTCCTTGATCAGTCATAGATCAACGGTTCTAACTTAATTCTTCCCCCGCTTTACTTTTCACCTCCTACAAACAGATTTTAACCATTAGATGCTACCATCCTACGGCCATGCTCCCACCCACAACCTCTGAAGCAGTTTTCCCAAAAACAAAAAACGCAGGATTTCTTAATTATTTTTGTATTTTGCAGGTGTTGAATGGTTTTTCCATTACGTCAAAGGAAAACCAAAGGCTGGGGATGACGATCCCTTGTGCCTTTGTGCTTACAAAAAGATCATTCCACAAGGTTCAAATGCATGTTTCATAAGTGCTTCATGGGCATTGATGCCATAGGAGCCTTGTGCGGCCCTTCACATCAACAAGACACAAATAATTAAATAAAACAAAAGAGTATTAGTGTCGAAGACCTTCCACGGCAGAACTAAAGATTGAAGATTAATTCCATAGTTTAACAGATTATGGCTAAGATTGATTATCAAAAGCCTAATCCATTGAATTAAAACATAATTAAAGGGAAATTAAAATATCATCAGACAGAAAGACCTCCACCGCCACAACAGAGGCCAATTGATTCCTCTCGGCTACCATATTTCCACCTGTAGCCTCAAAGCATTCAAACAGAGGCTGAGTAATGACCAATAGAGGATATTTGCCTCAAAACCACCAAAGATTTAATTCAGCCGAAGGACTAATTGAAAAATATCTGCTGAGTTACTACAGAGATGAAAAAGAGCCTTAAAAGTCAACAAAAGCTCCCACCGAGCTTAATTCTTAAATGTAAAACAATTAATATAGACAAAACATCTGTAAACTTCTCCCTTGAGCCCCTCAAAGGCCGAGAAGCTATTAAGTCTGTATTAATTGACTTGGGAGATCTTTTGTCCTCTCCCACCTCCTCATTCCTTCTATAAATACTTTTGTAAAAGATGAGAAAATGTTGGTTGCAGAACTTTGAAATATACTTGTGCTCGAATTTTCTACCTGTAAATAGTGTTCAAAGGCTCTTGAAGCTCTGCTTGTGATAGAATAGTTAGGCTAAGTAGTGAAGATGATTTTTGAATTGAAACACTGGACTTGAAGCTGTAACTTGTTTGAAGCATCAATACAAGTTGATTTATGGGATCCTGGTCTGTGTCGACAGTGATGTTTTTCTTATTGTAAATCATTATTTTATTTTTGTTTTCACTTTTTCCATCTTCTCTTATAGAGAACAACAATCATAGAGTTAGGATTTACTGTATATCAGTACCCTTCTCTGACTGATAATCTTTATCTATATGTTTTCTTCCAAATTTTGTTGCTTAGGAATGAATTAATTCAGTTTAAGTAGTTAGGAATGCTAGCATTCCCTCGTCCTAATATCTAGGCTAATTGTTATTCTTGAAAGTTATTTTTATTTTATGTTAATTAGAGATGAACTAGGGAACACTATGGTTAGCCCTGTCCTCTAGTCTCTTTTCCAAAGGCTGTCTGAAAGTTTCCCTAAGAGTGTGTTGAAAGCTGGCTAGTTTCAAAGTACTTACCAGATATTAGACCATTCTTTGTTATCATTTGTGTTTCCCTTGTGTTTTAAATGTTTTTCTATTGAAAGTGTATCAAAATCTGGCTAGTTTCGAAGTAATTACTAGATCTTGGATTGCTTTTATGTCTTTCTTAAGTGTATGTCAAAAGCTGGCTAGTTTCAAAGTACTTACTAGATCTTGGGCTGCTCTTTGTTCTTCATTTGTTTAATTCCATTTCTTGTTGTATCATTTCATTCCATAAAATCAACTGTAAAGAGATCCTTAGACATAGATGACTTGCCCCATGGACCACTCTTGAACCTAGTGGTTTCAATTAAATCCTATTATGACTCCATAGCCTAATGGACTAAAACCAGCATTAAATCCATCTTTTTAGCCAAAGCTTGTTCTATTTGCTTGCAACTTCACACCTTTGAAACTCTTTTCATTTAGGACTTTCCACTCAAATATTAATCATGCTCAACCATCCAAAACAAACAAAAACCCTCGGAATTCATAAGTAGCCTAATATCATTACCCAAAACCTTAAAGATAAATCCATCTTTGCACTTATTGGAGAGATCCCTCTCCGGATTCAGGAGGGCTAGATCTTAGACTCCCAAAGTGGTTTAAATAGTGTTTCTCCCTGCAGTTTGACTTTGCCAATCTTGCTAATTACAAGGAGCTAACAGAACTCAATAGAGAAGGTTGAAGATGATGATCAATCTGAAGTATACCTCCTCCAATGGATCTCCAAAATGGAAGGCTGATCCTTACACTTGAGATCTCACCCTCCAATCAACACTGCAATCCCTCACTACAAGTGCTCCATGAAAATAACACAGTCTAAGAGGGTAAATGTGTTGTAGGTGGAATATAATGGTTTGGCTAAGTGTCAATATATGATAGCTTCGAAACTGATCCTCCAAAGGAAAGAAAGACTCTCCCTCTGAAAAAAAAAAAACAATGGAAGAGGTGTTGTGATCCCTCACTGCAACACCCTTCAACACAGAATTATGTTGTTGCAGCAATAACATTGTCTTGGAGGAGAATGCTTGGCCTCAAGCCTAGATGTGAGGCAAATATGTACAACTCCTTCAAGAGGCTTCTCAAGAAAGGAGAAGGATTCCTAAGCAGGAGATCCTTGTGTTAAGTAGCACAGCAACTCAGCCAAACAACCAGGATTACAAAAATGTCTAAGAAAACATGAAATCAATAATCATATGCATAATGAACAATGGCTACCTTGCCCTCCTTTTTAACACATGAGAGCTCCCTCTCCATGGGACCCACACTATTAGGGTTTCCTCCTTCAAGGAATATTCCCTCCTCTATCTCTGTGTTGTCCCATAGATTCTTTCCACCTCATACCTCTGAGCTGTTTGACTTGGTCAAACTTAACCAAGCCTCTTTGAAAAATGTCCCCTTTCACACATGAGGGTGTGAAATCTAGTTCCAAGGCTGATCCCCTTTCATACTAGAGGAATTTTATCCATGTTTTTATTATGATTGGGCCTTCTCACCCAATTATTCATCACCTAAGTGAATTTAGAAAAATCTAATATTCTAATTTATTGAAGGAAAAATTTGGAATATTAGAGTCCTCCCCTCCCAAATGTTGCTTCTCATAAATCAACTGCAAGGATAGAACTGAAGAGTCTCCACCTACTATACCAGTAAAAATTTGACTCCTACAGAGTTAAACTATACTGTAACTGAAAAAGAGTTTTTAGTTTTTGTTCATACCATAAACAAATTCAGACACTATATAACAGGCTATGAAACTTTTGTTCACAATGATCATTCTGCAATTAGATACTTAATGAAAAAATCAATTACTAATGGCAGAGTCATAAGATGGTTATTGCTTTTACAAGAATTCAACATTACCATTCTAGATAGGCCTGGAAAACAAAACACAGTAGCTGATTTCCTATCTAGACTCCAAAACATCAAAGATGACACTCTAGTTGAAGATCAATTTCGTGATGAATATCTTTTTGCAATTTCTACTCAAACTCCTTGGTTTGATGACATTGCTAATTATTTAGTTTCAGGAAAATTTCCTTCAATAATGAATGCAAGAGATAAAAGAAAAATCATTTTTGACAGTGCAAAATATTCATGGGTTGCTAATCAGTTGTACAAGACAGGTCCAGATTTGATCATTAGAAGGTGTGTTCGGGAAGATGAGATGCCGAAGATTCTCAAAGCATGTCATGATGAACCTTGTGGCGGACACTTTGCTGATAAGAGGACAACCTATAAGATCCTTAATTTAGGATATTATTGGCCATCCTTGTTTAAAGATGCTAAAGAGTATGTCAAAAGGTGTGACAATTGCCAAAGGGTAGGGAAACCTTCTCCTTAAGGTGAGATGCCATTACAACCTCAGGTACATATTGAACCTTTTGAAAAATGGGCTTTGGATTTTGTAGGACCTATTAGTCCTCCATCAAGACAAAAGAGATATTTATTAGTTTGCACTGATTATGTTACCAAATGGGTAGAGGCCAAGCCATTACTTTTTGCTAATGAAGCATCTGTAGTTACTTTTATTTTTGAGGATATTTTTACTCGTTTTGGTGTCCCAAGGGAAATTGTTACAAATCAAGGAGCTCAATTTACATCAAGGATAGTGGAACAAATGATGGAGAGGTACAAAATCAGGCATATAAAATCTACTCCTTATCATCCACAAGCAAATCGTCAAGTGGAATCTACTAATAAGGTCATTGAAGGAATCCTAACAAAGACTGTTCATTTACATAGAAGAGATTGGGTAGATAGGCTTCCTGAAGCCTTGTGGGCCTATAGAACTACATGGAGAAAAACAACAGGCCATACTCCTTATGAACTTGTTTATGGAAAGCAAGTTTTGTTTCCCATAGAGTTCCAAATTCAAACTTTCAAAATGGCAGTTCAGCTAGGACTTGATTTAACGGAGGCACAAAAGCATAGATTGGAGTAGATTAATGAATTGGATGAGATCAGACAAGATGCAGTTCAGAAAACAAGTCTAGTCCAACAGCAAAGGACTAGATGGCATGACAAGTACATCAAAGAGAAGAAATTCAAAGAAGGTGACTAGGCTCTCTTGTTTGATTCAAAATTCAAGGATTTTCAAGGTAAATTTCAAACACATTGGCTAGGGCCATATGAAATTGTTGAAATTTTTGACAATGGAGCAGTAAAAATCAGGACAATAGATAAAGAAGAGGTCACTTTTCTTGTGAATGGTCATAGATTGAAGTTGTATCACAAACCACTCTCAAGAGAAGAATTTGTCAAGAAGTTCCAGGAAAATAGTGATGTGAAGTTAATGAAGAAGAATCTTTCTTCTTCATCAACTTGATTAAATTTTCTGAAGTCATTTCTTTGAAAAAAATAAAAATAAATAAAAAATAAAAAATAAAAAATAAAATAAAAATAAAATAAATAAAAAAATAAAGTATAAACATGAAAAGCAATCATTGATTGGCATGTTTATACAGAAAAGAGAGGGTGAAAATCAGAGTCTTTCTGACACTCTAACTTTTCCATTTTGTTTCTGCAAGCAACTATTACAAAATCATAAGTTTAGATCCATTGCACTTATGATCCATCTCATTTCATTTCATTCCATTTACTTATCCATCCATACTCCATTTCATTCATTCATTCATACCTCACTTCATTCCATATTTCATTCATCTCATTCCATACTTCATCCACCTCATTTCCATATCAAAATTTAAAGTTTGATGTTTTTCTGCAAATGAATAACACATGTCATGGATTGCAGGCCATTTCTTATATTCTTCTACTCCATTTCATAAATTGAATCCATCCCATTCCATCATTCACTTCATACATATTCCATTATACCATGTTTCATCATCTACCTTCACTCATTCCATAAAATATTCTATGTATATTCCAAACCACTCCATTGCATGATTAAATTCTCTACAGGTACATTCTGCAGCTAAATAGACATTCTGCAGCTAATCAGACTTTCCGCAGCCAGACAGTCATTCCGCGGCTACAGATCCTGAAGGCACTGATCAACAATTATTTGAATTGCAACAAGATGATCCAATATATCCATGAACAAGAAAAATCAAGAAGGATTATGAAGACTCTTCCAGAGGAGAACAAAGTATACAAAGATCATAAAAAGAAGATGAAAAGCAAAGGTAACAAGTTTTGATTATAATGGCATATCATAAACTTTAGTATAGTCTTAGTTATGAATCATTCGAAAAGTTGTTTTGATTATTTTTATTGATCATGCCAAATATACCCTCCGCAAACTTTGGATAAAAATCTTTCATTTCAAATTCTATACCTGACCATCATTTAAGCAGTTAAAAGGCTGAAGTGTTTGATTTCCTTACGTCACCTAGCCAAATCATTTAATGATGATTTTTGAATCCGTTGTAAAAAAATCTCCGCAGTCTTTTCACTCATTGATTTGTTTTCTTCACCTCACTTCATTAACTCGTTCCGTAACTACTTCCTATCACTCCATTCCATAGCCAGCCCTTCATCATTTCATTCTGTAAAACAGAGATATCTCTATCACCGTGAGCAGAGGTATATCAGTTTGAAATATTGGACCACTATCACCGTGAGCAGAGGTATATCAGTTTGAAATATCAAACCACTATCACCGTGAGCAGAGATTGAAGCACTATCACCGTGAAGCAGAGGTATATCAGTGTGGAATTTGAAGCCATTGTCACCGAGAAGCAGAGATATATCAGTTTGAAGATTGAAGCACTATCACCGTGAACCAGAGGTATATCAGTTTGAAGGTTGAATTCATTGTTTCTGTGAGCAGAAAGAGTACTAATCTGAAGATTGAAGAAGAAATTATGGGCTTCATTGTAAGAACTGAACTAGTGGGCACAAAATACCTGGAAGGATACCCTCAAAGCAGAGAAATTTTGCAACAGGCAGGATGGCTACAATTTCTTGAGAAATTTAATGGCTTCCACAAAGAAGTTACTAAAACATTTGCAAGGTCATTCAAAGGAAATTAGTGAAGAAATCTTCTCGAAGTTGACTCGAATGGGGAACAGTTTGAAGAGAGGGTAATCGAAAAATTACACGAAGAGAGGGATCATCCCAGCCAAGAAGAAGTCATAGACTCAGGGGGAAACTAAGAAAGACACAAATCAAAAAAACAGGGGTAATAAACATAGAAGATGAGGAAGCATTTATTGAAGAGGATGTTGAAGAAGATTTTAATGAAGAAATCCCTGAAATTGACCTTGCTCAGCAAGAAGTTTATGACTATGTTGAAACATTGGAAAGGAAAGCTTCAGAGAGTAGAGAGAGAACACCTATTCCTCCACTGTCTGAAATAGATGTATAAAGAAGAGATAGGTTTGAGCTGGAAGTACTTAATAGACACATCAAAACTGAGAATGATATTCTGAAGGAACAAGTCAAACTCAAAACCAGTATGAACTCAACCTTATCTCTACAAATGGTCAAAGTGGAAAAGACTAATGAAAAGTTGAAAAAGAGGAACAAGAAGCTAATCAGGGCACTTGTCAACTTAAGGTTCAAGTTAGTCATCAGGAAACCCAGAAGACATTTAACTTCCAGGCAAAGAAGAAGAAGAGGGTTGGATGTTCTTGCAGAAGTCTCTGAGTTTATGGTATAAGTTGCATGAGGACATGCAAGAAGTCAGCAGTGGGGGTATGTTGAGCCCCAAGATTGTTCTTTCTTTCATCTTACTTTACCCCATTTTACTTTTTCCATTGTTATCCCAGGCCCAATTGATAAATGAAATTAGTTAAAATTACTTTTAGAATGAAAAACATGGCTAACTTGCTAAGTTTTGTGATTTTGTCATTGTAATGCATTTTGAACCGAAACTAGCTACAGAATGCAGACATTCCGTAGCTAACCGGAAATTCTGCAACTGTCTTCACGTTCAAGCATGTTCCAGGTGTCCTCTCAGGAAAAGCCACACATGGGTATATTCCACATCATATCCTCATCGTTCGTTTCTCACCATGAAGAATGAACCGAATTCTGGACGTGGTTTTGGTACGTGGGAACTCATTCAAGGAGGCAGACTTCTAATAGGACTAGGACAGTCCAGATGTCCTTTGTCCCTTTACGCTGCCATCTTTAGAGTCCTAGTACGATTTTGATAAGAAAAGACAATGATCCCCGTATTGTTGCAAGTTCTGTTATGTATATTTGTTATAAAATCACTCGGGAAACTGAGAGACAGGCTCTAGATTTTGTTTAGATTTCATGGATTGACTGCTATATTTCTGAAGACCGAGAATAATCTGTTTTAAGTTATTTTCCTTTAATGAAGAAGACAGCATTGCTTTGAACGCGTTGAGTTGATTTTGAGTTAGATTCCGTCTGGTGGTAGAGGGCCCCTGCCTCCTGCACGGCTTTACTTTCGTAATTTAGATAAGTATCTTAGTCATTTTCACGTTTTTGAAGTTTGATTTCATAGTTAATTTCATTAGTCACTATAGCTATACTTGTTCTAAGAAACTCTTCCAAAAGATCATGATAATGAATGGGAAATGGCTGTAGTGTTGTAGGTTTTATTTGTAATTTCTTTTGTTCATTATCACAGTTGAACTTATTCTAGTAAACTCTTCCAAAAAATCCTTATGATGTCTAAGGCATGACTGTGATACTAAATGTTTCAGTTGTTTGTTTACACTAAGTAGCATAGTTGATCTTACTCTTAAAATGCTCTTCCAAAATATCATAACAATGGGTAGGAAATAGCTGTGATGTCTTAGTTTTTAAATTGCTTTCAGTCTTTATGTTTGCATTTGCACTGAATTGTACAGCCAAGATTGTTCTAACAAGCTCTTCCAAAATACCATTCATGATGGACAAAATAGGTTGTAGAATCCCATAGATTAATTGCATGATAACTTAGTTAGGGTACTCCGGAGTCAAATTGCATTCAATTCATGCTCTGTTATTTCGTTTTAAGTTTGATAATGGCTTGTTAGTTCAGCACTGTTTATTGTAGACTAGTGGCACCTTAGTTCAGTTCTAGCCTAGCTCATTGTATTTACATTCCACATTTAGTTGTCGTCCATTGCATATTAGATTACATTAGTTGTTAAACTTAAATACTACGGCCTTCATTATTTACAAAATCTCTTTTGTTCCAAATATATAATTGACTCATAACCATCTGGACAGAAGACAGTATCATCCCAAGGCCTGAAGTACTTTTGCAACCTCTTTATCATTTCATAAACAAAACCTTTCCTCAAAAGACTACTTTAAAAAGAAATCTATAACTTTTGAGTAAGGGAGCTAGTCTTCGAGTAGAGATCTTATGATGTTACCAATGTTCTTCTCCGAATATGTTTCAACAAATCTTTAATCATGGATAAGATGTTGTATCATTATAAGCTGATTGTTTAATTGTTTAGTTAGGAGAATTTGTATACTTAGCTGCCCATTTCTCAAGCTCTTCCAAAATACCTTCAATGAAAGAATTGGACAAGTTAAGTTTATGTTTTGATTCATTTCCTTGAAGTCATTATCAAGCTTTGTATTTTTCTTAGTCATAGTTTAGGTTTGATTCTGTTTCAGCATTTGCATTTGCATTTGTCATTTGTTATCAATAAATTAGGCTTCACTTTGTTTTTAACCAGTAGCTTCCTTCCACTAGCATTTAGTTCTTTTCCTTGTGAACATAAAACCATCAAAAGACCAAAAACATCATAAAACACTAAACACAACGCATTGAGAAACAAGCACTTAGGCACATACAGTGCACTTCACTTCAGAAGTTTACCAACCCTGGTTGACAATTAAATGAACTCAATTTAGGAGACTAGGTTGAGCACAAACATTTTGGCGCCATTGCTGGGGAAGTGAAAACTAGGTAACCTTTGTTTCTTAACTCCCAAAAACAATTATATGCGTAGAGAGAGAGACTCAAGGGGTAGATTCATAAGCAGCAGAAACAAAAGTTTGATTCCTAGAACACCACTTGTTTCACCTAGACCAAGAGCTAGTACACCTTCAACTCAGACCCACATTCCATCCTTTACTGATCCTGGACTTCTAGAAGATCTACGATCAGATATTCCATTAGAAAAACCTTCCACTTCATCCACTGAACCTGCCTTAGAAGAAGATCCAAAGACTCCTATTAGGGACACAAACTTTTCCACTTCCACAGGAGAATCAACTATGGCAGAAGAAGGGGGAGGGGGAGTCTTTAATGGAGAACACACATTATTTGGAGGGGGTAGAGGTAGAGGTAGAGGAGAAGGAGGTAGAGGTGCAGAAGGAGGAAGAGGTAGAAGACAAATGGAAAGCTCTTTTGGGTTCCCTATAATTGATGAAGAAAACAATACAACCATGAAAAACATTTCACCCTTTGTCCTTCCAAACTTCTATGGACTTAAAACTGAAGATCCTGAAACCTTCCTATTTGAATTTGAAATCCTGTGTAGAACTTATGACTACTTACAAGATGCTCAAAAACTTAAACTATTTCCTTCAACATTGAAAGGAGCAGCATTAAAGTGGTTTATGAGTTTGATCAACAGTTCTATTAGGACATGGGAAGACATGAAACAAGCATTTCTAGAGAGGTATTTGGATTATTTTATGCCGGTCAATCATAAGGAAGAAGTGTTTAAGATTTTACAAAAAGAAGATGAAAACTTGGAAGATTTGTTGGAGAGATTTTATTACAACATCAAAAGAGCAAAAATGGAAAACTTAGATCAAGACACCTTAAAAGCTCTTTTGTTGAAAAAAATTAGGGATGAATGGTTGGATATCCTTAACATGATGGGAAAAGGGGATATATCACAGCTCACATTACCTGAAATATCTGAGTTATGTATCAACCTTTCAAGAGGGAAATCTAAAACTGTAAAAGGTCCAAGAGATACTGCTCTTGCAAGGGCAAGTAAGTCTGCTTCTGGGAAAATAAGTAGATCAGAAATAGGACATATGCTTGATGATTTCAAATCTAATATCTTAGGGAGTCTTAGTGAACAAATAGACACCCTTAAGATACAAAACAAGCAAAAAGCTGAATCTGATGCCTTGGCAATCTTTTGTCCCAAATGTAGCAAGAAACATGCCTTGAGAGAGTGTCCTTTGGATGTAAAATTTGTAGAGACCTGTGTCGTTTGTTTTGAAAAACATGAGACCAAGAATTGTCCTTCCCTTCCTGGTCTCAAAGCTGTCTTTCAAGAGGAAACTCGTACAGATTCCACAGAATCTCTCAATTTCGTCTTTAGAAGGCCTTGGCAGGGACCTCAAACACAAGGATTCCATGATCAAATGTATAATCAACCTCCACCTTGGAATTCTTGGCAGCAACCTTGGCCTCAATTTCAAAATCAATCTCAAGCATGGGCACAAGGAGAAAAAAATCCCTATGGAAGATACTCTCAGTACTATCAGTATCCACCATCCTATCCACCATACCCACATTTTTATCCTCAAAATCCTGAACAAAATTTTCAACAACATCATCAGAACCTAACACATCAAAATCAACCACTTCCATTACCATTTCCTCAAAAATCAAATCAGTTACCTGCTCAACCCATACCAAACCCCAATAATAAAAATCCTCAAAACACATACATGATAGAAGGCCAACAGTTTCCAACTTATTTAATTACTCCTTTAGACCTTAGTGATGTTCAACTTAGGTCTGGAAGAATACTTGAAAAGAGGAAACCTTCTGTGATCATACAAGAACAAGATAACTCTGAGGAAGATTCTCTACGGGTGAATAAAAGTCTTGAGGAAGATACATCTTTTCAAGACCCAAACATTGAAACACTGAAAAATTAAAACAAAAAGATCCAATAATTTCAACTCCTGTATTAGAGTAGCCATCAACATCTACTTCTATACCTCCCTTTCCAAAAAGATTACAAATTGATAGAGGTGTAGAAAAACAAATTATGGTGCCTAATTATGATTTCCTAGATGAGCTGAGAAATGTTTGCATTAAAATTCCATTATTACAAGCCGTCAAGGAAATTCCAATTTTAGCCAAAACAATAAAGGAGTTGAGTATAGAAGAAAACAAGAAAAGAATAAAGAAACAAAAGAAGTTAAATGATAGCAGGAGCATTATGATGAGTAAAGATTGCTATTCAAAAGTATCTTCGACATGAAATCCAGTTAAGTAAATTAAAGTCAATGGAATTGAGATCCAAAACACACTCATTGATTTAGGAGCAACAATCAATATTATGAGTAGACAAATCATGGATAAACTAAAACTTCCTAATCTTCTTTTTACACCCACATTATTACAATTAGCAAATAGATCTGTGATCAAACTAGATGGGGTAATAGAAGACATTCCAGTATCCCTATACTCTTGGGAGTATCCTGTGGATTTTATGATCCTAACTCCTAAGAATAATCTAGGAGGACACCCTGTTATATTCGGAAGACCTTGGTTAGCTACAGTTGATGCTTTCAATGGTATGAATCCTTTGTCGAAGTGTACGAAAAGAGACCACTGGCTACGCATAACTAATAGCCCTAACAACAAAAGTGGGCCTTGTGTCTTGGGATCTGTAGGTTAGTTGAACAAGAAAGAAGGTATAAAAAAAGACAGGATCTATGCATGGAAAGACATTAAACGGTGGCTCGAGTTTACAACCTTTGCCGATGAACAAGACAAGAAGAATGTATATGAAAGAATTTTGTATTATATTAAAGAATGGGGCACCTGAGAGGAAAACAAGAAAGGTGTTTTCCAGTTCTCCTCGGTGGGATGGGTTCTTGGAAGTCCTCAGTGTTTCAGATCTAGCATTTCTCTCTCTTGTTGGTGTGAAAACCCACACAAAATGGAACTCAAGGAAGCTCACACGGCAAATGGTGAAAAAATGTGACCAGGCTCTAATCATAGTGATCTAATAGGCAACAAAAGGTGAAAAATGGTAGGAAAAAAACCCCTCTATTTATAACAAAATATTGGGTCATTCTAGATCTTGGTGCATGATTAAAATAATGTTAACCAAATCTAGATTCACCTTTTATGGAATATTTTATTATATTTGTTGGAGGGAAAAAGTATTTGACGTGGGTCAAATCCCTTTATTTGTCAATAATAAATAAATAAATGATTTATTTATCATTTTAAGGAAGTGGTTGAGAGATAATCAAATAAATAATGATTTATTTAATTATTTATGGATGATTTAGTCATATTTAACAAGGAATTAAATTATTCCTGGAAAATAATAAGATAAATAAAGATTTATCTAATTAATTTCTTTGTTTTGGGTTAAACATGACCAGGAATAATAATTAAATTATTGTTTAATTAATTGTTCCATGGGGAAAATTAAACAAAATAGGTTTTGGTACAACCATGTTCCTTTTGAGGTTTATATTTAGACATAGCTTAACCCATTAAATATGGTTTATTAAGTTATTTTACATAGTAGAAAGCAATTTTACTTGAGGTAAATTGGTCTTACATGGTCAATATGCGTCCCGTCTAATAATAATAGGTTAGATGACCAAAAAATGGTGTATTACTTTCATTAGTTGTAGATCTGGTGATATGTACATCTCTGATGGTAGTTCAACTAAGAAATTCACTTTGTATCCTCCGGCTAGGACAATTACAGATTTAGATGATACTCAATGGATAGAGGATGAAGAAGATTTACAACCTCTCTTCACAATTTCAGAAATTAGTGAAGATAATCAAATTCTGAATACTCTAGAAAAGTTTGAATCCTCTTCAGAATACAAACATGAACCATTTCAAGAGGGATCCAACATTGAGTTTTTGTCATCAAGGCAGATGTCTCTTCATTCTATGGATAAATTTGGCTGCTCTACAAGTGAGATATTTCCAGGAAAAACTTTGAACATAAATAAGAACCTAGAAAAATCTCAAAAAGAAGAGTTAATCAAAGTATTACAGAGACATTTTTCTGCATATGCATGGGAGTACACTGACATGAAAGGGATAAGCCCCAAGACTTGCACTCATCACATCTATATAGAGAAAAATTGTAAACCAATCAGACAACCTCAAAGACGGATGAATCCAAATCTTAGGGAGATTGTTAAAGAAGAATTGCAAAAATTTTTAAATTTCAACTTCATCTATCCCATTTCAGATAGTCAGTGGGTTTCTCCTTTGCTAATTGTGCCAAAGAAAAATGGTAAATGGAGGGTATGTATTGACTAACGGTAATTAAAAAAAGCTACTCTTAAAGACCATTTTCCCTTGCCTTTCATAGATCAAGTGTTAGATACATTAGCTGGCAAAAAGTACTTCTCATTCCTAGATGGGTTTAGTGGTTACAACCAAATCCAAGTAGCACTTGAAGATTAAGACAAAACCACATTTACCTGTCCTTGGGGTACCTATGCTTACCGAGTATTGCCATTTGGATTATGCAATGCACCTGCAACATTCCAAAGGGCAGTATTAGGAATTTTTTCAGATCTAATACATGATTGTGTAGATGTATATATGGATGATTTCTGGTTTAGCAAATACATTTGAAGAAACTTTAGCAAACTTGGAAAAAATTTTAAAGAGATGTCAGGAAGCAAATATTTCACTTAGTCATGAGAAATGTTTCATGATGTTTATTGAAGGTATTGTTTTGGGGCATCACATTTCAGGGGATGGGATTAGAGTTGATGAGTCAAAATTTGAAGTCATCTCTAACTTATCTATTCCAAGTTGTCAAAGAGATATTAGGAGTTTTCTAGGATTTACAGGATATTATCGGATGTTTATAGAAAAATTCACCAAGATAGCATCTCCACTCTTCAAATTACTTACCAAAGATTGTGAATTTAAATGGAATTCTGATTGCCAGTTAGCCTTTTCCCTGAAAACAAAAATTTCTAAAGCACCTATTTTAAGGGGACCTAACTGGAAGTTACATTTTCATATCTCAACAGATGCTTTTGATATAGCTCTAGGAGCAGTATTGGGACAAAAAGACTTGATTCCTTACGCCATCTACTATACCAGTAAAAATTTGACTCTTGCGGAGTTAAACTATACTGTAACTGAAAAAGAGTTTTTAGCTGTTGTTCATACCATAAACAAATTCAGACACTATATAACAGGCTATGAAACTTTTGTTCACACTGATCATTCTGCAATTAGATACTTAATGAACAAATCAATTACTAATGGCAGAGTCATAAGATGATTGTTCTTTTACAAAATTCAACATGCATTCTCGATAAACTGGAAAAACAAAGCTCGATGGGCAGTTTCTATCTCAGACCTCTAAACATCAAGGTAACCTCCGATTGAAAAGAATCAATTTCCTGATGAATATCTTTCTGCAATTTCTACTCAAACTCCTTGGTTTGATGACATTGCTAAATATTTAGTTTCAGGAAAATTTCCTTCAATAATGAATGCAAGAGATAAAAGAAAAATCATTTTTGACAGTGCAAAATATTCATGGGTTGCTAATGAGTTGTACAAGACAGGTCCAGATTTGATCATTAGAAGGTGTGTTCGGGAAGATGAGATGCCTGAGATTCTCAAAGCATGTCATGATGAACCTTGTGGCGGACACTTTGCTGATAAGAGGACAACCTATAAGATCCTTCATTTAGGATATTATTGGCCATCCTTGTTTAAAGATGCTAAAGAGTATGTCAAAAGGTGTGACAGTTTCCAAAGGGTAGGGAAACCTTCTCCTTAAGGTGAGATGCCATTACAACCTCAGGTACATATTGAACCTTTTGAAAAATGGGCTTTGGATTTTGTAGGACCTATTAGTCCTCCATCAAGACAAAAGAGATATATATTAGTTTGCACTGATTATGTTACCAAGTGGGTAGAGGCCAAGCCATTACTTTTTGCTACTGAAGCATCTGTAGTTAATTTTCTTTTTGAGGATATTTTTACTCGTTTTGGTGTCCCAAGGGAAATTGTTACAGATCAAGGAGCTCAATTCACATCAAGGCTAGTGGAACAGATGATGGAGAGGTATAGAATCAGACACAGAAAATCTACTCCTTATCATCCACAAGCAAATGGTCAAGTGGAATCTACTAATAAGGTCATTGAAGGAATCCTAACAAAGAATTTTCATTTACATAGAAGAGATTGGGTAGATAGGCTTCCTGAAGCCTTGTGGGCCTATAGAACTACATGGAGAAACATAACAGGCCATACTCCTTATGAACTTGTTTATGGAAAGCAAGTTTTGTTTCCCATATAGTTCCAAATTCAAACTTTCAAAATGGCAATTCAGCTAGGACTTGATTTAACGGAGGCACAAAAGCATAGATTGGAGCAGATTAATGAATTGGATGAGATCAGACAAGATGCAATTCAGAAAACAAGTCTAGTCCAACAGCAAAGGACTAGATGGCATGACAAGTACATCAAAGAGAAGAAGTTCAAAGAAGGTGACTGGGCTCTCTTGTTTGATTCAAAATTCAAGGATTTTCAAGGTAAATTTCAAACACATTGGCTAGGGCCATATGAAATTGTTGAAATTTTTGACAATGGAGCAGTAAAAATCAGGACAATAGATGAAGAAGAGGTCACTTTTCTTGTGAATGGTCATAGATTGAAGCCGTATCACAAACCACTCTCAAGAGAAGAATTTGTCAAGAAGTTCCAGGAAAACAGTGATGTGAAGTTAATGAAGAAGAATCTTTCTTCTTCATCAACTTGATTGAATTTTCTGAAGCATTTCTTTTGAAAAAAAAAAAGGTATAAACATGAAAACCAATCATTGATTGGCATGTTTATACAGAAAAGATAGGGTGAAAATCAGAGTCTTTCTGACACTCTAACTTTTCCATTTTGTTTTTGCAAGCAGCTGTTACAAAATCATAAGTTCAGATCCATTGCACCTATGATCCATCTCATTTCATTTAATTCCATTCACTTATCCATCCATACTCCATTTCATTCATTCATTCATACTTCACTTCATTCCATATTTCATTCATCTCATTCCATACTTCATCCACCTCATTTCCATATCAAAATTTAAATTTTGATGTTTTTCTGCAAATGAATAACACATGTCATGGATTGCAGGCCATTTCTTATATTCTTCCACTCCATTTCATAAATTGAATCCATCCCATTCCATCATTCACTTCATACATATTCCATTATACCATGTTTCATCATCTATCTTCACTCATTCCATAAAATATTCTATGTATATTCCAAACCACTCCATTCCATGATTAAAACTCTCTACAGGTACATTCTGCAGCTAAACAGACATTCTGTAGCTAATCAGACTTTCCGCAGCCAGACAATCATTCCGCAGCTACAGATCCTGAAGGCACTGATCAACAGACATTTGACGTGCAACAAGATGATCTAGTATATCCATGAACAAGAAGAATCAAGAAGGATTATGAAGACTCTTCCAGAGGAGAACAAAGTATACAAAGACCACAAAAAGCAGATGAAAAGAAAAGGTAAAAAGTTCTGATTATAATGGCATTTCATGAAAACTTTAGTATAGTCTAGTTATGAATCATTCGAAAAGTTGTTTTGATTATTTTTATTGATCATGCCAAATATACCCTCCGCAAACTTTGGATAAAAATCTTTCATTTCAAATTCTATACCCGACCATCATTTAAGCGGTTAAAAGGCTGAAGTGTTTGATTTCCTTACGTCACCCAGCTAAATCATTTAATCATGATTTTTGAATCCATTGTAAAAAAATCTCCGCAGTCTTTTCACTCATTGATTTGTTTTCTTCACCTCACTTCATTAAATCATTCCGTAACTACTTCCTATCACTCCATTCCGTAGCCAGCCCTTCATCATTTCATTCCGTAAAATAGAGATATCTCTATCACCGTGAGCAGAGGTATATCAGTTTGAAATATTGAACCACTATCACCGTGAGCAGAGGTATATCAGTTTGAAATATCAAACCACTATCACCGTGAGCAGAGATTGAAGTACTATCACCGTGAAGCAGAGGTATATCAGTGTGGAATTTGAAGCCATTGTCACCGAGAAGCAGAGATATATCAGTTTGAAGATTGAAGCACTATCACCGTGAACCAGAGGTATATCAATTTGAAGGTTGAACTCATTGTTTCCGTGAGCAGAAAGAGTACTAATCTGAAGATTGAAGAAGAAATTATGGGCTTCATTGTAAGAACTGAACCAATGGGCACAAAATACCTGGAAGGATACCCTCAAAGCAGAGAAATGTTGCAACAGGCAGGATGGCTACAATTTCTTGAGAAATTTAATGGCTTCCACAAAGAAGTTACTAAAACATTTGCAAGGTCATTCAAAGGAGCCGAGGTTGAAGTTGGAGATGTTAAATTCACTGTCACAGAGGTTTTTATTGCAGAAGCAACAGGATTGCTTAGACATGGAGAAAGATGGTTTAAAAACAGAGAATTTCATAATGAATCATGGAAGCAAATCCTAAAATCACTAGGTATGGATGTCACTGTGTTTAAAAAGGGAATTCCAAGTTCTGCATTAAAAAATAAATGGAGAAACATATTGCTTATTCTACAAAAATTTATCACTTGTGAAGGTAGATATGGTACATTTTATGTTTACCATATTAGGTTGATAATGCATTTTCTGGAGGAAGAGCTAAATTTTCCCTATTTCTTGCTTCAAAGTTTAAAAAAAATGGCTTCTAGTGTTCAAAGGAGAGTCCAATTCCTAGAGACAACTCTATACCATCATGGCTTGGTTAAGATTTTAATTGAACACCATTTAGCCAAAACAAAAGATACTTGGGATAATTTCTTGGTAAGAAATCACTTTGAGGAACCAAAAGAGCCTTCACCTGAACATCAGCCTACAAGGAGAAGCAGAAAATGGAGAGCCTCTAAAATTGAAATTAACAAAACAGTACAGGAAATTAGTGAAGAAATAATCTCTGAGAAGTTGACTCAGATTAAGAGACAACTTAAGGAAGAGAGGGTAATCAGAAAATCTGCCACAGAAAAAGGAGAGGGATCATCCTAGCCAAGAAGAAGCCATAGACTCAGGGGGAAACTAAGGAAAACACAGATCAAACAAACAGGGGTGATAAACATAGAAGATGAGGAAACATCTATTGAAGAAGACGTTGAAGAAGATTTTAATGAAGAAACCCCTGAAATTGACCCTGCACAGCAAGAAGTTTATGACTATGTTGAAACATTGGAAAGGAAAGCTTCAAAGAGTAGAGATAGAACCCCTAGTCCTCCACTGTCTGAAATAGATGTGTTAAGAAGAGATAGGTATGAGCTGGAAATACTTAATAGACATATCAGAACTGAGAATGATATTCTCAAGGAACAAGTCAAACTCAAAACCAGTATGAAATCAACCTTATCTCTACAAATGGACAAAGTGGAAAAGGCTAATGAAAAGTTGAAAAAGAGGAACAAGAAGCTAATCAGGGCACTTGTCAACTTAAGGTTCAAGTTAGTCATCAAGAAACCCAGAAGACCTTTAACTTCCAGGCAAAGAAGAAGAAGAGGGTTGGATGTTCTTGCAGAAGTCTCTGAGTTTATGGACTAAGTTGCATGAGGACATGCAAGAAGTCAGCAGTGGGGGTATGTTGAGCCCCAAGATTGTTCTTTCTTTCATCTTACTTTACCCCATTTTCCTTTGTCCATTGTTATCCCAGGCCCAATTGATCAATGAAATTAGTTAAAATTACTTTTAGAATGAATAACATGGCTAACTTGCTAAGTTTTGTGATTTTGTCATTGTAATGCATTTTGAACCGAAACTAGCTACAGAATGCAGACATTCCGTAGCTAACCGCCAATTCTGCAGTTGTCTTCACGTTCAAGCATGTTCCAGGTGTCCTCTCAGGAAAAGCCACACATGGGCATATTCCACATCATGTCCTCATCGTTCGTTGCTCACCATGAAGAATGAACCGAATTCTGGACGTGGTTTTGGTACATGGGAACTCATTCAAGGAGGCAGACTTCTAATAGGACTAGGACAGTCCAGATGTCCTTTGTCCCTTTACGCTGCCATCTTTAGAGTC
The DNA here is from genome assembly GCA_034641835.2 of Pinus albicaulis. NCBI lineage: Eukaryota > Viridiplantae > Streptophyta > Pinopsida > Pinales > Pinaceae > Pinus > Pinus albicaulis. The sequence continues at coordinate 1,001,929,882 of CM076579.1, forward strand.
CTAGTATGATTTTGATAAGGAAAGACAATGATCCCCGTATTGTTGCAAGTTCTGTTATGTAGATTTGTTATAAAAGCACTCGGGAAACCGAGAGACAAGCTCTAGATTTTTCTTAGATTTCATGGATTGACTACTATACTTCTAAAGACCGAGAATACTCTGTTTTAAGTTATTTTCCTTTAATGAAGAAGACAACATTGCTTTGAACGTGTTGAGTTGATTTTGAGTTAGATTCCGTCTGGTGGTAGAGGGCCCCTGCCTCCTGCACGGCTTTACTTTCGTAATTTAGATAAGTATCTTAGTTGTTTTCACATTTTTGAAGTTTGAGTTCATAGTTAATTTCATTAGCCACTATAGCTATACTTGTTCTAAGAAACTCTTCCAAAAGAAGAAACTCTTCCAAAAGATCATGATAATGAATGGGAAATGGTTGTAGTGTTGTAGGATTTATTTGTAATTTCTTTTGTTCATTATCACAGTTGAACTTATTCTAGTAAACTCTTCCAAAAAATCCTTATGATGTCTAAGGCATGACTGTGATACTGAATGTTTCAGTTGTTTGTTTACACTAAGTAGCATAGCTGATTTTACTCTTAAAACGATCTTCCAAAATATCATAATAATGGGTAGGAGATAGTTGTGATGTCTTAGTTTTTAAATTGCTTTCAGTCTTTATGTTTGCATTTGCAATGAATTGTACAACTAGGATTGTTCTAACAAGTTCTTCCAAAATACCATTCATGATGGACAAAATAGGCTGTAGAATCCCATAGATTAATTGCATGATAACTTAGTTAGGGTACTCCGGAGTCAAATTGCATTCAATTCATGCTCTGTTATTTCATTTTAAGTTTGATAATGGCTTGTTAGTTCAGCACGGTTTATTGTAGACTAGTGGCACCTTAGTTCAGTTCTAGCCTAGCTCATTGTATTTACATTCCACATTTAGTTGTCATCCATTGCATATTAGATTACATTAGTTGTTAAACTTAAATACTACGGCCTTCATTATTTACAAAATCTCTTTTGTTCCAAATCTATAATTGACTCATAACCATCTGGACAGAAGACAATATCATCCCAAGGCCTGAAGTACTTTTGCAACCTCTTTATCATTTCATAAACAAAACCTTTCCTCAAAAGACTACTTTAAAAAGAAATCTATAACTTTTGAGTAAGGGAGCTAGTCTTAGAGTAGAGATCTTATGATGTTACCAATGTTCTTCTCCAAATATGTTTCAACAAATATTTAATCATGGATAAGATGTTGTATCATTATAAGCTGATCGTTTAATTGTTTAGTTAGGAGAATTTGTATACTTAGCTGCCCATTTCTCAATCTCTTCCAAAATACCTTCAATGAAAGAATTGGACAAGTTAAGTTTATGATTTGATTCATTTTCTTGAAGTCATTATCAAGCTTCGTATTCTGCTTAGTCATAGTTTAGGTTTGATTCTGTTTCAGTATTTGCATTTGCATTTGTCATTTGTCATCAATAAATTAGGCTTCACTCTGTTTTTAACCAGTAGCTTCCTTCCACTAGCATTTAGTTCTTTTCCTTGTGAACATAAAACAATCAAAAGACCAAAAACATCATAAAACACTAAACACAATGCATTAAGAAACAAACACTTAGGCACATACAGTGCACTTCACTTCAGCAGTTTACCAACCCTGGTTGACAATTAAATGAACTCAATTTAGTAGACTAGGTTGAGCACAAACACATTTGTTGATAGAACATTTTCCCAAGGCCACATAAAATGTGGTTGCCTCCATCATATAGATTGGCCCAACTATGAACATGGAGCAATATGAAAAGCTTTCCCTCTTGTGAAGCAATGCACTACACAGTAGTGGTAAGAGTATGAAAATCAATGAATGTATAAACAAAATTCTTACCATATGTCAGAAGTAAGATGGTAAATGGATTCATGAGTGAGTCCTACATAGTTTTGTGGCATGCTATGAAGAATAATGAACCATGTGCTGCAAGAAGATAATCCTCCTCATGCTTGGAAACCCAAGTCAAGAAGAATATGCCATAGTGATAGATGATTCTATCAACTACTCTGTCATCATCATCTCATCCTTATTCACAAAGTGCATACAATGTGAAGTGATCCTAGGGGCACTCCATCCATAAATCTCTGCTCCAAATTTACAGCGTTATGGGCTCATGCAAATAAGCTCTTGTCAATACACTACTCTATTCTTTGACGTGATCCCTATCAAAGATATCTCCCATAATGTTGCCATGCATGAGAAGTTCCTCCCAAGGTGGAAGTACTTCTCCATCATCTAAATCCAAGGAGATATTTCCATCTCCTCCTCCTGTAACATCATGCAAAGTGTGAGAGAAAATCTTCTCTTGCTCTCCCAAGAACAAGCAAAGCAACAAAATATTTTGCTACCTCCCCATACTTCCATCATACAACTCATGTGATGAAGACACAAAGAATGATATGAGTATCACATCAACACCATGCATCCATACTCTATGCTACCCAATGATGCAAGTATCCTGCCATCTCTCCTCCATCCTCCCACTCTTAAGAAGAGTGTTTGCCAAGTGATGGCCAAAATCTTTCAAGAGTAACCAGCGCAGCCAAGCCTCCTGCTGCCCAGTATCATAAATTTTCAAGTAGCCTCCTAGATCCTTTCTCATCAACCACATCCACTCAATCACTTGTGGATGCTTTCTCCTTCTCTTCATCTTGGTACTCCTCCCATGAGGGCTACCATCTTCCCAAACCAATTCTTTGTCTCTACACTTCATGGGGTTTTGAAATGAAATCTTCTCAAGGATCAATGAGACCCTATAAGGACCCAAATAGGTGGTAGGAAAAAACCTCCCATCATGATGTGTATGGCTCAAGGAATGTCCAACACAAGCATGAGAGATGTTATCCATCCCAATATTTCCTCCATATTCTATCTGCTCCTATGATAAAGGAAGAATATCATTGCACTCCATGGTGTGTTGAAGTGCACCTCTAATGAGATCTCTCCTTGAGACCTCCCTCTCAACAATAGTCTTCCAAAACCAATGAGGTCTTGGATCTGCTGAAAGTAGAAATTCCTCTTTGAGCTGAGAGGAGCTCATTGAGAAAGTGTCATCTTGAAAGGAGAAAGGGTTTCTCACTCCAAGATGTCTACCATATTCCTTCAAGTCTTAAAACCCCAACCTCAAGTGTGATGTACAATCCAAAAATGGCTCATGAGAATGATGGTTTACTTCTTTCTTGAATCTTTCCATGTTGCACAGTGTAGTGCAACCAAGCTACTCTATGGTAGCAGTGTGATTTGACTTTTGGTCATGCAAAAGTAAATCTCCACATTGATCAAAAGAATTTGCTGCAACAATAGAATGTGGAAATATTTTCATACCTTAATGATATTTTGGAACTTCTTGTAGGGCTCCAAGAGTTCCTTCCTCCAAAGTGTTGGCTGCCCCAACTGTTGATGCATGTGGCTGCTCCTCCATGAATGTGACAGCTTTGGTAAAAATATCCTCAAGTGGTGTGAGCTTTTCCTCCTTTGTTCTTTCTCCATCAAAGGTTTTGATCAACCTTTGAGTGAACTCTGCAAAATTTTTCACCCTTGCATGGCTCAAGTGGCTGCACCACCAAGCATAGGCTTCACCCTCCAAGTGCAGCGATGAGATTTCAATAGCTTTTTTTCCTACTACAGAATGCAACAGGAAAAATGCCTCCAACTTTCTCACCCAAGTTCTTGCTGTAGATAACCCATCAAAAGTAGACAACAGAAATCCATTGCCTTTGATTTCTCTTCTGCTGCAGGGTCTCTTCTCTTCCTTCAACTGGATGAAATGAGGGAAATGTAGAGTCTCCTTGAAGGCTTTAGGTTGAGATCTGTATTCAACAAGGTAATCACTTAGAATCTGATAATCCAAGTGTCCTTCATGTTTGTATTCTTCTCGATGAGAATAGGAAGTGCATGGTCCTTCCTCTTCTTTTTGCTCTTCCTCTTTGGAGAGGATCTTCTTATTTTTGAATAATGATGAGAGTAATCTCATATTCTTCATCATTCTGATCTTCTTGGGCTTAGACTCACAGGCTGAGCCAAGAAAGTTGCTCTGATACCACTATAATATTCCAAATCTGGAACAACTAGCAAGGCATTACTGGAAAACGCATTTTCCAGTAATGGCTACTACAGGAATTGAAACTAGGACTTGTATCCCTTAGAAAATGTGTCTAAGTGATAAATCCAAGAGGTGGCTCCAAAAAAGTCCTTCTAAGTGGATCAAATAGATCTCCCACACTTAGATGTCCTCTGAAAATGCCCAGTGAAGGGATTGCAACTAATGCATGAACATACAATAGATCAACAATGTTATTTTATGAGCTGTGAGACAAGAAGATATAGATAACCAAAAAATAATGTTATAGCAGCAAAGAAAGTACAAGTTCTTGGGGAAACATCCACTCAAGAAAGGCAATCCAAGCCTCAACAAGACATGTACATGGAAATGAAGAAACACTACTGCATATATGAAACCCTTGGCTATGACAACGCAGTCTATTATGGATAACTGCTAAAAAATGATGTCAATACATGAATATGAAAATATAAATCTCAAATACAATATGGGAGCAAATATCTAACCCTTATAAACAATAATACATCAATCCTTCGAAGGATTGGTTGAAATATACAAAATGTCAAAAATGCCAGAGTTGCTGGGCAGCTGCTGCAACTCAAATATGGAACTCAATAGAGAAGGCTAAAGGTGATGATCAATCTGAAGTAGACCTCCTCCAATGGATCTCCAAAGTGGAAGGCTGATCCTTACACTTGAGATCTCACCCTCCAATCAACACTACAATCCCTCACTGCAAGTGCTCTATGAAAATAACGCAGTCTAAGAGGGTAACTACACTGTACGTGGAATAGAATGGTTTGGCCAAGTGCCAAGATCTGCAATAAGCTCTGATAGCTTCCAAAGTGATCCTCCAAAGGAGAGAAAGACTCTCCCTATGAAAAACAAGTAATGGAAGAGGTGTTGTGATCCCTCACTGCAACACCCTTCAACACATAATTATGCTGCAACAACAATAATTCTGGAGGAGGATGCTTGGCCTCAAGCCTAGATGTGAGGCAAATATGTAAAACTCCTTCAAGAGGCTTCTCAAGAAAGGAGAAGGATTCCTAAGTAGGAGATCCTTGTGCTAAAAAACACAGCAACTCAGCTAAACAGTCGGGATTGCAGAAATGTCTAAGCAGACATGAAATCAATAATCATATGCATAATGAACAATGGCTGTCATGCCCTCCTTTTAAACACATGAGAGCTCCCTCTCCATGGGTCCCATTTTATTAGGGTTTCCTCCTTCAGGGAATATTCCCTCCTCTATCTCTGCGCTATCCCATAGATGCTTTCCACCTCATACCTCTGCGTTGTTTGACTTGGTCAAACTTAACCAAGCCTCTTTGCGAAATGTCCCCTTTCACACATGAGGGTGTGAAATCTAGTTCCAAGGTTGATCCCCTTTCATACTAGAGGGATTTTATCCATGTTTTTATTATGAATGGGCCTTCTCACCCAATTATTCATCACCTAAGTGAATTTAGAAAAATCTAATATTCCAATTTATTGAAGGAAAAATTTGGAATATTACATATTTCCTCTATAAATCACAGGATTTAATGACTTGTGGAGTAATATAATTGAGGTTACAACCAAGGTAAATTAAAATTTAAACAATATGTTTGAAAAGTATACTTTCCATTTCCATCACTGAGGCAAGGTGGTTTGCTTGCCTAATTTCCATAGCTAGATGAATATGAGGTACACTTTGGGCCACATGATTGACTATGATAGCTTCTTGGATGTTATATACCCTCATGTTGTCCTTCTACCAATGGGGAAATTATCCTAACAAATTTTCTTCCCCACACCCCCAACACTTTATCAACTTCTTCCTTGGTTTCTCACCACACCCGCATCCTTTTCCAATTGAATCATTTTATTCCTACATGGAGAAAGAAATTTTTTCTAGAACTCGCTTTTTCTATTCACACTAAAATTGAGACTTTCCCATCCTATCTGTAACATAAGGATCTTGATCCCTTCTTTCTAAAACTAGACTTTTTCTTTATTTTCCATTATGTTCAGAATTTATTCTTATGCTTGGACTCATCATACCAATATTTTCCCTTCGATAAGGTATCCTCCAACATCTTTAGTTCATCAAATTTTATTATATATTCATAAGGTTATGGTAGTCCATTGAGAAAGTGTTGGATATTTATCTTTTCATATTTAATATAAGGCACACATTTCAACAATTTTATGAATATATTGGGACAAAATTCCATAGTAAGTTGTCCCAACTTATCCCCATGTAAATCTTTAATTTTCCCATAGTAATACCTTTCGAACAAGTATTTCTACTTGAAGTATCTCTTAAAATTACTCCAAGTTAGCTTCTCCTCTCAAATTCCCTTAAAATTCTTGAGGTCGTCCCACCATATGTCAACCTTTCCTCTAAAATTAAATATCTCTATTCATTCCTTCATGTTTACAAAGTAATTATGCACACTCAAATATCTCCTTAGGCATAGAAGTCATGCTTCAACCTCCTCACTCTGTAATATCCCAAAATAGGGATTTTATACACTATTGGGAATATCTTAAGATATTCCAAATATGGAGATCCAGAAAATAGACTCATATGATGTGATAAAAATCACATAGCCTTCAAATGAGTGAAAAAACAGCAAAGGAATAATGTCCATGCATTCCCAAGTGGGGAAAATGCAAAAATTAAACCCTGAAAATGTTATTCCTGAAGATATGCATTTTTACTAGGTGAAATAACACTTGTTTCCCTTAGCATATGATGTTAGTCCCTTACATAAAAAAGGGGATCAGAAAAAAATCCCTTTCGATATGTTAAATAGACCTCTCGGCTACCTAACAGCTTAGAAATGGCCAAATCCCATGACTTGAGTGATGCAGAAAAATACTGAAGCATGTAAAAAGTTATTTTATGAGGGTTTATGTAGTATAATAATGAAATAACATGGATCTAGAATTATATGGAATAATATGCCAAGAAAACAGAGTTCTAGCCTCCTTATTGTATTATAGAGTTAACCCAGCAAGGGTTTCTTGAGACACATGTACAAGGAAGAGAAAATCTGATTTATTCACCTCAGAAAATGTAGTCTTACTACAAAATTATAGAAATATAGCTAAATAATACAAAAGAGGGATGAGGATCCCTTCCTCTAGCTTTCCGGGAGAAGGGTTGGCCCTTTCCCTAGGAAACTAGCTCAGAAACAAGGGTCTTAACCCTGCTGCAGCAACTCTATGAAAAATGACGCGGTTCCTGAAAGGGAATATTTCATAGGAGATGAGAAACAATTTTTCCTACTTCCAAGATATGAAATGTGCTCAAAAATCTTCCTAGATGATTTCTCAAGAGAAGGAAGGCACCCTCTATTAGGAAACAGACCCATAAGTGGTGTAAGAATCCTCCACTGCAACACCTTGCAACTCAGCAATATCCTGCTTCAGAAATCACGTTGGGAATCCCGCTCAGGAACACTTGGTGCTACCCTGCTAAATAGCAAGAGGAGGCCAAGTCTAAACAGACAAGATCAAAAGATTGAAATACAAAAGGATGCATAATAAAGGCCTCCATCCTCTCCATATATAGCAAGTTAACTTCTCTCATTGGGTCCCATCCACATGTGCCATCAAGCTCACGCAAGTTTTCCTCCACCAAAACTACGTTTTCCATCAAGGTGGTTCAATGTATCTATACAACTTTGTTGAGTTGGTCAAAGTTTACTGAATCAACATGTTCTCGTCACTGTTCACACCTAAGGGGCTCAAATAAGCTACTTATTCTTACTCCTTTCACATTAGGAGTGTTATTGATCCTTCTAAAGAGGTTAATGGGCCTCCCTACCCATTTATTCACCTACCTAGTGATGAAACAACTCTAATATTCCATTTAGCTTGAAGGCTAAAAATTTGGAATATGAGAGTCCTCCCCTCCAAAATGTTGCTTGTCCTCAAGCAACTGTATAAGGAGAGAAAAATATTCCCCTCCTCTTCTTGTGGCCTCCTCATCAAAAGGTCTCCACCACTGCTCAACATGATCTGCTGCAAATTTTTCCTCCAATGTTTCCCCCCCGAGCATGCAAAACCATATGGCTCACATCATAGAAAGGTGGAAGATGTAACTAGAAAACTCCCTGCTATTTAATGGCCTCCTCAAGGTAGGAGTGATGATGAACATGGGAAATATTATTCCCAATGAGTGACTCCCACACCCATCCTCTCATCCAAATGAAATGAGCCAATCTAGTTTGCTCAAAAATATCCTCAACCCCCAGTTCATGCAATGTGTTGGGGCTGCATGTAGAGATTGGATCCTCCCAACCAAGTGGTTCCTCTCTCCATTTATGATAAGTATGGGGTTTCTGCTGATCTTGGGCTGAAATTTCATGACCTCCAAGAGTGGCCCAAGCTACCCCATCAAAAAAATAAACCATGAAGTGCCTCCTCCAAAAACTCAAGTTCTCCAAATGGCTCCCCCCACATGAAGAAGAGAGATGTAATCTGGCAATCATGGGCTGTGCATTGCTCCCCCAGAAACATGCATCATGTAAATTAGGGAGAATCATACCCCCAATGGGCATCTTCAAATCATATCCCACTCAAATATCCACCAAGCATAGGCCATACCTTCAAAGTGCAGCACTGCAACTCTGATGGCTTATTCTTCAGAAACTTGGTGTTGCTGCAAATAAGTACACAATTCCTCCACCCAAGCTTTGGCTGAGCAAGTTTTGGATCCATCAAAGGTAGACAGAGAAAATCTATCCATGTCATGCAGCTTGATCCTCTCCACCTTGATCTTTCAAAACTCTTTGAAAGTAATATGATCCCTAAAATTTTCAGTTTGAGACTCATACTCTTGTAGAAAATTACCAAGAGCTTTCCTCCGCGACATTTCCTCCTTTTCTATCTCCTTCATAGCATATCTGGGCATTTGACAACACTGTGCATAATAGGGTGTAGCTACATGCTCACACATATCATGTGCCAATCTAGATCCAGCTCTAGATCCAGACTCAGGAGATTCCATCTCTCCTCTCACCTTCTTAAGATTTTCATTGATGTATTGCACAGATTTTGGAAGAAGCTTTGTAAGCCTATATTCCCTATTTCCTCCACATAATGGGGCCTTATCTCTGTTCATCTCTCCTTCTCTTGATAATTGCATGCCTGAGTTCCACAGGCTGAGCCAAGATTGAAGCTTTGATACCAGTGTAATATCCCAAAATAGGGATTTTCTACACTATTGGGAATATCTTAAGATATTCCAAATGTGGAGATCCAACAAATAGACTCATATGATGTGTTCACAAACACATATCCTTCAAATGAGTGAAATAGAAGCAAAGGAAGAATGTCTACACATTCCCAAGTGGGGAAAATGTAGAAATTAGACCCTGAAAACGTTATTCCTGAAGATTTTCATTTTTACTAGGTGAAATAATTCTTGGTTCCCTTAGCATATGATGTTAGGCCCCTACATACAAAATGGTATCAAAAAGAAATCCCTTTTGATATGTTAAATAGACCTCCCAGCTACCTAACATCTTAGAAATGGCCAAATCCCATGACTTGAGTGATGCAGAAAAAGACTGAAGCATGTAAAATGTTATTTTATAAGGGTTTCTGTAGTATAATAATTAAATAACATGGATCTGGAGTTATATGGAATAATATTCCAAGAAGACAGAGATCTAGCCTCCTTATTGTATTATAGAGCTAATGCGGCAAGGGTTTCTTGAAACACATGTACAAGGAAGATAAGATCTGATTTAATCAGCTCAGAAAATGAAGTATTACTGCAAAATTATGGAAATATAGCTGAATAATACAAAATAGGGATGGGGATCCCTTCCTCTAGCTTTTCGGGAGAAGGGTTGGCCCTTTCCTTAGGAAACTAGCTCAGAAACAAGGGTCTTAACCCTGCTGCAGCAACTCTGTGCAAAATGACATAGTTCCTGCAAGGGACTGCACTATAGGAGCTGAGAAACACTTTGGCCTACTTCCAAGATATGAAATGTGCTCAGAAATATTCCTAGCTGATTTCTCAAGATAAGGAAGGCACCCTCTACTAAGAAATGGACCCAAAAGTGGTGTAAGAATCATCCACTGCAACACCCTGCAACTCAACAATATCCTACTCTAGAAATCATGTTGGGACTAAAGAAAGATGCTTGGCCTTGAGCCTGGATGTGGAGCAATAGAAGAAAAGCTCTCCCAAGAGGCCTCTCAAGGGAAGAGGTGGGATTCCCGCTTGGGAACACCCAGTGATACCCTGCTAAACAGCAAGAGGAAGCCAAGTCTAAACAGACAAGATCAAAAGATCGAAATACAAAAGCATGCATAACAAAGGCATCCATCCTCTCCATATATATCAAGTTAACTTCTCCTCATTGGGTCCCATCCACATGTGCCATCAAGCTCATGCAAGTTGTCCTCCACCAAAATTGCGTTGTCCATCAAGGTGGTTCAATGTATCTAGACATCTTTGTTGACTTGGTCAAAGTTGACTGAATCAACATGTTCCCATCTCTGTTCACACCCAAGGGTGCTCAAATAAGCTGTTTATTCTTACTCCTTTCACATTAGGAGTGTTATTGATCCTTCTAAAGAGGTTAATGGGCCTCCCTACCCATTTATTCACCTACCTAGTGATGAAACAGCTCTAATATTCCATTTAGCTTGAAGGCTAAAAATTTGGAATATTACACACTCTTTCTAAATTTCCCATCAAAAAAAGGGGTTTTTTTCCTTATTAATTTATTCAATCAATATGCTCTTCTTAGCCCTCTTCTTCTTCTTATACAATTCTAATATAGTTGTGTTGGAAAACTTATCATAACTATTAGTTCCACAATTGTAGAGGTGTCCATTGAGATTTACTCATTGGATATATCCTTTCTTGCAAACCTATTCCTATTTCTTGTTTAAATTCCTTCCACATTGTTGGCTATTGGTCCATACTTCTTAATTTCATGGGGATTATGGAATCCGTTGGACCTAGGCTAGTCCAAATTATTCGCATATAGTTCATGTTGTTTTTTATGTTGCAATTTTGATAAACTTTTCAATATTACAACATTTACTTCTTTATGTTTTTCCTAGGCTTTGATAATTTTCTCATTATCAACCTTATAAATTCTAAGTTCAACCCTTAAGCTTATATGATTCTCCATTCAATCATGAGGTGTCTCTACAACTCTCCTCTCATATAAATCATCTTCTATGTTATGAGAAGTTATCTCCATGTTGGGCCAAACCATTCTACTGCACATTCCTATTGTATTTTTTCTAGAAAATGTGTCTTATTATGTACTAGAATAACACTCAGAATGTTAATTTAAAATAAATATAAATAACAGTTAATCATACTAAGTCACCTTAGCTGCACTAGCACTAAATTAGGTTGGTTTGAAACTATTCTTTAATAAATTTAGGTTATATAAGTTAACAATATTTAAAATTACTAGGGTCTTCACAACAAACACTTAAATTAACTCTCTATACTTCGAGCCTTTTTATCCCATATGATGTTTCAATTTCATTTCTATAGTGTATCTATAGCTCATCCAAGTCCAATGTTTTAACCATAGCTTTCCTACCACTTTGTAACACACCCAAGCCCCTAAGTCCATATTAGGGTTGTGGGGTGTAATTAGACATGACCTTCAAGGTACATTATGAAGATGGGGTTATCCAAAAATATTGTTTCTTTGATCACATAAAATCACAAATTTGGTACCACTGTTGTCTTATAGTCATTGATAGCTTTCCAACGATAAAAATTTCATCCCATTTCAAGCTATGGGAACACTGTTATAACCATTTAAATTTTTACCCCTTAAGGTCCACATCATCATATGTACCTACCATGTGGATGAAATGTGGTGGCTCTTGGGCATGTGGAATCTCCATAGTGGTCCATGTACCCTAGCCGATGGGTCTTATCTAGCCTTGCCATATCATAAATTTCTATCATTTTTCATTACCCTAACCCTTGAAGCTTCAATATGTCAATATAGGAATATTCCAACATAGTAAATTGAAAATATGGAAAAAAAATTATTACTATTAATTATCAAGAAACCCTGATAATACAATAGGAACGGGACTAGCTCATCATGCCATCTCATACAACTACTATATAATCATATCCCACCACATGGAAAAGGTTGGCATGTTTTCCATGTTGTCTAACTGAGATGTATATCAATCTATTAGGATATCAATGGGTTTTCTCATACACAGTACTTCAGAACTCCCAATATGTTGATATGTCAACATGATAACTCAGTGTACCTGATCGATCATGGAAAACCAATCACCACCGAACATATGGAACATGTTGACATGTCCACTTCCACATGGCACTCTTTATGTGTGCCATGTGTCACTCATTGTTGTATAGTTGGTGTGTCCAAAAAGGCTAGATTTGGATGAAATGTGTCATCCACGTGGTATTTCCATGTCACCAATCATGATGTCATTGTGATGTCATACCTGTAGGGCCCAGATGCTCTAATACTCTGATATCGCAAGGGTGTTAGTTCATGCCCCAATATACGAGAACATGGTTATCATTTGATGATCCATTGCTCATGTCATGCAATATCAGGGAATCCCCTAAAAATAATTATAGGAATTATTAAAACCTCTAGGGCCCCATACCCTAGTAAGCCTCATTTTCATCTCCCGATTCAAAAACTTGTCAATCCATGTGACTATGGGATAAGGCTAAATCCATTTGAACCTCAAATTTTCATTGATCTATTAATTAGAAAGGGAAATTCCATCCCAAAAATTTTGAGGAATTTTTTGGTAAGGGCTCAATGTTAGATTTATTTTGATAGCTTGGGAATACAAGGGTCAAATCCTAAATTTTCCCTTGACCCAAAACAGTGGCTCAAACTACAAATTTTCTAAAAATGTTTTGATATTTTTCCCAAATCCAACTCCATTAATCATAGCAGTTTTCAATTGGCTTCAATAAACAACTATCTCTTTTAACCAAGTGGCCTTTATCAATTTGATAAACACGACCATTATAGTCAAGGATGGCTTTTCCATTTATGAACATATAACACATAGCAATTCTCACTTAGCATTAGAGAAGGGATTCTATTTCACACAATATTTCATATTCATAAGGAATGGATTTCAATAGTTAAGAAAACCATGCTAATTTATTGGAGCATTAATGATGCATATTCATTTAAACCATGCAAAAACTCTTAACCTACTGATGCACACATACACAATAAATCTAGCCCCGTGATTAAACTTGAAGTATTGAACATCATTTTCATTTCATTTACCAGGAAGAATACACTTATTTTTTTCACTTAAAACTGCTAGAAACTGAATAAGGGAGTTCCACTCTCTATCCAATAGCACGCACAACTACATTGTGATTTTCTTGTGGTTTTCCACCCCTGAGCTAGATCTAATGTCTAAAGGATGATTCACTCGAGGTATTAAACTAAAGATCAATTTAGAGGTATAGATTAAAGGCCAATCTCCTTCACTTAATAGGAAATAGGGATGCCTACCCTCAAGCATGAATTCTTTGTTTAATACATAGAAATTATTGTAACTAAGGCCTACACAACTTAAAGGGAGACTCGTTCACTACTTCCTATAGTTCCCTCAGTGATATTTTGTCTTTTTAGTGCTTCACATGCATATACACATAAAAATATAAAATTTCTTCTCTCTCACTTGACTAAGGCGAAATGCTATCTCATTGGTTCCTCAAATATTACAAATCAATTATATACTATGTATTGCAGTTTCCAAACACATGATTTTAGGTTCTCATTTGTTCTGGATTTACACACATAGTTTGATTCTCTCCTCTCCAATCATTTTAATACTTTTTTTTCTTGAACCTATAAAACTAACATCCTTTCCCCATGAGCATTGGTTCCATAAGTGAGGATTCAATGGTTCCCTTCCTCGGATATGGAGTCAATCTTCACAACCATGAGGTACACAACCCATGCTTGTGTGGCTCCAATACCCTTCCCCCCATCCTCTCATAATTTTTTTTGGAATTTGGTAGCTCAACACGAACGTCATGGGTAAAAATATTAAATTTAGGGAAGACTGGAAATTTCCATATCTCTTTTATAGGCTTCCTAAGTATCCCATCCTTCCAAACATCATGATCCATGTATACTTGTTCTTATTCTTCAGTTTTAGCAATTCATATTTAAATTAGCATAGAATTTACATCATATATTCTTGGAAATGTATACATGTTGACCCTACATCATTATCATCCCTTAATTACATTTCAAAAATTGAGGATTAGAAAAACAGATGCTATACCAACATATCTCAATACAATGATACTTATTTTCATTTTATTTTTTTCATGATTTTTCCTACAAGTGAATGTTAGTTGTATTTTATTACTATATCATTTCCTTCTAAGTACCTAGTGGACTTGTTCATTGCAAATGATTTTTTTTCCCTATGAAAAACCATACTTCCATTCAATATTTGAAAGAAAATAATTTTTTAATATACACACTATATGTGCATTCACCAGGATCTACCCAGATCCATGAGTGGTGAAAATAAACAGAAAAAGATAAAGGAAAAACAAAATAACATTTACATATGCTTATGTGCTTTCGGAAAAAGATTGGCCAAAATGGCCTTGAAGAGGGGAAAAGACTAAAAAAGATAAAATAGTAATACAATTCAAAGGGGAAGATAAAGCAATGTACAAGTCACTTATATTCCCCTTTTTTCCTTTCTTCTTCTGGACTTGTTGTCATTCCCAAGCTTTGGGATCCATTGGAACCAGATCCATATCACTCACGAATGTCTTTGGAGGGTTCTCTTTATCTAAATCAGATATTTCTGATACATGGACACATTTTGCATCCACCATGTTATCCTCCTTGTGTTCCATATTTAACCAGTAATATAACTCCTAAATTATTGTTGAATCGATCCTACTCTAATAGAGAGTATCATCAACATATTTATCCTAGGTGTCCCCATATTTGTTGCTAGATTCTTCATGGTTTCTTCTTCTTCTCTTCAGATAGATGAGGACCTGTAAACTTCCATCCCTTTGGCTTATTTTCCATTTTCTTTCTTGGGTTCATTTTATCTTGTGGAATGTGTTTTGTAAATGCCATGTTTGAAAACAGGAATGTCATATGACTATCATATTCTTGTAGTCTAAAACTTACATCCACTAAAGATTTTTATGTTTCAATACGATGTGATATGAAAAACCTTTGCTAAGGTCTATCTCCATGCATATTCTAGCAAATATAAAAATCCCTTTATCTGTTCTTTCCAAATCCCTCTTTTGGAACTTGCCCAAAGTATTCCAATAATCTTTAGGACCTGATGGTGGCAAAAAGGAAGAGGGAGGTGTGGGAGTCTCACCCAAACCGGTAATGATGAGAAAACTATATTTTTTACATAAAAATATGGAAACCATGGAGTAATAAAAATCCCAACTCTACCCTGAAACCGTGGTCTTTCATTTAGAGAAAAATATATATCTTTCTGTGTATCAAATTATATAGTGAAAAAACTTTGGAACATAAGTAAATGTCATAGTTGGGTGTCCAAGAGGAAAGAACCCACTAGTGTAAAGCTTCTAATTTGGACCATAAGCCATTAAATCTATAGATAGCCACCTTGGATTGAATATTTTTAAAAGAGGAATTTACATTTGGAAGGTTAACTTCCATGTTGGGTGGATGCTCCATTTTATTTACAATGCAAGGGCCTCAATTAATTTCCATATTCTCTGTTGGAGCAAGGAACTTCCCCATTACAACATCTTTGGAAGATGTTGATGTTCCATTTGTATTATTGGATCTTGAAGCACCAATTCCTAGAGATCCTCTTATCAACCTTTAGTTTCAGATTAAGGTTGAGTTATTTTTTATATTATAGACTTGGATCATTAAGGAATATTTGATAACCTTTCCTTCATATTGTAGACTTTAAAAAATTATAGGAAACTACCATTTATTCTCAATGGCTCGCTTTAAAAATAAGGCAGAGTCAAAATTTCTAATCTAGAGAGAAACTAACTTCCCACTCAAATTTTTCATAAAGATATAATATGTATTTTGCTCCATCACTACTAGTGGTGCTAGTTGTACCCCATAGGGTGACACGGAGAACTATGACAAAATTACATCTCTTTGAGCTCTAGATATGGAGTCACCAGTGACTCCATCACCCATTATATATGGAATTCCTTATAAATCAAAGTAGAAAGAAATGGGGGCTCGAAACAAGACCTTAATGAATGCACCTATTGGTCGTCACAATTGTCCCTACTTTGACCCTATCCTTGTCCTAAAGATGCTGCTTAAACCCTTTGTTTTACAATTAAAACCTAACTTTTACACATGGTTCCTATACTTTTCATGATTTTGTTAAAGTATGGGTTATATAAGCTTATTAGTTATTTAAAAGGTTAAATAGACTCATATGTCTTTGTAACTCATCTATTTTTACTTTCTCAAGGCATGGTAAGTGAAGTCATTAATCAGAGTTAAAGTTTGGTTGGTGCAGAATATGAAGGTTCTCGTACCATCCACCCATTCCTATACCAATAAGACAACTGGAAGATTCATTTTGATTTACCTCTGAAATTATTAGATTTTTTGAATGAATGGTGCACATCTCTCTCCAAGGGTTCATTCCATTCTCTACAATAGGCTTGGAGCATTATGGGAAGTGATCAAGATAGAGGTCAGTTTTGTCGAGTGCATATTTCTGTTAAGTTTTCAATACGGCCAAGAGCCAAATATCTGTGTATAAAATAGGGATTCTAGGATATGCTTTGATTAGCAATACTCTGGAATTTTTCATACTGTGTTGTGAACTCTTTTAATTTTATGTATTTCCCTTTCCCTCTGGGCTAGATCTACGGGCTTATAATGTATCATGTTGAAGACTTTGAAATAATAGAAGGAGCTGATGATAGTTTTATTCATTATGGATTCTTGTTATATGTAATGTTTCCTTCACGCAGTTTATTTCGAAGTTTTTGTGAAGAGAAATGAGATGGTTGGCTAGGGCCCAGCCAACCCGTCTTGTTCTCCCTATATTTCGTAGTGTGTTATATTTAGTCATGCTAGTGTGAGCATAATAGTTTCTTTCTTTATTTGCTTGATTTTCAGGTTGATGAAAACCTTGTGAATGTGTGCATGCATCTCAGATCTGAGGACTCATAGTGTGGGTGTGTTGGATAGATTTCGTTTGTAGTATTCAACCATTATTTTCGAAGCATCGCATGGTTGTTTCCTTTATGTCTGAGAGAATATTTCTTTTTTGAGTTATTTCTAATAGGATAAGTTGGATTGTGAATCTTACATTTAGTTTTATTCATTTACTTCAATTTAGGCGTACCCTTTTTTAAATATAAACTTTGGTTACATAGTAAAAACCTATCTGCACAATGATTAAGGATTGTAATGATTTCCTTGTAAAAGTGTAAACACAGTATTGATGATTTGGGGATCAATCACAATATTCTTTTTTAGTTTAAATTTTTCTTATAACACATGTTTTCAAAATAGAGTATATTTAATATCATGACAGACATTTGAGAGAAGGGTCGAGTTGTCTTTTGGATAGAAATTTACATTTTCTATGCAAGAGTCTTTTTCTTTCTGCTACAGTGAGGATTTCTTTCAAAATTTATGGTTATTTCCATTGAATTCTTCTATGATTGAAGGATCTCTTTTTAATTATCAAGTTGTAGTTTCTTTATCTGATTTGTTCATTTCTAGTTGGTTAGTTGTAGCACATTTATGTGTGAGTAAAAGGTGATTAAAAGTAAACATATTATAGTACAAGAACTGTGAAGTTCTTGGTACAGGAATGATGAAAATTGGTACAAGAATAGCAAGCTTTCAGTGCAATAATTGAAATATCTCAGTACAGGAATAGGATATTCTGGTAGAGGAACAAAGCATTCCAATACAAGAATTCGGAGTTCCAATACCAAGAAAGAATAGCTCAGTGTAGGAACTAAATCCATTTCAGGTACAAGAACATTGTTCAGATACATGAATGCGTTATCTTTAAAAGGGACAGATCTAATTACAACTAGAATCATCCCTTGTGTTTCTTAGGCATTGAGATCCAATCCCAGAAATACATTTTCTACTTTTTTCCAAATATTTTTGAAATTGATTGCAAGGCCTGCTTATTCCTTTTTGTCAAAGTTTGGTGAGTATTCTCTCCAACTGATTCCAGTACCAGAGTGGCTTGGTGTTATTTTTTGAAATATTTTTTCATTTCTTGATTCTACAAACTTAAATATAGATTGTAGGGTGATTTAATTGTATGTTAAATCCCTATTATTTAATTTGTCAACTCGGGGATTTTGTAAAATTAGAATCAAACCAAAATATATCTGACCTTAGATGAAATTGTAATAAAGAAAGGAAATGCATATTACAAGTATAACTAAAGAAAACCGCGAAAGAAATCACATGCAAGAAAACTGAATTAGATTCTAAGGGTGGAAGTCAGATTTTAAGGGTGGAATGAATGAATACCATGGCCTTTCTAAAAACTTATAAAATAATATTTGAAAAACTATAACAAGAAAACTATGATAATCTAGAAAGCGGGTAAACCTAGAACAACTATTGATTTATTTATCAAGAAATCAAACTATGAGAGCTAGTAAACAAGCAATTTAATGATAACTAAAGTGCAAATCTATTAGAAGCAAACTATGATAACCTAGAAAGTGAGTAAACCTAGAACAAATATTGATTTAGTCATCAAGAAAGAAAACTATGAGAAATAGTAAACAAGAAATTTAATGATAAAAAAAGTGCAAATCTATTAGAAGCAAACTATCATAATCTAGAAATAAGTAAATAGAAACTAGTGATTTAGTTGTCAAGCAAGAAAAATTAGATAGCTAGTAAGCAAGAAGTTTAATGACAATCAAATTGAATCTAGGAAATGAAATCACACTTATGGAAAGTAAATCACACTTGCAGAAAGTAAATCACACATGCATGAAAGGAAATAACAAAAATCAAACTATGTTACAGATGTATGTGAATTGTGGTCGATGGGGATTAGTCCATTCCTTAATGAGCACACATGAACAGTCGTCACATATTAAGAATCAAACAAAACTCATAACTCATGATTTGGAGAAAATTATATTACTCATGTTGAATGAACAATCATAAATCTGATGCTAATGAATCATTGACAACTTGTTAGCTTCCTTGAAGGATTCTCCTCTTATTTATACATGAATTAGGGATATCTCCTCAATAAATTCAAATCCCTTAAATATCTACTAGATCCATAATTGTCTCAACTTACTCTTAAATACTAAATACAAATCCCATCACACATCAAGGTCTCCATGATCTTTCTCCTTGAAATATGGTCCACCTCTTGAGTTGAAATTCGAATTTGTGCTTGGGAGGAAAAGTAAGACCCTTCTAGAACCTTCAAATAAACCTACATATGTCACAAAACTCATAACACATGTATAGATATATGAAACCATGTTAATTTCCTAGTTTTTAATCATAAATTCACTTAAAATACATAAAATAAATAACTTTAGAAAATGACTATTCTAACCCATATGATCATGAAGATGATTACTTAATGTAGGGCTTTAGGATAGATAATTATGAAATGAGGGCTAAATGGTTATGAAATGATGGAAATATGGATGAATATGGAGGAAAAGTTTGAGACTCAACATACCCCCCAACTAAAGTTGTTGCATGTCCTCATTCCACTATTGCACTAATTCATTTGTCCATAAGTTATCTTCTTGAAATGCTTTGCTTCTTTATGAGCTTTTGACTTGTATTTATTTTCTTCAAACTTTGCATCATCATATTCTCTTTTGCAAAGTGTAATACATTTGATTGCAACATATATTTTTGACAATTGGTTCTTGTGTGACAGCCGAAATGTTTGAGCATTGGTTCTTGCGTAACAATACTTTTATTTTTTTGTTGCATCAAAGTACATGAAAACATTGAGAATTTTCTTTTCAAGTCCTATAATAACTATCAATGAATTGATAATTTTCAAATCATATAATCTTTTAGAATCATACTGCAACAGTAATTGATTGGGAATAATATGCAAGTTGGAATGAAATGAAAATGTGATGGTGTATGAAATGTGAATATGAATTGGTGTCCCTCCCCCCCAACTAAAGTTGTTTTTTAGTTTATGACAATGTGAGAAAGGGAGTGAGGAATATTCCAAAATTACAATTTTAGCATTTTAAGGAATTGCATGACTAAAAATTAGAAAGCAGCATACCTTCACTTACCCTCAATGTGGATGAGTTATGTTTACTGAAGAGTGTGGCTGCTGATGTTGGATTATGGAGTATATAAAAAAAGGAATTTGATCTTATTCTTTGTTCTCCTTGTGTTGATGACAAGATTGTTATCTTTATTGTTGTTGTTACAAATTGGTTCTTGTTGCAAACTGCTGAAATGATGTAGTCTTCAATTATTACAAAACTCGATGGTAAAATTCTAGTCATGCAAATAAATGTGTCGATGTCAAGCATTTAGAGAATTCATTGGATTAACTTCCATTAATGAATGTCGTTAACCAATGCGAGGCAAACTCACCATTAATGTCAATGAGTGCCAAGGTACCTAAGTACATCTTGCGAAGTGCGAATAGATGAGCTGATGGCGAGCCACTTACAAGATCCAACGATCAAGGGACTTTGATGTATTCCCATTATTGTTAGTGAGAGAACTTGTCATTAAGGCATACAAGCCTCAAGGTACTTGAAATAGAACTCTAGCCTTGAACGTAGATTATGTGCTGATGTCAATAGGATAAAACTTGTTAGAAGGGAGGCCTTAATGAATCCTCCATAATCTAATGCGAGCATAAAAAAATAATTTTTATGGATGAAAATTTTTGCACTGGATCAAGGTTTATTTGAGAAAATTAAAAGGAGATGGAATCAATCATTTTTTTAGGGGAGCTGAATGGTTTTATTTATGGGTTACAGGTTAATGAAAGCGAGGCACGAAAATGACTGTGAAGGAAAATGAGATGAAGATTTTATTGGCTGAATAAGTAGGAATGCAATGGTAATAATAGTCTCTGAGTGGATTTGAAATGGTATGATGGATATTATTTAGAATTATCTATCCAAAATCATGTGCTCATGGTTTATATATTTCATCTTTGATATTGCCCTGATCATGTTCTTAAGAAATGTGGTCTTTGTGAGACACTGTTTGCTTATGGTCATCTGTTTGTCTTCCTGGAACCTGCAAAAACTTGGTAATTTTTCTGAAATGAAATGTAATATTATCAAAAGAGATAGGTACTAATAAAACAAAAAACTGAGAATTGGTACTAATAAAACAAATTCAAGAAATAAAATCAAATGATTTTTTACCTTTTTCAAAACTAGTTCCTTAGGTTACCTATCATGTATTTTTAGCAATTTAGTCATTATTTTATTGTTTCAAATTATGTTAAAATTTTTCTCATTTTGTAGATCTCATCGATATCTTTCCAACAAACTTTGAATTTTCGAAATTCGATGTCGTATGAGAAAGTTATTCTTATTTGAAATTTTTGTGAAACAGTGAAAATAGTCATGTGTGAGTGTGACATGGCGAGATGATGCTAACGTGAAAGATGAAGTAGGTAAATAATATGGCATACTGATCATGAATTTTGATTAGAATGTGTTGTCACAAAATAGATCATTGAATTAAATACATAGGTGCAGAATTTTTTTTCAGTTGCAGAATTGTTTTTCAGCTGCATAATTACGCAATTCCTACATCTAAAATTCCTGCATGGACAGTTGGGTATACATAGCTATGCAAATAGTAAGTCTGATCTTCAATTTAATCAGTACCTTCTCCAGAAAAAAACAAGAAAATTCCTACTTTTTTTTTTATGGAGTAAACAAATTTTATTAAAAAGGCAATTTATTATTATTATTATTATTATTATTATTATTATTATTAACTGTATTAAAACAATGGAGAAATTTCCAAAATTTTTGTTACCTTCAGATGTTGACGCCATATTTTTCTTATCTTATCTACAAGACTCAAAGAAACATGATAATTTTGTATAAAAATACTTGTGCCAGAATCATTTGTACAATTGCGAGAGGACATTTTCGTTAAAGCATTGACAAATCATTTTCATATTCTCAAATTGTAGACTCTTAAATCCTAATTAAAGCTTGGTAAATCTAAATGAAAACACATGTTTCTTCTATTTGATTGGTCAAACAATATCCCAAAAACATATGTTCGCTACTCCCATAATGTTGTGTGGATATTTCTCTTCAAGCTCTTCATGCTGCTTATCCAAGTACTTTTCACCGGTGCCTAGAATAATTAACTGCACATTTTCATTTGCTATTAGAGGGACAACTTCAGAAAGAATATATGGATGTTTTTGCTCTAATTTCGGGGTCATAATTCTCCACGTTTGTAAACAAATGATGTCCAACAACATGCTTTTTTCTCCACATAAAACTTATTCTTTACAAAATATGCCTCCACAAGTTCCTTAAGTGTATATCGTCCTCATGAATGATGCATATTCAATCATTAAACATCAGCAATACATGTGTCTAGATAGTTGCATCCTCGGCACATATTTTATTTCCAACATCGTTGAATGATACATCAAGCATGGACAACACTCCATGCCTCCTGTAGATCAGGGAGATTGGATCATGGCAGATCTTCCCCTGTTGATCAGGGAAATTGGATCATGGAAGTAAGTAAAGAAGTGCACTAATAAGGCTCCAAAGAACCCCAAAAATATCTAAAAACGTTATGAATTTGAGAAAACGGCTCATACAAAAAATAATTCACCCCGTTCTGTAAAAAAACCCATGCTTTATGTTTTTTAGATTCAATTCCATTTGGTCACAAAACAGGTTTTAAAATTATTGGTCACAATCGCTACGTGTTTAGCTTCTTCTCCGGCAACAAAATCAATTGATGCTGAATCAATTATATATGGAGCTATTCAGATGTTTGAGAATTATGTTTTTTCCCTAGGAACACTGAGGAAAATTGAGGAGGAAATTGCAGAGTTGATTTGGGAGCTTCCCCTAAAGGTTCCTCAATTGGAGCAGGAGATGAAGCAACTTCAAAAGCTGTTACAACTGAAGATGTTACCATTGAGACTTCAATTTGGTTTTCATCCAATTTATCTTCAATGATAGGTATTTTGTGTGACTCAAAAACTTCATAGTTAGCAATAGCTTCAATTTCATCAAGAGAAGCAGCTGTAAACACTCTTTCATTTTAGCAGTGGCAGGAGAAGATGGTTCTAGTGCTAGTTTGGGAAGAGGTGAAGTGGAATTCAAATGGGATTCATGATCAATGAATCTTGAGCATCCACAGATTAAATCTCAATAACACAACCATTGTAGTTTACACACATTACACAATTATAAATTTCCACCATCCCTGTAGCTATTTCTTGCATGATGCTTCGATGGCTTTGAGATGCATCTTAAAATAGGTGTTTTAAATGACCACAACCATAGCCAGTTTCATCAAAGTATGCTGATTATATGCATCGATTAGCGAAATCTTGTAAAGAGATAGAGATTGGAATCAATCGAGCTAGATTTTTCAAAACGACTTTCAAGATCTCAAGGCAGTAAGTAAACAATTTCCCAGGATTCATGGATTTTTTTTTAAGTTCTGTTATTTTTTATTTATTTCTGTTAGTTTTTATTGTTTTTTTAATCTTATATGTGTGTTTGTGTGTGTGTGTGTGTGTGTTTCATTTTTTTTATTTTAAAATTTATTTAAAATTATGAAAAGAAGAAAAATCAAATCAAATCAAATGATGAAAACCGAAGTTAGTTGTAGAATTGCATGAATTATGTAGCTAAATACAAGTTTTATCCAATTTATTTATTTATTTTTATGTTTTTTATTCACTCACATACAAATTCTTTTTCTGATCCCCGAGATCACACAAAGCGCAGGAGGAGAGCATACTCAAGATTTTCATTAATCGATTTTTTTTTTAAGTTTGGAGAAAATATTTGATCTCATGCCTGAAATTATTGCTCCTTAATCTTCGCTTGTGCTCCTTGTTCACAATCGTTTTTTTATTGCAATTTTCCTACCAAGGTTTGATAAATGGATGGATCTTACTGCACCACAAAATTTCAAATTTATTCTAAAAATCACAAAAAACTTGTTTTTATTTGTTAGTCCTATTCTATTGAAAAAAAAAAAAAAAAAATTCTCTTAAGTATAAGAGAGTTTCCATTGCATCCATTTGTGTAACAAGATCATGAGTAAACTCATATCCGAGTTTGAAAAATAAACCCTAGTGAATTCTTGGACATGATCATGAAGATATGATGTTAAAAATTGTAGCCTAACGACTTGTTGAGACCAAATTTGAATGTGATCTTCTTCAACTCTCATAGCACAAAGTTCTTCAGATCTTGTTTTTACAATTGGATTTTTGTTTTGTTTTCCTTTTTTTTTTTTTAGTGAATGGGGGTTTTTGATTTGTGGATGTTTTGTTTTATTTCTATGTTTTCTATATGCAAATGGAAAATAAAATAAAATGAAAATGCATAAATGCAATTAACCGTAAATTAAAATGATCCTAAATGAAAAAGGCTTCCTAAATAGTCCTCCTAACATAGTTACATCTAGTTTTTGCTTCCTTGGAAATGGTGCCAAAATGTAGGGCGATTTAATTGTATGTTAAATCCCTATTATTTAATTTGTCAACCCAGGGGTTTCGTAAACTTAGAAGAAAACCAAAATATATGGGACCTCAAATGAAACCGTTGTAGAAAGTTTGTCTAGGATGGAAAGAAAGAAAGGAAATGCATATTACAAGTATAAATAAAGAAAACTGCAAAATAAATCACATACAAGAAAACTGAATTAGATTCTAAGGGTGGAATGAATGAATTCCATGGCCTTTCTAAAAACTTATAAACTAATATTTGAACAAATATAAGAAGCAAACTATGATAATCTAGAAAGTGGATAAACCTAGAACAACTATTGATTTAGTTATCAAGAAAGAAAACTATGAGAACTAGTAAACAAGAAATTTAATGATAACTAAAGTGAAAATATATTAGAAGAAAACTATGATAATCTAGAAAGCGGGTAAACCTAGAACAACTATTGATTTAGTTATCAAGCAAACAAACTATGAGAACTAGTAAACAAGCAATTTAATGATAACTAAAGTGAAAATCTATTAGAAGCAAACTATGATAATCGAGAAAGCAGTAAACTAATATAGAAAGCCATAAATAGCAACTAGTGATATAGTTGTCAAGAAAGCAAACTAAGATAGCTAGTAAGCAAGCAATTTAATGACAATCAAATTGAATCTAGGAAATGAAATCACACTTGCGGAAAGTAAATCACACTTGCAGAAAGTAAAGCACACTTTCATGAAAGGAAATAACAGAAATAAAACTATGTTACATATGAATGTGAATTGTAGTTAATGGGGATCTGTCCATTCCTCAATGAGCACACATGAATAGCTGTCACATCTAACGAATCAACCAACACTCATAACTCATGATTTGGAGAAAATGATATTACTCATGCTGAATGAAAAATAATAAATCGGATGTTAATGAATAATTAACAACTTGTTAGCTTCCTTGAAGGATGCTCCTCTTATTTATACATGAATTAGGGATATCTCCTCAATAAATGTAAATCCCTTAAATATCTACTAGATCTATACTTGTCTCAACTTATTCCTAAATACTAGATACAAATCCCATGACACATCAAGATCTCCATGATATTTTTCCTTGGAATATGGTCCACCTCTTGAGTTGAAATTCGAATTTGTGCTTGGGAGGCCAAGTAAGACCCTTATAGAACCTCCAAATAAACCTACGCATGTCACAAAACTCATAACACATGTATAGATATATGAAACCATGTTAATTTGCTAGTTTTTTATCATAAATTCACTTAAAATACATAAAATAAATAACTTTTGAAAATGATTATTCTAACACATATGATCATGAAGATGATTACTTAATGTGGGGTTTCAGGATAGATAGTTATGAAATGAGAGCTAAATGGTTATGAAATGATGGAATATGGATTAAGATGGAAGAAAATTTTGAGACTCAACAAAGATCTAGAAGTAGGATTCATAGAGTTGAAACCATAATTCTTTGGAATTTCCTATGCTACACCTAAAATCTTACGTAGTCCTGGTTTAAAAAATTAAGTGTTGAAGGAGTGTTGAAGGCACCCAACATTTTGGCATCATTTCCGAGGAGGTGTTAAAGATCTAGTAAGAACTTTCTGTTTTTTTTCTACAATAAGGGTAAGTCTAATTTTATATTTTATGCAGTGCACTTCTATAGTTTGAAGGATTTTATTTTGATTCATGCATTGGGTTGTTCCTTTTATTTGTAGCATTTGATTGAAGTTTTTTTCAACAAGTTTTTTCAGTTTTGTTATTTTTCTTGGTTGATTTATTTTAAAATGTATGACTAAAAGAGGTAGGGGGTCCAAAGCCCAATAAGGGCTGAAGAAACACTGATATATCTGAAAATTATTCTCATGGTGGGCCTACTGTTGTAGGCAGGAATTCCAAGCAAAAACGGACCCATTTTGCAGGTAATATTCATTTGAACTCTGGAACAGCAGTTCAAGAGTTACACATCCAACAAAAGGGAGGAAAGAGATCACTGGAACCCAAAATACTGATTTGAGACATGGTCAGCTTTCACATTCTTTTCAGAGTGGTTCAATCGAGAGAAGAAATATGGAATATCATGAGGATGAGGCTGAGGGGACTAGTGAGAACCAGTCAAATGAGGAACAATCCACCTTTGGATTTCCGATTGTGTACTCAGATACAGTATTTTAGATGAAGAACATTACACCATATTCTCTTCCTCATTTCCATGGTAAGGTACATGAAGATCTGGATTCTTTCCTAATTGAATTTGATATATTGTGTAGGAGTTATGATTATTCTACAAATGGCCAAATCTAAAACTATTTCCTGCAACTCTCAAGGATTTAGCTTTACATGAGTTCATGGGACTAGGAGGAAACACTATAGCCTCTTGAGAAAAAATGAAGAGAGTAGTTTTAACTAAATATCAGGAATATTGTAAAACAAGAGAGATGTAGGATGAGATCTTCACTATTGTGTAAGAGGATGATGAGACATTGGAGGGTTATTTAGAGAGATTTTAATATATTCTTGAAAGTTCAAAGCATAAATTTGATCATAGTACTATTAGAACCTTGTTCTTGCGTGGGATTACTGATGATGCTAGGAATAATTTGAATTTGTTAGGACAAGGGTATATTGCTCAAAACACTTTTGATCAGATTTGTGACTTGTGCAGGAATTTCTGACTGAATCAATCTAGATCCACTAGAGGAACTTGAAGTAAAAATATCAAAATGGGATCTACATATGCTATGATTATTGGTTTGGAAAATAAGATCGATAATATGAAAACTAAAATTATGAATATTGTTAGCAAAAGAATAGACTCTTTAAAATTTTAGCAAAAATTAGTAGCAGAAGAGGAGTCATTTTCCATTTATTGTCCAAAGTGTAGAAAGAAGCATATTTTGTGTGAATGTCCTGCAGATATTAAAGGTACTAATAAATGGCTGATATGTATAGGGAAAAATCCTACTAAGGAATGCCATTTTATACTAGGATTGAAAGCGGCATTTGAAGGATATCATTAAGAAACTAAGCCATTGAATGTTATGGAAGCATGGAAACCTTAGCCCCAGGTAAGTGTAGGTATGATCCTTGAACATGCACCATATTTTTCTGGTTATGATGCACCACCATATTCCTATCAAAATGTAAATTACTCTCAACCATGGCAGCATGGGAATCAATTTCGGTATGGGCAATCACCCCCACCTTGGAAACAAGGATGGACGGGATCACCACACTCTCATTATCCCTATCCTGTACCTACACAGTTATATCCTACTACTTATGCACCTTATCCCATGTCACAACCTACATTGCCAGCCCTACCACAATAGAGTCAAGCCATGCTACCATTACCGTTACCACCACCGTTTCGACTACCTCAACTTCCTGCACAACCAATAGCAAACCCAAATAATTAAGCAGTGCAAGTGATTCATTTTATTGGACTGCTTCCTTTCCCCATTTATCATAACACACCAGTTGGGGTCAATAAAAACAAAAACAAACCATGGTGATTATCGAGGAGAAAAGTGAGGAGTAAACTCCCAATAATTTGAAATATGTCACCATTTCATCCATTCTCGCACACTCAGAGCCCTTACCATCTTCTTCAAGTTGACCTCCCTTCCTAGAGAGGTAAGTTATGGAGAAAGGTGATCCTACACCTAAGTCTAGCTTGGCTTTAGAACTTAGGAATTGTTGTATAAAGGTTCCTTTGATTTAGGCTATTAAAGAGATATCCATTTGTAATAAAATCATTAGGGAAATCTGTCTCAAAAATCCAAGGAGGAAGAGAGTTGAGCCTTAAACCATTTAGTTTTTTGGGAGAGTCATTGAGTTAATGACAGGACGTGTTCAAATGGAAAAATATACCGATCCTGGAAGCCTAATTGTTTCTATCTAGATAGGTGATACCGGTGTCTCCAATGTGTTAATAATTGGGAGCAGCCATCAATGTCATGACTGGAAAAACCATGGAACAAATTTGGTTGGTTCACAGTTTTCCTACCCCTGCTATGCTTGAACTTGCTGACAGATCTAAAATCAAGCCAGAAGGTGTGTTAGATGATGTGGTTGTCTCGATTGATTCTTGGTAATACCCTGTGGATTTTATTGTGCTTTAGCCGAAAAATCCTATTGGAGGACATCCCTTGATTTTGGGACGACCATGGTTTGCTACAACATATGCTTATATAGGATGTCACTCTGGTGATATGTATATTTCCCATGGAGATTCTAGGAAGAAAGTCACTTTGTACCCACCTGCTAGATCCATCTAAGAGCTTCAACACACTTTATGGCTAGACTATGATAGTAGTGATGAGGAGACTCGATCTGTTTCTTTGATTCATCAATATACCAAGTCTACTGACGAGGGTGAGATTTGGGATTTCTTGAACAATCTAGACACAATGCCACATTTTGATTCACTTTCTCCATTTTTTAGCCCATATTTTCAAGAGAAATATGATTCCCAACCTCTTCCATTACATATTTTAGCAGCACCTATTAGTACTTTTGATGCCGATACCACTCTTGTTGGCATTAGTATAGGCAAATCTCTACACATAAGTTCAGACTTGGACTTATCCCAACAAGAGAAACTTGTGAATTTGCTAAGAGACCAACTTGATGCCTTTGCATGGAGTTATGATGACATGAAAGGCATCCCCCCTGAAACTTGTACTCATCATATTTATATTCAAGAGGGATCCTGACTTGTTCGAAAATACCAAAGGTGCATGAATCCTAGACTAAGAGAATTTATGAAGGAATAATTACAAAAACTCTTACATGTTTATTTTATCTATCCTATATCTAATAGCCAGTGGGTCTCCCCATTGGTGATATTTCCAAAGAAATATGGTAGATGGCATATTTACATTGATTATAGAGAATTAAATAAAGCCACTCTCAAGGACTATTTTCTCCTTCCCTTCATGGATCAGGTGTTATATACCCTTGTCAATAAAAGTACTTTTCATTTTTATACGGATTTAGTAGTTATAACCAAATACAAATAGCACTCAAGGATCAGGATAAGACCACCTTTACTTGTCCATGGGGAAAATTCACTTATCGAGTGCTTCCTTTTGGACTTTGTAATGTGCTAGCTACCTTTCAAAGGGAAATTTTGGCTATCTTTTCCAACCTGGAGTGTGTGGAATTTTAAATGGATGATTTTTCAGTATTTGGTGATTCTTTCCAAGAATCCCTCAAAAACTTAGAAAAAGTGTTTTTTCATTGCCAATAAGTTCACCTTGATTTGAGTGATAAGAAATGTTGATTAATGTGCAAAGCAGGGGTGATTCCTGGCCATCTTATTTCTGAAAAAGGTATCTAGGTAGACCAGCCAAAATAGAACTAATTTTATGTCTTCCTGCACCCTAAACAAAAAGGGAAGTGAGAGGATTCCTAGGACATGCGGGCTATTACCGAAGATTCATTGAAATTTTTTCTAGGATAGCCACCCCTATTTTTTGACTATTAGCTAAGGATAGTGATTTCTCTTGGAATACAGCTTGCCAACAATATTTTGAGGGACTGAAGGAAAAATTAGTAGAGACATCAGTCCTGAGAGGGCCCAAATGGTCCCTTCCATTTCATATTTCCTCATATTCCTCAGATACTGCTATTGGTGCAGCTTTAGGACAGGAATAAAATCAACAATCCTATGTTATTTACTACGTCCGTAAAAACTTGTCACCTATTTAATTGAATTATCCAGTAGCCAAGAAAGAGTTTATAGTTGTGATATTTTCCATTAACAAATTTAGACACTACATTATAGGTTATGAAGTGCTTATAAATACAAATCATTATGCCATAAAATACTTAATGAATAAACCTTTGACTAGTGGTAGAGCGACTAAGTGGTTACTTTTATTACATGAATTTAATGTTGCCATTATTGATAGACTAGGAAAATCGAATTGTGTAGCTGATTATCTTTCTAGATTAAATAATCCTACTGAAATAATTCATGTAGATGATTATTTTCCTGATGACCATATTTTTGTTGTATTAACAAATTCTTTGTGGTTTTCCCATATAGCCAATTATTTAGTCATTGGAAAACCACCACCTCACCTTTCCAGTCGAGAGAGGCAGAATATTATTTAGAAAAGTGCTTCATATTCTTGGATTCAAGGAGACCTCTTTTACACAAGACATGATCTTATTATCTGTAGATGTGTGAGAGAGGAAGAAGTGTTTGATATTTTAAAATATGCCCATGATGAACCTTGTGTGGGCCATTTTGTTGATAAGAGAACCGCATATAAAATTCTCCACGCTGGCTATTTTTGGCCTTCCTTATTTAAGGATGCCAAACAATATGTCAAGCATTGTGATAGTTTTTAGTGAATGGGCCAACTTGGCCAAGCCGATGAAATTTATTTGTGTCCTCAAGTCATGATTGAACCCTTTGTAAAATGGAACATTGATTTTGTAGGACCTATAGCTCCGACATCTTTAAACAAAAGACATATCTTGGTTTATACGGATTTTGTAAAAAATTTGGTAGAAGCTAGAGTTTTTTCTTTTGCTACTGAAAGAGTTGTTGATTTTTTATTTGATGAAATTTTTACTACATTTGGTGTTCCAAGAGAAATCGTTATTGACAATGGGCCTCAGTTTGTTTCTAATCTGGTGAAAGTTATTATGGATCAATATAAAGTTCGGAATAAGAAATCAACACCGCACCACCCATGGAAAAATGGCCAGGTAGAATCCACCAATAAGGTGATCGATTCAATTCTCACCAAGATAGTAAATCTCCAAAAGAAATATTGGGTGAATAGATTTCCTGAGGCCTTATGGGCTTATAGAACTACCTAGAGGAATAACACTGCTCATACACCCTATGATTTTGTGTACGGGAAGAAAGTTTTACTACTATCTGAATTCCATATTAAGACTTTCATTACTGCAATCCAATTGGGATTGGACCTCTTGGAAGAACAACAACAATTTCTATTACAGTTGAATGAGATTGATGAGTTTAGAAGGGATGTTGTTCAACAAAATGTGTTAATGCAGCAATAGCCTAGGAAATGGCATGAAAGGCTGATAAAAAATAATTAGTTCCAAATAGGTGATTGAGTACTCCTTTATGATTCCATATTCAAACATTTTAAAGGAAAATTTTGCACACATTGGATGGGGCTATATGAAGTAGTCAAAGTTTTTGAGAATGGAGCAGTGGATATCAAGACCATTGATGGACATGAATAAATTTTCCTAGTGATTCATGTCCATAATTAAGGATGGTAGGTCGTGATTCCAACCTAATGTGAATTTTATTTCTCTTTTTCCAATAAATTAAAGAAAAAAAACCCATAAAATTAACAAATTGATAAAAAAACAATTTACCCATGATTGTGAAAATCAACTTGTTGACATGATCATGGAAGGATCTGCTTGAAAGTTATCATATTGGTGGGTAGATAAATTTTTTAGTAAAAAGGGAATGTCATTTGATTACTATAAATGATGATTTTCACTGAGAAGAAGCATGTTTTTGTAAAAGTTTCTGGTGACAACAGAATGGCTGGAAAAACCGAACCCTTATCCAAGTTCATGGCAATTGACATGGAACATTTTTTACAAGCGACAGACAACTCCCACTACAATTAATTGATCCAAGGTACAACATTATTTGGCAGAGTATTCGAGGTAAGAATGATTCCTTTCTTCTCATTCCCTTTTTCATAAGTTTCCCTTTATTTCTTCTTTTGTCCCATTTAAAATTTCCCTCCTATTCTTCACAAAGTTTCATGTCCCAATTTATGATCTCCCTCTATTCCCTTAAAAAATTTCCCTATTCCCTTTTTCTTATATCCCCCTGGGGGTTTTTTTTGTTCTAAGTGCCCTCGATAATATCCTTGCCTTTCTAAATTTTACCCCTGTTCCGCTTCTTTTTTCCCTCATAAATTTTGTTGCAGGATCTAATGGACCCTTAAAGATCTTATTGATTAGATCCAAACAACATAATGACACCTAGTACTGGCAATAAAAGGAACTCCTTCAAATTTTGCAAGTTATTAATGGATTCGGCCTGTATATGAAGAAGGAAATATGATTTTGAAAGAACCATTTGCACAGTATAGGAACCACGGCATTCTGGTGCAGGAACATATGATCTAAAATAGGAAAGTTGGGTTCAGGAGCAGGAACTCTGCCTAGTGCAGGAATCCTATTATAATTATAAATTTTAATGCATAAAATTTAAACTCTATTTAGAAATACAATGGCTATTTTTTAAAAGCCATATGTTGTAATTTGATTTGACTGGCACTATTTATCATTGTTAATAGGAATTAATATCTTAAGTACATAGATATTATGAGTTTGGCTAACCTTAATTAAGCATTAATATATCCCAATCATAGTTATGATCAAAACTAAAAACATGTGTAAAGTCTCTCCTCATTAATTATTGATTTCTTGAACCTTGTTAACTTCTGATGATTAGGTCATTATCATGTGTAAACCTTATATTTCCTTTTTGAAATTTTAAAAATAATAGTCATCGCCTTTAGCCATCATTACCCCATTTACCCTAGAATTATATCCATATCTCTGATCTAATCAAATTTTCATACTGACAGGGTGGCAGTCATTTTTATTATCGGGATAAGTGGATGAGACTTTAATGCATGCAATTCAAATTGGTAAGTGCAGAGATTACTGAAGCATAACCCCCTAGAATTTTTGTATTGAGTAGGGTCACTCTTTAAGAATTTTACAGGGAAGTGAGATAGCATAACCCTCGAATTTCATGGCATGGTTCCGCATTGACCTGTGGTTTGTAAGGGAACTGGAGGGGACGGTTGAGTATCAAGGTAGTTTACCCTTGTTCCAAGAAATAGGGTTTCTCCCTTTCCTACTGAAATTTGATGGGTAAAATTCTGATGTGGCACTAGAATTTGCATGCTCTTTTGATGGGAAAATAGAAAAGGTTAGATCTTTGAAATTTCAAGTGATGGAGCAGTCTATCTCTCAGGTAACAGAGTTATCAGACAAGGGTGAAAAATGGTTCAAGAAAGGAGAAGTTGAAAAAGGAGTATGGCGTTGTTTTTTGCTTGAAGAAGATCATATTATAGACTGGAAGGTTGGGTTGGAGAGAAATGCAATGGTAGAGAAATGGAAACACTTGTTATATATCCTTCAGAATTTCCTTACCTACGAAGGGAGGTACTCATTTACCTATCTCTACCACATTCATCTTCTGCTCCACTTCAAATCAGGTAAATTAACCAATTTTCCTCATTTCCTATTGAAAATTTTAGATAAGATGTCCAAAAGTGTGCAAAAGTGTCGAGAAGATCAGATAATTTTTAAATTGTGTCACTATGGCTTAATAAAAATTTTAATTAAGAGTTGGAGGGTAAAGGAATGACATGGAAAGAATTCTTGAAAACATTTCAGTAAGAAAATGCTATAAAACGACCTCATAAGGGAAGCAAGAGGTTCGTAAAACTAAAATCTAGCCAATAGCAAGCGAATAAACTGCCAACCTTAAAGGGTGTAAAAGGTGGGAAAACAAGGGCTAGAAAATCCCATTCCAAGAGGCCAACACTCAAAAATAAGGAACAAGAAAAGGAGCAAAGTGAAAATGAGAAACCTTGACCTTTACGAAGATTGACACGTGGTTCTATTAAAAGGGGATATTCTTCCTTGGGGAGAGAGCTAGTCATAACGACTACTCTAGTAGAGATCGAGGATTCTGAGAAATGTGTTCCTCCCAAAGACTCCTCTATAGATAATCCTACAGAAAATTTTCCAGTGCGTAATAACCTCTCCATATTAGAAAACATTGCAACTTTGGTTCATTCAGTTTTTAGTCCAGGATATGCTGATGAGGAGGATGAAATTCCCCTGTCTTCCTTAATTAATAAATTTAAAAAGAAAAGGGTATCCCATGTATAGGATACAAGCCCAGAAATCATCAAAGGCGTGATAATGAGGCAACATGAGGACACTATTCCTTTATATCTTGGAACACAAGAGTTTGAAAAGGGTCTAGAAGACAATGACACTCTTCATGAGTCAGTAGCTGAGATGATGACAATACAGGAAAAAGTTGAGGAAAAGGACTTTGTCTCTGATATAACAAGTCAAGTTGAAGAGTTAAAGTAGCATATATACAAGCTTTAGGTTCTGAACCGATGTGTGATGGACCAAAACACGGTGATGAAGAGAAATAATGAAGAGTTGGTAAAGGAATTATAGGAAAGGAAGTGACAAGTGAAAATTTGGAAATATCATGCATATCAATGTAAAATTTGCTTCAAGAAAGTAGTAAAATGCTTGAGAAAATCTTGCATTTGAAAATTCAAGACAAAAGGATCGGGAATCGGCATCCAAATCCATAAATGAAGGGAAACTTATAATCTTTTTTTTTAAGAAGGTCAATAGTTGTGTGAGGACACACAATGATATTAGGTTGGGGGGATGTTGGGCATCAAAATTGCCCCTAATTTGACCCTATCTTTTTCCTAACTATGCTACTTAAACCCTTTGTTTTACAATTAAAACATAAATTTTACACATGGTTCCTGTAATTTTCATGATTTTGTTAAAGTATGGGTTATATATGCTTATTGGTTATTTAAAAGGTTAAATAGACTCATATGTCTTTGTAACTCATCTATTTTCATTTCCTCAAATCATGGTGAGTGAATTCATTAATCGGAGTTAAAGTTTGGTCAGTGTAGGATCTGAAGGTTCTCATACCATCCACCTTTTCCTGTACGAGGAAGACATTCAGAAGATTCATTTTGATTTACCTCTGAAAATATCACATTTTTTGAATGAATGGCAGACATCTCTCTCCAAGGGTTCATTCCATTCTCTACAATACGCTTGGAGCATTATGGGAAGCTCTAAAGATAGAGGTCAGTTTTTTCCAATGAATATTTTTGTTAAGTTTTCAATACGGCCAAGAGTCAAGTATCTATGTATAAAATATGGATTCTAGGATAGGCTTACATTATTGATACTCTGGAAATTTTGATACTTTGTTGTGAACTATTTTAATTTTGTGTATCGCTCTATCCCTCTGGGCTGGATCCACGGGCTTATAATGTATCATTGCTGAAGACTTTAAAATAATAGGAGTTGATGCCAGTTTTATTCATTTGGATTCTTGTTATCTCTAATGTTTCCTTCATGCAGTTGATTTTGAATTTTTGGTGAAGGGAAAAAAGCTGGTTGGCTAGGGCCCATCCAACCCAACTCGTTATCCCTATATTTCGTACTATGTTATATTTAGTCATGTTGGTGTGAGAAAATTATTTTCTTTCTTTATTTTCTTGAGTTGCAGGTTGATCAAACCTTTGTGGATGTGTGCATGCATCCAAGTTCTGAGGACGCATAGTGTGGGTGTGTTGGATAGATTTCATTTTAAGTATTCATCCTTTATTTTTTAAGCATTGCGTGGTTATTTCCTTTATGTTTGAAAAATATTTATTTTTCAAGTTATTACTGAAAGGAAGAATTGGATTGTGATTCTTAAATTTATTTTTATTCGTTTACTTCAATTCAGGCATATCCTTGTTCAATATAAACTTTGGCTACATATTAAATAACTTTGTGCATAATGATAAAGGACTGTAGCGATTTCCTTGTAAAAGTGTAAACACAATATCAACGATTTGGGGATCAATCACAATATTCTTTCTGAGTTTAATGTTTCCTTATAACATCTATTTTCAAACCAGAGTATATTTATTATTGTGACAGACATTCAGGAGAAGGGTTGAGTTGTCTTTTTGATATAAATTTATATTTTCCGCGCAAGAGTCTTTATCTTTATGCTACAATAAGAATTTATTTTAGTCTTTACAATTATTTCTATTGAATGCTTGTTTGATTGAAGGATATATTTTTAATGCTCAAGTTTTAGTTTCTTTCTTTGATCTTCTCATTTCCAATTGGTTACTTGTAGCACATTTATGTGTGTTACGCTGGTAAATCCCCTCTGCAGACAGAGGCAAACCCATTAGCCCTAGGGTGCATCTAGAAACAAGGAATCATGCTAGAGTGTAGGTTCCTAGATACTTGAATGAAAAGGAAGCGATAAGGTGGCCTACCTGTGGTCCAGAGCTATCGTCGATGCCTGCAGTGATGGTGAGAGTTTCTCACTCCTGATCAAAGACAAGTCACAATCCTTTCGCCTGTTATGCTTGGACATCTGCAAAAAGATTAGAAAATGACAACCACATACCATATACTAATTCCATTCAAAATCTACTAATCAGTTAGATAATACCAGCATATTGCATTCACTACAGATAAAACACAAGACAGGAACCAGACAATAGTCACTTATATTAAGGTAGAAAGAAGAGATACAACCACGCTCTGACATTGTGGTCTCCTCCAGCGAGGCTCGAGCGAAGCACGTCTCAAAGCTTGTCGGGGAATTTGGACGGGATAAGGGACCTCTCAATGGACTTCCTTCTTGATCTACCTTCTTAGTTATTTGACTATGGCCTAGTCCTCCAAGTTCAGCATCTCAGCTACATAATCCTCTTTGTTCACCTAGCTTTCATATTGAGAGAAAGCTCATTTATATAGGGGGAGAGGGAGAGGTTAGGATACCTATAATCATGGAAGGGAGACCTATCTTTTAGGACTGTCCCATATGAGGAGGAAACTACTACCCAAAGAGAGAGATCCGTGGTTGAACCAGTTAGCCACTTCTTGTGACTCATCGTAGAGGTGGTTGAAGGAAACTTCTGCCTCTATTTTGTTAAAAAAATTTCCAAAATGGCTGGCGTGGGTACAAAAAAGGGACAGAGCGCCAGTTGGCGCGGCCTCTAGTGTACTTTCTCCACATTGGCGTAAGCGATGAACTAGCTACCATCGCCAATGCCAAAACATGGGTTTTTATGGCCTTTTTGAGAAAGTCTTATGCAGGAGAAATGATGCTCTTGTATAGAAGGATGTAGGGAAGGTGCTTGCAGAGGATGACACTACTCATAGGTCACAGCAAAGACCCTCCAATATGCGGGGCGAGGGATTGTAGGGATAGTGACAAATTGTTGTGTAACATATGCCCCCTAAAGCATGAGGTTTGAGAGAGAGGGAGGGGTGATATGCTTTATGAGAACGCGTTTGACCCAAAAACTGTTGTCGGAAAACCTGCAAGTACAAATACAACTAATACATCTGATATATGACATGTGGCATGGGCACAGCCATCCATAATAGAGTACAGAAACAATGAGATCCGAGGTATGGACACAGCCATCCAGCAATAAGGATCTACAAATAGACTTAGGTATGGTCGCAGCCATCCAATCAAAAAGTTATATAATAAGTCATAGCAATCCACAAAGAACCTGCAGCCTGGATTTCATCAGACAAAACCCAGGGTCTTGCGCTCCATATCGACCCGAACAAAGTACAAATTCGAGCATGTGAATATGTGACCTGAACTCAAGCATGCAAGAACATCGTCTGATTACCAGCCAATAATGAAAGTTGCTAACAGACGCGAGAGAAACCACCAATAATGACAATGTATCTCAACATACAAAAGGTATAATCCACGGAATGTGAACAGTAATCTGACAACGAACACCCTGTAGAGTCAATCGATCGAAGGCTAATGATGTAGACCTTGCGTCTAATGAGAAGAACCTACCATTGAGGCATGTAGGCTCCAAGGTACCTGAAGGGAGTCTCTAGATAAACTTCCTAGATAATGAGCTAAAGTCGACAGGAAGTGACCTTGATCGAGGGTGGGCCATAATGTTTCCCACATCATCGACACGAGACAGAGGAATATGATGTTTGTGAGTCAAGGCCAACAGAGAATCAAAGGGAGGTTAAAAACTGCAGAGGCAAACTTCTCTTGAACATATTGGTGCCACAACACTGGATTTTCCAGTATTTGACATCAAGGGATCTGAGGTCATGGTGACATGGCAAAGAGCAGATGAGTGATCAAAAGAGATTACCCAAACCCATGGAGACAAACAAATAATGAGATGAGATGTCCCCAACCCAACACGAATGCATACAAGTGCCATGTTCAAGAGCGAGATACTGCCAACACGACTACAATATTGGTTCTATTTTCCCCCACCATTTCTGGTGAGTACCCCAATTATTTTTGAAAACAAGCTTGAAGGGGATAGCATGTGCTTGCGATGTAAGTTTGTCCTTTGGAAAAATCCAACCTAGTACATTTTACGAGCCCTAGGAAAGAGGAACGCGAGTATCATCATGACGACGGAGTCCGATGTCATCAATTTTTAACGAGTCTAACAAAGGAAGAACTCGGCATCTTTTCATATTTAGAGAGTTTGAAAAGAAGGCGCAAAAGGAAACTCTAGCAAGGCCCTTTTTGTAAAATAGTCCCTCAGATCCGAAAAGGTAGAAAATTGTGTCCGAGAGAACCTCCTAGTCACGATAGGCTAAGGTATTCCTTTTTCATAAATAATCTAGCCCAACCCAAAAAAGGGGTAAACGTATACTCGGTAGATATCGCTTTGCAGCCAATTTAACGAGTTAAAAATGACAAGTGACTTGGCGATCTTTTGAGTTTTAGAGAGTCAGAAAAGAGTTGAAAGATGACTCCAGTAGTGACTTTTTCATGTGTTTACCAAGTTCGAAAAATTATAAAATACAACTCGTCTCTTCTTCATAACTATGTGAAAATCCTGTCGCTGCACAAAAAGATGCATGTAAAACGTATTCCTCGAAAATAATATAATATATCAACAAATATGTTTTAAAACCTATTTTAGGACTTTGAAAAGTTATAAAAGACCATAAATGGTAAAAAATATTTACTTTTCAATTTTACCTCTTTGCAGAACAACAGTGACCCATTTCTCTTGCGATCCTTAGGCAACGATTGTGAACAATCCAGTGGACCAATCCGGATTTCATCTATTTTAGGTAAGAGCCAACTTATTTTGCCATCTTTTAAGCTATATTTTACTGCATTCAGTTGTCATTTGGGATCCCTTAGGGGAGGAATTTCAAATTATAGGGCATCATGGTTGGCATGGGTTTCAGGCACGGACCCATGCCAATCGGCCTCTTTTTACACAGGGGTCGTGCCAATCGCGCAACCCAAATTCTACTTTAAATTTAAGAAAAAGCAACCAATAGATTGCTAATTTTAATACCCAAGGGGGTTTCTAATGCTTCTATGATCAATTTATGTAGGTACAAAGCTCAAGAATATGGTTATCGAGTGGAAGGAGAGAGAGCACAGTGAAGAGGATGAACAAGAAATGGAAAATGAACAATGCATGAATGCCCTCAGGAATTGCGGGCTCAATAAGTTCTTCCTAACACCATGTCTCTGGGCTCAGCCCAAATTGCTTCAATATCTCATAATCATTTGGGATGAAAATCAGGAAAATTTCGTGCTTCGGGATCAAGAGCTTGAGCTCGAAGTATCTGATGTATACTTCATCATTGGACTGTCACGTAGGGGTGCAGTCCCTATTCTGACTGGCACCCGGCCTTCCGGGGAAAGCATGACAATGGTAATGAACAGTGTGTATGTAGGGGCATGAAAAGGAACAAGGAGAGGTACAGTGGACATTCAAACCTTCCTTGATCTAGCACTGAGAGTAGTGCTATACACTATCACGTGGGCTATGGAATCGCAGGCACCGCATGAGGCCATGAAGATGCAATTACTCCTTGCTTCTAAGTGCATGAACCCGACCATCTTCAACTGGGCCAAGGCTGTAAACATGAACATCAAACGGTAGCTCACCAAATGTAAGAAGACAAAACTAAAGCAGTTTGGGTATGGTTCGATCTTGGTATCGTTCATCTTGGAACGATTACCCATATTTCAGCACCAGGAGGTTATAGTCTTGGAGCCACTGATGGCCCAATGGGCAGCACTGATGCCTAGAGCGGGGGGGTGGCCAACAGATGTCCTGGAGGCTAGAGTTTTTTGATTGGCTCTAAAGACAACTGATTGTCATGGAGGATTGGCCCTACACTAGCACAAAATTCACTGAAGACCCAGACCTCCCACTCCCGGAGGGAGAGGATTTGGACGAAGAACTTGGTAAGACTCATTTTGTATTTTCATGAGTTTATAATTTTTTGATAGATATTCATGTTCTGACAGTTATTCTTATATGTGTGCAGATGTTGGCCCAGAGCGTCCTGTAGGCATGTCTCCAATAGTGAGGCAGACTCCTTGTGACTTTGATCCTCAGGGCGAGGGCATTGACAAGGAGTTAGTGCAGAACCTGGAGGGAATCACCCGTGGGGTCCCAGATTACAGTCTTTTTGATGATGTACCTTGAGCCTACCAGAGGCACACTGTAGGAGTGCCGAGCCGTATCCACCATTTGCTGAGCCAGTTGGTACGAGCGGTGACGTGCTATCATGAGCACCACGCTGACTAGGCACTTAGGCTTTACTTCTGCACATTTTTGAGAGACATGTTGTCTCACGATGTAACTTAAATAGACATATATTATTTCTTGTGGGTTTTATATGATGCACACGTTGCAGACAAACAATATATATATATATATACATCTAGTTTCTACATGGGTCTATTTTCATATGATGATGTTTTCATAAATTGCGCAAATTTCTATCTAGCACCATGTTAGCTATTGCATCAGTTAATGTATTCATTCGCCTTGGTATATGTTGATATGTAATGAAATAAAAATGTATTTCAAGTAAACAAATACGCAAATACAATCTCAAAATGCATGGGTTTCGAACCGAATAATGATTGTTAAGTTGAAGAACAACCAGTTGTGAATCCAAATTCACAAGCAACGCACGTATGCCGAGATTAACTACCTCGGTTAATAGTTCCAAAAATACACTATATTCAGTGACATTGTTTGTAGCTAGTCCTAAACAAATACCTTGTAAGTTAATCAACTCACTGAGAGGATCATAGATTACCCAGGCTACCGAAGGCAAGTTCCTGGTACTGCGGGAAGCACCATCCACGAAACCGACGTAAGGGGAAATAGACATCTGCATAGCAAATAGGACCCAATAAGCAGAAAAAAGCTCACAAATCACATCAAACCAAAGCATGCACACAAAATGAAAACAATCACCTATGTACACATATCACGCATGAATGATTCAAGCATAATATTTTTTCAAATACAACCCATTTTTGGGCTGCGATAAAGGACAACCTTCATAGTCAATAAGCTCATAGGCCCCATTCTGTAACACACGTTTAACAATGTAGGGCCCATGCCACATGGGTTGGAATTTTCCTATCCCTAGCTTGTCATGAGCTTGGTCATATAGAAGAACGAGATCGCCTTCAATGAAAGAATGAGGGGAAACTATTTGGTCAAAATGGGCTTTGACTGGCTTCTTCTGTGCTTCAATGACCAAGCCAACCAAACGATGAGTTTCATCCAATATCTCTAAGTGGAGAAGACATTCTTCTTCAGGTGAAGTATCAGGTAGTAACTCCATAGCTATTTTGAGAGAAGGGATTTCACATTCAATCGGAAGAGTGGCTTCCAGACCATATAACAACTAAAACGGGGTGAATCCAGTCGCACTCTTAACTGAAGTTTGGTAAGCCCAAAGAGATGAGAACAACATGAGATGCCAATTTGATTTATGGATCCCAATTGCTCATTGAAGCATTGTAACAAGGACTTTGTTGACCTTCAACCTGCCCATTAGCTTGAGGGTAATAAGGTGTTGAGCTGTCGTGACGCAGGCCCAACTTAGATGTCAGCTCCACCATCATATAATCCCGAAAATGAGAACCATGATCAGTTAAAATGGCTTGAGGAACACCAAACCGAGTAATAACATGATTTAAAATGAACTGAGCCGTTGTCTTACCGTCCGCAGCCAGTGTAGGCATTGCTTCGGCCCATTTC
Source organism: Pinus albicaulis (assembly GCA_034641835.2). Classification (NCBI taxonomy): domain Eukaryota; kingdom Viridiplantae; phylum Streptophyta; class Pinopsida; order Pinales; family Pinaceae; genus Pinus; species Pinus albicaulis. The sequence continues at coordinate 1,001,972,606 of CM076579.1, forward strand.
GTGAAATAATCGATGGCTACGATAATATAGGCATGCCCCCTGGCCGAACGAGGGTTATGTTAGCTCCCTATAATTTTCAAGATTGGAAAATTCAAACTGTAGAGAGAACACTATTTCAACCACTTTGGGATTCTAGGATCTAGCCCTCCTGAATCCGGAGAGGGATCTCTCCAATAAAGTGCAAAGATGGATTTATCTTTAAGGTTTTCGGTAATGATATTAGGCTATTTATGAAGTCCAAGGGTTTTTTTTTGTTTTTGATGGTTGAACATGATTATTATTTGAGTGAAAAGTTCTAAATGGAAGGAGTTTCAAAGGTGTGAAGTTGCAAGCAATCAGAACAAGCTTTGGCTAAAAAGATAGATATAACGCTGGTTTTTAGTCCATTGGGCTATGGAGTCATAACATGGCTTTAATTGAGCAACAACATCAAGAGTGATCCAAGGGGAAAGTCATCTATATCAGAATATATTTCAGATTAAAATGATGTAATGGAAACAATAAAAGTGTTGGAGGGGTGGAAACTGATAATAATTCAACAAGGATTTATAGTCAGTCCAAACAAAAAAAGCCTCTTAAGTAACTGTTTAAAACCAACCAAGAACAGGGCTCACCATAAATTTCTTGGGCAAGTTCGTATTAAAGCAACTCAATAGACAAACAATTCAGTAATCCGATAATTACCTTCAGAAAGTATGAAAAACACTTAAGAGAAACAAAATGCAACTTAAGATCAGATAAGGTACTTTTAAACCTAGTCTGCTTTTAGCCAACACTTAGGGAAACTTTCAAAACTACCTTTGGAGAATAGAAGCTATAAAACAAGGCACACCATCACTTTTATAGTCTAAATTTACTAAGAAAATAATGAAAATAGCATTCAAGAATAATGTTTGAAGCAAACATTAGGACGAGGGAACACCAGCATTCCTAACTGTTTAAACTGTATTGAATCATTCTTAAATAAAAAAATTGGAGGAAAACATTGAGATAAAGTTTATCGGTCAGAGAAGGGTACTGTAAACAATAGGTCCTAACTCTATGCTTTCTGTTCTTTATCAAAGATTAATGGAAAATATGGCATACACAAAAGGAAAAACAATTACAAAGAAAGAAGCACTTCACCAGTGATATAGACCAAGATCCCAAGAAACAGCGTGTTATTGATGTCAAACCAGTTACAGTCTTCAGGTCCAATGTTTTAGTATAGAAATCATCTTCACTACTCAGCCTAAATTTTCTATCACAAATAGAGCTTCAAGATCCTTTGAACACCATTTACAAGTAGAAGTTTCAAGCATAAGTATATTTCAAAGTTCTGCAACCAACATTGTCTTATCTTCTATAGAAGTATTTATAGAAGAAATGAGGTGGCATTTGATAAAATATCTTCAAGGTACAATTAATACAGATTTAATTCTTCTCGGCCTTTGAGGGGCTCGATGGAGAAGTTTACAGACATGTCTTCTGTATTAAATGTTTTACATTAAGAATTAAGCTCAGTGGGAGCTTTTGTTGACTTTAAGGCTCTATTTCATGATGTAATAACTCTGCTGATATTTTTTGCATTAAGTTCCTTTGGTTGAATTAATTATTCGGCTGCGTTGAGGCAAATATCTTCTTTTCTAATCATAACTCAACCTCTGTTGAATTATTTGAGGCTACAGGTGGCAATCTGGTAGCTGAGAGGAATCAATTAGCCTCTGATGTGGCAGTGGAGGTGTCCTCTGTCTGATAAATGTTTATGATTTTATTTAATTGTGTTTTAATCCAGCGGACTAGGCTTTTGATTTTGATCTTAGCCGTAATCCATCCAAACTGTGTAAATCAGCTTCAATTCTCCATTTCTGGCTTGATTTAATCTTCAACACTGATACTCTTTTGTTTTTATTTAATACTTTGTGTCTTGTTGATGTGCAGGTATACAAAGGGTCCATATAGCATCAATGCCCATAAAGCATTGACGAAACGTGGCGTTGAACCCTGTGGATGGCTTCTCTTTTGTGAACAAAGGCATGGGGATCGTCATCCCCAGCCTTTGGTTTTCTTTTAATAACATGGGGAAACCATTAAAACCTGCAAAATACAAAAAACAATTAAGAAATCCTGCATTATTGGGTAAAACTGCTTAGGAGGCTACGGTTAGGAGCGTGGAGATTTTAAGTTATGATCGTTGATCTTGTAGAAATCAATGGTTGAGAGTGATTGTAATGATATAACGCGAAGGGGTCACTTTATAATTACAATAAGCAGAAATGTGAAGAAATACAAAGGAAAAGGGGAAAAATTCCTTTGGCGGAGGAAATTTGTTAAGAATTGAAATTGGGGTTTCGGGATGATTGTGGGCCGTCAGATGAGATTAGGCCATGAGATCAACGACGGAGATTGCACGTTGAAAACCCATTGGAAAAGGTGGAGGGCGATGGTGTAATGAGAAATCAGATCTAAACTCTTGATCTGTAGAGATCAACGGCGGGGAGAACACACGATAGAATATAATATAAAATGAGGAAACTGGTTTCGAGAAGGAAAACCACGAGTTTCCCGTGGCTAAAAGAGAAAAAGGTGGTTTTCTCTTTTTGAACATGATATGCATTCCCACCCGACACATTGCATTAGAAAAAAGCTTATATCACGGAGCCCTCAGGAAATTAACCTTCGCGCTTGAGATTATGCGAAAACGCGTGTCGACCGTTGGATCTAAGGTCTCAGATCTGACGGTGGAGAACGAGCACGATATTGGATAGATGCGTGGGCGGAAGGAGGTGGGGCAGTTTTACTATGGACCATGCAATCAAGAGATCGACGACGGAGATCAGATCTGGAGGGAGGCAGGACCCTCAGGGGTCAGGCTCGTCGGGTTTAATATGAGCCATTGGATGAATGAAATGGACGGCTCAGATTGTATCTGGGGACAAATGGAAACATAAACAAAGTGGAGGAAGGGTGAATAAGGGTCGTTGTTCTGCAGAGATCAACAGTCAGGATTTGGCCAAAAACATTATGAAGTGGGGCGCATGAAATTAACCAAAGTCGGGAGATGCAATCTGGACCGTCTGATCTGGACACATGGACGGCCCAGATACAATCGGAGGCATGCTATCAGTGGGGGAAAGTACTTGAATGGCATTGATGCGATTTTTTGTGGTCCGTCGATATGCAGATCAAATCGACGACAGAGAATTCATCGGGGAATCGCTAATCGGGGAGGGGGCAATAAATTATTACAATGCGCCAATGAACATTCCTGATGTGATATTACGCAATCCATCCGATCACTTCAGATCGACGGTGGAGATTATCTCAAATATTTAACCAGTGGTGACATTTAAAACTTATGAAAACCAAAAATTAACGAAATACAAAAGTTTTATGGTGTCGGGCAGGTTATATAAAAGGCTTGGCGCCCGTCTGCAGGGGCCTGTGGATATATGGGAAAAGAAAAGCCCCAGAGATTATATGTATAAGGGAAAATATGAATCGGAAGAAAGGGTCAGGCTTTTCAATCTACCCATTCAACTAATCTTCGATGAGAGATTATATGGATCGTTGATCGGGGAAACAAAATCAACAGTCTTTTTCTTTTTTTTTATTAAAAAAATCGCACCGGCGTGTTAGTTAAAACCATAGAAAAAGGGTTTTTTATGAATTAAAAAAGGGAAAAAGTGATCGGGAAGGTTTATACGAAGATTTAACCGCCCAATTGTGAGCACAAAGGTTATATGAAGTGGCAAAAAGGCCCAGGGCTTATGAACAGAGGCTAATCGCATCGGAGGCTTTAACAAAAGAAATAGACTTGCGCGGGCCATTTCTCCAATGCAATAAGTGTCGAAAGGGCTTAGCACTTGGTTCTAGCACCAAGGCATATGGTGGGGAAGTGGTTAGGACTTAGCCCAAAAGGGCTTAAGTTCATAGTGAAAAAAAAACTTTTTTTTTATGAAATTTTTCAAAGTTTTTGATGGATTTGGGGGTTTTGGCAAAGTTTGAAAATGGGTTTTTAAATTTTTAAAAATGATTTTATGAAGGAGAAAGGGAAAAAAATGAAAAATAGAGGAATTTTATGGGGGAAAAAGGGAATAAAATGAAGGTTAACTTTGAGTGAAGGAAAGGGAAAAATGGAGTTTTGCAGCAGTCTTTTCTTCATGGAAAATATCAGAATTTCAGAGTTTAAAAAGGGAAACAACAGTGAAGATTCAAAAAAAGGGCATGATGTCTTCATGAGTCTTCAAGAGATAGCATTTTTTGCAATAAAACTTGCTCCTTGAAGGCTCCAAAAAAATTTTAGCCACCTTTTGATATAACAAATTTTATGGGTGGCTAACAGTGGCTCCACATGGGGATGGTGCCTTCTTGAAGGCATCAAGAACTTCAGACTTGCATTTTCTGGGAGGCTGATCAGTGCCTTATCCATTGGGCTACAACTTTATTTACTTGGATGGTCTTATTTTGCTCTGAAAAATTTTAGTAGCCATGAAATACAATGGATCATCATCAACACAAGCTTTTTACCTACCCAATCCTACTGATCTAAAATTTTTTCTTCTTTAGAGTGTACTTGGATTGGCAAACTCTCTTACAACATTTAATTCTTTTGAAAGAAAAAAATCTAATCTATTTCTACTTCTTATTTCTCCATGAACTTAGATTAAATAGTTGAGTTCATATGCTTCTCTACCTAATCTACTAATCTGTTAGGATTGAACAGTCTAACTTTTTGCTAATCTATGGCATAAAAAACAAGCTGCACATAGATATTATTTCACAGAAAATTAAATCAAAATGGAAGGCTTAAGATCTGAAATTTCAAAGCACTTCCTTCATCCTTTTTTCAGCTCTGTTTTTGCTTCTGTTTGAGCTGTTTCTTCCTTGTTCTCTGGTTCAGATTTTGAGCATGTTTGAACCTTTATTTTCTAGCCTAATGTACCTACTGATAAGCCAAGATTAAGATGTTTGGCAAATGAAATTCACTATCCTATCAGCAGTAAATTTAAAACTAATTAGTCAATATTAAGCTGTATGACTAATTAGAAGTGTGTTTTTTAGGAGTGGCATTTAAGCTTGCACACTTTCAGATTTGTTTCTCTATTTTTTGGTATGGGGTTGTACCTTTATTATTTTTACAATCTGCCCTCTTTTCTTTATTTCACTGTTTTTTGTATTTTTTTTTTTTCTAACTTTGAATGCAATGGTGGATGAAATATTTATAATGATAAAAAAGATAAAAAGGCTTCAGAACATGATGGGATCAAGAGAAGTAATGTTTGAGCATCCTGCCATTGACAGGACCCCCAGACAATTCTACTCCATTCAACTCTTGCAAGAAAAAGGCATTATTACCAGCAGTTGAATGAATGAAGTAAGGGCCAAGCCATAAGTTGTCAAATTTCCCATGCTTTTCCTTGTCTTCTCTCCTTGAGTCCCACTTTAAAAATTTGTCCCCAACATTGAAATTGCTAGCCTTTGTTCTTCTGTCAAAAATATTTTTGATGTTGTCCTGCTTTTGCAATGCTTTGTTATAAACCTCCTCTCTGGTCTGCTGAAGGTAGGAAAAATTGCATCTGTACCATACGCAAGATGGTAGGGTGGCATCCCAATAGATTTCTTCAATGTCAATCTGTCAGCCCACAGTGCATGCACAAGCTTTGTGTGCCAATACTTCTTGTTGTCCTCCAACAACTTCTTGATTATGCTCACTAAACTCTTGTTTGAGGATTTTGCAAGTCCATTAACTTGATGGTAATAGGTCGTGGAATGACCCAATGCTATCTGATATTTGTGACAGAATTCAACCATCTTCTTTGATCCAAATGCTATTGCATTATAAGTGATGATCTTGGTAGGACAGCCAAATCTAGAGATAATATTAGTCTCCATGAATTTTATAATGATAGAATCATTGGCTTTCCTACAAGGGATGGTTTTTATCCATTTAGTGAAGTATTTTGTAGCAGTGAGAATCCATCTATGCTGGGCAGAGGATGGTGGATGGATTTCTCCTATGAAGTCAAGTCCCCACTGTTGAAATGGAGCCTCAACAGTGATTGGATGCAGAGGTAAGGGTAGCAGCTTCCTTTTTCCTTCAAAAAGTTGACATTTATGACAAGCAATTATCATCTTGTGTACATCAAGAAAGAGAGTAGGCCAATAGTAACCAGACCTTAAGATTCTGTTGGTTGTTGTCTTCCAGTATAAATGACCTCCACACTCTCCTTCATGGAACTCATGCTTAACCTTCTCTGCATCATACTCAGGAAAACATTTAAGCAATATACCACTTGCATTTTTACAATAAAGACATTTATCTATAATGCAATAGTTTACATCTTTTAACTTCAAAAACCTTTCCTTTGTTTTTGTCAAACTAGGAGGTGTGTTCAAATTAAGCAAAACATAAAGAATATTAGCATACCAAGAGGAATTCATAGAATGGTCTTCAACAATGGGAGTGGAGATTTCGTCTTATTCATCTAAAGCATTAATCATATTAATATCAAGAACTTCAAAATCTGATTCAACCATTAACCTATCTAGACCTTAGCCTTTGATGAGTTTAGTGGGCTTTATCTCTAAATCATATTCAAGAATAACAACTATCCACATACCTCTCTTACCATCTGGGTCCTGTGTTAGAATATCTTTCACAACTGAATTTGGGACAAAGGCAATGATGTGGGAGTGCAAGATGTATACTCTAAAGTCTTTTAAAGTCTTAACCAAATCAAAGGCTTGATTTTCCATAATATTATACTTCAAAGGGGTGTCCCTCAAAGCCTTGCTAAAGAATGCAATAGGCTACTCTTGTCCTTGTGTATTTCTCTGTAAAAGGACAGCAACTATTGTATGTTCTGATGCGAATGAAAAAATATAAAAATCTTTTGAAAAATCATGACTAATTAGAACCGATGTTTTGGTTAACGCTTGTTTCACCAGTTCAAAGGACTTCTTTTCTTCCAAGGTCCATTTTACCCCTTGCTCCTTCTTCAGCATGTTTGTAATATTTCTAAGGAGCTCAGCCAAGTTGAGGATGAACCTTCTCAAGAAATTAATCTTTCCAATGAAAAATTGCAGTTCCTTGAAGTTTCGAGGATGAGAGATTTGCAATATGGCCTCAATCCTCTTTGGATCTATCTTAATACCCTCTTCTGAAATAATGTGCCCAAGAATTTTACCTTCTTGAAGACCGAAAGTGTTTTCTTAGGGTTTAAAGATATCCCAAACTTCCTGCATCTCTCGAATATTGTTCTTAAAGGTTCGAAGTGCTCTTCATCTATCATTGAAAAAACGTAACATCATCAAGGTATATAATGATGAAGTAGCCCAGTTCTTTCGAGAATTCTATGCCCATGGCTCTTTGGAATGTTGCACCAGCATTCATTAGACCAAAGGGAATTTTTACATACATGAAATTGCCCCGTGGTGTAGTAAACGTTGTCTTTAATTGATCATCAAGGTGAACTAAAATCTGATTGTATCATGAATAGCCATCAAGCAAAGAAATTCTTTTAGACCCTACCACCCTTTGTAAAATATGATCCATCTTAGGTAAAGGGTAGTTGTCTTTCAATGAATCTTTGTTTAAGTCTCTAAAGTCTATACAAAGCCTGATCTCTCCTGTTTTCTTCCTAACTGACACCAGATTAGACACCCACTCAGAATATCTAATAGGGACAATAATACCAGCTTCATACATTTTCTTGATTTCCTTCTCAACCAAAGGCAGCTAAACAGGGTTTATTCTGTGCATCTTCTGTTTGAATGGTTTCTGGTTTTCCTTTAGAGGAATTTTGTGTTGTATTATTTCAGCATCATAGGATTTAAAATCTTCATAACTCCACGTAAAAACATCAGAAAATTATTTAAACAACTATATGTATCTGAGTTTAATGTGAGCTGGTAAAGTCTTAGACAGTTTAATCATCATAGGTTTTAGTTCACTGCCTATATTGCACTCTTCCACTTCAGTCTCTACAGACTCTAGTTTTGGCTTCTTGGCCACATCGTTAAAATCGAACAACTCTTCTAAAGGGGCCAGACCCTTGGGCAAACTCTGATCTTTAGACTGCAGGGTTTCTAACTCCTCTGTTTCTAACATTGCAATCATTTCTATTGTATTTTCAATTTTAGTAGATAAAAGATTAACATTAGCAAGCTCAGGAGACTTTTCTTCTTCATCAAGAAAATTTTCTTCACTTGGGCAATCTGTTTCATAATCTGAATCCAAACTGTGTAGTTCGAATTCATTTCTAAATTGCATGAAATCTTCTATTTGTTTGTCTCTGTCAAACACTTGCCAATACTTTTTGTTATCAGGAACAACTGGTCTGAATTTAATTTTAGTTGTGCACTCTTTGGTTTCATATGGCATTAAGCATGTTCTAGCCGCGAAAGCTAAGCTGTGGGCCGCAATATTTATTTTTCTTTGGATAAAAATTAACTGGGACTCCTCAAAAGTTTTCAAAAGATCCACAACATCGTTTCGATAGGCCGTAAGTTTGGGGTGATTAGCGTTGTATTCCCCGTTGACCTGCCTCATGATTAATTATGAATCCCCATGCACTTTAATTCTTTTGGCTCCTAACTTTTTCAACAAATGTAAGCCTAAAAGTAGGGATTCATATTCCGCTATGTTATTCGAACACTGAAAGTTTAATCTACAGGAGATGCTCTCTGTGTGGTTGTTCTCAGTGTTGCATATCCAGACACCTGCACCCGCATTGCTTCTAGTGCACGACCCGTCAAAGTTCATACTCCACAGAGGATTAGCTTCGGGTTCATTTTGGTTACTGTCCTCTTCAACCGCAGTGCTTTCATATTTTTGTTGAATATCAGCACTTTGTTGAATTTTTTTTTATTCCTCAGTTTTTTCGTCGTGTTGAGGAATGATTTCTTAACTGTCTAGGTTAAAAAGTGAAGGACACATGACTTGTAGCTCAAGACCTGTATTTGGTTTGCTAAAGTTTTCAAATGCAGCAAACTGTCTTGACACTTATGTGGAGTTTACCTCTTCCTCTCTATTGGCCATTAATTTTGTTAAAGTCACCTGCTCAGTAAGTGTTTCATCATTAAACAGGATAAATGAATCAAGGCCTGTATTTACTAAATACGGAGGGGAATTTTGTGGTCTGTCCTAGCTAGTAACCATGTACTGCATATGTGACTCCCTGTGAAGTCTTCTGGTCTGATTGAAAACAGGGATCATCGCATATGTCATGTCCATCTGCATAGTCCCTTGTAACTTAGCCCCCCAAGACCTAGATAATAGCATACCATACTTTGGGGGCACATCAGCCACAACAATATCCATGATTAAACATTTGGCTGAAATCTGTGCTAATTTAACACAGAGGTCTTTGATTAATCCTAAACATTTTACTTTGCTTGAGTCAAAGGAGTAAATGTATTTATAAGGTCTGGTGATTTCTAGACCCAGGCTCTCCATTACATCTTAGGGCATTAAATTATGAGAGGCCCTGGAATCATGCATAGCATTGTGCAAAATCTTGTCATGAACATTTAAACTTATGTAAAAGGGAGGAACAGGCCCCTCTTGATATCGACCTTCAATCTTTGGACCAAAAATGAGCTCAGGCTTGTCATCGTTAAGACTGATTGTATCATTATTCTATTCTATGTTAAAAGCCTTTAAAAGTTGAGATCTATATACATTCTGGTCAGCTAACTTAGTAAGAGGAATAGAGATTTTAATTCTTGATATTTCCTGCTCCAAACTGAAAGGAATCTAATTCTTTGAAGTGTTTGTCTCAGCTTTATTAACTGCCACACTGTCAGCAAAATCTGTTTGCTGATTTGCTCTATTTTTATTTGACAAAATTATTTTAATAGGAGTATTAGCTGAGGTGCTAACACTACTAAGGTCTGCACTCTATTTTGTATTGTCTTGAGTGCCTTTCTCTTTACCTTTATCAAAATTTCCAGCCACTATTTGTCTTTCTGTTTTATAATTTTGGGTTTGTTTACAGTGTTGTTTTGTGAAGATTTGTCAAAGGTTTTAGTTTTGGGAGTTTCTTGATTGGTTTTACTTCGAAGGTCATATTCTTTTTGGGACTCTATGATAACATTTTCCATGTCTTGATAATAACTTTCATCCTCGTCTCTTTTGTTATCATAGGGTGTGTAAAGACCTTGTTTTCTATCGTAATGAACCTAAAAGTCATCATTATCTACTCCCAACATGTTCATATCATCTTCCTCTATTTTCTCATATGTTTCTTCAACCTCACTCACATAGTTTTGATGGAAGGGAGGAGTGATCTGTTGATCATCTTCCCTTGGCCTATTTTGGGGTTGATTTCTTCTAAAATTCTGATTCTGGTTCTGTTTTCTATTTTGAGGAGCATTTTGGTTTTGACTTGCTTGTGCTCTCTCAAGGATGCTCATTTTCTTCATCATCTCCTCCATAATTATTTCCATCTTTGAGATGGAAGTAGAAGGTGTGGATTCCTCTCTGAAGGACACTCTCTTCTCATTCTTCATTCTTGCTCTCTTCTCCATTAAGTTAACTTCCACAGCAAGAGCTCCTTTTTTCATATCTTCAAGGGTTAGAGGATCTCTTTCTCTCAGCTGATAGGCCATTTCAGGGTCAAAACCTTCAGGAAACTTGTTTAACGCTAAGCCCTTTGGAGGTTTTAGATCTGGGGGAAGTGCATTATACACACTGTTAAATATGGTACAATAAGCTTGTACACTTTCCCCAGTGTTTCTGTCGAGGTTCTTGTAATCATAAAGTATTTGGAGAGGATTCTTCTTCACTTCCCATTTGTTCAATAAAGTCTGATGGAAGGCTTGGAGATCATTGATACTATGGGGGGCTAAGCATTTAAACCATTTTCTTACTTCTCCCCCTAAACTCTGAGAAAATAATCTAAGCTTGATAGATTCATCATCAATTTCATTTCTGTCAAAGTAGTCATTCATCTTATCCACATGTTGTGATGCAGGAGTCGCATTACTAGCATCATACAATGGTATTTTGGACTGATAGTTCTGTGGAAGATTGACTAATGGTACGGGAAGGACTAAGGGGGCATACCATGCTGCCATGATATGAGGTGGAGGTGGATTTACAAGAGGTGGATTAACAAGAGAAAAAGTGGGCTGAAGTGGAGTGTTTTGGACAATGGATGTAGGATGAGCAGATGTGGATGGACCAGGAATAGATTGTTGAGCTGATCTTGGATGAGAGACACCTAAATTTTGAAGGAAATATAAATTAGGTGGTGTTGTTTCTCTACTACTAGGATTTTCACTTGTTTCAGGAGATGAAAGTGAAGACTCTGAATCTAGCTGATCTAAATCATCAAGCAACCTAGTTCTAAATGGATTTCTTAAGTCTACTTGTGATTGTTGTAGAGCTGCAAAATTTTCAGGAACTGAATTAGCTCTCAAGGGTAATCTGAAAACAAATGAAGATTTAATCCTAGGAGACTTCCTAAGAATACTTTCAGGGTTATCAACTATCTCAGGTGGGTCTGGGTCAGGATAGGCTCTAGTATGAATCTTTCTAGGAGCCACTATGCTGTTTTTTTAGACCGAAGTAAACAAGAAAATTTCAACCAGATATGACAAAATTTAAGACGTTAACTAATCTGTTTTACACAAATTTTAATCCTACAGTCCTCTAAATGAGTTTGAAAGATGTTACAAAGATTATGGGTCTTCCCAGTGGAGTCTTAAGGTCTATTTTAGGATTGTGGAGTTGCCAAGTGGAATTTTTTAACTCTTTTGGAGGTAAAAGGATTTATGGTCCACCACCATTTTTATTAAATACTAATCTGAAATATTTTTGGGTTTTCTAAGTTATTTTTCAGTCCTATTGGTTCTTAAGAGTGTCCTAAATTTGTTTCAAAACTTAGCTACGGTTATGAGACAAATACAGTCTACTCTTATGGCTAAGCTAGCTGATCCTTCAAGGTTTGATAAGGTCTTATGAGAATCCTAGGTTTTGCCTAGTTTGTCACTGATTCAAACAAGTTTCATCATGATTACCATGTGTTTGGTAGTGCTTGAAGAGGGCTACATGTACTCAAGGGATTTTTTGGAATGAACATTTACTCACTTTTCCCCAGCGAAGTCGCCAGAAATGTTTGCTCCCTATAATTTGCAAGATTGGCAAAGTCAAAATGCAAAGAGAACACTATTTCAACCACTTTGGGATTCTAGGATCTAGCCCTCCTGAATCTGGAGAAGGATCTCTCCAATAAAGTGCAAAGATGGATTTATCTTTAAGGTTTTGGGTAATGATATTAGGCTAGTTATGAAGTCTGAGGGTTTTTGTCTTTTTTGGATGGTTGAGCATGATTATTATTTAAGTGGAAAGTTCTAAATGGAAAGAGTATCAAAGGTGTGAATTTTCAAGCAATCATAACAAGCTTTGGCTAAAAATATATATATAACGCTGGTTTTTAGTCCATTGGGCTATGGAGTCATAATAGGGCTTTAATTGAGCAACAACATCAAGAGTGATCCAAGGGGCAAGTCATATATATCAAAAGATCTTTGAGATTAAAATGATGTAATGGAAACAATAAAAGTGTTGGAGGGGTGGAAACTGATAATAACTTCAACAAGGATTTATAGTCAGTCCAAACAAAAAAATCCTCTTAAGTAACTATTTAAAACCAACCAAGAACAGGGCTCACCATAAATTTCTTGGGAAAGTTCATATTAAAGCAACTCAATAGACAAACAATCCAATAATCTGCATAATTACCTTCAGAAAGTATGAAAAACACTTAAGAGAAACAAAATGCAACTTAAGATCAGATAAGGTACTTTTAAACCTAGTCTGCTTTCAGCCAACACTTAGGGAAACTTTCAGAACTACCTTTGGAGAATAGAAGCTAGAAAACAGGGCACACCATCACTTTTCTAGTCTAACTTTACTAAGCAGATAATGAAAATAACATTCAATAATAATTTTTAAAGCAAACAGTAGGACGAGGGAACGTCAGCATTCCTAACTGTTTAAACTATATTGAATCATTCTTAAATAAACAAATTGGAGGAAAACATTGAGATAAAGCTTATCAGTCAGAGAAGGATACTATAAACAATAGGTCCTAACTCTATGCTTGTTGTTCTTTATCAGAGAATAATGGACAATATGGCATACACAAAAGGAAAACAATTACAAAGAAAGAAGCATTTCACCAGTGATATAGACCAGGATCCCAAGAAACAGCTTGTTATTGATGTCAAACCAGTTACAGTCTTCAGGTCCAATGCTTTAGTTCAGAAATCATCTTCACTACTCAGCCTAACTGTTCTATCACAAACAGAGCTTCAAGAGCCTTTGAACACTATTTACAAGTAGAAGTTTCGAGCACAAGTATATTTCAAAGTTCTGCAACCAACATTGTCTTATCTTCTACAGAAGTATTTATAGAAGAAATGAGGAGGTCGCATCTGATAAAATATCTTCAAGGTACAATTAATATAGATTTAATACTTCTCGGCCTTTGAGGGGCTCGATGGAGAAGTTTACAGACATGTCTTTTGTATTAAATGTTTTACATTAAGAATTAAGCTCAGTCGGAGCTTTTGTTGACTTTAAGGCTCTGTTTCATGATGTAATAACTCTGCTAATATTTTTTGCATTAATTTCCTTTGGCTGAATTAATTATTTGGCTACGTTGGGGCAAATATCTTCTTTTCTGATCATAACTCGGCCTTTGTTGAATTCTTTGAGGCTACAGGTGGCAATCTAGTAGCTGAGAGGAATCAATTAGCCTTTGATGTGGCAGTGGAGGCGTCCTCTTTCTGATAAATGTTTATGATTTTATTTAACTGTGTTTTAATCCAGTGGATTAGGCTTTTGATTTCGATATTAGCCTTAATCCATCCAAACTGTGTAAATCATCTTCAATTCTCCATTTCTCGCTTGATTTAATCTTCAAAACAGATACTTTTTTGTTTTGATTTAATACTCTGTTTCTTGTTGATGTGCAGGTATATAGAGGGTCCATATATCATCAATGCCCATGAAGCATTGACGAAACGTGGTGTTGAACCCTGTGGATGGCTTCCCTTTTGTGAACAAAGCCGTGGGGATCGTCATCCCCAACCTTTGGTTTTCTTTTAATAACATGGAAAAACCATTAAAACCTGCAAAATACAAAAAAAAAATTAAGAAATCCTGCATTATTGGGTAAAACTGCTTAGGAGGTTGCGGTTAGGAGCGTGGAGATTTTAATTTAGGGTCGTTAATCTTGCATAGATCAACAGTCGGGAGCGATTGTAATGATATAATGCGAAGGGGTCACTTTATAATTACAATAAGCAGAAATGCGAAGAAATAAAAAGGAAAAGGGGAAAAATTCCTTTGGCGAAGGAAATCTGTTAAGAATTGAAATTGGGGTTTCAAGATGATTGTGGGCTGTCGGATGAGATCAGGCCACAAGATCAACGGTGCATATTGCACGTTGAAAACCCTTTGGAAAAGGTGGAGGGCAATGGTGTAATGAGAAATCAAATCTAAACTGTTGATCTGCAAAGATCAACGGCAGGGAGCGCACGCGATAAAATATAATATAAAACGAGGAAAGTGGTTTCAGGAAGGAAAACCATGGGTTTCACATGGCTAAAAGAGGAAAAGGTGGTTTCTCTTTTCGAACGTGATATGCGTTCCCGCCCGACACGTGGCATTAGAAAACAGCTTATATTGCGCATCCCTCGGGAAATTAACCTTTGCGCTTGAAGTTACGCGAAAACGCGCGTCGATCGTTGGATCTGGGGTCTCAGATCTAATGGTGGAGAACGAGCGCGATATTGGATAGATGCGCGGGCAGAAGGAGGTGGGGCGGTTTTACTATGGACCGTCCGATCAAGAGATCGATGGCGGAGATCAGATCTGGAGGGAGGCAGGACCCTCAGGGGTCAGGCTCGTCGGGTTTAATATGAGCCGTTCGATGAATGAAATGGATGGCTCAGCTTGTATCTCGGGACAAATGGAGACATAAAAAAAGTGGAGGAAGGGTGAATAAGGGTCGTTGATCTGTAGAGATCAACGTTCGGGATTTGGCCAAAAACATTATGAAGCGGAGTGCATGAAATTAACCAAAGTCAGTAGATGCAATCTGGACCATCCGATCTAGACACGTGGATGGCCCAGATGCAATCGGAGGCATGCGATCAGCAGGGGAAAGAACTTGAATGGCGCTGATGTGAGTGGTTTTGGGCCGTCGATATGCAGATCATATCGATGGCGGAGAATTCATCGGGGAATCGCCAATTGGGGAGGGGGCAATAAATTATTACAATGCGCCAATGAACATTCCCGATGCGATATTGCGCAATCCGTCCGATCACTTTAGATCGATGGTGGAGATAATCTAAAATATTTAACCGACGGTGACCCTTTAAAACTTATGAAAACCAAAAATTAACGAAATACAAAGGTTTTATGGTGTCAGGCGGGTTATATAAAAGGCTTGGACGCCCGTCTACGGGAGCCTATGGATATATGGGAAAACAAAAGGCCCAGGGCTTATATGTATAAGGGCCAATCAGAATCGGGAGAAAGGTTTGGGCTTTTCAATCTACCCATTCAACTAATCTCTGATGCGAGATTATATGGATCATTGATCGGGGAAACAAAATCAACAGTCTTTTTTTTTTAATTTATTAAAAACATCGCATCGGAAAATTATTTAAAACCATAGAAAAAATGGTTTTTATGAATTAACAAACGGAAAAAGTGATCAGGAAGGTTTATACGAAGAGTTAAGCACCTAATTGTGGGCACAAAGGTTATATGAAGCAGCAAAAATGCCTGGGGCTTATGAACAGAGGCTAATCGCATTGAAGGCTTTAATGAAAGAAATAATCTTGTGTAGGCCGATTTCTCCGATGCGATAAGCACCGAAAGGGCTTAGCACTTGGTTCTAGCACCAAGGCATATGGTGGGGAAGTGGTTAGGACTTAGCCCAAAGGGGCTTAAGTTCATAGTTAAAAAAAACTTATTTTTTATGAAAATTTTCAAAGTTTTTGATGGATTTGGGAGTTTTGGCAAAGTTTAAAAATGGGTTTTAAACTTTGTAAAAAGGATTTTATGAAGGGGAAAGGGAAAGAAATTAAAAATAGAGGAATTTGATGGGGGAAAAGGGAATAAAATGAAGGTCAATTTTGAGTGAAGGAAAGGGAAAAATGGAGTTTTGCAGCAGTCTTTTCTTCATCAAAAATAGCAGAATTTTAGAGTTTAAAAAGGGAAACAACAGTGAATATTCAAACAAAGGGCATGATGTCTTCATGAGTCTTCAAGAGATAGCATTTTTTGCAATAAAACTTGTTCCTTGAAGGCTCCAAAAATGTTTTAGCCACCTTTTGATATAACAAATTTTATAGGTGGCTAAGA
This sequence comes from Pinus albicaulis, assembly GCA_034641835.2. Lineage (NCBI taxonomy): Eukaryota > Viridiplantae > Streptophyta > Pinopsida > Pinales > Pinaceae > Pinus > Pinus albicaulis. The sequence goes on from CM076579.1 coordinate 1,001,988,978, forward strand.
GGTTACATGTCATAAAATCTATGCTCCATTTGGCAAAAGGCCCAACGGTAATGACAGGGTGCAAAGGAACAGGCGATCCATGCACCTTGCGTTGATAAATCTGGCACCCATGGCATTTACGTACTGCAACGATGCAATCTTTAAAAATGGAGGGCTAGAAATAGCAAGCACAAAGGATTTTCTGTGTAGTGGCATAACCAGACATGTGACCACCATAGGCGCCACTGTGGCAGTCATTTAAAACTTTCTCCGCTTCCTCGAGGGTCATACATCGGCGGAGTACTAAATCGACCCCGACCTGATAAAAGGTATTTCCAACAATATGATAAGGTTGTGATTGATGCCGAATGCAGCATCGAGCATCCTTCGTTAAGTCAAACCTAAAAGTAGATGTTTGGAGGTACACGATGATATCATCGTACCACGAATCGAGGGTGTTGATCAGGAATAGAGTTTCATCTGGAAAGTGATCTTCAAAGGCAGAAGGAGCAGAGTCGGCAAGGAGAGAACAAATCAAATCAGTGAAAACTAGTGATTTCTTCAATTTGGCAGTCGTGAACTCCAAATCGAACTCTTGGAGGATAATGATCAAATTCGAGTATTTTCCCCCCAGTAACTGTTGTGACAGAATATAATTCATGGGGTTACAATCAGAAATCACGGTCACCGTGCGTAAAATAATGTAATGACTAAAACTTTGGACAGCCTGGACCGCAGCCAACACCAACTTCTTGACATGTGTGTAACATGTTTCAGGGTCGAGAAGGTTCCGAGGCAAGTAGTAAATGACATTTTCGTTACAGTCATCATCATCTTGGACCAATACCATGGCGATCGTGCTGAAGGCGGCAGCTAGATAAAGGGTGAAATCACAATGGTAATTCGGAGGACGTAATAGGGGAGCGTTGACGAGAAATGTCTTAAGCCTATCAAAAGACTGTTGAGTAATCTCATCCCAATAGAAAGGGACATCCTCCTTTAAAAGTCGCGTGAATCCCTTAGCTACTTCGGCGTAGTTTGGGCTAAAACGATGTAAGAAATTCACTTTCCCTTGCAGACTCTGAAGTTGATGTAGTGAAGACGGGGAGGGGAGATTGACAATAGCCTCAACCTTAAGAGGGTCAAGCCGAATTCCATATTTAGATACGATAAACCCTAAGAGTCTATCAGAGTCGACGTAGAAGACGCATTTATGTGGATTGAGCCTAATGTTGTAGCATCTAAAACGAAGAAAGATTTGACAGAGATGTTCCAGGTGGTCTTTCCGTGCAGCTAAATGAGCCAGAAGGTCATCCATGTACGGTTGGACAATATGCCAAATATCATGAAAATCATAGGAAATCGCACACTAGAACGTAGCTCTAACATTCTTCAAACCGCAATGGAGTTTCTTATAAGAAAACGTTCCCCGTGGACATATAAAAGAGGTCTTGTGTTGATCTGATGAGAGGATGTCAATCTGGTTATAGCCAGAAAAACCATCCATAAGGGAGAATATTTCACTCCCTGCACAATCTTCAATGATCTGATTGATAAACGAGGTGGGAGAGTTATCCTTAGGACAGGCCCGATTGATATCGCGATAATCAACACAAACACGAATGGTGCCCTACTTCTTATCCACAAGAACAATATTTGAAACCCATTTAGTTAGGGGAATAAGATAAATGAAACCCGCTTTAAGAATTTCTTCAACTTCAGCTTTGATAGCAGTAGCTTGTTGAGGATGTAGGGGATGAAGACACTAGTGAACAGGCTTCACACTTGGGTAGGTGGGAATCTCATGCACCACAATACTGGGGTCGATTCCAGGCATCTCTTCATAAGACTAGGTGAAAACATCACAGAATTCGTGAAAGAGACTAGTGTACACTTGGAATTCCTCGGAAGAGCAACTGACTCCCACATGGATGTTCTCGACAATCCCTGGTTTCACGAAAATGTCGATAGGCATCGTTTGAGTAATGTTACCCATGTTACCCTCCGCAAAGACTTCATGAGTCAAAATATGCATTTAAAGTGGTGGAGAAGGAACTTGAGATGCAAAATGCTCAATATATTCAGACATGGCCCCGAGGCAGGGCATAAACGAGGAACGATGATGCCCATCGCTCCACGGTATATCTTCGAGAGACATAGTTTCCATGATAGCCTCATCAGATGGAAACACTTCTTTGAGAGGATCCTATGAATCGGCTTCAACAAGCCAAGGGGATTGAGAATAAACATCGAGAGCCATGCTTAAAGGATCACCTTCAAGAGGGGGAGAATCAAATGCAGCTGTAAGCTCACAATAATTGATTTCGATTGGACTAAGCAGCATCGAATCTCCAAATGAATCAACCTGTTCAGGTAAAGGGATGATCCATGGGTCATCTGACCGAGAGATCATATTAACTTGAACAGTATTGGGCGGTGGAAGGGGAAAAATACCCATGAGGGCAGGATCTTTGAAGAGACCTGGCCCTATGTTGTCAAGGGGATTAGGAATCTGATCCACATATGGCAAGTTGTTCTCGGAAGAAGAGGTAAAGAACAACAATTGATCGACAGTAATAATTTTTCCCTCATGAGGAAACTTGAGAAGTCGAAAGAGGGTGGACAGAACGCACAGCATGGCGTGAGTCCAACTGCGACCAAGTATAAGATTGTAATTGAGTTTGGCATCAACGACTTCTACTTCAACGTTAACCGTCTTTCCTTGAAATGTGATCGGTAGGCTAGCGAGAACACCCATGGGTTTTGATTCCCTTCCATCGAATGCCTCAAAGGCATTAGGTGATGAAGTCAAGGCTCGAGAGCCAATAGCTTTCTAGCGAGCAGATGACGTAATGCAGGTAGATTCACCTTCATCCACTACGGCTCTATGGATGTTGAGACCGTTGATACCGACTTGTATAATGAGTGCAATCTGGTGCAGAAGTCGGGGGACGAAATTCTCTAGATCGAAAGAGAGAAGGCTAGAATTAGCAGGATCGATCCCGCTGATTGCAGATAATTACACTTTCCATTGAGATGGACAATTCTAGAGCACTTCTAACATGAACATCGCAGAAGGCACCTGTGCTAAATCCTCAACAATATTGTAATGCTAAGCAGCAAGGGCGTTAGGATTATAAGAAGATTTCTGGAGAACACCTTTAGAAGGTGATCGTACAACGGGTTCAGCACTAGACCTTTAAATTTCAAGGGGTCTAGAGGCAGGTGGGGGAGGAGGACCATAAACAAAATCTTTCCCGACTACCTGGCATGGTCCGGCATAATCCTTTGACCGAGTAGTAATGGAAATGGGTGCAGAACCGTTCATCATGAAAACTTGAGAGCCAAGTGATGCAGATAGTGTCGATTTATCAACCATCTGGGTCTGCTAAGATGGGAAAGGTTCTTTAAGGACCATCGGAGTTCCCTTAGTGCCTTTGAGGAGTTGACTAACCTCAGATCATCAAGGACAATCCTTAGTGTAGTGATCCTCTTCACAAATCAGACAGGGATACTTCGGCTTTCACTGTGAACCATCATCAGCACGAGGTTTAGCCAATTCTGGTTTTGGGGCATCGGCTTTGGCCTTCCCTTTTTCCTTCTTTCTACCTTTGGAATTCTTGTCTATAGGATTGGCCTGAATGGCATTGACCTTTGAGGTTTTACCAGAATCAGGGATAGTCTTAGGAGCATAATTATTGGAAGAATTCGATTTCTTCTTCCCATTGGAAGACTTGCATGAAGTCTGAGATACATAACCAATAACACGCTTGAATAATGGGGTAGGCAGTGCTTTAGAAGTTCTAGGCCATGGAGCCTCAGTCAAGATATCATGCAAAGTGCCCGATTGAGAGTACACTAAATCAAGGTACTGGGCATGAGCGATGGCCTGTTCCTCGGTTACACATGCCCCCATGGTGATATCTTTGTCAATCTGGTTGAAAAAATAGGTAGTGAACCAATGAGTAAGAAGATGATCATGGATTTCGAACTTGATCAGGTGACAATGCCGTCTCCTTTCATGAATGTGGTCCGAGATATGGGTAGCCCGGTCTTGTTTCAAGGATGTTAGGAGATGCGTCCCATCCTCATAATGAACCAGAAATTGGAAATGATTCAGGAATGCCATAGCAAGAGTGTTGAAATCTTGAAAGATTCCACGAGGCAATTCGATGTACCACTTAGAAACAGCTTCGGTAAGAGTACGCTGGAAAAGATGGAGTCGGATAGATTCATCCACCCAAGAATTGGAAGAACACCACAAATGGTATGTCATGACGTGTGCTTAGGGGTCTTCTCCAGACTTGCCCTCGAACTTGGGACAATCACCAAGAATCTTCGTTGGGACCGGAGGCCAATAAGGATTATGAAGAATGGGATCATTTGTCAATTTGGACACATCCGGTAACTCCAACGTGGTGAGGAAAGATAATTGAGGGTTAAAAGGCATTGTAGGTCCTCGATAAGGACCCTTACCCATAGTCCATCCTGGTTGAGTATAACTCTGCCCCCATTGGTTCTGTCCCAAAGGATTCAGATAATAAGGGGTATAAGCTAGATAATTCGGTTGATATGGCGGCTGAGAACCAAGATACAGGGGTTGATAACCAGGATACTGATTCTGAGTATACGAGGGCCCCGATTGAACAGCGTAGGGATTTTGCTGCGGAGTATAAGTATAGCCAGGCGGTTGAGGGTAATAAGGAGAACCTTGAGGCGAGTTGTAAACTGGTGGATATTGACCTTGAGGGTTATAACCGCATTGGGGTCGAATGGGCTACTTATAAGTAGGGCCCTGCTGAGCCGGATAAGTGGGGCGCACAGGTTGATTCGCCTTGACAGGTTGACCTGACTGATGAGGGCCACTAGGTTGTCCCTGTTGAGCAGGTTGGCCTGATGGTTGAGGTGTGCCAGGTTGTGCTTGATAACCAAGTTGACCTGTGGCAGGACCATAAGATGGCCCTAGTTGTGCAATGCTTTGACCAATCGAAAAATATGGCTGCTAAGGTTGCACCAAAGTTTGAGATGGATGGATTTCCCCCCCAGGACTATATGAAGGTCTGGGTGATATATCGGTTGCCTGACTGGTCCTTGAGGTTGCCTTGGTTGGACGAGAGGCTGAGCTGGTAAAGGTTGACCTTGAGGATTGTAAGGTTGCCCTTGCGGGCCACAAAACAATCCTTGCTGGACCAAAGGTTGCCCCTGTAAGTGTTTCCCTTGTGGGTCATATGCATACCCTTGCTAGGCCAAAGGTTGTCCCTAAAAGGGTCGTCCTTGTGGACCGAAAGCATACCCTTGTTGAACCGAAGGTTGTCCCTAAAAGGGTTGTCCTTTTTGGTTAGAGGGTTGCCCAAGCAAGGTAGGTATAACACCATTAATGAACTGATAAGCCTCGGGAGTAGGAAAATATATGGGATTTCCATGCTCATCATGTTGGAATGGAAGTGAATAAATCGGGGTACCATCTGACCCATAATGAGAAAAATAGGACTGATAAGCCTGGGAGTTCTGCTACTGAACAACTAGCTGATACTCCTTTGGTGAAAGGCCGTAAGGGATTTCCATTGCAATCAAAGTCTCTACTGAAGTCTAAACTCCTAATGGTTGAGCGGTGATGACCAGCATCGACGCAGCCACACAGACAGTAGGCCTAGTGGGGACAGATGTAACAAAGGGTGCTGAAGACACAGGTTTCGTTGGTGACATCCCTAATGACGGAAGAACCGGCCCCCTTGACGGATTTGATGTTGCCATTGAGGAAATAACGGCTATAATCTAACCCAAAGACCTATATCCAGCTGGAAGCAACACCGATGGTGAAGATTGAGCAGGATCTAGATGGATGTCTTCTGGGAAAAGTTGCTATTCTTCATCAGAAATTGGAATTCCCTCACTGCCATTAGGACTAGATGAGTCCATATCTGAACCCACCATAAGATCTTGCAAAAGAGTATGGGGGCTAGGAGGTATGATGGCAGCCAAAAAGGGTGATCCCGATGTGAGAGGGGGAAAGTGTTCCCCAACCCCAAACCTAAACCAAGCATTGGAAAGAGGCCAATGGAACTCAACTGGTTCTCCAAAGGGGTACTCTGATGGGATGATAGGCTGCTCAAGCTCGACAAACCTAGAAGTATGCAAATTTTTAGATGAAACGTCCGTGTAAGGACTACCAGTAGACGAAACCGATGGTTCCACCACTGTGACTATAGCACATGAAAAGAGGGAAAAAGATAAAAAAGGAAGACTCTTGGCTCAAAAACAAGTCGAACAAAGACAGGCCAAGTAATCAAACTTTAAAATGCATGTAATCGTAGGTAGTTTATTTTACCAAATTGAAACCAAACATTTGTTGTTTCATGTTTTAAGAGTCGAGAAATAGTCAAAGATGACTCTAGCCTCTTTCAGTTTGAAACTAGCCCGAAAGGACAAGTGGTCGATGGTCTTTTCAAATTTATGGAGTCAGTAAAGATCAAAATGACTGCTCAGGTAGTCTATGTAAAAGGGTGTACCGGGTTCCTGTGAACTACCATATACACCTTGGTTATCAAATGAAAGAAAAATCAACCAAGGACTTGACATACGTGCAAGTAGTTTCCTCGAATGTTGTGTTTGGTGTATCATGGTTACAAGGCGGTAGACTCAGCTTCCTACAGATAAAAGGATTGCAACCTAGAGGGTCTCCCTTTATATACTCGACATTACGGGGAGCACAAGTCTGTACTGGTGCTGTCTGAAGCCAGATGGCGAACTACAACTGCTAGGTTTAAAGATGCTGAAACACATCTCTAACTTAGACCACTAAACATTGCGTTAAGTTTCAATGTTGCCTTAGGTTAATTGAAATAAATTTTAAGTTGATCTTGTATTTATGTTTCAATTCCAAGGTCCTACCGAATGTTGGATCTCACAAATCCCTGAATGCAAGCTACATGCCATAAAATACCATTTTGTTCAATGAAGAGCTATCTACGAGAAGGTTAGGAATTTTCAAGCAATAGAAAAAAATGAGAACACACAGAAGCATTCACTACAGAACCTGATGCAAACTAATGAGAACGAGAAATCTTTCCTAGAATGCCCAAGGCTAGTTATGAGAAATATTTTTCAATTCTACAATGCAAACAATGATGTAAGCAACAATGTTTTTTATTTTTATTTTTTCAATGTAATATAGCAAACAGTGCAATAAATAACATGAAAAACATATCTTCACACTAGTTCGAGAATGCCGATGCAAGAGTTGAAACAAAAAAATCCAATCAACTCGTAAGCAAAAAAAACAAAGACTCAAACCAATGTCACAATCTCTCAAATCGAAGAAAGATGTTGAAACAGACCCATACAAGCAATGTGAGCTATGCTTGGAGCGACAAGAAGCAAAACTGAATGAAAGAGACAAGACTCACCCATGACTCATTTCACTAAAAGCAACCACTCAAAATAGATCCAGGGAGCCAAATGCAATCAAGTAAATAATGAAAGTGACCGTGAAATGAGAAACCCAAACTCTTACAAGAGGCTCAACAAATCAAAGCACTAGAAAGACCCAAAGCCATGATGCTGAAAGAAATGGACAAACAACCGAAGGAAGAAGGCTGATCAGAGTCACAAACAAACCTAAAGCATTCAAATCAAGACAGGAAAACACCCAGAGACACCAGGATGGACCAAAAACTTCAAAACAACGGAAACCCTAGCACCTACAGGAATTGCCACAACTGTCTGGCTGTAATATGCACCAGACAGGGGATGGCACGGGTGATGAACTGGCAACAAGCGCCAGTGGGCGTGACAGTCAAGATGGAAACTGTGCCAATCAAGCCAACCTTGAAAAGATGAAAATTTTGGAAAAACAGAGGTCAAATTTGATCCTCTGGGGCTGAAAAGGTGTCTAAGACTCAGCAAAACAACTGGAAAAGGAAAGATAAGCAAGCAAAGAAAAATAATAAGATCTAATAAACGAAATACAAACTCACACTAATCCCCAGTGAAGTCGCCAACTTGTTACACTGGTAAATCTCCTCTGTGGACAAAAGCGATCCCACTATCCCTAGGGTGGGTGTAGAAACAAGGAATCATGCTAGAGTGTAGGTTCCTAGATACTTGAATGAAAAGGAAGCAATAAGGTGGCCTACATGTGGTCCAAAGCTATCGTCGATGCCTGTAGTGATGGTGAGATTCGCTCGCTGCTGATTGAAGACAAGTCATAATCCTTCTACCTGCTGCACTTGGACACCTGCACAAACATCAGAAAATGACAACCACATACCATATACTAATTCCATTCAAAATCTACTATTCAATCAAAGAAGACTAGCATATTGCATTCAATACAGATAAAACACAAGACGGGAACCAGACAATAGTCACTTATATTAAGGTAGAAAGAAGAGATACAACCACGCTCTAATGTTGCAGTCTCCTTCAGCGGGGCTCGGGCGAAGCATGTCTCAAATCTCGTCAAGGAATTTAGACGAGATAAGGGACCTCTCGATGGACTTCCTTCTTGATCTACCTTCTCATTTATTCGACTATGGCTTAGTTCTCCAAGTTCAGCATCTCAGCTGCATAATCCTCTTTGTTCAGCTAGCTTTCATGATGGGAGAAATCTCATTTATATAAGGGGAGAGGGAGAGGTTAGGATCCCTATAATCATGGAAGAGAGACCTATCTTTTAGGAGTGTCCCATATGAGGAGGAAAGTACTACCCAAAGAGAGAGTTCCGTGGTTGAACCAGTTAACCACTTCCTGTGACTCATCCTAGAGGTGGTTGAAGGAAACTTCCGCCTCTATTTTGTTAAAAACATTCCCAAAAAGGCTGGTGTAGGTACAACAAAGGGACAGAGCGCCAGCTCACGCGGCCTCTAGTGTACTTTCTCCACATTGGCATGAGGGATGAACTAGCTATCTGCGCCACTGCCAAAACATGGGTTCTTATGGGCTTTTTGAGAAAGTCTTCTGCAGGAGAAATGATGCTCTTGTATAGAAGGATGTAGGGAAGGTGCTTGCATAGGATGACATTGCTCATAGGTCACGGGAAACACCCTCCAATATGCGAGGCGAGGGATTGCAGGGATAGTGACAAATTGCTATGTAACAATGTGTGAGTAGAACGTGATTGAAAGTAAACTTGTTCTAGTATAGCAACTGTTAATTTCTTGGTACAAGAATAGTGAAACTTGGTACATGAAAAGAGAGCTTCCAGTGTAGGAATGACAATTTCTCAGTACAGGAATAGGATATTTTGGTACAGATACAAAGAGTTCAAGTACAGGAATTCAGAGTTCCAGTACCAAGGAAGAATAATTCAGTGCAAGAAATAAATCCATTTCAGGTACTGGATCATTATTCGGATACAGGAATGGGTTATCTTTAAAAGAGACGAATCTAATTACAACCATAATCATCCCTTGTGTTTATTATGCATTGAGGTCCAATCCGACGAATACATTTTCTACTTTTTTCCAGATATTTCTAAAATTGATTGTCAGGCTTGTTTGATTCTTTTTTTTCAAAGTTTGGCGAGTATTATTTCCAATTTATTCCAGTACCAGAGTGGCTTGGTGTTATTTGCTGAAAGGTTTTTTTTCATTTCTTGATTCTGAAATTAGAGATATAGAAGTAGGATTCATAGAGTTGAAACCAAAATTATTTGGAATTTCCTGTGTTATGCCTCAAAGCTTACGTAGCCCTAGTTTGAAAAATTAAGTGTTGAAGAATTTTGTTGAATTACAACTCTGGCCCCCAATAGCACCCATCACATTTTTCTCAGATGATACAAATCTCAACCCTAGCATACATCATTTGTAGTCTTGGAAATTCTTTAGAGAAGGATGCACCATAGTACCGACAATACCTCCACAGACCTATCAGGAGAACCATTTCTGTCTACTCCAAAGAAACAACAAAAAATATTTTCTCCTCTATGAAACCCATCCTTTAAAGAAGCAGTTGGCCCCAACAGAGTGGAAACAACCGAGTAGCAAATCTAGAGAGATAAAACCCCAGAAACCCTAGTGTAATCCATTTTCCATCCAATATTTCCCATCCCTATCTTCTATTGCACATGAATTATTAAATAGATCTATTCCATTATTATATCCATATTACACTGAATATCCCATTAGGTATTGTTGGTTCCTAATCTGTTCTGGATACTAAGGAATAGTTAAAAAATACATTCATTGAGGAATAGGTCCTCCCACTTCATGCTATCTAGTTGGGCTCCTATAGCCTTAAGCGGTATTCTAGGTATTTATATAAATAACCTATTAAATTATACCATTATTATGTTGACTAGGCTAGTGGTAACGTGTAAAAGAGGTGTAAAATTTGAGATTCCAAGTGCAATAAACAGATTTTCCTAATAAGAGCTTGGGTTATACATGAATATAAAAAGGACATTATTATAAATGACACATTGATTTTTTGAGTAAAAAATTTAAATATATCTAGCACAAATAAAAAAACTAAAAACGATAAAGAAAAAGGGTTAGCTAAATTTTAAATCATAAAATGAAGTAATCATTTAGGATGGTCAAATGAAGTACACAACATCAAGTGTTGTTTTACTACAATTTAACATCAAAGATATATTTAGTGAAGAAATACTCCAATAACATTATATAGGATATTTATTGAATACATAATATGTCGAATGCCAAATTACAATCAAGTCAACAACTTAATGTCATAATATTGGCATTAGAATGTAATCATATAAAGAAAAAGATAAATAAAATGATGTTATTGAAGTAACGTTGGACTTTCATCAACAAACGAAGTGTCAAGAACATATCTTATCAAAGAAATAACCTTCTGATCAGAATATACAAAGTAATATAATACTATATAGGTTTTTAGTTTAGATAATTGTTGACTACTTAAACAATTTCGCAATTCAATATTATTAAGTCCTCGTTTCTTCTTCATGAGTAAACAAATAAAACAACATATGAAAACTGAAAAATATGTCATTTTCATAGATTTTCTTGATCAAACTTTACACAACATGAGATCAAGTCAGTGTAGCAAGTGAAATCAGACCTTTTTTCTGAAAATGTAAGTTCCTACTGCCTAAAATCGACCCCCTCAAAATGAGAAACAAGGTCATTTATAGAAAATTAACTTGATTTTCTTAAAATAATTGTATTTAAACTAAAAAGTAATTGTTTAATTAAGTAAACTAACATAATTACCTCCTATCAACATTTTTTCCTTTGGAGGATTGTTTAGTCACTTTAGTTGACTTCTTTGATGTGGCAATCAGTGATATTTCTTGAGGTTTCTTCATCTTTGGTTTAGGAAGTATGGTCATTGGAACATATCCTTCTACCCATTCTTTGTAATCTTTCACCAAGGACTGCATTATAGGAACCATTTGTATGAAAATAGTAGCGTGTTCCAAGACAACTTTCAAGTTCAAGTTCTTTTTTATTTTGGCAATTTCATCCCATTCTGTTAGTGGTAACCATTGTTAGTGTCTCGTGATTTGGCAAATTGGCTAACCAAATGACAGGGTAACATCAGATCAGTCTTTGGAGTCCTAGGACCTAGCCTTCCTAGACTCGGAGAGGGCTCTCTCTATTGTGCGAAGGATGTGAACTTGTTCGCTCCGGATGATTGTTGTTAAGTGTAATTTGTTTGTTTGTTTTGGGTTTGGGTAAGATGATCAAGTAGGATAGGTGGAATGAGATAATATCAAATCAATAGGGCTATGAGGTCAGATGAAGTCTGGGGTGTCTAAATGATGAAGCAGAGTGTATTGCAGGGCTGATTTAGCAAGGTGAGTGCATCCCTAAAGTGATGTATGATGGTGTAACTAACATTAAGTTTTGTGAAAAGACTAAGAGGTCTTATACATCTATAATGTGACGCAATAACTCATGATTTAGGGTAAACCATTAATCTCTATGAACAATATTCAAATTGATAAACATACAAGATGAACAATCCAATGGTACATAGAAGCATTAGAACTCCTAACTTTAGAAATACACCTTCATATTTTTGAGAAAACACATAAGATAAACAAAAAATTCAATATATGGAGATGGAACTCCTAAACAACATATATCAAACTATCGAGAACTTTGAAACAAGTTGATGAGCATGTGCAAAGGGCAAGATCGAAACAAGACCTCTTTGTATTAAACCAATCAATCAGTATTCCATAGAAAAGTTTCATAATAAGTTTTTGAAAACTTTAAATAAGTAGGGCATACCATGAATCATATTTATAATCTAACATACTGATCATTCATGAAACAAAGAACAAGTTTTAGTGGGCCTAAGGAGCAATCAATAATTCCTTAAGATGAACTAAAAGAACAAAACATCAAAACTATAGCATACAGGATGTTTGAGGTGCTTCCATGAGCATATCTCAACCTATAATTTTCTGATCTATAGAAAACAAGCAGACTGAAACAAAATGAGGAAAGGAAAATACTAACAAGTTAGAAAAACATCACCATTCACCAAGCTATGGAATCCTGCAAGCAAGCTTCTCCAACATCAAGCCACACAAGTCATTCATTCACTTCATAAAACCAAATATCTTCTCCAAGCTAATAAACCATGTATTTCTCTATAACATAACAAGTCCCAATAGTTTACAATGAATCCTCATGGCTTATATAACAAGCAAGGAGGAAGAGATCTCACTAGAGCATCTAGAAGCCTCCTTGAGGCCTTGCAAGGTCCAAGGCACAAAATATCTTCCAAAATATCTTTTCTAGACTAAAATAGCAAAAAAATTGACTTTTAGGCTCTGACATACATGATGAAACTTGCCTAACGCACATTTTCTCAGTTACACATAGGAACGCAACATACTGTCTCAAAAACTTGAAAATTTTCCAAGAGCGCAGCACCAAAAAATGTCTTTTACAATAGAGTTTTGGAGGCCTTCCCGATGTCGGAAAAGGCTATATGATGGCCCGTTGGAAATCTATGGATTTTGAATTTCCAAATATACCTTTTTTTCCTCAATCTGACCTATAAAATTTGCCCAAAAAGTGGAAAAATCCAAAGCTTCTAGGAGCGCAGCACCTGCTCAAAAAAGAGGACAGAAAGGTGAAAAATTGGGTGTTTTTGACCCTTTTTGGGGACCAAAACAACTCCAATTGAGCTGAAAATTGGTTAGAATACTCCTATCATGATGGGGAATCCAAAAATTTAAGCTTTTCCCTCTGAAGATTCCCTAGGAAAAAGCGCAGCACTGGGGGTGCTGCGTTCTTAGGCTTGAAAATTTGCAAAAAACAAAAACTTGTTCAATTCTCCCCAAATTTGGTATGTAGGTGCCTCAAGGGTCTTTAGAGGACTGTAGAGAAACTTGGGCCAAAATACCAAGCCTAGCTTGGAATTTTTCATCATTTGGTGTCGGGCCTTCATCTTGGGCAGTTTTGAGCTTTTTCTTTGCAAAGTGATTTCTCCGTTTGTAATTCTTAGTCATCCTTCTTTGCAAGCTCAAGTCTTTGTTGGCCTTCTCCAATTTTGCCTCTAGATGTAGATTGGCTCTCTCAAGCCATGCTTCCTTTTTATGGTCAATTTCCATGGCAAGGAGTTCAGTGAGGGGAAATTTTTGTGCTTGGGCTTATTCTTCCTCTCTTTGCTTTGCCAATGCTCTCCTAAGACCCATAGTCTTAGGTCTCTTTCTAGCTTGCCCCTCTTCCTCATCATCTTCCTCATAAGCGCCCATGTATTCCTCCAATTTCTCTTGCCACCTTTGAGCTTATTTCCTATATTTTAGCACCCTTGATTCATAGATGGCCAGCTGGCCACTCATTTGTTTGTTCTGCACTTGGAGGAAGTGAATTAGATCCCTTGATATTTCTAGCTTAGCCTCCAAGTCTTTATTCTGTGAATTCCGGCCTTGTAGAAGGGATTTCACTATCCTTGTTTCATTTTCCTCATCACTGTCTATGTGAATGAGCTAAAATTTTGTTTCTTCCTCATGATTTTCTTCTTCCTTCTTCAATTGTTGTTTTCCTTTGTCCTTCAATGGTTTTGAGGAGAAGTGCATGGCCCCTTGTCTTTTGGAGGCAGCAAACACATACCTCCTTCCCTTTTGATAATTGATGGTGAAAGGTGCCATAAGTTTCACTTGCAAATTTTGGTCACTGATGACCTTGAGACTATTTTCTTCTTCATGGGTGACTTTAGTGTGAGTGTCCTTCTTGCCTTTCTCTTGGCTATCCTTTTGATACACATCTTCAACCTCTTTCAAGCTTTCCTTGCTTCCAATACCTTAAAGACTACCATGCTCTATTTTTTCACTGTTAGAGGTGCCTATGTTGGCCATTTCTTTACTTTCAGACTGTCCTCCTTTTGATCTTTTGGTCCATTGTCTTTATTGTCAATATCATTCTTTATATCATTGTTAGCATTATTTATAATTTCAATGCTTTGGGCACCTTCATTGGTCTTTTCATCACTGTGAGAATCATTCCCTTCTTCATTAAATGAGTTCCTTTGATTGATTTCTTCTTCATTGCCATGTTTATTGTCTTCATTACTTGGCTCTTTGTCATCATTTCCTTTCCTATTGAAAACAACTTTAAGCCATGTCTCTTTGTTTCTTGTGCCATTCTTGTCACTTTCATTCTTGCTTTCTTCATTGCTTTCATATGTTTCCTCTCCACTGTCAGCATTTGTACCCTCAGTGTCATTTCCTTCACTTTCATACCCACTATTTTGACCTTTTAGCTCACCATGGGAATCAATGGTTTGACCTTTGTTTTATTTCTCACTGTCTTATTTTTAAAAATTTGCCTCTGGTTGTGTGTCTTTAGAGTCATCCTTTTCACCATGGGACCCATTGTTTTGACTTCCTTGCCCATCATCTATGTCACTATTTTTACCTCTATTTTCTTTTTGGCCATCTCCCTTTTCTTCACTTTCCTCTTCATCTTCATCATCCTCTCCCTCATCTTCATCATTTTGTTCATCACTCTCTCCCTCACCTTCATCATCTTCTCCCTCACTGTTTTCATCTTCTCCCTTACCTTATTCATCTTGATCATCACTCTCTCCCTCATCTTCATCATCTTCTCCCTCACTTTCATCACCCTCTCCCTCACTTTTTTTTTCATGATCATCACTACCTTCTTTAAGGTCCCCACTGTTTTCTTTAAGGCCATCACTGCTCTCTTCATGATTAGATTTTTTAGGGGAAGGAAAATGAGGAGGGTCTGTTTGGGGGAATAATTTATGTGAAGAATATGAACCAAGGTTAGTGGAGGGTGGTGGAGGCGAGTGAGGAGGGTTTTGAGATGATGATGGCATACTTTGCAGAGGGATGGGCTATGGAGTTGTGAAATCATCATGGGCGATAAAAACCTCCCAGGAAATTCCTTGTTGTTCTAGCTGGTATGAGACAATCACTTTGATCAGGCAATTGTGAAAGAGGCTTGACATTTGTTGGGATGGAGGCCATTTTTGCATGATGGGGGACATTTTCTCAATGCTTTTGTGAAGGTAGTAGGGCATGTGCAGTAGCTTGGTTCTAGTGAAATGCATGAGTAGTCTAATATGATAGGAATAGACTCTGGAGAACCTACCTTCACAGGTGAAGTATTTCATGATAATCTTCATGAGGAGGGCATATCTATCCAATAGATGAGAAAAAGGGAAAATGGTTTTACGGTCAACTTGACAGATAGGTTTTAAGAATGGAAGATAATGTCTTAAGTCAATATGCTTCTATTTAAACCACCTTTCTCCTATGCCAGGTATTCTAATGGCCTCAGAGATGGCACTGGTGGTTAAATCAAATCTTACCCCTGCTAGATTTACTTTATGCCTATGAATTTTTAAGGCAAATAACTTGGTCAACTAAGGGTGACTTTTGATCTCTTGCACTTTTTTACAGAACTCATAGCACCCTAACTCTTGAAAACAGGAAATAATAGAATGGGAGGTTGTCAGTTCTATAGTGCTTATAGGTTGAAACCTATTAGGCATTCCTCCTTTCTTCTGATTTTTTCTTGGTCTTGTCTCTTCATTTAGGTCAACACTCTCTTCTTGATACATGGTGTTTTTCTTCACCCCTGCCTCAAACCTTTAAGGAGAATATATTTGTGTAATGTTCCCAATTTTTAGCCTCAAGCTAAAAGGAACATTATAGTTTTCATATTTTCATTTTGTTGAATAAAAGGGGTAAGGAGACACCTTAACCCCTTTATATGGAGAAATAACACTCCTTGTGTGAAAGGAGGAATAATAAAGTAGCTGAATTGAGCACCACATGGTGTGAACAGGAATGGATCATGCTTGATCTAGTCATTTTGACCAAGTCAACTAAAACTTTCTAGATACATTGAACCTACTTAGACAACGCAGTTTTAGTGGAGGCTCCACTTGCTTGAGATAGAAGCAACTGTGAATGGGACCCATGGTGAGAAGAGTTCATTTGCTTTATAAGGAGGATATGGCAGCCCATTTTCATTATGCATTGGCCTATTATTTTCATAGGGTCTGCAAAGACTTGCATCCCCGGGTTGTTTAGCGAGGTTGTAGTGTTCTTCACCCAAGGGTGTTCCCGGTCGGGAATCCCTACTTCATCCTCAAGGAAGGAGAGAATTTGAGCTACATTTCCTCATTCCATCATTTTTCCAAGCTTATCACCTCAGCTACAACGTTATTTATGCAGCAGAAAAAGTTGTGTTGCTAGGAGCAGTAACAGAGTAACTCATAGAGTCATTCCTTGGCTTATTCTTCAGCGGAGATCTTGTATATTCCTTCTAGGAGTAGAGAAGGAGACTCCCAGGCTTCATTTCAGATCTTTGGCACCAGGCCAAACACTCACCATCTCTCACAGTGCAGTCTAGGGCAGAAAGTGCATTATTTTCAAAGGTAGTTGCTGGGAGATCCATTTGTGCTTAGCGGGAGGAGTGTTTTTGAGTGAAAGGGATCAGCCCTTTGCTTAAGAAAATTATCAGAGGAGGGCATGAGTATTTCAGATATGCCATAGCCTCATTCTTATTTTCGTTCGATTGCAATGACAAGTTATTTGTCACATTGCACATTTTCCAGCATTTCTAGCAATCTCTCCTAGATTGGCTAGAAATCTTTTATTAGATCCCATCCTTATATTTTGGGGAATTTCTTATATGTATCAGCCATATTTCATGTATTGACATCTACAGCAATAGCTACTCTCCTAGAGACGGTGCAATCACTGCTTTCCGTCATTTTGCACAGTTGTTGCATCTCTTGTATTTCATAGTCTAATCTTTGGAGATTGATTCCCATTGCATGAGACGGTTATTCCTCATGATATTTCTGTATTATGTTGCTGATATATTAATAAGCATGAATTCTATATTATATCTCATTTTATTTTTCATTAGATTTGCATATTTTAATGGTTATTTTCATATATTGATGTATGCTCTCTCATTGAGCATTTTCTGAGAGATCTAGTTTGGGGAGATTTGTATAAGCCCTCTAGGCTTATTTCTTTGAGCTTATCTTCTGGGAGATTAATGTATGAAGGGTAAAAAGAGGGATCCAAGTCCTATTTTAACTTTTTTTTACACTGCCTCTCTTATACAGCGTCCTTGAGGACCATTTAGCAGAAATTCCCAAAAAGGAATATTACAATGGTATTGGACCATGATCTTTGGCTCAGCCTGTGGCTTCAAGCCAACATGTTGAATCCATAAAGGGGAATATTTCAAGATCTATATACAGATTCTACAGATGGCCAGGTAGCCGCAGGATCTCATCTTTTTTTCAAAGGTGACATATCTAGTAAATGCCCCTGCAGTCAATCTCTGGAATAGAATTTTGATATTCTTGAGAAGGGAACTTTACAGCTGTGCAGCCCAAGATAAAATGTCACTAGAAGGAGAAGCTCCTCATTTGGAAGAGGAGATGTACAGAAAAAACAAAAAAGAGGAATGATGGAAGAGGATTTTTCCCTTCTTCTTTTCCAGACCCTGGAGGGTATCATTGAAGACCTTGAGGATAAAGAAAGGGAAAGTTGGAGAGATTTTCTAAGAGGGTTTATGGATGAATCAAGCCCTAGATACTCTTATTTTGGGTGTGAGCATTCAGCCACACATGCAGATCCATAGCGCAGTCCAATGCCCACTTGCACTGCTGGCAGAATGGAGGAAGATGAGTCACCAAGGGAGGAGACCTTGAGTGATTTTCTTTCGGAGTATGAATCTCAATCATGGAGATTTGAAGTGCACTTGGACTTCCAATTTTTTTGCAGACTCAAGGGAGAAAGATCCAACAGCTACAAAGGGAGAAAGGAAGATACATTCTTTCTATCCACTTTCGATGGATCAGCAAGGTGCAAAGCCACAGCGTGGATGGAGGAGCTTGATGCATATTTTTAGCTACACCAAGTTGCAGCCAAGGAGGCCATCACTATAGCAGCACTGGATCTTAGAGGTATGGCCCATGATTGGTGGTTTAAAATTTTTGTTTCATGTTATCATGAAAATGTAAAAACTTATGATGAATTCACTAAGGGTTTGGTGAAGAAATTTGATGGGAGTCAATGTGAATCATCATGCATCACATCTTCAAACACTTTTCATGCATTGGATGGAAACATGAAACAAACTCCATTCCACATTTCTAGAGGGGAAGAAAATCGGAATGATGACTTGCTAGAGGCAAGACCCCCATTGTATGAAGGGCACTCTTCCATTTTTGAAGACATGGAGGTACTTCCTTCAAGATATGACCGAGATTTAGGGTCACTCCTTGATGATGAGGTAATCTCACTTATTGATGGAGAGGATGAGCATAAGAGATCTAACAGCACTATCCCACTGGGAGGAGATCCATCACCACATGGAGGTGAAGGGGGAGCCATTGCTTCCATTGGAGGAGCCCTTGTGTTACAAGGAGTTCCAAGTATTTTAACATGTGGGAACCATAGCACAATTTCGGAGATATATGTAGCATCTATTGGGGATTGTGAGATGGAGGAGGAAGAGAAGGATCAGCATCAAGGGTTGATACACCCATATCTATTCTGGAGAGTCTTTGCACAAAAGAAGGAGGTTGTACAGCACAGAGGAGAGGGGGACAAATCAGTCCTCTTATACATACAGTCCACTTCTGAGCTTGATGTCTCACTATATGGAGGCATTCCACCTGGGAGGCAACCTAATCTAGAGTTGATAAGAGGCATCTTGTCAGTTGATTCACCACTCTTGGATTCTAGAGAGGTGAATACTTTAGAGGATTCCAGCACAGCACAGAGATTTTGGGATAGACCCAAGGAGGAGAGAGTCACTCTCTCATTTTCAACATCACCCACTCTCATCAGTTATACTGCGCTGACATAGTTTGTGCAAGGATGGAGTATTGCATCTTCATGATACAGGATGACTGGTCCACATATTTGATGAGGAGGAGGATACTTCCTTTGAGGGAGGACTCTTTCATACGAAGGAGTGGATGGAGGCCACTCATGATTACTTTGACCTAGCTTGGGAGATTCTTGTTGGATGATAGCTTCTCATGGGAGGCCAACTTCCCAAGATCACCATTATTATTTGACCATGAGCAGTTTCATGATGGGCATGGTAGAATTTTGGAGGATGAATTTGGCATGGGGGATGTCAAAGTAGTAGGCAGCAACATGAGGGGAGCATCACATTGAAGATTACCAGCACTGTCTAGGAGGAGGATTGATCCATATGGGAGGTCTCAGCTTTTGGTAGAGTACTCCCAGGATCTTGGTGCATGCATGATTCTTGATGACCTAGAGGGAGATGACAGATACATGGAGGATGATATGGTCATTTATTTTTATGGCAGGATCTTCTTGGCTAGAGCTTCTAGTCTCAAGGAGAAACTATTGCATGCAGCACATGAGGACTTTCTAGCTAGGCACTTGGATGCATATTTTGCTTTGCTAGAGGATTTAATTTGGGAGGGAATTCGGTATGATCTATATCAGCATATGGACAGATGCATAGCATTTTGGAGAGGTTGGCACAACCATTTCCCTACTCATTAGAGGTGAGGGAGAGCATTCAGATAAGCCATTTCAGCTCAAGGACCGGAGTACATGGTAAAGAAGGTATATGTTTTCATTTTGGTTTACCTTTCTTTACATTATATGAGCAGCTTGATGAGCTAAGGATGATCACATCTCCTTATGCTCCTTATTATGATGTACTTGTGGCCCATTGCAACAATGGGAGTGGCTATTTTTATGATGGTTTGTGGGGGAAGCCACATATTTCTTGGTGTGCACCATTGGCACCAATTTTTATTTTCATATTTCCATCTTATGAGATGTTTGTGGCAGCAAAAAAGTGGCTGGAAAAGCACTTGTTGTTTTTAGTTTTGATGTAAGAAAGAGGTGCACTGTGTTGGTCCCATCAATGGAGTAGTGACCCACTCTCTAGTTGTCTTGTGACAGCTTGTTTCTATTGCATGTTGCCTCCTTGTATTGCTGATGTTCATACATTCACAAGGAGCACTATTGTGAGAGTGTTGTATATTTTGCGACAGCCCATTGGGAGCATGATTATCCCCATTGTATATGCTTTATATTTCAGGAGACACCATGGGCAAACCATGATTGCCACATTGCTATTTTTCTCTTCTTGTGGGAAAAACCACTTGGAGAACTTGAGGGGGCACTTCATGGCTGATTTTCTTGATGGGGAAGCTTGGGCCATTCTTGGAGGCCATACCATTTCAGCCCAAGGACAAAGGGAGCCCCATGTGTACCACAAAAGGAGGAAGAAACACCTTGGGAATCGAAAGCCCAACTCTCCATTCAGCCCCAACACATTGCATATATCGGGGGTTGAGACTTTTATTTGGATGATAGCATGGATGAGAGGATCATTATTGGGGATACATTTTTCCCATGCATGTCATCACTCCTACCTTGAGGATTCCATAGCACAGCAAGAAGGTTTCCACCTACACCTTCTATTTTTCCATGATGAGCACCATTCTGGTTTGCATATTTGGGAGGAAGCATGGGAGGACAGATTTATTGCAGCATATCTTAAGCAGTGGTGGAGGTTGTTGATGAGGAGGCCACAAGAGGAGAAGGGGGAGGAATTTTGTTCTCTCTATGCAGTAGCTTGAAGACAAGCAACATCTGGGATGGGAGGACTGTAATGTTCCTAATTTTTAGCCTCAAGCTAAAAGGAACATTATAGTTTGCATATTTTCATTTTGTTGAATAAAATGGGTAAGGAGACACCTTAACCCCTTTAGATGGAGAAATAACACTCCTTGTGTGAAAGGAGGAATAATAAAGCAGCTTAATTGAGCACCACATGGTGTGAACAGGATTGGATCATGCTTGATCTAGTCATTTTTACCAAGTCAACTAAAACTGCCTATATACATTGAACCTACTTGGACAGCGCAGTTTTAGTGGAGGCTCCACTTGCTTCAGCTAGAAGAAAGTGTGAATGGGACCCATGGTGAGAAGATTTATTTTGCTTTATAAGGAGGACATAGCAGCCCATTTTTATTATGCATTGGCTTATTATTTTTGTAGGGTCTTCAAAGACTTGCATCCTCGGGCTGTTTAGCAGGGTTGTAGTGTTCTTCACCCAAGGGTGTTCCCGGTCGGGAATCCCTACCTCATCCTCAAGGAAGGAGAGGATTTGAGCTAAATTTCCTCATTCCATCATTTGGCCAAGCTTATCCCCTCAGCTACATCGTTATTTCTGCAGCAGAAAATGTTGTGTTGCTGGGAGCAGCAATAGAGGAACTCATAGAGACATTCCTTGGCTTATTCTTCAGTGGAGATTTTGTATATTCCTTGGAGGAGCAGAGAAGGAGACTCTCAAGCTTAATTTCAGATCTTTGGCACCAAGCCAAATACTCACCATCTCTCACAGCACAGTCTAGGGCAGAAACTGAATTATTTTTAGAGGCAGTTGCTGGGAGAGCCATTTGTGCTTAGCAGGAGGAGTGTTTTTGAGTGAAAGGGATCAGCCCTTTGCTGAAGAAAATTATCAGAGGAGGGCATGAGTATTTCAGATCTTCCATAGCCTCATTCTTATTTTGGTTCAATTGCAGTGACAAGTTATTTGTCACATTGTACATTTTCCGGCATTTCTAGCAATCTCTCCTAGATTGGCTAGAAATCTTATATTAGAGCCCATCCTTCTATTTTGGGGAATTTTTTTATATGTATCAGCCATATTTCATGTATTGACATCTACAATAGCAGCTACTCTCCTAGAGACAGCGCAGTCACTACTTTCCGGCATTTTTCATAGTTGTTGCATCTCTTGTATTTCATACTCTAATCTTTGGAAATTGATTCCCATTGCATGACAGGGTTATTCCTAATGATATTTTTGTATTATGTTGCTGATATATTAATAAACATGAAGGTTGTATTATATATCATCTTATGTTGCATTATATTTGCAGATTTTAATGGTTATGTTCATATATTGTTGTAAGCTCTCTCATTGAGCATTTTCTGAGAGATCTAGTTTGGGGAGATCTGTATAAGCCCTCTAGGCTTATTTCTTTCTGCTTATCTTTTGGGAGAGTAATGTATTAAGGGTAAACAGAGGGATCCAAGTCCTAGTTTAAATTTTTTTTACACTTCCTCTCCTATACAGCGTCCTTGAGGACCATTTAGCAGAAATTCTCGAAAAAGGAATATTACAATTTCCTAGCAAAGTAATGTGGAAAAAGGGGTCAAAGAGATGCTGATTTTTCTAGCAAGGTCAAGATACTTAGCAGAGAGTAGGTTAGGTTCCCTTTTTCAAGTTTTCCCTATGCTTTCTTTGACACAAATTTTAAACCTTCTCGGCGCCCTTATCTCTTGTAAATCATGAAGAGGTGATAATAGCGAAAAATACCTCTTAAAAATGACTTCCATAGCACAAAACCGGCTTTGCAAAGCACTCCGGGCAGCTTGGGCACCTCTGAATGCTATTTTAGGTGGTGCTGGATTTTTGTGGCAGGAGTCCAGTGTCCTGGGCAGGCCTGAATGAAGACTCGTTCAGCGCTGCACGCCTGTGGCATGAGCGCAATGTCCTGGGTGGGCAAGGCCTGCACGCAAAGTCAGGCGACATTTGGGCACAGTGGTAAAATCGCAGCACTCGGGTGTCACGTCACCCTGAACATGGAGTCAGGTGAAGAAGTTGTGGCAGGAGAGCAGCAACGGGCGGGTGGCTCGAGCAAACATTTGAAAACAGCAGCAAGAGGGCAGCACCTCCGGGTGATACTACACATGTTCAAGCCCTCCTTCTACACGTCGGGCAAAACTACAGGAGCATAGCACAACCCTACAGGTGTGCAGCGCATAGTGGAAAATTGCACTAGAGGAGGCTACAGGCGCGCAGCACATTTCTACAGGAGCGCAGCACACCAAAATTTTTTCCCAAGGATGCCTGTGCAAAGCTAAAAGATTTCACTCTATCTTCCAAAAGGTTGAATGAGGGGGGGAAAGAAGGTGTTGTAGTATTTGTACCTCTTTTTTGAAAGAATCAAACTTGAGAAACCCCCTTTTCTAAAGCTTCTTTGCACTTTTTCTGTTTTTTTTCTCCTTTCCCTTCACCAATGCCTCTGACTATATTTTTATCGTCCCTTTTTTAACCACTGTCTTTCTTAGCACTTGGGCAATTGGTTATATCTATGATGGCTCATGCTTGTTGCGGAAATGTGCAGACTGATTTAAAACTATATTTGCCTCCTTTAGGCATTGTGAACATGATTTTGACTGCTTTTTTGTGAGAAATAAAACCTTTGAAGTGATGTTTTGTCTCCTTCAATGAAGTGGCATATAGTGTTTCAACATCCCTTTCTTTGAAATCTTTAGACCTCTGAATTTTCCTTTTGATCAAGTGGAGTTGGTGTCTTTTTTCCCAATATTTAGAAGAAAACCATAAATTCTTTCGAAACCCTCTGCTGTTGCTGAAGGAGGTTCTCTTTGCCGCTTATCATGCCCATTTTGTTCATTCTCCCAATTTCTTAGCCTTTAGGGATATTTAGAAAAACAAACAAGGCTGCCTTCGAAGCCTTCAAAGACAACATTCTTTTGAACTTATTACTTATTCCTAAATAAAGTCTGCAATGGTTATTTGGAGGGTTGGAGGAGTTCTTTAAGTTTTTAAACTTAAGAATTTTCTCTACTACTTGGTTAAATCAGTCATGTATTTGCTTTCAACAAAAACACACCTACTGCTTTCTTCATGAGGTTGCGAGTGTTTTTCTTGATGCTAGTCTTACTCTTTTCCTCACATCGTCACTTATCTAATAGTTTTATTGGTATTTTTGTAGGAATGTGGCAAAGGAAAGCTATCCCTATACTAGCTTCATGCTTGAGGCTAAAAAACCCTTCAATGATCTCTTTGACTGTTTGAGCAATGTTGCTTATGTGCCACTGACCTTTTGGAATTTGAAAAAACCTTTTGATGGGTAGTGCTTCATATCATTTTATCATGAGATCATGATTTTCCTATAGCCTTCATCTTGTTGTACCTATTTATCAACTATAGATGCCTTCATTAGCTCTTTAGGTCTCCTTCCATGCCTTTGTTCTGTCGTTTGACCAATTACCAAGCATTCCTGCAGAAATGCTTGGATATGGTATATTGTTCTTCTACAGGCTTATTGTTGGATCAAGAGGATTCCTTTGAAGTCCCTTGATGTTATTTGGACAATGATAAGCCTTACCTCTATTCCTCTTGACTTCTTCTTTGAATAACTTTAGAACAATGATATTGCATAACCTAGGTGAACCTATAAACTGATTGTAATGTCCTTGGAGTAGGTTTTTGAGTGAAAACATTGGATCAGGGTTGTTGAATGTGGAGACTGGGTTTTGACATTCTACTTATGCACCACCATCCTAGACAGCTAGAAATATTCTTTTACTTTGGAGTGGCTTTCTAGAAAGGAAATTGACACCACCATTGCTTGAGGCATTTGGTGAGTAGGAGAGAAAGCTTGGTTTACTTGGCGAAACAAGGTGTAAAGATAGAGGGTTTAGGAAAACTGAGACAAAGGTTTATAGGCAATGGTGGAAAATACAAAGAGAGTGAGGGACATTAGTCTAGGATGGGGTTTTATCTGGATAATATATTGGCCAGGCTTGACTAGTAAAGTAGGGTAGTGAAAAATTTATGTTTGAGGAGATTTCTAGAACACACATGATTCTTGAATTTTGATTTCTAGAAATCCTAGGCAAAGCACTTAGTCATCTAAAACAGGTGAAAATTACTGATGAATAACAACCATAACACTCTATTAAACTTTAAAACAACCAGAATTAACCAATATTTGAGTTGATAACGTGCATGGAGGAGGCCTTGTATTAATATTTAAATTATCGTGGATATATTGAAGTCTCTACAAAGTAAATTTATCACTAGTTCCACAGAGATATCCCATCCATTGATAATTGAGAGACACCATAAATCCTCTCAAGTAGATTTTAACTTATCTTAGAAATATTCCTTTTAAATTAGCCAATTTTCGTTTCTCTAGAAGGATGGAATGTTAGGTCCCTATAATACGAGTGTATCCCCTTATTTTTATTGTTAGTGTAGCCCCCTTATTGTTATTATTTTTTCCATCTAGTCCTCATTGTGTTATCATTGTGCCAAAGCTTTGCAAATAACTCCACTCAACTCTAAAATCATTGATAACCTTTATGGCCCTCTGAAAATTGTCCTTCATATCCAAGGGACATTTTTGCTACTCATTTACAATGGAGAGGGATAAAATACATTCGTCTCTGGTTGGTAAGTTCATATCCTTGATTGTCTCTTTCTGGAGTGAATTGAAGAAGTCAATGAGTTGATCAACCTCCTTCAGCATTTCCTCTAATTAAAGAGTAATATTTTTGGAATCAATGTTGGAATTTTTCATTATTACTTTCTCATGATCTGATAACATATTAACATATGATCTGAGTTGTGAGATATTTTTTCTTATATGTTCCAATATCTCTTCCTTGGCTTCAATCAAAACTAGTTTTCTTATTGAAGTAATCTTTATCCTTTCTTGAAGAGATTTAATCACATATTTCTTTTCCTTTCTAATTTTATGTATATATTCAATTGCCTCAAACTTTATTTCCACTTCTCATGACCACTATATTTCAATCTGTTCTTTCTCAGTATTTATCTCTTTAATTTTATGTTCAACTTGTGAAGTTTTAAGCTTAGAGAGATTTTTCTATTGCACCTACTGTAGTTTGGACCAGGGCCTCATTTATAGTATTTTTGTACTCTTCAACTTTGTTAAGATGTTTTTTCTCTTTTTCTTCAAACTTCTTTATGAGTTTCCTTGTCCTTTTATCCTGCCTTTTGATTTGAATCCCTTTCAAGTCAATGGCCTCTTTAATTCCCTACAAATTTCGTTCAATTTCTTCCTTTCTTTCATAAGTTTGTATTAAACTGGTTGCATCGTAATCAAGAATATTTGTAGCTTCCTTTAGGCTCTTTATTTGTAGGAATTTACAGGGTAAGTTCCTTAGATCAAAAACCAAAGGTCACCGCTCACAAACAGATCACAAATCAGTACACTAGTTGTTAGCTCCCCGTAATTCTAGTAGATTGGTGAGACTAAAGCTGCAGGGAGAACATTTGAACCACTTTGGGATTCTAGGATCTAGCCCTCCTAAATCTAGAGAGGGATCTCTCTATAAGTGAAAATATTGATTTATATTTAAGGCTTTTGAATGTAATATTAGGCTAGTTATGAAGAACAAGGTTTTGTTTGTTTTGGTTGGGAAAAGATATGTGAAGGTGAAGTAAGTCTAAATGAAGGGTGAAGGTGAATGAAAGTGAAAAATTGTTTCATCTAAGAAGGTAGGCAAGAAACAGATTCAATCCATTGGGCTATGGAGTCATAGTAGGATTTAATTGAAACAACAAGGTTCAAGAGTGGTCCATGGGGCAAGTCATCTATGTCTAAGGATCTCTTTAAAGTTGATTTTATAGAATGGAATGAAATAATAAGAAGGGGAAACAAACAAATGAAGAAAAAAGAGAAGCTTAAGATCAAGTAAGTACTTTGAAACTATGCTGCTTTCGACATACACTTAAGAAACACATAAAAGTAATCTAAGATCAGGTAAGTACTTTGAAACTAGCCTGCTTTTGATGCACTTTCAATAGAAAACATTTAAAACACGAAAAAGAATAGCTTAAGATCAAGTAAGGACTTTGAACCTATCCTGCTTTCAGCATATTCAAAGGGAAACTTTTCAAAGCAATTGTTGGAGAAGAAACTAGAGGACAGGGCTCACCATAGACTTCCCTAGCTTTGCTTTACTTAGTGAACTTTTCAAGACAACACTTAAGATAACAAGGAATAGTCTAAGATCAGGTAAGGACTTTGAACCTAGCCTGCTTTTAACATACTCTTAGGGAAACTTTCAGACAACCTTTGGAGATAAAACTAGAGGATAGTGCTCACCATAGACTTCCCTAGTTCAACTTTACTTGGAAGAAACTGAAAATAACTTTCAAGAACGATGTTTAGAGTTTAGACAGTAGGATGAGGGAACGCCAGCATTCCTTAACTGCTTGGACTGTATTAAATCATTCTTAAACAACACAATTTGGAAGAAAACATGTAGATAAAGCTTATCAGTAAGAGTAGGGTACCTTTGATAGTAAATCCTAACTCTATAATTATTGTTCTTTATCAAAGAAGATGGACAGAATGGAAACAGAAATAAAATGATAAGTTACAAGAAGAAAAACATCACCATTGACATAGACCAAGATCCCATAAATCAGTTTGTATTTGATACTTCAAACCAGTTACAATCTTCAAGTCCAACGGTTATGTACAGCTTCAAACTTCTCATCTCAACTTAGGTATCTTCAATTACAAACAGAGCTTACAGCAGCTTCAAAACTATTTGCAGGCAATAGATATGCAGTGACCAACATTATCTCATCTTCTTCAGAAGTATTTATAGAAGAAATGAGGAGGTGGGATGTGATAAAATATCTTCTAGGTTCAATTAATACAGTTTAATGCTTCTCAGCCTTTAAGGGGCTCAATGAAGAAACTTTCTAATATTTCCTCTGTACTAATTGGTTTACATTATGTATTTAAGCTTGCTGGGAAGATTTTGTTGACTTTAAGGCTCTTTGTTATCTTTTTATAACTCTGCTGACAATTTACAATACGTTCCTTTGGTTGAATTAACTGTTCAGCTGTATTGAGACAAATATCTTATGTTCTGGTCATAACTAGGCCTTCTTTGATTGCTTTGAGGCTGCAGGTGTCTTTTGGAAGCTGGTGAGGATTCAATTAGCCTCTCTGGCAGTGGTGAAGGCTTTCTTGGAATGATAGATCTGATTGTCCTTCTTTAATCACTGTTAATTTTCTTTAATTCTGTGTGTTAGGCTTAATTACGCCTAATTTCTGTCTTTTGTTATTCAAATTGCATTCAATTGATTGGATTAGGCTTTAGATAGTCATTTTTAGGCCGTAATCCCTCAAAACTACGTAAAAATTCTTCAATTCTTCTTCTCTGCTGTGACTAGATCCTTTAACATTGATACTCTTTGCTTGATTAAGTTTTGCTGAGTCTTAATGATGTGCAGGCGTTACAGAGTTTTTATAATGGCATCAGTGCTCAGGAGGCACTGATGAAACATGATATGGAACTCTGTAGAGTTATCTCCTTCACGAATAAAGGCCTGGGGGATCGTCATCCCCGGCCTTTGATTTTCTTTTAACACAATGGAAAAAACCATTATAACCTACACAAACAAGAAAAATTTAGAAAAATCCTGCGGGGAAGGGTTCAGACTGCTTCAGAGGTTCTGGTTAGATCATGGCCATTGGATGAAAGTGTCCAACGGTGAGGATTACTTTTTTGAGGTTAAAAGGAGAGGCGGCTCGAAAAATGGTGGGGAAATTAACTCCAGACCGTTGATCTGCAGAGATCAACGGTCAAGTTTGATTGGGAAAATATAATGTAGAGGGGGCCACATTATAGCAAAAAGGGAGAATATACAAAGGAAAAGTTTGAAAACCTTTGGCAGAGTTAAAAAAGGGTAAAAATGAAATTCGGGGTTTCTGAAAGATTTTGGGTCATCCGATTAGATCGGCCACAAATATCAATGGTGGAGATTCACTTACGAAGTCCTTTGGAGGATGGGTGGAGGGCAATGAACTGAGGGTGAGATTAAACCTGAGCCGTTAGATCTCAGAGATCAACGACAGAGATCACACATGGGATAATGCAATGGAAATGGGGAAAACTGGTTTCGGTGATAAAAACCCCTAGTGTCGCGCTACTCTCAAGCGGTTTCCAAAATCTTCATAAAAAACGCGATATGCGTTAGAGCTCGACAGGTGGCTTTTTAAAACAACCCACATCGCGTAATTTTAAAAAATTAACCATCGAACTCAAAATTACGTGAAACAGTGGACTGGCCATCAGATCTAGGGCACCAGATCAGACGGTCATGAGGACAGCGCGATGGCGATGAGATGCACGGGAAAAAAGAGGCGGGGCAGGGTCAAGGCAATTTTAATATCGACCGTCAGATCAGGGAATGGACGGTTAGGATTAATCAATGAGGGTGGTAGGTCCCAAATGAGTTGGGCCTACTTGGTTAAACATGGACTGTTGGATCTTCAAAATAAACGGCCCAGATTCAATCTTGGGGCTAATGAGATGGAACACGAGGTAGGGGTCGGGTGGAGAATGGGTTATTATGGGTCATTGATCTGCAGAGATCAACGGTGGGAATTCACCGAAAAATTTATACAGTGGGGTTTTATAAAATTAACAAAGGGTGTCAAGCTTCAATCTGGACCATCAGATGTATGAAATGGACAGCCCAGATCTAATCATGGGATCGCCAATCGGCGAGGGAGAGAGGGATGATGCACAGAAAATTTGCGATGTGATTGAATGCGGACCGTTGGATCTTTAGAGAGATCAATGGTTGGGAATAACTTTGTGGTTATTAATGTCGGAGGCTATGGCAAAGGGCGATCAATCTAGACCATGGGTTCTTGTGGATTCGACGGTTCAGATTGAATCGCAATGATCATAATCGGAAGAGGAGAGAGGAAAGGCGCAATGGTTTTCGCGATGCGATTGAACAAGGACCATTGATCTCATGACCAGATCGACGGCGGAGATTAGTTTGTAAATTCCAAAGGCAGAAAAATGGGCTTTGGGAAAGAACAATGTGGGTCGTTGGATCTGGGTCTAGTGGGGAAGATCTACGGCTGGGAAAACATCGTAAGGTGGCCAATCAGAGGGGGCGATAGATTATTTAAATGCATCCAATGAAAAACTTCGATGCGAGATCTTGACGATCGTTGATTCGTTTAGATCAATGGTTACTTTTCATCAAAACTTGAACTATCAGACTTATTAAAATATAGTGGAAAGTAGGATTTTTCATGAAATATAAAGGAAAGTTTTCTTTCAGGAAGGGTTTTATATACAAAGGCTCAATTGCAATCGGGGATTTTTGAAAGTGAGAGGTAACAAAACAATATGGAATGTCCGATTGCGATTGCACGATCAGGCCCCAACTCTTGGTTTTAACTCCGGTTTTATGCGGAAATAAGGGGCTGGGGGCTAGGGCCAAAAGTGCTTAACGCCTGAGCACAAAAAGGCTGTTTTTTATGATTTTTCAAGGATTTCAAAGGGTTTTGAAAGTTTTTGATAAGGTTAAAAAGGAGTTTTAAACCTTATATAAGGGTTTTTTATGGAGGAAAAGAAAGGAAATAAGGGAAAAGGAGGAATTTTATGAGGAAAAAGAGGATAAAAATGAAGATTAATTATGAGTGAAAAAGAAGGATAAAATGGAAAGGGAGAATGGGTTTTTAGTAGTCTTTTCCTCAGGAAAACAGCAGATTTTTTAAGTGTTATGAGGGAAACAGCAGTGAAGATTATCTTAAAGGATAAAGATCAGCATAAGACTTCAAGAACTCACAATTTAGTCATAAATTTGTTTCTTGAAGGCTACAAGAAAAATTTTTAGCCGCCATTTGATATGACAAATTTTTATAGGTGGCTAACAGCGGCTCCAACTTGGGATGGCAGTTCCTTGGAGATGCCAAGAACCTCAGAAAAATCCTCTGGAAGTTGACCAATGCCTCATCCATTGGGCTACATTTTTCCTTTCTTTTGTCGGTCTTCTTTTCTTCTGACAATGTTAGCAGCTATGAAAAAAAATGGAACTTTTGTCAAAACAAGCTTTCTACCTACCCAATCCTACTGATCTAACATTTTTTTTCTTCTTTGAGAGTGCATTTGGATTGGAAAACTCTTTTACAAACATTTTATTCTTTTGAAAGAAAAAAACTAATCTAAGTCTACTTCTTATTTCTCCATGAACTCAGATTAAACAGTTGAGTTCATAAGCTTCTCTACCTAACTACTATCTGTTAGGATTAGACTGTCTAACAGACTTTTATTCTCTAACTTCTAAAACAAGAAATTTAAAGAGCATCCAAGTCAGGATTGAACAATCTAACTTGTTGTTGATCTATGGCATAAAAACAAGCTACACATAGATTATTATTTGTAGAAAAATTAAATCAAAATGGTGAAGGCTTAAGATCTGAAAGTTTTAAGCACATCCTTCTCTTTTCTTTAGCTCTATTTTTTAGTTTGTTTGAACTATTTTTTCTTTGTTATCTAGTTCAAATTTTGAGCATATCAGAACCTGTTTACTTCTATCCTTAGCTCAAGATTTGATCTAGTTAGAGCCATTCTTTCTTTTGGAATTTATAGGTTCAGAGCTTGAGCTTGTTTGAACCATTATTTTTCTATCCTAATCTACCTTACTGATAAGCCAAGATTAATTTGTTTGGCAAATATTTTTCACTAATCTATCAGCAGTAAATTGAAAACTAATTAGTCAGGACTAGGCTGTATGACTAACTAGAAGTGTGTTTCTTAGGAGTGGCATTTGGGCTTGCACACTTTCAGACTTTGTTTCTCTTTTTGGTGTGGGGCTATACCTTTCTTGTTTTCATTTCTGCCCTCTTTTCTATCTTCTATTGTTTTTGTATTTTTCTTTTTCTTGAAAACAAAAATCAACAACTAACTAAGCACTCAAACTGAGCTTTATTGATATTACTATCTAACCTGTTCTAACTTGGAGTATTTACATTCTCATATGATACAAAAGTTCCAACGTAGCCAGTTGAGTAGTGTCAAAAAGAAGAAGAAACTCTGGTTGTTTGTCAGGGGTATCCATAGTACATTTCGAATATTATCTTCAAAACCAAGACTATCACAGAAGGTGACAACTTTTCACGCATTTGGCTCTTGCAAAGGATCCATGCTTAATAATTTGAGCTAGTTGGGACTTCCACACACTCTCCCAAAGGATCAACAAAGAAAAGATGAGAATTCTCTTCTTTTTGGCCCTCCATGTCTGGTAGATTGTTTGCTTCCAAGACTTCAGCTTTGAGGACTATATCTTCAGAATGTTGCTTGGAAGCATCATCATCCATAGCTTGCAAAATAGTAAGTGGTGAAATTTCTTCTTTTTCTAAATCTATGCTTGCTTCTGATATAAATTCAGGTTATTTGGATGACAGATTGATATTAGTAAAGGAAGAAGTTTCTTCTTGAAAAGATGGTATATCATCAGTAGGATAGTCTTCTATTTGTTTTTCTCCTTCAAAGTTTTTCTAGTATCTTTTATTGTTTGGGACAGCTGGCCTAAATTTTTCTTGAATTGTATATTGTTTTCTCTCCCAAGGTCTCAGACATGTACTAGTAACAAGGGCTAATCCACTAGAAAAACTACTTTGGTCTTTAGGAACAAGGATAAGTTGGAATTCTTTAAAAGATTTTAACAACTCCATGGCATCATTCTTATAAGCTCTAAGTCTCGGATGTTTAACCATGCATTCTTCTTTCACTTGCCTAATTACCACTTCTGCATTTCCATGAATTGTTATCTTCTGGGCTCCTGATTTCTTCAATAAATGGAGCCCTAAAAGAAATTCCTCATATTATACTATGTTACTCGTGCACTGAAATTTTAATTTATATGAATAGGCTTCAGAATCATTGTTTTCTGTATCATAAAGCCATATTCCTGCACCTTCATTAGTTTTAGTACATGATCCATCAAAATTCATATTCCAAAGAGGACTAGTTTCAGTATTATCATTAATTTCCTTACTATCCTCTTTTTCTTGAGTGCCATGGGATTATTCTATGGAATAGGCACCATGTTCATGATTGTCTGGTTGAGATGATGGTTTGGGGAGTAGCTACTTTCTTAGTATTTGATCAATTTGTTCTTCTATCAAAGGAGAGATTTTTCTTTCAGTATAAACAGAAAAAGAGCTACCCTCTTTCTCATGATCAACAAAAGAACTTTTTGCATCTTTACAAAAAATTTCTCTATGTGACTGAGCAAGAGTATTTGTTTTGCAATAAGTTTCAGAGACTGACTGTTTATTAATAGTCTGATCTATCTCTTTTTCTATCAAAGGGGAAGATGTTTCTATGTTCCTTTGAACAGAAGTAAAGTAGTTCTTTGTCTCTTGTGAAGGCTGATTTTGAGGTTGGATGCTTTCTTGAGCCTCTTCTAGGGGATCTTGACTTGTGCTTGTAGGGAAATTTTGAGGATTTTCTATTATTTCCTGATATTCTTGTGTAAAAAATTCCTCATGATTGTTATGATACTCAGTTTTCATATAAGGTTCATGAGTTGTTTTTTCTACATTATCAAGATGCCACTCTTCCTATGTAATCTGATATGGGTTGTAATCTAGAGGGGGAGTCCGTATATGAGCTGGTTCTCCTCCTACATCAGATTTTGTGTTTTGAAAGTAGCTACTTGTTTCATCGAAGCACTGCTCACCATATGTTTTTGCATTTTTGTCATGAAGTTCTCTTATCAGCATAGTACAAGACATAGGAAGGCAATCAAAAATTTCTAGACAACCTTCTATTGCTTTCTTTGTAAGTTTTCTCATCATCTTCTATAAGGTGTTGACATTAATACATATCTTGGTCACTGTCTTGGTCTTGAGGTGATTGGGCTTGGGTTTGATGAGGGAAAAGCATAGGTTGCTCTAGATCATCAATATTCATATTAGCCATCAACCTATCTATTCTCTTTCCAAGCATGTACATCATCTTTTCCATCATGATTAGAAATTTTTCTTGATTATTTTCTCTATAATCTTGTTCATCATACATGTCTTGTAGTGGTAGAGTCTATGTTTTTTCAGGGAAAGGCATATGTTTCTCTGGATCATCAATGTTTAGATTAGCCATAAACATATCCACTCTCCTTCCAAGCATGTACATCAATTTTTCCATCATGACCATATGTTTTTCTTCTAGTTCTATATCTAAATCCATGTTTGTAAATCAGAAAAAGAGGTCATTGTGTCTGTTCAATCAGTTCAAGGTCTTCTACCAGTGGAGTCACTTGGTCTTTTGGGAGTTATAAGGAGTGGAGTCGCCAGGTGGAAGTTTTTTAGCTCTTCTGGAGGTAAAATGTTTTATGGTCCACCACCATGTACCAATCTAAAATGTTTTGGGTTTTTTCTAAGTTTTTTATGGTTTTTTGGAAGATTAATGAGTCTATAAGAGCTTTCTAGGTCACTATGAACTTAGTATCTCCCTGGTGGAGTCACCATAAATGTTATGCCTGGTGGCTCAACGGGCTAATATACCAAATATTCTTGAATCAAGGTCTTTCTGGAGTCTTAAGGTGTACTTATATTCTTACTAACTCATAAATCCCTAGCGGAGTCGCCAGAAATATTAGCTCCCTGTAATTCTAGCAGATTGGTGAGACTAAAGTTGTAAGGAGAACATTTGAACCACTTTGGGATTCTAGGATCTAGCCCTCCTGAATCCAGAGAGGGATCTCTCTATAAGTGCAAAGATTGATTTATCTTTAAGGCTTTTGAATTTGATATTAGGCTAGTTATGAAGAACAAGGTTTTGTTTGTTTTGGTTGGGCAAAGATATGTGAAGGTGAAGGAATTCTAAATTAAGGGTGAAGGTGAATGAAAGTGAAAAATTGATTCAGCTAAGAAGATAGGCAAGAAACAGCTTCAATCCATTGGGCTATGGAGTCATAGTAGGATTTAATTGAAACAACAAGGTTCAAGAGTGGTCCATGGGGCAAGTCATCTATGTCTAAGGATCTTTTTAAAGTTGATTTTATGGAATGGAATGAAACAATAAGAATGGGAAACAAACAAATGAAGAACAAAGAGAAGCCTAAGATCAAGTAAGTACTTTGAAACTATCCTTCTTTTGGCATACACTTAACAAAGACATAAAACTAATCTAAGATCAGGTAAGTACTTTGAAACTAGCCTTCTTTTGATGCACTTTCAATAGAAAAAATTTAAAACATGAAAAAGAATAGCTTAAGATCAAGTAAGGACTTTGAACCTATCCTGATTTCAACATATTCAAAGGGAAAATTTTCAAAGCAACTGTTGGAGAAGAAAATAGAGGACAGGGCTCACCATAGACTTCCCTAGCTCTACTTTACTTTTCTTTATCAGAGAAGATGGACAGAATGGAAACAGAAATAAAATGACAAGTTACAATAAGAAAAACATCAACCATTGATATAGACCAGGATCCCATAAATCATCTTGTATTTGATACTTCAAACTAGTTACAATCTTCAAGTCCAATGGTTCTCTACAGCTTCAAACTTCTCATCTCAACTTAGGTATCTTCAATTACAAATAGATCTTATAGCAGCTTCAGAAAACTATTTACAGGCAACAAATATGCAGTGACCAACATTATCTCATCTTCTTCAGAAGTATTTATAGAAGAAATGAGGAGGTGGGATGTGATAAAATATCTTCTAGGTTCAATTAATATAGTTTAATGTTTCTCGGCCTTTGAGGGGCTCAATGGAGAAACTTTCTGATATTTCCTCTGTATTAATTGGTTTACATTAAGTATTTAAGCTTGCTGGGAAGATTTTGTTAACTTTAAGGCTCTTTGTTATCTTTGTAATAACTCTGCTGACAGTTTACAATAAGTTCCTTTGGTTGAATTAATTGTTCAGCTGTATTGAGGCAAAAATCTTCTGTTTTGGTCATAAATAGGCCTTCTTTGATTTCTTTGAAGCTACAGGTGTCTTTTGGCAGCTCGTGAGGATTCAATTAGCCTCTCTGGCAGTGGTGAAGGCTTTCTCGGAATGATAGATTTGATTGTCCTTCTTTAATCACTGTTAATTTGCTTTAATTCTATGTGTTAGGCTTAATTAGGCCTAATTTCTGTCTTTTGTTCTTCAAACTGCATTCAATTGAGTGGATTAGGCTTTAGATAGTCATTTTTAGGCTGTAATCCCTCAAAAATGCATAAACAATCTTCAATTCTTCATCTCTGCTGTGACTAGATCCTTTAACACTGATACTCTTTGCTTGATTAAGTTTTGTTGTGTCTTGTTGATGTGCAAGCATTAAAAAATTTTTATAATGGCGTAAGTGCTCATGAGGCACTGATGAAACATGATATGGAACTCTACAGAATTATCTCTCTCACGAATAAATGCCTGGGGGATCATCATCCCCGGCCTTTGATTTTCTTTTAACACAACGGAAAAAACCATTATAACCTGCACAAACAAAGAAAATTTATAAAAATCCTATGGGGAACGGTTCAGACTGCTTCAGATATTTTGGTTAGATCGTGGATGTTGGATGAAAGTGTCCAACAGCGAGGATTACTTTGTTGAGGTTAAAAGGAGAGGCGGTTGGAAAAATGGTAGGGAAATTAAGTCCAGGTCATTGATGTGCAGAGATCAATGGTCGAGTTTGATTGGGAAAATATAATGTAGAGGGGGCCACATTATAGCAAAAAGGGAGAATATACAAAGGAAAAGGGTGAAAACCTTTGGCAGAGTTAACAAAGGGTAAAAATTAAATTTGGGGTTTTTGAAATATTTTGGGCCGTCGGATTAGATCGGCCACAAAGATTGATGGTGGAGATTCACTTACGAATTCCTTTGGAGGATGGGTAGAGGGTGATGAACTGAGGGAAAGATTAAACCTGAGCCGTTAGATCTCATAGATCAACAACAGAGATCAAACATGGGACAATGCAATGGAAACGGGGAAAAGTGGTTTCGGAAATAAAAACCATTGGTGTCGCGCTACTCTCAAGAAGTTTCCAAAATCTTCATAAAAAATGCGATATGCATTAGAGCTTGACACGTGGCTTTTTAAAACCACCCACATCACATAATTATAAAACATTAACCATCTAACTAAAAATTAAGCGAAATAGCGTGTTGGCTATCAGATCTGGGGTGCCAAATCGAACGGTCGTGAGGAGAGCGCGATGGCGATGAGATGCACGGGTGAAAAGAGGTGGGGCAAGGTCAAGGCGTTTTTAATCTGGACAGTCAGATCAGGGAATGGATGGTTAGGATTAATCAATGAGGGCAGTAGGTCCCAAATGAGCTGGGCCTACCGGGTTAAACGTGGACTGTTGGATCTTCAAAATGAACGGCCCAGATTCAATCTTGGGGCTAATGAGATGGAACACGAGGCAAGGGTCGGGCGGAGAATGGGTTATTGTGGGTTTTTGATCTGCAGAGATCAACAGTGGGTATTCACCGAACACTTTATACAGTAGGGTTTTATGAAATTAACAAAGGGTGTCAAGCTGGACCGTCGAATGTATGAAATGGATGGCCCAGATCCAATCGCGGGATCACCAATCGGCGGGGGAGAGAGGAACGGTGCATAGAAAATTTGCAATGCGATTGAATGCAGACCGTCGGATCTTTAGAGAGATCAACGGTCGGGAATAACTTTGTGGTTTTTAATGTCGGAGGCTATGGCGGAGGGCGATCAATCTGGACCGTCGATTCTTGTGGATTCGACGGTCTATATTGAATCGCAATGATCACAATCAGAAGAGGAGAGAGGAAAGGCGCAATGGTTTCTGCGATGTGATTGAACAAGGACCATTGATCTCAGGACTAGATTTACGGTGGAGATTAGTTTGTAAATGCTAAAGGCAGACAAACAGGCTTTGGGAAAGAGAAATGTGAGTCGTTGGATCTGGGTCTAGTGGGGAAGATCTACGGCTGGGAAAACATCGCAGGGTGGCCAATCAGAGGGGGCGATAGATTATTTAAACGCATCCAATGAAAAACTCTGATGCGAGATCCCAATGATCGTTGATTGGTTTAGATCAACGGTTACTTTTCATCAAAACTTAAACTATCGAACTTATTAAAATATAGTGGAAAGTAGGATTTTTCATGAAATATAAAGGAAAGTTTGCTTTCGGGAAGGGTTTTATATACAAAGGCTCAATTGCAATCGGGGATTTTTGAAAGCTAGAGGTAACAAAACACAATGGAACGCCCGATTGCGATTGCACGATCGGGCCCCAACTCTTGGTTTTAATGCCGGTTTTATGCGGAAATAAGGGGATGGGGGCTAGGGCCAAAAGGGCTTAAGGCCTGAGCACAAAAAGGCTGTTTTTTATGATTTTTCAAGGATTTCAAAGGGTTTTGAAAGTTTCCGATAAGGTTAAAAAGGAGTTTTAAACCTTATCTAAGGGTTTTTTATGGAGGAAAAGAAAGGAAATAAGGTAAAAGGAGCAATTTTATGAGGAAAAAGATGATAAAAATGAAGGTTAATTATGAGTGAAAAAGAGGGATAAAATGGAAAGGGAGAATGGGTTTTTAGCAGTCTTTTCTTCAGGAAAATAGCAGATTTTTTCAGTGTTATGAGGGAAACAGCAGTGAACATTATCTTAAAGGATAAATATCATCATAAGACTTCAAGAACTCACAATTTGATCATAAAATTGTTTCTTGAAGGCTACAAGAAAAAATTTTAGCCACCATTTGATATGAAATTTTTTTATAGGTGGCTAACACCAGTATTATCACGTCGTTAAAACCCTCGAAGAGGGAAACAGTCTACGGCCTGAGCCAATGTGGCCACTTCAAGAAATTTATTAATATAAAAATAAAAGTTACATATGTTTCTCTCATAAATGGTTAACATACAAATGACCCTACATGCTCTTTAAATAGAGATCATCGACCAATCGGGTGTTAAGCCATGGATCAAGTGTTGTTAATACCGAGGAGAGAGTGAACCGTCGGATCACTACAAATTGTAACTGTCAAATTATAAGTTACAAATGTACATAGTAAAGAAACACACTTTACCTAACTATACACTATACTAAGTTATTCTTAACTATTTCCTATGTGTCTGAATATCCTAACATCCCCCCTTAAGAACAAATTGGAATAGGATTGAAGGATTTACAAAAGTGACACAATAGGATAAGGAAGGAGGCATTAGAGCCTATCCCCCCTTAATGATAACTTTCCTAAACTCCAAGCATGGATCGATGTTTGGTAAACTTGGCTTCTGTAAGAGCCTTTATAAAGATATCAGCTATTTGATCATTGGTTGGACAGTACTGCACTTCAAGAACACGATCATGAATGAGATTTATAATGAATTGTATGTGGATTTCAATGTGTTTCATACGTTGATGTTGAACTAGATCTTTACATAGTTGAATGGCACTCTGATTATCACACCAAAGTGTAGTTGGATGCTACTGATGAAGACCAAATTCAGGCAAGATCTGACAAAGTCACATGGATTCCTTGTTGGCTTCAACTGCACCATGATACTCTACTTCTGTTGAAGAAAGAGAGACGACACTTTGTTTCTTACAAGACCATGTAATAGGTCCTGAACCAAGAGTGAATACATATCCTACAGTAGACTTTCGATCATCAGGGTCACCAGCCCAATCAGAATCAGTGAAACCAATCAACAATGGAGATGCTCCTGCACTATAGTGAATCTCGAACTAGAATGTACCTCAAATATATTTAAGTATTATTTTAGCTGATTTACAGTGACTTTCATGAGGTTGTTGCATAAACCGAGTGACAAGACCAACGGCAAAGGAAAGGTCAGGACAGGTATGGGTTAGATACAGAAATTTACCAACAAGTTGATGGTATAAGGTAGCATCAACTTCAGGGGTAGTATAAGTGACTGAAAGCTTGACTCTGGACTGAAAGGGAGAAGGGGCTAGCTTATATTCTTCCATGTGAAAGTGGTGTACAAAATCATAGGCATACTTGGACTGAGAGAGGGTAATGCCTTCCTTGGATTGCAAGACTTGAAGACCAAGGAAATAATGCAAGTGTCCTAAGTCTGTCATTTCAAACTTCTTTTTGAGGTTAGACTTCACATGTTTTATATGGTTGGGATCACTACCAATAAGGATAAGATCATCAACATAAAGAACAAGGATGGTGAAGGACTTACCCACTTTCTTAGTGTAGATAGTGTTGTCAGAATGAAACCTAGAAAAGCCATTATCTAAAAGAAATCTATCAATTTTGGCATACCAAGCCCTAGGAGCTTGTTTGAGACTATAAAGAGACTTCCTAAGGCAAAAAACAAGGCTAGAGTCGTTTGGGATAAAGCCAAGGGGTTTTTCCATGTAGATTTATTCATGCAAATCTCCATGTAAGAAGGCAGATTTAACATTCATCTGATGGACTTCCCATTTAAAATAGGTAGCAAGGGAAAGAACAAGGCAGATAGAATTCACTTTGGCAACAGTGGAGAATATTTCAGTATATTCAATGCCTTCAACTTGTGAAAATCCTTTAGTAACAAGACAAGCTTTATGTCTATCCACTTTTCCATCTGGTCCAAACTTTGTTTTGTAAACCCATCTACATCTGACAAGTTTTCTTTTTTTTGTAAGAGGAACAAGATCCCAAGTATCATTCTCCAATAAGGAATGATATTCTTCATTCATAGCTTCATCCAAATCTGGATGACCGGAGGCTTCTTCAAAGGTTTCTGGATCAAAATTTTCTGGAACTTGAGCCAATAAGGAAGAGGCTCTTTCGAACTGAGAACGAGTACATCGTCGATCTGCAGGATCACCTGCAAGAGAACCTGCTACATCCCGAGTAGAGCGGACCCATCTTGGAAGCTGTGGAGTAAAAGGAATAACTTCAAGAGGTGGAGTATTTTCATCCTTGATGTCATCATCTGAACTAGAAGGAACACTATTAAAAATAGAAGAGAGAGAGAGAGAGAGGTGGCACATATGCTGAATCAAGCTCGCAGGCCAAAGGTGGCACACCCGCTGAACTAGGCTCATAGCCCGATATATTTCATCAAATTTTACATCTCTTCTAATGATTATATTTTTGGATTTTTGTTGAATAATTCTATATCCTTTGACATCTTCAGAATATCCAACAAAAATGCATTTTTCACTCTTAGGTTCTAAGGCTTTATGTTTCGCATCTGGAATATGGGCCCAAACATCACTTCCAAAAACACAAAAGTGAATTACATCTGGTTTGATTGAGCTCCAAGCTTCTTCTAGAGTTATATTCTTTAAAACCTTAGTAGGAGTGCGATTTACTATGTAATTTTCATAGCTAATTGCTTCTGCCAAAAAATTGAGACTAAGTCCTTTAGATTGAAGCATACAATTAGTCATTTCTTTTAAGGTATGATTCTTCCTTTCAGCTACACCAATTTGTTGTGGAATATATGGAACAGTATGTTGCAATTGAATGCCATGCTCAGTGCAGAAGTTGATAAATTTGTTGTTAACATATTCTCCTCCATTTTTTGATCTTAACTTAAGAATTTGATGTCCAAATTGTTTCTCAACAAAGGCCTTAAAGGCCAAGAACATGTTAAAAACTTCACTCTTGAGTTTTAAGAATTATACCCAAGTGCATCTGGAAAAATCATCAATGAAAGCTAAGAAGTACTTGCAACCAGAGAAATAAACAACAAGAAGTGGATCACATAAATCACTGTGCACAAGCTACAAAGGGGCTGAAGTGTGCCAAGAGGCACGTTTGTCAAAACTATCCCGATGATGTTTTCCAAGTACACATCCAAAGAAAACACCATCTTGGCAAGATATCGTAGGAAGACCCATCACCATATTTTCCTTACAAAGAGTTTGAGAAGAGCGATAGTTTAAGTGACCAAATCGCTCATGCCAAAGTTTGCTCACTTCATCATTATGAGCAAAAAAAACAGAGCGAAGACATCATGACCCAAAGTTTTCAAACTTATACAACCTTGTGGAATTATCAGCAATGCCAGTAGCTAAAATATGTCTAGGATATTTGAGGTCCTTGATTACAACATCAAGAGGTGAGAATTCTACTATTTTCCCTTCACCTAAATGAGTTATCTGATAAACAGAGAGAAGGTTGCATGACAAGGTAGGAACACATAGTACATCATTGAACTGGCAATTATCTAGATGAATGGTTCCAAATCCTACAACTCTAAGAGATCTATCATCACCAACATAAATATGTTTGGTGTTACAATCATTTAAAGTAGAAAACATGGCTTTATTTTTGGCCATGTGGTAAGAAGCTCCAGAATCAATGAGCCACTCATGAGAAGGAGAAGAGGAAGATACATTTAATGCATAACTAGATCTTGATGCTTGACAACCACGAGCAGAAAGTTCCATTCCTGAAGATGAAGGTGAAGACTGCTCCAGAGTGATGTTGTGCTTCTTCATTGCTGCTTCTAAGGCTTCCATCTTCTTAAAACATTTGGACTCTGTATGGCCATCACGATTACAAAATTTGCAATGCCTATCAGTCTTATTCCCTTTTTTTTTATTTGCCTTATAATTTTGGTGAGTTTCTTTTTCAGTTTGCGGCTGAAATTGCTTAGGACCCTTGTTTGGTTTCGGACCATATTTTTTAGGATACTGCTTCTTGGGATTCTTTTGATATGATTGTTGGTAGGATGCTAAGGCTTTATTAGAAGCATTTCCAGGAGTGATAAGACCAAGGTGTAATATTTTTTCTTGTTCTCTTATCAAAGAATCACAAAAGGTATCAAAAGAGGGATTCTTGTAGGTGGTTCCTGAAGAAATGATGGCTTCTCTAGTGGAATGGAAGGCGGAAACAAATAGAGAGTATGAAGGGCCAAGCTTAGCAAGAATGCAATAGATGAGGCTACCATATTCCTTTTTGACCTTGAAACCTTCTAAAAGAAGTCTAAGGGTCTTGAATTTGGACAAAAAATCTTCAATAGAGGAGAAATTATTGGGGTCCCAATTTAGCAACTCATTTTCAAGATGGTGGGCCCTGATTTGATTTTGAATGCCAAAGGCAGTATTTAGCTTATCTAGGGCTTCATGAGGGGTGTCAATATCAAGGATATGAAATCGAAGATATTGAGCAATGGACATTCCTATCAACCCTCGTGCTTGATCTTGATTATTTTCCCATTTAGCGACTTTATCATCATTAGAAGGTTTAGTTTCTTGTCATCTGGCTATTCTATAAATCCCTTTACTTCTAAGTATATCCACCATGTGAGGTAGCCATTGGAAATAATTGGTGTTGTTAAGAATAATTGGGCATGCACTTTTCATTTTAAAAAAATGAAGCTGAGAAAAGCTAAAACTACTGCTCCAATGGAAATATCTCGAAAAATTAGGCCGATAAAAAAAAAACGGCTCGAGAAACGGCTTCCGGATGAAGAAGTTATGCCTTTTGAAAAAACGAGTCAAGAGGATCCTATTCTATTGTACTAACGCACTGTTTTAGAGGATCCTCAGCGTTACTAATGCACAAGTCAAGAGAAAAGAGTCACGTTAGTTTTCCTTTACTTAGAGCGAATTCAAACTAACACGGGTCTGGAGTGTTAATGTGATTTCCTAACAAATTTTTAAGAAAAAATAGGCTCTCTTTAATCTTTTTTGTTGTCAATTGTTCTTCGGTATGCGTGCTTTTTCCTACAAAAAAAAACTTATTAAAAAAGGAAATGCAAGCCTTACGGTAGAATGTTATATTTTTGGTTAGCCTTAGCGGCAACTATCTAATTTTTTCACCATTTATGATTTCCTGAGATCACACAGACGCGAGGAAAGAACATACGTAGTAAAAAAAAAATCCCTTCTTCTTGTTTCAAATTTTCCGAGATCGCACACAGCACAGAGAAAAGAGCATACATAGAGAAGAGGGTATAGATTCGGCAAATAAATAAAACCTAAAAACCGAAATAAAGAGAGGGAACCAAAATAAGTAGAACTATTAACAAATATAACTACAAAACAAATACTTTACTCCAGATCTAAACTGACATAAATTGGGCAACCGGAAACATTTTCACATGAAATGAAAGGAGTTCCTCACTATAACAGACACTGGACACAACATAGCAGTTCTCTAGGCCCAAAAATGTTTAGAAATAATAGATCTAGAAAACGGCAGTCGAATGCAGTCAAACCAGCTT
This sequence comes from Pinus albicaulis, assembly GCA_034641835.2. Lineage (NCBI taxonomy): Eukaryota > Viridiplantae > Streptophyta > Pinopsida > Pinales > Pinaceae > Pinus > Pinus albicaulis. Next base: position 1,002,033,204 of record CM076579.1, read on the forward strand.
CGGATTTGGATCAACAACAGATGCGGCCCTCAAAATAGCTCTGATACCATGTAGGAATTTACAGGTTAAGTTCCTTAGATCAAAAACCAAATTTCATCGCACACAAACAGATCACAAGTTAGTACACCAGTATTATGATGTGGTTAAAACCCTCGAAGAGGGAAACAGTCCATGGTTTGAGCAAATGCAGCCACTTCAGGAAATTTATTAATATAAAAAGAAAAGTTACATATGTTTCTCTCATAAACGGTTAACAAAAAAATGACCCTCCATGCTCTTTAAATAGAGATCATGGACCAATCGGGTGTTAAGCCACAGATCAAGTGTCATTAATACCGAGGAGAGAGTGAATCGTTGGATCACAACAAATCGTGACCGTCGGATTATAAGTTACAAATGTACATAGTAAAGAAACACACTTTACCTAACTCTACGCTAGACTAAGTTATTCTTAATTGTTTCCTATGTGTCGAAATATCCTAACATTATTTCTTTATCATTTTCTTCCAATAATTTTTTGATAGTGATGCCATCTTTTGGTTGTCCTAATTTCCTTATTATTATTTTTTTAAGCTATTTTATCCAATTAACTTTTGTTCTCAGTGATACTCATGCATTGTAGAGTTGTTATGTGACCCTTGTAAGCATGGTTGCAACTTCCTATTACTAGTAGTTGAATCTAATATCCTTTTGGCCATAAATTATCCATTTTTTCTATGCCAGTTAATCATATTAGAGTCGGTCAATTTATTGATATTAATATCCAAGGAAGATGCTCTAGAACCCAATAATATTTTACTATCATCTACCTCTGGTTGTATCACAATAACATTGAACATGTTTCTTTCAAAATTGGCTAAGGAAATGATTCTCGGACCTCTGGTGGGAGTAATTTCCCTAAGCACAATCTCCTCTACCACCTATGCCTCTTATGGTAAGAGCATCAATTATTTCCCCATATTTTCCACAAAATTTTCTTTAATAAAACTATGTTTTACTACTAATCCTACTCTCCAGAGTCATTGGTTTTTGATTCCTCGGGGTTTTGTTGGATTTAATTTTATAGTTGTTTAGTTTCCCTCTCAAAAACTTCAGTTTCACCCACTTCATCTTACCTTGATTTTACTGTTTGTTTTGAATCTTCCACCTATAAATTATCGATTTTTCTTTTTAGAGCATTTATCAATAATAAAATCAAAATTTGGGAAATTTCTACACCTTTATATTGAATTTTCTTGGAATAATGACTTTACTTGTTTCCTATTCTCTTTACATTTCTAGTTCACTCCACTCTTTGGCCAACTGCACATTTATTTGATCCTTGTTATTCAGAGGCAAGGAGAAAATATTAGCCATCTGTTCAATTTCTAATCTAGGCTCATGAATGTAAGCAGACAAACCAAATTGTTTCTTTAATTTGTAAATGATGCCATTAGGATCATATTTCTAGCAAACATTTGGTACGAGACCAAAAGATGACATTTCTCTTTCAATTATATCAATAGTTGTCTTATGCCTAGTAATTAGGGATAAAAATCCATAAGGAAAACTAAAAATTGATTTTTTATTTTTAGAAACAAAAGGAAAATCATTCACAATAAGATTTTTCCTTAATAATTCATAAGAAAAAATCAATGGAGTAATAAATTTAGGGAGGTAGTATGGTCCTTTTTGAAACCATAGATTCAAATGACTAAATAGTTAGGAAAAAGGAGCCAACTACTGATACTATCCTCTTTAGTTAGCCATCAAATTCTTCTCTCCTCCTCTAATATCCTATCTAGGGTTTCTTCCAATAGCTTTACCCAAAGGTAGAAAGAGAAATGGTCAATGAATTGAACATAGCTTCCATGGGTTTGTCCGGGATTACAAAATATCAGTCCAACTATAAATCATGTTTTCCTATCCAGATTTATCTTTATCCTCATTTATCAATCATGTAGACAAAAAATATGAAGGGTAGTCAAACATGACCAAATACAATAAGTAGGTGCAGTGCATACAGACTTTGAAGGGACAAGTTGTACTAAGGTTAAAATTATGCTTATAGTTAAATACCTAGGGAAATTGACTATCACCTCCTCCATATTTGACATTATAAAACCAATAGTCATGAACATGGTATTTTCCATCATAGATTCATCCGTAAGACCGAAAATAATGGCTAAAAGGGACATCATCATCTAGAAAATGGGTTTTAATAAGTTGGTGGGTAGGGGAACTCTACTTTCAGGTTTTCGGTTGGACCCTCAAGTAAATTTGAAATAATTCGAGATTCTCATCTTCAAAATAAGTTATAAAATCTTTGTCAAGCTTCTTATCCATAATATCTACACTAGTGGTGGGAAAATTTATCATTTTGGTGAATGTGGCTTCAGATATTTCCAAGAAAATTTGATTAGTTACAGTAGAAGTAATATTCCTAGTTTAAGAGTCAAAAAATCAGGCCAGAAACAAAACGGAGTCTAGGTCGAAGTGATCTATAGGTAGAGAAGCTATCAAAACCCTTGACTTAAAAAAATATTCATCTTGGTAAAATCACTCAAAGGATATGCCCAAACTCCTTTTCAAGGATAGAATGTCAGTATTCCAGACTAGTGAATCTCTAATTTGGACTAATTCATTTATATAAATTTCCTGAAATGATTTCTCCAACATTCTTGTAATATTGTCATGAATTTCCCCCAAAATGAAGAAATATGATAAGGTGATGAGTTAGGTACTTACCCAAACATTATTAAATAACTTAGTCGAATTTTAATTATAGTTCGACACACTATGAAGGACACATGATTTCAACCCAGACTAAACTGCCTGCAAGGGGTCCTAATAGCGAGAATGTGAATTAAAGTTGGCGGAAGAAGAAAGTAATGTGTTATGAATGTGGCATAATACACAGACATAATGTATACCATACTAATTAAATTCCCTCCAATCATGTTAAATGTGTTGAAAATGCAACAAGAAATTACTAATTTAATTTTCCCTTAAACTAAATTAGGAGAAAAAATCAATTCCACATCTCAAGACAACTTGAATAAGTTAACTGAAATGTTATCACTCAGTTAATTTGAGTTGAGGGCTTACTTGAGTTGTGTATAGTGGTTCCTAAATTTTAGGATCCTAGGTTGACTTAATTTCATTTGTAGCAATTTAATTCAGTTAAATTGAGTTAAATCCGGTTAAACTAGTTCCAACTGATGGAGGAACTAGTAGGTCTAGAGTTGGGTGAAACTTCAGTGTTCAACCAGATAACTGATAAATAATCCTTAATTAACTCATGCATGCATGAAATTTGATTTACCCAGCTGAGACTGAAGTTCAACAGTAGTTTATTATCATTTGTATAATTATCCAAGTTGTAAAGGTGGTGCATGCAGTTAGAGAAGGGCCTACAAGGATTGTGCAGTTCAGGATGGGGATTTCCCTAATTAATAGGGGCTAATTCCTTGAGAAACAATGCAAGGAAATAGGAGCTTGGAAGGCAACTGAATTGGCTAGGTGTTGGTTAGATTCAATCTGTGAGGCAATGAGGTAGATTATACTTATGAAAAGGTTTCTTGGGCTTGAGCAAGCATTGTATTTCTTATTTATTTTCTTACTAATGCAATATAGATAGGAAGGGGTTTTGAGCAGTTTCTTTCCCCTATATATATCCTCATGTTTGTGTATTAATTCATGTCGCATGTTTTGATATATTCTCTTAATCGTGAATTAATTTATGCAAATGAGTAGAGTATATTTGAGTCGTATGTTTTAGAACATTACATGAGCCGTATTGAATCCACAATTAATTTCTACATGGTATCAGAGCTAGATTCACAATATAGAAGATAAATTGAATTTGTCTTTGCAGGAGGTTCAAATTTCAAGATTATTGTTGCAGGTTTTATCTAGGACTCGGAAGATGGCTTCCAACAGACTCAAGCTCGAGTATTCTTTGTAAGGAACCACAAATATTGTGGCATGGAAGATCCACATGGATGCAGTATTGGATGACAATTGGATGCTAGATTAAATCAAGACACATGTAGGAAAACCCCTAGCATATAATATCTATGATATTTCTCAGTGGAATAAGGATGTGGATAAAGTGAGGAGAGTCATGTTTGATGGAGTTCGAGATCATATTGTCTCGAATATCCACAGGAAAGAAACTTTTTTCATGATGTGGAAAACACTGAGAGACTTGTTTGAGAATAATAGTGGCCACAGGAAGTTGGCACTCAAGGAAAAGATTTTAAGCATCAAAATGCAAAAGAATGAATCAATTCCATGATACCTAAGCAAGTTTACACAGTTTTGTGATGAGCTTGGTCGGTTTGGTGTGACTATCCCTGGAGAAGATTTAGTAGCTCTAGATTTGTTGGGCCTCCCCAAGAGCTGGCACAATTATCAATATTATGTAAATGGTAGAAACAAACTAAAAATTTTGGAGTGGTTATAATTTGATCTAGTACAAGAAGAAATAAGGCAGAGCAACAGAGATGGTACTTCATCCAAGGTTGAGGATGAGTAAAATTGTGCCTTGGCTGGAAAGGAAAAGAAAGGGAAAGGGAAGAAATCCCAATCCAAAGCAGAATCTAGTTAGGTGGGAAAGAAGAAACACTTGTTGAAAATCGAGTGATTTCATTATCATAAGTTAGGAAACTATTCCAAGAAGTGTCCACACAGGAAGGCTAGCAATAATCCCTAAGGAGGAGAACCAGGTGAAGCTCTAGTTTCGCAATTCGAGTTGGATTTCACCCTAATTGCATGAATAGTGACATCGGTGATGGGTAGTGTGTGTTATATGGATAGTTGAAACCCATTCCATATGATAGGAAACAAAGGATTTTTCAGTGACTCGGAGGAGAAAGACCTCCAAATGCACATCAAGATGGGAGATGATGGAAGGTATAGCGCGACCAATATCGGTACAGTTACTTTTCAGAGGAATTCTAGATTCCTTCTCAAATTAAAATATGTCATGTATGTTTTGGGTCTAAAGAAGAATCTCATTTCAGTTTCTATATTGGAATACCATGGCTACTATGTGATATTTATCAAAGGGAAGGATTTCCTTAGAGACATTTCCATGGGACAATTGAAGCAAATCAGGGTTCGAGTGAAGAACCTCTACAAATTTGATATAGAATATTTTGAAAAATTGAGCACAAAAGCATAGAAGGTGCAGAGCTAAGACATTGGTGAATTATGACATAGGAGACTTGGCCATTTGCACCATAGACACTTGAAGATCATTCAACATATTTATACAAGACTTTCAAAAGTTGCACTAGAGCAGTGAGATACATGCAAAGGTTGTACACTGGGGAACTAAACAAAATCCACCTTTCATGATCGGGACAGTAGAGCACAAGAGTTCCTCGAAAGAGTTCACTCAGATGTGTGTGGACCTTTCTTAACAGCATTCATAACCAAGCACAGGTATTAAGTTATATTTTTAGATTATTTCTCACGTAAGTGCTGGATTTTCTTCATGCAGAATAAAGATCATACATTCTCTAGATTTTTTGAAATTAAAGCGCTTGTTGAGAAAGAGACTACAAGGAAAGTGAAGGTTCTCAGGAGAAATAACGGTGGTGAATATCTGTACATGAGTTTAAGAAATTTTGTGCAAAGGAAGGCATTCGATGGGAGTTGACAGCACCACATAGCCCACAACAAAATGGGGTGGCTAATTGGAAGAATAAAAGTATTGTGGGAGTTGCACGGGTGATGTTGCATGATCAGGGCCTAACTCTACACTTGTGGGATGAAGCATGCAACAAAACGGTATATGTGCATAACAGGAGTCCTCAATGGATTATTGGGATGAGTACACAAAAAGAATATTTTTCATGGAAGAAACCATATGTGTCACACTTCAGGATCTTTGGTTCATCATTTTACTGTCATGTTTCCAAGGAATCTAGGAAAACACTAGAGAGGACAATAGAGTTGGGCATATTTATGGGGTACATTGATACACCTCACAACTATTAAGTGTACTTGACATCTCTCAGGATGAAATTTGTTCGTAGAGATGTGAAGTTTAGTGAAGAGAAGGCAATGAGGTGTTCCCTTGAGAGGGAGTTTCAGTTGCATGCAAATGAGGAGATTTTGGCTCCAAAGGAAGAAACTCAAGATGTTTTGGAGTAGCCACAAGCATAGGAGCAGAGAGTGGAGATACCCACTGATGCAGAGGCATCCAAAGAAGGAAGGAAGTGCACCAGGGAAGCTGACATATTATTGCACGATGCTACAGACAATGTGGGAGCACCCACATCACAACGCAAACAAAAGAGCTCACCGAAACGTTACATTAGATACATGGATCTGCAGAGTGAGATAATTGAGATAGAACCATCCTCATTCGAGGAATCGGTACAGAAGATAGTATGGGTTGATTCCATGGTAGAGGAATATGATTCTATAGTCAAAAACATCATTTGGGAAGTGGTCCCAAGACCAAAGAACAAGTCAGTGGTGGGTTCAAGGTCGATCTACAAGGTGAAGTAAGAATCAAAGGGCCATATTTGTGGCAAAGGTGTTCTCTCAGGTGGAGGGAATTTATTATGCGGAGACTTTTGCTCCAATAGCAAGGTATTTTTCTATCAGATCAATTCTAGCACTTGCAATATAGATGGAATGGAAGATCCATCAAATGGATGTGAGGACAACACTGCTCAATGGAGTGATAAATGACGACATTTACATTGAACAACTAGACGGATTTGATACATTTGACAAAGAGTCGCATGTGTTCATACTTAAGCGAGTGTTGTATGGATTGAAACAAGCACCCTATGCTTCATACACTAGGATTGACAGTTATTTCACCAGGTTTGGCTTCACCAAGAATGAATAAAATGAAAACCTTTACCATATTATTTTGAAGGTAAATTGTTTATTATAGTATTATATATCAATGATTTTCTTTTAACCAGTGATGAGAAGTTGATAAAATATTTTGAAGAGGATATTGCAAGAGAATTATAGATTAAGGACATGGGACTCATGCATTAATTCCTTGGTTTGGAAGTATGGAAAGGATATGGGGAGTTGTTTATCTCTCAGGGAAATTATTCCAATGAGATACTGAGGAAGTTTCGCGTGGAGAGTACCAAACCCATGGACACTCCTCTAGCAGCTAGTTGGAGGAAAGAGGATGCAACTTTAGGTGAGGAAGTGGAGGCCACTACTCAAAGGTATCTTGTGGGTTCACTTATGTTGAGATACCTCAGAGGCACTACTCATTGTTGGCTCAAGGGGTCCTAACCCAGGTTTGGAGGTGAAGGTTTGCTAACAAACCCCTATACTACCGGCCCTTTCGGCAGTGACCTACTTGTGCAGGCCAAAGTCTCACCTGAAGCAATATGGGAGGGTGCTGGAACCAGGCTTCCGCACCCTGAGAGAGAGTAGGTAAGTCTAGCATATCTGTGTTCGCGGCTTATCAGGTTTGCACAAGGGAGGTCTATTCGCAGGTTTATTATCAGTATAATCCACAATATAACAGAGCTATTATCACGCACAGATCTAGTCAATACCTTCGCATCCCATACGTATCAGCAATTATCATCACACAAAATCATAACACATCATTAATTACAGATTACAGATATACTTCATACCATAACACAGATATATTCGCAGCATAAACAGATAACACAACTATATTCACAACTTCAGCAGATCCCAAAGGTTTTCTCAAAAGTAACACATTAGATCAGATAACACAGAGATACTTTAACTATATCCGCATATATTAAAACCCAGTACAAATCAAACACAGCCTGTGCACATGGCCAGTAGGGTCTGCACATAGCAGGACTAAGGATCTTCGTGCACACAGCCAGCAGGATTCCTTACCCAAACAACCCAACCACAAATCTAACAATTCGCACTTAGCATCAGACCTAATTCTTGCTTGCCTTAAGATTCAAAATGTTCATCTATTTATATCGACGTAGCCTACACTTCCAATGGTCCACAAACCTTGGTTTGCAGACTCTTGGTCTATCCTTGACCCATTACAATGCATTCAGGGCTTTGACCCACCCCAAAATCCCTATGTTAGACTAATTAAGACCAAAAATATACAAAATTGTACAAAATTCGCAGCTTTAGGGGACCCTATTCCAACATTCCCCCAACACAATCTTGTGACTCGTCCTGACTCGCTATGGCCGTGGGGTCTCCACCTGTGCCTATAGCAACCTCATTGCATCAACCAATGGGGGTAGCACTCCTTCACTCTGAGCAATAGTTTTCTGAGAAATATCCACCAATTTTTGTGAATTTGGTCCCTTTGTTGCACTTGTGATGCTCTCTAGAGTCTGGTTCATTTGTTTAGCAGTGACATCAATATCCTGAGAGAGCTCGAGGGCTTCATCAGCCCATGGCTTAAGGCAGTCGCTGAGAGTCTTCTTCTTCTGGCGGAGTTCTCGATGTCATCCCAAAGGGCATGGCTGGTTCGCAATCAAGTCAATCGTTGAGCAGGAATCAGAGTAAGAATAGTGGCTTCCAGCTGCTCAAACGTTTCTTCCTTTTGTTGCAGGTCCTAGTTGATTTCACGCAGGAGAGGGTCACGTTGCACCTTGGTCCATAACTACATAGCGGTTTCCAGTAATTGGGCACCCTGAGTAATACATCCTGTAATCACATTTGTGGCTATCGTAACCACATCTCGCTGGGTCCATACCTCTAGTGGTGTCTTTGGCTACAGATTGGCCTATAAGTCTGCGATATATTGTTCCATATCCGTTTTGACCACCTAGATCTTGGTCCTTGAGGCCTGTAATGCTGCGAAAAACCCTCAATCTTGGCCTGGGGGATGGCAGAAGCTGGAATTTCTTTGGAGGCGTCCATGTAGAGCCTACTAATGAGGTTTTCTAGCTCCATTTGCTACGCAGTGGCGAGGGTACACACAGCCTGTACCTAGGAAACTTTAGCATTTTTTTCCTCAATCTTCTGCTCAGCTACACTGAGCTGTTGGTGCACTCGATGGTCCCAGTGTTGAATTTCTTCGAACAAGGAGGTGTGGAGAACCTGCAATGATTCATGTGGCAACCTGGCTAGATCCAACTGGACCTCTACATAGGCCTGGACTTGCACTCCCAATTCAGGTGGACTTATTGCTAGGGCTACACCAGGTAGGGAACAGAGGTGGCTTTCCACTATAACAAGTGCGATGCTACTAGTTTCTGAGGTTGTTCGTATCCGAATCATACTTGTTTGCAGTGTGTCCATCTTCAACTGCAAAGCTCGAAGCTTTGCTTGAAGTGTGTTGACTACGGCTTTCTGCTACTCTTCCAAAGCCAACCATTTATCTTCTGCAGCCAAAGTGACCACGTCAGCGATTTTCTCCAGGTCTCCTGCAGTTAGTGTAACCGCTTCGTCATGTTCAGGTCGTTGGGAGCGCTACTTCTTATGTGGCCCTTTGGCAGGGTCACTCGTTCACTTTGTTCCTCGAGGGGATTCAACACCTCCTGCATCCTGTCCTTTGGTACCGAGATCCTGCTACATATCCTTCTGCATTGTTGCTTCCGTGCCTTTCCCTGTACTCTTACCGAGATATGAACCTTTTTGTGACGTAGTTTTGTCACCCTTCCCCGTGATTTTTCTCAATCCTTCGGTCTCTTTGGTAATGATAGGTGGGGTAATATTTTTGGTGCTCATTCCTTTAGTGCTCTTCGCACCTATTTTCAAGCCAAGCTTCCATTGAGGAGGCCATTTCACAATTAACCGATCAATATTTTCATCGATAGCCATATAGGGGAGCGAAACCCACACAAGATCCTTGCAGCCTCGGATTTGGTTGTTATGCATAGTCACCTGGAACGCAGTCATGCTTTTATACTTATCATAGATGGCTGGCGACAGACGCGGCCAAGAGTTGATAGCTGTTGCGAGCACACTCTGAAACAACACCCAGAAGACATGGTTGTCCTTGATGAGTAGGGGTATCTGCAGTGCAATCCTTCACTGCTTGTGCTTCGGCCCACCTAGTTACATAATCAGTGGAAGTTATAATGTAACGCGCACCTATCTTCTTTCTGAGGGGATTGATAGGTCCCACAAAATCAATGGCCCATTTTTTAAATGCTTCAGGGCCATTTTCAGTTGAAGGGGCATTTCATCTCTGCGTGATGGCCTTCCTATTATTTGGCATGTATCACATGCTTTACAATAGTTGTGAGAGTCAATATGCAGGGTAGGCCACCATATTCCATCTCAGAAGATCTTTTGCACCATTATCTTCCCTGCATAGTGACCTCCTGGTACACCGTCGTGAGCTCCTGTCAAGATAGCGTGCCATTCATGCTCCAAAACGTACCTTTGCAGCACTTCATCAACTCCCATCTTATATACATGACCTACAATGATGGTAAAATCTGCAGTGCGGGTTACCAGCTCCTTTTTCTATTGTACCGAATACTCAGCAGGTGCCATGCCTGTAGTCTGGAACTGAATGATGTCAGTGAAGTGTGCATCAACTACCTTAATAGAAAACAACTGTGCATCAGGCAATCCTTCTTCTGGGTTGGTCAGCTCCTCTCCACTTTCAATTCGAGACAAGTGATCTGGCCCAACATTCAACTTCCCTAGCTTGAAAATTATCTCGAAGTTGTATTCCTGAAACAGCAGTAGCCATCGGCATATTCCCCCACCCCCCCCCCCCCCCCAACACAAGCTTATTCACCAAGTACTTCAAAACTGAATAATCTATAAACATTTTGAAGTGTCCTCCTTGTTGGGCTAGAATTGTAAACTATGGATAAATTACGCTTCCCTAGACAGGTTCTAATCTAGAACAACAGGTGAAAGACTATACTATTGTTTCTCCTAACTCAGAACGGATATACATAGAGGATTGGAGGCTTACTTGTTCAGTCGATTCCAAATGGCTCCTTCTGTCGCTTCTATCACAGCTTCAAATTCAAGCAGTTTGTGAGTTGAATACTTCTTGCAAGAAAGAACACTGAAACAGAAAAAGATGCAATAACATAGATATCTATTCAAGCTAGTTAGCTAAATCAATAAAGCATAAACTACATCCATCAACCAAAATCTTACAATATGGAAATTCAAATTTAACACAAATGCATGTAGGGAAAAATAAGTACTCTTTATTGATGATAGAAGGAGAGGTTACAACCTAGTGACTGATTTCAAGTGACCTTCCAGCAAAGTTCCCAAGCCTCATCATAGCATAAATCTCTACAGCAGTAGCTTCACAAACCAAGCTCTCAATTGAAAAATCTCCAGCATTTCTCTACTCAAATTCTTCCTTCTCAAACACTTAGATCTATGTTCAATTTATAGATGAACTGTAGGTTGTTTTGCAATCAATAACTTTCCAAAACTAGGAAATGCATGTTTCCATTCATGTAGATTTCAAATGGACACTTGGATCCGAAGCTTGACAAATGTGAACTCTTCTAGAAGGCACTGGCCAAGTGGAGATTCCTGAACAATGAGAATTTCACTCCCATTGTGACCAATGCAACTATGAATGTCAGGAAGTTCTTTGTAGAGTAGCCTTGCATGGGGCTACTTGCATGTGCAATGCACTTAGGCCCCTTAGATCCTGCGTTGGTGAGCTCTCATATGCTAAATAATAAGCTTCAAACCATGGAAACCTTTACTTGATGAAAGTCTTGCTTGATTTGTCTTGTTTCTTGTCTTAGGGCATGTAGCAACTGAAATGATAGGGAATGATAGACCCTTGATCATTGGTCGTGGAGATGATGCCCAGTTAATCAGGTCATTGGGAATGTTGCCCAAATTGAATTGCCCCATAAAGCATGAGATCCAAATAATAAGAACATTTAATTGAGATGCTTTACGCTGTGATGAGCCTGGAAATGAAGCGGAATGGTCACCTGCATCAATCTTACAATACATTTCATCATGACATATCCTCTATTGATCATAATGTTGTGAAACCAGCTCCAAAAAGAGAAGAAAAGAGATATCAACGCCTTAGAAATAAGCCACTTCTAGGGGGCAACCTCCAATACATTACATGAATGAAAAATTCTTGGATGATTCAAATTACAAAACCTCCTTTCTATATATAGGAGTCCATGGGGCCACAATGTAATCCTAGCTGACCTAACAATAGTAATTTAAGGGCACAATAATAACAATATGGGGGTTACAAGGGTACAATAATAACAATAATGAGGTTACACTAACAACAATAAGGGACTATACTAGTAATATAGGGACCTAACATGCCCCTCTCCTTCAAAAAAGTGTTGTCCTCAATGCTTGAGTAGCTCTGGGTGCTTCTGTATAAAATTCTCATCCTCCCATGTAGAATCTTAAGTGGGTAAGTTCTTCCACTTGATGAGATACTCTGAAATTGATCGATTCCGTAGTTGTCGAGTTCTTGTTTCCGTGACCGCTTCAGGTTCCAATATGATTTTTCCTTCCTCATCAAGTTCTGAAAATATTGTTTGAACTGGAAGATTTTCACCTATAACCTTCTTTAAGCATGAAACATGGAAAATTGGATGCACTCGTGAAGAAGCAGGAAGCTCCAATTTGTATGCCATAGTACCAATTTTTTGCAACACCTTGTAAGGACCATAGTAATTTGGCGATAATTTATTATCCTTCTTAGCTTGCTTGAGGGACATTTGTTTGTATGGTTGTAGCTATAAAAATACCCAATCTCCTACATCAAAACTTCTCTCGCTGCGATGTTGATCTGCCTGTTGTTTCATTCGATTTTGTGCCAAATTCAGGTTATCCTTTAAGAGTTCGAGAACTTCTTGTTGATGCTCGATGTGATCTTCCACTGCTTGAACCTTCGAATTTTCCCTTAAAGATGATGTGATCGATGGTGGATGATATCCATAAAGTGCCATAAATGGGGTCATTTTTGCTGCAGGATGGAAGGAAGTGTTATACCACCATTCAGCGAGAGGTAACCACTTGACCCATTGTGTTTGTTTATCAGATACAAAACAACGAAGATATCCTTCCAAACATTTATTTACTATTTCAGTTTGACCATCAGATTGAGGATGATAAGATGGGCTATGAGCTAATTGAGTACCCAAACAATAAAATAACTCCGTCCAAAAATTTCCAGTAAAAATGGGATCTCTGTCGCTCACAATAACCCTTGGGTTTCCATGTAGCTTTTGAATTGTGTCCATAAATTTAGTAGCAACTGTACTTGCTTTAAATGGATGAGATAATGCACACAAGTGTGCATACTTGGTAAGTCTATCAACTACCACCATGATGACACTCTTTCCTTCGGACTTAGGTAAACCTGTGATAAAATCCATTGAAATCTCCTCCCAAAATTGACTTGGAATGGATAAAGGTTGTAGAAGTCCCAGGGTCTTAATTGTCTCAACTTTATTCTGCTGGCAAACCAAACATTCCGCCACAAACTTTTGAATATCAGATTTAAGGCCATCCCAAAAAAATTCTTTCTTCACCTGTGGTAAGTTTTTAAAAATCCTGAGTGTCCTCCTAAAGGAGAAGTGTGCAATTCCAGAAGAATCTTTTGTTTTAGTTGGGAATTCTTACAAAGATATAAGCGATCTTTGTACCATAAGGAATCATTTTTCCAACTAAATGTATCAGATGTACTAGGATCTTTCTGCAACTTTTGAATGAGTGTCCATACATCTTTGTCCTTCTTCCATTCATCTCTTGCTTCGGTTATCCAATATGGTTGGACAATAGAAATGGCACAAAGCAATGCTTCCACCTCTTCATTCTTTCTTGAGAGTGCATCTGCAACAACATTAAGCTTTCCTTTTTTGTAGATTATTTCAAAGTCATAACCCAACATCTTTGTGACCCATTTTTGCTGCTCTTCTGAAGATAGTCTTTGTTCCAAAAAAGTGTTTAAGACTATCATGATCAGTTTTTACCTTGAAGTGTCTTCCCATTAGGTAAGTTCGCCATTTCTTTAGTGCATGTAGTATTGCTAACATTTCCTTCTCATAAATAGGTTTCTGTAAATACTTTCCTTTGATTGTACGACTTTCAAAAGCAATGGGTCTTCCTTCCTGCATTAAAACTGCACCAATTCCATTTCCTGAGGCATCACATTCCACAATAAAGGTTTTGTGAAGTCTGGCGTAGCTAAGACCGGTGCTAGGCACATTGCCTCTTTAAGATGTTCAAAGGCCTTAGTTGCTTCAGGAGTCCATGAAAATGCATCTTTCTTCAATAATGTTGTTAGAGTTGCTGCTATTCTCCCATAATTCTTAACAAACTTGCGATAATAGCCTGTTAACCCGAGAAATCCTCGCAACTGCTTTATTGTCTTGGGGACTTTCCATTCCTTAATAGCTTTAATTTTGTTAGGGTCTACTTTAACAACCTCGTGAGATATAATATGACCCAGATATTCCACCTCTTGTACTCCAAAGAAACATTTGGATGTTTTTGCATATAATTGTTTCTCCTGCAATAGTTTGAGCACCCTGTCAACATGTTGAACATGATCCTTCCAAGACCTGTTGTAGATTAGTATATCATCAAAAAAATACTAGCACAATTTTTCTAGGGAAGGGTTTGAAAATGGAATTCATCAACCCTTGAAATGTAGAAGGTGCATTGGTAAGGCCAAAAGGCATGACCAAAAATTCATAATGACCCTCATGAGTTTGAAATGTTGTTTTTAGAATATCTTCAGTCTTCATTCTAATTTGATGATACCCTAAATGAAGATCCAATTTGGTAAAATAAATTGCTCCATGTAATTCATCCAATAATTCATCAATCACAGGAATGGGAAACTTATCTTTAATGGTGATCTTATTGATCTCCCTATAATCCGAACACATGCACCATGATCCATCCTTCTTGTGTACCAATACTACAGGTGCAGAGAAAGAACTTTGACTAGGTTGAATTATACCCGCCTCTAACATTTCTGCAATCATACGTTCAATTTCGCTCTTTTGGAAATAAGGATATATATAAGGCCCGATGTTTGGAGGAACACTTCCTGGAATCAAATGAATAGCATGATCATGATCATGAATAGGTGGGAGTCCTTTGGGAGTTTCAAACACCTTGGAATGATTGTTCAAGACTTTTTGGAGATCTGCAGAAATAGATGATTTTGATGTTGGAACTTCTAGTGAGCATAATTGTGCAATTATGCCTTGTTGTTCTTTCTTTAGAAGCTTTTTCATGACATTAGAGCTTATTATCTTTCCCAGCTTCCCTACAATACCCCATAATTCGACTTCCTTTCCTTCTGAAAAAAATTTCAAGAAAAGTTCTTGAAAATTAAAAGCTACCGTCCCCAAAGATTGTAACCATTGTACTCCTAGTACAACATTAGCACCTCCCATAGGAATGGAAAGCATTAGACTATTCAATACATATTCCCCCATGGTTAGCTTGATATTATGGCATTTTCTAGAGAAATTTATAGTTCCTCCATTTGCAACCATCACTTGACATTCTGGTGCTGGGTATAGGAAACAATTCAATTCTTTGGCTACCTTACAATGAATAAAATTATGGGTACCACCTGAATCAATCAACACTATTACCTTTTTCTTCTTGATATGTCCTTCTACCTTGAGAGTTTGAGAAGTGGTAATTCCTGCCAATGCATTACACAATATGGTTGGACTCATTTCTTCCTCTTCTAGGGTTGGTTCCTGGTGTATATCCTCTTCTTGTTCATTTTCTTCTTCCTCTTCACAATCTATGTAAAATAATTTCTTCTCAGCACACTTATGAACTTTAGTGTATTTGCTATCACAACTGTAGCAAAGCCCTTTTACTCTTTTTTCTTCCAATTGTTGTGGTGTCAACCTTGTAGGTTGTGGAAATCTAGGAGTAGCAACACTTCCCTCTTTATAGAAGTGAGTGGTAGGCTTCCTTGTCGCCATAATTTTACATTCAATTTTCTTGCCAACCTGAATGCCTTCTCCAATGAATCAGGTTCCAAAACACGAACTTCATGTTGGATGTTATCCTTTAAAGTACCTATGAAGAGATCAATCCTGTGTTCCTCTAGAATATTAGCTACCCTTATATTCAATTTTTGGAAGTCCTCAATATGCTCCCCCATTAAACCCTTTTTTTTGAGATTTATCAATTGGCTAAAGAAGGTGTTGCTCTTTGTATCTTCATAATGTGCTATCATTTCCTCCGTAAAAATTGACCAAGTGACAATTTTTTTACAGGAGCAAAGCCATCGATACCATACAAATGTATTTTTTTCTAAATGTAAAGTTGCAATACGTACCTTTTGTGTGTTTTGCACCTTATGGAGATCAAACTATTGCTCCATCTATAGTATCCATGTTACAGGATCCTTTCCATCAAACTTCCTCGTATCCATTTTTTGAATATGGTGGTTCTTCCCGCCAACATTAGAGTTTATGAAATCACGATTAACATTTATTTTGTTCTCATCATGAGTTTCCTCTACTATCTTTTCACCATTAGGAAACATTTCTTGTATCAGCTTTGTCAAACCTTCCATGTCTGCTTTTAGATCATTCTTCATGTTTTCCATTTTTTCATCGATCTTAGCTTCCATGCCATCCATCTTAGATTCCATGCCATCTATCTTAGATTCCATGCCATTCTTCAGACCATCCATCTTAGATTCCATTCCTTTCTTCAAACCATCCATCTTAGTTTCCACGCCTTTCTTCAAAACTTCCATGTCATTTTTTGTTGCTCTTTGCGAGAGCGAAATTTGTTGCACTTGCTCTTGTAAATTTGATATGTCATGTTGCCATTCTTAGTCTTCATGAGTCATAGCAGAGCCTTTTAAAGACTTAATGGGTGTTGAATTATTTTTAGGGGCCATTTTAGAATCCAATACTGATATCTATTCTACAATATGCCCTTGGAATCAATTCAACTTGATTCTTCAAACAAGACTTATGAAATTCGGAAAAAAAAAAAAAATACACACATTTTACTTGCTTTGAGGAGCTCGATATTGAAATTGAATTATCTCTATAATTGCGGATCCTAAATATCTAAAATTTAGCCCTATAGTAGCCCCTTGAAGTGTCTTTAAAATGCCACAGGTCTGATCTGATTTGGATTCTTCAAGACAAACTTATGTCCAATCTCCCACAATGACCCAATTTTGGACTGGTTCAGTAGAGCGAACTTGTATGACTTGCCATGTGTCAGTGTTTCCTCGTTTGGCTCTGAAATTGATATACCAAAAAATGAATTCCATGCACTTGCGGCCACTTTTTACAGAATTCCAATCCGATCAGAGAGAGATCTATGAATATTTTCCTATGATCACCTCTTTGAGATGAAATTCAGAAGCCTCAAAAAGCCCTAACTTCCACAGATCATATCTCCGAAAATATTACGAACAAATATCTAAAATTTTTCGAAGATTTTCATCAAGATTGTGGCTTCACACTCTAAAAATTTCAGCTTCTGAACCTTCATAGAAAAAATTTATTACGAAAATACCACGATGACCTGTTTAGGTTAAATTCAGGAGCCTGCAAAATGACCTAACTTGCACAGATCATATCTCCGAAAATAAGCAAACCAAGATCTGAAATTTTTTGATGATGTTCCTCGGGATTTTGGCTTCATACTCTAAAAATTTCAGATTTTGAACCTTCGTAGAAAAAAAGTTATAGTGAAAATGCCACGCTAACCTGTTTGGAGTAGCGAAACCCTAGAATCTCAAAGCTCTGATACCAAATGTTGTGAAACCAGCTCCAAAAATAAAAGAAAAGACATATCAACGCCTTAGAAATAAGCCACTTCGAGGGGTAAAACTCCAAAATGAACAATTCTTCGATGATTCAAATTACAAAACCACCTTTCTATATATAGGAGTCCATGGGACCACAATGTAACCTAGTGGGGCCACAATGTAATCCTAGCCAACCTAACAATAATAATTTAAGGGAACAATACTAACAATATGGAGGTTACAAGGGTACAATAATAGCAATAAGGGGGTTATACTAACAACAATAAGGGACTATACTAGTAATACAGGGACCTAACACACAATTGTTGAGGGTAGGCATTCCCATGTTTAGCACATAAAACAATCTAATAACATGTACATAATTCAGAAATTCATCTACATTGGAATGTTGCCCAGATACATACATGCCTACAGATATAGGCCCATGTTTGGATGAAAATATATATGTAAGGTCACCGTACAAATTATGTGTACAAAAATCCTGAAATCACAGCCTGGATGGATGAAACTAGATCCGAGGTCTTCTTATCTCGTTCGCTCACTCATTCAAGTACAATTCTAGCCATGCGAATATATGATTTTTCATCGAACATGGAAATACATTGTTTGATTACCAGCCAATGATGTGAGTTGTTAACAAACGCAAGAGAACCACCATTAATGTCAATGGCCCTCAAGGTACTGCAGTACATTTCGTAAGGCGTGAATAGATTATTTGATGTTGAACACCAAAAAAATTCTTTCGGTCAAAGGTCCGGAAGAGAGGATCTTGTCGATGCTGTAACAAGCCTCATGGTACTAGAATCTGATTTTTCTAAGTGAACTTCTTGGATATTGATTTGTTGTCGACAGGAAACCACCTTATTGCAAAAAAGGAGTTAATGATTTCGGAGACAAGGGTATGAATTGATATAGCAATTTTCAGGGATGACGGTCATGAAATTGAAGGTTTACGAGTATTGCAGACGGATGAATTTTTAATCATTGGATGACTTCTCTTGAACATATCGGTGACACTATTTTGAGTTGGCAACATTGACCCAAAACTGAAGTGAAGGTATGATGAACCATAGGTGTGAATCAACTGTCAAGATGATTACCCAACCCAAATAGTCATGGACATGGACTGAAAGAAGTGTCATGTTCAAGAGCGACTTGCTACCAAAAAGAAACTTTACTTACTTTTCCCAAATTTTCCCCGGTCATTTGATGACCAGTACCTCTTTACTTTTTAACAAGCTTGAGGAGGATAAAATTTTCTTGATCTATAATTCAACCCTTCTAGCGAATAAAGTATCGCTATTTAATAATTTAACAATTCTAGCGATTAATGAAACTCGATTCTTGCCATGATCGAAAAGCCTGTCACTATTTTATGCTTTAACGAGCTTAACGACACTGACAGCCTAGTCCTTTTTCATATTTATAGAGTCTGAAAAAAGAGGACGAAAGAGAACTCCAAAAGTACTTTTTCGTAAATTTGTCACTCAGATCTGAAAAAGTGTAAAATAATATCTGAGAGAACCTCTTTGGTCATGTTTAACCAAGGTATTCCTTTTTCATAAATAATCTATCTCAGTCCGAAAAAGGGTTAAACTTATACTAAGTAGATATCAATTCATTTACTTTAACGAGCTCGAAAATACAAGTGCTCGACAATCTTTTCACATTATCGGAGTCTGAAAAGAGCTGAAAGATAACTCCAGGGGTTCCTTTTTCGTTGTTTTCAAAGCTCAAAAAAGAGATAAAAGTGTGCTTCAAATCCTTTTTCATTTTTAACAAAGCTCTAAAAATAAGGAGAAAAAATATTCTTTGTGGTCAAGTCATTCTTTGAATAAATCTGCACGACTGATCTGTTCATCAATTGTATTTCCTATTCAGAACAACATCAAATGGATTAAAAATACCTCTGTCATGATAAAAACATAATAAAACTATAGTCATAGCAATAAATTTAACTTGCAAACAATTAAATGACTATATAAAGTATTTTCACTATTCATTTTTACCATTCCATAGTTACCATTTGCATTTTGGAGCTCTGAACCTGATTTTTCCCTCGAATTTCAGTCGTTGAATGCAGTCATTTTTGTGGACATATTTCATCGCTGTTTCATCCTAGTGTTACACAGTAATTTGTCGCCATCCCTACCATTCCTCGTCCCGCACAATGGAAGACCCATTTTGTGACCTGTGAACATTGTCATGCCTTGAAATCATTATAAATGCATTCCTCTAAACATGAGCTTCAATTTCCCTAAAGACATCTCCTTGCAAAAAACCATAAAAACATCCCTTTTTGCATTGGTGCGGGCAGCCAGTTTATCACTCGCGCCAATGGGGAAAATCCTACAAAGAGGCCGCGCCAACTGGCGCTCTGTCCCAGAGTCGCAGTCGCGCCAGCCAATTTAAGGAGTGTTTTTTAAATAAATATGGCAAGAGTTGTGTTTCAACAAACTCAGAAACCATTGCCTATCTTGAGTTGGGAGGTTTGGCTACGGGAGTTCCATGGAAGGGAAGTGGTTTGCCACCTCTCATGGAACCTTCCTTGATGATAGGGCCAATCCCACAATAATAGGGATCCCAACTCCTTCCTTCCCCATCTATAAAAGCTTGCCTATTGCCATTGCAAGCTAGTCTTGAAGTGCCTAAGCTTTGAATCTCCGAATTCCCAAGAGCCTTTGTGCTGTAAGAGCCCTCTTTCTTCCCTTAAGGCTGACTCAAGTAAGGAGACTATCGTCGAGAGACTCTAGAGAGGCTTGCCCTTTCCCTAGCGAGCTTTGCGAGACGTGAACGACTGGGGACCCTTCCGAAGGAGACCGCGGCGTCAGAACATTGGTTGTACTCTCTTTCGATTGTTTATTAATGAATGACTACCGGTTATGGTTCCACTCTGTTTTTCACTTATGTTAATAATGAGTTATATCATTTCTGACTGATATATAGTTGCGCATTCTGGATTTTATGCTTGTATTCGTGTTTTTTCTTGCATGTGCAGGTGTCCATTCACGGAGATCGTGGGGATCGTGATCTGCCGAGGCTGAGGAATGGGAATGTTGTCTCTTCTACGAATCATAGCACTGGACTCCAGGTAGGCCTCCATTGTTGGCTTATTTATTCGCAATTAGGAACTTGCACTGTAGCATTTGATGATTGTTGCTAGACCCCTGCTGGGCTAGTAGGGATCGCCTCTGTCCGCAGAGGGGATTTACCTCCTCAACAATTTGGCGACTCCACTAGGGACTCAGCTTGTTGTTTGATTTGTAAGCTATAAACGAAACTTGAAGTGCAACCAGATATCCTTCGAAATGCTTTTGCCCTGCATTAGCGGAGTAGATCAACGCTGCTTCAGTCAATCTCCGGTTTAGTTTACGGACTAAACAAATTTGAGCATTGTCTTGTCTTTTCGGTTGATTCTTGATTCTCCTTGCTTGATTGGTTTTTTGGGTTGGCTCTTTTTTGTTTGGCTTTTGGTTCAGCCCCAAAGAATCAGATCTAACCTCTGCTTTTCCGAATTTTCACCTTTTCATAGTTGGCTTGATTGGCGCGAGTTTAGCCCTGACAGTCGCACCAGTTGGCGCAGTTTGCCAGTTCATCACTCACACCATTCCCTGTCTGGCGCGGATTATAGCCAGACAGTCGCACCATTTCCTATAGGTGCTAGGGTTTACCCTTGTTCGAAAGCTTCTTTTGGTCAGTACTTTGCTTCTGGGTTTGTTTTGGATTCTGATTGAAGTGGTGAGTCTGGTCTTGGTTGGGAGAAATTCTTTGTTTTTTTCATTTTCAGGCGTTGGCACTTGTTGTCATTTAGCAACCCGTGCCAATTGGCCATTGGCGCTAGTTGTCAATGTGCAAGTCGCGCCAGTTGGTGCTAGTTGTCAATGTACAAGTCGAGCCAATTTCAGGATGTATGAAAATTGAGACTTTTTCCCTAAATCCTTCACCAGTGTGTCTTTCCCTTCCGGTATTTTCACTCTATGAGCATAGATTACATTTCTCATTGGTTGGAATGTCTTCTTTCCATGATTGTTTGATGTAAAAGGGAATGAATGCCTTGTTTTGATCTCTTGCTTTGGAAGTCCTCTTTGTGTTTGACCTCATATGTTTTGTTGCCTTTTGAGGGATTTCGTTACAAAGTGTTTGAAACAATGATTGCATTCTTAGTGTTTGTTTGCATCTCTTTTGCATTCATCCTTCATTAAGAAGCTTTGCGTTAGTTAGTTTTCATCTCAAAGTGTTCTTTTTGTTAAAATTCATTAGATCACATTGCATTGAAAAGTATTTTTGAGATTTATCATTGAACTTAGATCACATTGTTTAATGATTGAAGGCTAAATATCGCATTGAGTGCATTCTCTTTTATTAAAAGCGTGCATTAAGTGGATTCTCATTTCATCAAAAAATGCATTGAGTGCATTCTTATTATTTGAAAAGAAAAAGGAAATTGTGCATAGATTACAATTGCATAGTTTTCAGAAAAGAGGATTTTGCATAGATTACATTGCATTATTCGCATCGTTGAATGTTTGAAATTACTTTCGGATAGTGAAAGTCATCTAGTTTGGAAAAGTTTTCATCTGCAGTGTTGTTGTTTGTCGCATCATTGTTTGAAGCTCTTCCCTTAACTAGATAGCATTCATTGAATTGAAAGATTTCTTTTCAAATATAGCTGCATATAGGAGATTGTCATATGACATACGGTAGGGCCTTGAAACCGAAACATAATTGAAGATCAACCATAAAATTTCCTCAATTTACCTAAGGAAGCATTAAAACATTAGCGAACATTTAGAGGTCTAGGCTAGAGACGTGTTCCGGCGTCTTAAAACCTAGTAGCTGTCGCTCGCCTTTTGGCTTTAGACAGCACTAGTACGGACTTGTGCTCCCCGTACCGTCGCGTATATAAAGGGAGACCCCACTAGGTTTATATCCTTTATCCATAGGAAGCCGAGTCTGCCACCCTATACCCGTGATACACCGGACACAGCATTCGGGGAGATTGCTTGCACGTACGTTAAGTCCTTTGTTGATTTCTCTTTCATTTTGAAACCAAGGTGTATATTGCAGTTCACGGTTATTTGGTACACCCTTTGCCTAGCATTCCTGAGTAGTCATTTCGATCTTTTCTAACTCTTTAAATTTGAAAAGGTCATCAAGCACTTGTCCTTTCACGCTTGTTTCCAATCTGAAAGTGATAGAGTCACCTTTTTCCTGTTTCTTGACTATTAAAATATGAAACAATAGAGTTTTGTTTCAATGTCATAAAAATTAACTTCCCACGAAATATTCCTGGTTAAAGTTAGTTTCCTTAGGGTGTTGTTTTGGGTCATTTTCGATGGCATCTTTTCCAGATTTCACCAACCAAGGAATCCTCTCAGAAGGTAATGTTGGTCATTTTCCTCCTTTTGGGAGTGTTGGTGCTCCTTACATGGCGACGTTGTCCCTTCCCAGGTTAACTGTTGGGTTGCCTGTTTGGTTGTTTTCAACCTCTGTGGTCCCAAATATCTCCACTATTGTTCAATCAGTTTCTCCACCTGAACTATTAGCTCTCGAATCTACCTCAGGTTGAGGAAGGCAAAACTCGAGGTAACATCAAACCAAGCTCAGCCTCATAGCTAGCCCTACGAGGACAGGAGAGGGCTCTCTCCGGGTCAAACTCAGTGAAAGATGTCCAATAGGATCTGAGATGACCTAAAAGGGAACTGATATTGATTTTAGGCTAGTAAATAGATATGAAAAGGGGTTTTTAATGAATGATGGGTTTCTGGGCTGCATGGGGCAAAGACAGCAAAAGCAGAGATTAAATGAAAAACGCAGATTATCTCCTGAGGCAAGATAAGCATGAAGTTTAACAATCAAATTGAAATTATATGGAGTGAAAGACCGCTGCGAGGTTAACAAGGGCAATAGTTGAATCCTTATCAAACTGAAGAAAACATAGAAAATGAATACCTCCCAAGGCAGAGCAGTAAACTCGATTCTGCCTTTCTCACTTAAAAGTATTCAACAGAAAATGATTATGAAATGAAATGTAAAACATTACAAGCTACATATGAAACATAAGAAAAGACAAAATGCTAAATCCACACCACAAGAATCTCAGGAGTCAGAGCTGTATTTTTTCATTAAATCCCTGTCAAAAACTGTACAATGAAACTCTGTTCTCTCTTCCACACACCTCTCAGAACTCTCCCCCCTTTACAAGTGATTTACAACGTATAAATAAACTTAGAGAGGTGATAACTGATCGATAAAAATAAGGAGCAGCGTTACAATTTGTTTATTGATAACAAATAAATGGGCAAAACCTATAGCTGAACTTTCTGAACTGCAACTGAAAACCAAAAATAGGCCAATCAATTCGATGGCTCTGCTGGGATAGTTATCTGCACTTCAATTTGGCTTCTGACTTTGATTGCCACGTTACATTTACCATTTGAAAATCTCTGCTGGCCAATGAAAAAACAAAGTGTGGATCCCATTCATTGTGACTAAAGACAAAAATAGACTTCTGTTCCTAATCTTCTGCATGATAGATGTCTTCATTTTAATTTAGCTTTTCGATTTCTGACTTTGCGCCTTCTTTCCAAGTCGGGACCTGACATTCCGCATTTCGAACACCTGATCCCTTTATCAAATCTTGTGCAACGTTTTTAGCCATAGCAACCTCATCTAAATTTTCGACAACAGCTTCTCTATTCAAAACATCACTCAAAATTTCCAGTTGCGGTCACAATATGATATGATACCTTGAAGAAAGAATGGAAGTACATAATTTGATGATTTTTTGTAAATAAACAGCCAGCGCATAAAGAGTTAAAAATCAAACAAATTCCGCAAATACACATACGAATTCATGGTTCAATAAAATAATTACGGGAAGTGTCTTCTGAACGGCCTTCAACCAGTTATGACACCGGCCAGGACATCACTCTTTCCACGTGCAAAAATAGTACACACAAGACGGATGGCATCTAGCCACCCATCCATTGCTTCCCAGGTGTCTGCAACGAGATAACATGGTCCATGAACAGTATCAATACAAAGACCAGCCCCTGGCGGTAGAGTAAGATCTGCACAGGGAGATACAAGGAGAATATTTGCAATTTCTACTCTGAGCAAAGATGATTTTTCATTATACACCATGCCGCTTTCTGAACTTCTAGAACCTCGCAAATATGGATGTTGCAAGTCGATGGAGCCGATTTGATACGAACTGGGCGCAAGACAACAATTTTCTGGGCTCTGTCGCTATATGGGTAGCGCCCCTGCCCAACGGGTAGCGCCCGGCAAGTGGGTAGCGCCCGTGTTAATTAACACTAGCTGTGGCATTTAAGTGGGTAGCGCGCACTCTGTATGGGTAGCACGCACCTCTGCCAGCTCCAATTCTTCAGAGATTGCGCAATTTGCCAAACATCTAATTCCATTTTTGACTATTGTTGTGATCTTTATATTTCTTGTCATATTTTGTGGATACTAACTGCAACTGGCTTTGATCTTTTCTATTGCCCAAACCCATTCCATTTTTATAAACGGATTCAATTCTGCAAGGTTCATCACTTGTTTGCTTCTGCTTCAAAACAGATGATGCTTTAACTTCTGAAGGTTGTGGCATTCTTTTCACAGTAAGGTCCTGTAAAAGTTCCCAAACATCATGAAGGCGAGAGCCATGAATCGGTTTATGTATTATTAGGTCGCATGGAACCATTCCACTCTTCAACTTCTATAAATCCATACTTGAAGTATTTGTAGTAGCTAACCAGACTACCTTGTAGTTAGGAATCTGTCCACCTCCATAAAACTTACTTAAAAGAATTGACATTTGTTCCATAGGTCCAACAATCATGTTGATGTCCAAAAAAACTAAAGATAAGTACCTACTCTGTCCATTTCTATTTTTTTGATAACCTCACCAGTTGAACCACAACCAGCTGTAGGAGGTTGCTCAACACCATAATCAAGGCATGTATCACTATAGTGATACTCTGGAGAAACCAACTCAAAGAGGCTTGGAAGATCTACAAGCTGATGAAGAAAATATCATGTCCTAAGTTTTCAAGCATCGGAACAAAGTCTTCCATCAATGCAGAACCCAAACCCGATTCCATCATTTCGGCATTTGGATGCAACACTGTTTTGTTTGATTTCGCTTTGTCTGCGATTCTTTGATGTTCTCTATTGTGCTTTTTGCGGGGATAGGAAATTTCTTGAAAATTTCTTGCCATTTGAGGAGCTGTAGACCTTTGGAACACTTTGACAAATTACATATTCTAGAAAAAACACATTTAATGATTTCTTCTTCAAAACTGGGTTTTGAAGAAGAATCAATCTCAAGCCTTATTGACTATGAAATTTAGCAAGGGAAACTGAACCTTTCATGCGGCTAAGTCAACAAAACCCTAGACCTAAAACTCTTAAAGACTCTTTGCCATCCATGACTATGAACTTTGGTGAATTTGACTCTGACAGAGGACTTGACAAGACGGAGTCTAACATTGGCTCCAATGGGGATGGTAGCTGCCGCTTCTTGGAGGTGCCAAGAACTGCAGAGCTTTGGGAGAGCAGAAAATGCCTCCATCCATTGGGCTATGGAATCATTATTCTGACAAACAGACTAAAGACTAATGACTCAACTTATTAACTAGAAAATTGACTCAAACTGACTTCAATGCAAACTGAAATGACTGAATTAGAACAAAAGCTTATTGAAAAAGGGAAGCAGTCCATCAAGCTTTAAAATAATGATGGAAACCACCTGCATACTGATGTGATATGTACAATCATGTGTAATGTGCCTTCCAATGTAACCAATCCAGTAGATGGCTACACCCCAAATTTCTTCTCTTACTCTCCTTGAGCAGGCAGAATGATGAACCTGTAGGCAACTCAAAATAACCACTGAAACCAAAGCTTATGATAATGACCCAGGAAATATTTATATTTTCTCATGCTTGCATAAGAATGCTGAAGGGGTCTTGAAAATCCTGAAGCACTGGCTTATCTGGAGATCCAGCTGCAAAAATACAAGTATTCACTCCATTCTGATCTGAAAGGACAATTGATTTCTGAGGGAGAGCAATGCACAGAGAGGTATCTGCCATTTGAGTGTTGGTTGTAGGTTCCTTGACCATGAGAAATTCTAGCATATATTCCTCAACTTCATGATCTAGGTCATTCTTAAACAAAAAACAATTTTCAAGATTATCAAACATGACAGCCTTATCATCTTTGTGAAAGAAAAAATTATCTGTTTGCTGATCTACACAACTGATTACAAGATAGTCATCTTTTTCAAATGAGGAAGAATTTTCACCAACACCTTCTTGACCATTTGCACACTGCAAATCTTCTTTTACTTGAGTTGTAACATGACCTTTCAATAGCTGATCTATCTCATCTTCAGACAAAGGAGACAATGCTTTTTGTTTTCTTCTGCTTAAACAGTAATTATCTTCATATGACAGGGCATTCAAACTATCATTTATTACTGAGTTATTGAAAGGAGTTTTATCACTTACTTGCACAAAGATCTCATTTTTTTTTTCATGAACTGACTGGATTGCTTCTTCATGAAGGTTGTGTTCTAATGACGGACTGACAGTATGACTGAGAACATTTGGATCCATTACTGTGTCTTCTGCATTCCAGATGATTTCAACAGTAGAGTTCTCTTTGATGGGTTTCAGCACAAGATATGCTTGGTCATCACAATCTGAATCTGAAACTGAAGTAGCTGGCTGGTCATTATCACAATCTGCAATCTGCATGTTGTCTTCTTCTGTGGGCAGATCTGAAATGTCATTCTCCCTTTCATCATTTTCAGCCATATGGCATTCTTCAACCTGTTGATCTTGATTCTGCTGTAAAATTTCCTGAGCATTTTGATGGGTATCCTCTAGGTTCTCTTCATTTCGCTGAAATGGATTCTCGTACAGAGCCTCCATGATCTCATCATCCATGAAATTATCATCTTCATAATATTTCTCAAGGCTTTCAATAAAAGTAGGAGCATGTTTGAAACAGTCATGAACTAAATTTAATGATGATTAAGACGTTTGATATCTTTCAATGAACAAAGCATGAAAATCCTTTAAATAGTAAATACATGCCGGTGGAAAATTTTCATACCAAGATTGGGCTTCACCTTCCAGAGTGGCTAGGAATATCTTCATCAAACAATCTTCAGGAAAAGCCACCTTCAACTTGCGAATATGCATGTGAAATCTAATCAGATGTAAAGAAGCATCTTTCTTACCATCATCGTTAAACGTAGGCAGATTCCTTAACTAATCTGCCTTGGGCATCTTATTCGGAAAACCTGGAATGTGGTCTCGGCTCATGGGAGCATATCTTCTCGTGATCCGGTCCATCCTGACAATTCTGAAGCTACTGATCTGCCTGCAGTGAAATCACCATGAAGCATTGATTTCTGGATTGTTCAGTGAATGAAGTCGCCGGTGAATGATTTCAGCCTTGTGGTGTCTGACTGTTGTTTACCATCAGAAATCGGATCTGAACTTTGTTATCCTTTACCAGGGAGGACTTCCCCAGTATGGTCACCACTATGTTAGCGCTTGAATCTGCCACAGGCTGAAGAAAGAAAAACTCGAGGCAACATCAAACCAAGCTTAGCCTCGTAGCTAGCCCTACGGGAACGGAGAAGGAGCTCTCTGGGGTCAAACTCGATGAGAAAGATCGATAGGATGCGAGATGACCTAAAGGGAAGCGATATTGATTTTAGGCTAGTAAATAGATATGAAAGAGGGTTTTTAATGAATGATGGGTTACGGCTACATGGGGCAAAACTGACCATGAGAGATTAAATGAAAAACGCGAGATTATCTCCTGGTAAAGAGATAAGCATGAAGTTTAACAATCAAATTGGAATTATATAGATTGAAGACCAACGCGAGGTTGACGAGGGAAATAGTTGAATCCTTATCAAGTGAAGAAAACATAGCAAATGAATACCTCCCAAGGCGAGCAGTAAAGTTTGGATTACGCCTTTCTCACTTAAAAGTATTCAACGGGAAATTGATTATGAAATGAAATGTAAAACATTACAAGCTACATATGAAACATAAGAAAAAAGACAAATGTTAAATCCACACCACGAGAATCTCACGATTAATTTGTATTTTTTCATATAATCCCTGTCAAAAAGCTTGTACAATGAAACTGCGATTTCTCTCTTCCACACACCTCTCGAACTCTCCCCCCTTTACAAGTGTTTTACAACGTATAAATAAACTTAGAGAGAGGTGATAAGCGATCGATAAAAATAAGGAGCAACGTTACAATTTGTTTATTGATAACAAATAAGTGGGCAAAACTTGTAACTAAACTTTCTGAACTGCAACTGAAAACCCAAAATAGGTTAATCAATTCGATGGCTCTGCTGGGATAGTTATCTGCACTTAAATTTGGCCTCTGACTTTGATTACCACGTTACATTTACCATTTGAAAATCTCTGTTGGCCAATGAAAAAACAAAGTGTGGATCCCATTCATTGTGACTAAAGACAAAAATAGACTTCCGTTCCTAATATTCTGCATGATAGATGTCTTCATTTTAATTTGGCTTTTATATTTCTGACTTTGCGCCTTCTTTCCAATTCGGGAGCTGAAATTCCGCATTCGAACACCTTATCCCTTTATCAAATCTTGTTCAACGTTTCTAACCATAGCAACCTCATCTAAATTTTCGACAGCAGCTTCACTATTCAAAACATCACTCAAAATTTCCAGTTGCGGTCACAATATGATATAATACCTTGAAGAAAGAATGGAAGTACATAATTCGATGATTTTGTGTAAATAAATAGCCAGCGCATAAAGAGTTAAAAATCAAACAAATGCCGCAAATACACATACGAATTCATGGTTCAATAAAATAATTACGGGAAGTGTCTTCTGAACGGCCTTCAACCAGTTATGACACCAGCCAGGACATCACTCTTTCCGCGTGCAAAAATAGTATACACAAGACGGATGGCATCTAGCCACCCATCCATTGCTTCCCAGGTGTCTGCAACGAGATAACATGGTCCATGAACGATATCAATACAAAGACCCGTACAGCGGTAAATGGAATCACCCTTTTGATACAAGGAGAAATAAATGTGCACAGGACTGCGAGCAAAGATGATTTTTCATTATACACCATGCCGCTTTCTGGCCTTCTAGAACCTCACAAATATATGGATGTTGCAAGTCGATGGAGCCGATTTGATACGAAACTGGGCGCAAGAAAAAAAATTTTAGCTCTGTCTCTGTATGGGTAGCGCACCTACCCAACGGGTAGCGCGCCTTATATGGGTAGCGCCCGTGTTATCTACAAAGGGCTGGGGCGTTTAGTGGGTAGCGCGCACCCTGTATGGGTAGCGCACACCTCTGCCAGCCCCAATTCTTCAGAGATTGCGCAATTTGCCAAACATCCAATTCCATTGTTGACTACTGTTGTGATCTTTATATTTCTTGTCATATTTTGTGAATACTAACTGCAACTAGCTTTGATCTTGTCTATTGCCCAAACCCATTCCATTTTTATAAACGGATTCAATTCTACAAGGTTCAACACTTGTTTGCTTATGCTTCAAAACGGACGATGCTTTAACTTCTGAAGGCTGTGGCATTCTTTTCATAGTAAGGTCCTGTAAAAGTTCCCAAACAGCATGAAGGCGAGAGCCATGAATCGGTTTATGTATTATTAGGTCGCATGGAACCATTCCACTCTTCAACTTCTCTAAATCCATACTTGAAGTATTTGTAGTAGCTAACCAAACTACCTTGTAGTTAGGAATCTGTCCACCTCCATAAAACTTACTTAAAAGCATTGACATTTGTTCCATAGGTCCAAAAATCATGTTGATGTCCAACAAAACTAAAGATAAGTACCTACTCTGTCCATTTCTATTTTTTTGATAACCTCACCAGTTGAACCACAACCAGCTGTAGGAGGTTGCTCAACACCATAATCAAGGCATGTATCACTATAGTGATACTCTGGAGAAACCAACTCAAAGAATTGGAAGATCTACAACTAATGAAGAAAATATCATGTCCTAAGTTTTCAAAGCATCGGAACGAAGATCTTCCCATCAATGCAAAGACCCAAACTAGTTCCATCATTCTCGCATTTGGATGCAACACTGCATTTTTTTGTTTGATTTACCGCTTTGTCTCGATTCTTGATGATGTTCTTTACATTTGTTCTTTTGCAGGGATAGGAGCTGCTAAAGCCGAAACAGGGCTGCCATTGAAGAGCTGTAGAACATATTTATTACAAAAACACATTTTCTGATTTCTTCTTCAAAATAGGGTTTTGAAGAAGAAACACTCTCAAGCCTTTTTGACTATGAAATTTAGCAATGGAAACTGAACCTTTCATGCGGCTAAGTCAACAAAACCCTAGACCTAAAAATTTTAAAGACTCTTTGCCATCAAGACTATGAATGACGAGAAATGACAGAGGACTGATAAGACTGAGTCTAACATTGGCTCCAATGGGGATGGCAGCTGCCGCCTCTTGGAGGTGCCAAGAACAGTAGATTTTTGGAAGAGCAGACAGTGCCTCCATCCATTGGGCGATGGAATCCATTATTTTGACAAACAGACTAAATATTGATGACTGAACTTAATAACTGGAAAATCGACTCAAACTGACTTCAATGCAAACTGAAATGACTGAATTAAAACAAAAGCTTTTTGAAAAAGGGCAGCAGTCCATCAAGCTTTAAAATCATGATGGCAACCACCTGCATGCTGATGTGATATGTACAATCATGTGTAGTTTGCCTTCCAATGTAACCAATCCAGTAGATGACTACACCCCAAATTTCTGCTCTTACTCTCCTTGAGCAGGCGGAATGATGAACCTGTAGGCAACTCAAAATAACCACTGAAACCAAAGCTTATGATAATGAACCAAGAAATATTTATCCTTTCTAATGCTTGCAGAAGAATGCTGAAGGGGTCTTGAAAATCCTGAAGAACTGGCTTATCTGGAGATCCAGCTGCAAAAATACAAGTATTCACTCCATTCTGATCTGAAAGGACAATTGATTTCTGAGGGATAGAAATGCACAGAGAGGTATCTAGCAACTCAGTGTTAGCTGTAGGTTCCTTGACTATGAGCAATTCGGGCATATACTCCTCAATTTCATGATCTAGGTCGTTCTTAAACAAAAAACAATCTTCAAGATTATCAAACATGACAGCCTTTTCATCTTTGTGAAAGAAAAAATTCTCTGTTTGCTGATCTACAAAACTGATTACAAGACAGTCATCTTTTTCAAACGAGGAAAAAGTTTCACCAACACTTTCCTGACTATGTGTGCACTGCAAATCTGCTGTAGCTTGGGCTGTAACAAGACCTCTCAAAAGTAGATCTATCTCATCTTCAGACAAAGGAGACAATGCTTTTTGTTTTCTTCTGCTTAAACAGTAATTATCTTCATATGACAGGGCATTCAAATTATCATTTATTACTGAGTTATTGAAATGAAATTTATCGCTTACTTGTACAAAGATCTCATTCTGTTTTTCATGAACATCTGAATCCAAAACTCTGTCTATGATCTCAACAGCAGAGCTCTCCTTTTCAGGATTCAGCACAACTGAATCTAGAACTGAAATAGCTGTCCTGACATTATCACATTCTGAAATTAGCACTGGACTTACTTGCATGCTGCTGTCTTCTGTGGGCAGAACTGAAATGACATTCTCCCTTTCATCATTTTCAGCCATATGGCCATCTTCAACCTGCTGATCTTGATTCTGCTACAAAATTTCCTGAGCATCTTGATGGGTATCCTCCAGGTTCTCTTCATTTTTCTGAAATGGATTCTCGTACAGAGCTTCCATGATCTCATCATCCATGAAATTATCATCTTCATAATATTTCTCAAGGCTTTCAATAAAACTAGGAGCATGTTTGCAACATTCATGAACTAAATTTAATGATGAATAAGATGCTTGATATCTTTCAATGAACAAGGCATGAAAATCCTTTAAACAGTAAATTCAGGCCAGCGGCAAATTTTCATACCAAGATTGGGCTTCACCTTCTAGAGTGGCCAAGAATATCTTCATCAAGAAATCTTCAGGAAAATACACCTTCAACTTGCGAATATGCATCTGAAATCTAACCAGATGTAAAGAAGCATCTTTCTTACCATCATCGTTAAACGTAGGCAGACTCATTGACCAATCTACCTTGGGCATCTTATTCGGAAAACCTGGGATGTGATCTCGGCTCATGGGAGCATATCTTCTTGTGATTCGGTCCATGCGGCACTTACGGAAACTCTTGATCTTTACGCGGTGAAATCACCATGAAGCATTTGATTTCCGGATTTGTTCAAAGGAATGAAGTCGCCATGAATGATTTCAGCCTTGGCAAATTTGTCTCCCGGGATCGTTGTTCACCATCGCATCGTATCCGAACTTTGTTTATCCTAAGACTGGGAAAAACTTCTTTCCTAGCATGGTCGCCACTATGTTAGCGCTCTAACCGCTCAAAGCTGAGGAAGGCAAAAACTCGTACAACATCAAACCAAGCTCGGCCCTCGTAGCCAGTCTTCTACGAGGACGTGAGAGTCTCTCCGGTCAAACCTGAAAGATGTCCAATAGATCTCGAGATGACCTAAAAGGAACCGATATTGATTTTAGGCTAGTAAATAGATATGAAAAGGGGTTTTTAATGAATGATGGGTTTCGGGTCGCGCATGGGGCAAAGACAAGAAAAAGGTAGATTAAAATGAAAAACACAGATTATTCCTCGAGGCAAAGATAAGCATGAAGTTTAACAATCAAATTGGAATTATATGGAGTGAAAGACCGCTGCGAAGTTGACAAGGGCAATAGTTGAATCCTTATCAAACTGAAGAAAACATAGAAAATGAATACCTCCCAAGGCAGAGCAGTAAACTGGATTCTGCCTTTCTCACTTAAAAGTATTCAACAGAAAATGATTATGAAATGAAATGTAAAACATTACAAGCTACATATGAAACATAAGAAAAGACAAAATGCTAAATCCACACCACAAGAATCTCAGGATTCAGAGCTGTATTTTTTCATTAAATCCCTGTCAAAAACTATACAATGAAACTCTGTTCTCTCTTCCACACACCTCTCAGAACTCTACCCCCTTTACAAGTGATTTACAACGTATAAATAAACTTAGAGAGGTGATAACTGATCGATAAAAATAAGGAGCAGCGTTACAATTTGTTTATTGATAACAAATAAATGGGCAAAACCTATAGCTAAACTTTCTGAACTGCAACTGAAAACCAAAAATAGGCCAATCAATTCGATGGCTCTGCTGGGATAGTTATTTTCACTTCAATTTGGCCTCTGACTTTGATTGCCATGTTACATTTACCATTTGAAAATCTCTGCTGGCCAATGAAAAAACAAAGTGTGGATCCCATTCATTGTGACTAAAGACAAAAATAGACTTCCGTTCCTAATCTTCTGCATGATAGATGTCTTCATTTTAATTTAGCTTTTCGATTTCTGACTTTGCGCCTTCTTTCCAAGTCAGGAGCTGACATTCCGCATTTCGAACACCTGATCCCTTTATCAAATCTTGTGCAACATTTTTAGCCATAGCAACCTCATCTAAATTTTCGACAGCAGCTTCTCTATTCAAAACATCACTCAAAATTTCTAGTTGCGGTCACAATATGATATGATACCTTGAAGAAAGAATGGAAGTACATAATTTGATGATTTTGTGTAAATAAACAGCCAGCGCATAAAGAGTTAAAAATCAAACAAACGCCGCAAATACACATATGAATTCATGGTTCAATAAAATAATTAAGGGAAGTGTCTTCTGAACGGCCTTCAACCAGTTATGACACCGGCCAAGACATCACTCTTTCCGCGTGCAAAAATAGTATACACAAGACGGATGGCATCTAGCCACCCATCCATTGCTTCCCAGGTGTCTGCAACGAGATAACATGGTCCATGAACAGTATCAATACAAAGATCAGCCCCTGGCGGTAGAGTAAGATCTGCACGGGGAGATACAAGGAGAATATTTGCAATTTCTACTCTGAGCAAAGATGATTTGTCATTATACACCATGCCGCTTTCTGGCCTTCTAGAACCTCGCAAATATGGATGTTGCAAGTCGCTGGAGCTGATTTGATACGAACTGGACGCAAGACAACAATTTTCTGGGCTCTGTCGCTGTATGGGTAGCGCCCCTGCCCAACGGGTAGCGCCCGGAAAGTGGGTAGCGCCCGTGTTAATTAACACTGGTTGTGGCGTTTAAGTGGGTAGCGCGCACTCTGTATGGGTAGCGTGCACCTCTGCCAGCTCCAATTCTTCATAGATTGCGCAATTTGCCAAACATCCAATTCCATTGTTGACTACTGTTGTGATCTTTATATTTCTTGTCATATTAAGTGGATACTAACTGCAACTGGCTTTGATCTTGTCTATTGCCCAATCCCATTCCATTTTTATAAACGGATTCAATTCTGCAAGGTTCATCACTTGTTTGCTTCTGCTTCAAAACAGACGATGCTTTAACTTCTAAAGGCTGTGGCATTCTTTTCATAGTAAGGTCCTCTAAAAGTTCCCAAACATCATGAAGGTGAGAGCCATGAATCGGTTTATGTATTATTAGGTCGCATGGAACCATTCCACTCTTCAACTTCTCTAAATCCATACTTGAAGTATTTGTAGTAGCTAACCAGACTACCTTGTAGTTAGGAATCTGTCCACCTCCATAAAACTTACTTAAAAGCATTGACATTTGTTCCATAGGTCCAACAATCATGTTGATGTCCAAAAAAACTAAAGATAAGTACCTACTCTATCCATTTCTATTTGTTTGATAACCTCACCAGTTGAACCAGAACCAGCTGTAGGAGGTTGCTCAACACCATAATCAAGGCATGTATCACTAAAGTGATACTCTGGAGAAACCAACTCAAAATAACTGGAAGATCTACAACTGTTGAAGAAAATATCATGTCCTAAGTTTTCAAGCATCGGAACAAGATCTTCCCATCAATGCCAAGACCCAAACGAGTTCCATCATTTCTGGCATTTGGATGCAACACTCTGTTTTGTTTGATTTCGCTTTGTCTCTGATTGCTGATGATGTTCTTTCTGTTTGTGCTTTTGCAGAGATAGGAGCTGCTGAAGCTGCTGCCGTTTGAAGAGCTGGAGAATTTTGAAACATTTTGACAAATTACATATTCTAAAAAACACATTTAATGATTTCTTCTTCAAAACAAGGTTTTGAAGAAGAATCAATCTCACATTATTGACGATGAAACTTAGCAATGGAAACTGAACCTTCATGCGGCTAAGTCAAAAAAACCCTAGACCTAAAACTCTTAAAGACTCTTTGCCATCCATGACCATACATGACGAGAAATGAACCTTGGTGAATTTGATTCTGACAAGGGACTGATAGGACAGAGTCTAACATTGGCTCCAATGGGGATGGCAGTTGCCGCTTCTTGGAGGTGCCAAGAACAGCAGAGCTTTGGGAGAGCAGACAGTGCCTCCATCCATTGGGCTATGGAATCATTATTTTGACAAACAGACTAAAGACGGAAAGACGGATAACTCAACTTATTAACTGGAAAATCGACTCAAACTGACTTGATACAAACTTAAATGACTGAATTAAAACAAAAACTTTTTGAAAAGGGCAGCAGTCCATCAAGCTTTAAAATCATGATGGCAACCACCTACATACTGATGTGATATGTACAATCATGTGTAATGTGCCTTCCAATGTAACCAATCCGGATAGCTACACCGAAATTTTACTTGCTCTTACTCTCCTTGAGTAGGCGGAACGATGAACACATCGGCAACTCAAAATAACCACTGAAACCAAAGCTTATGATAATGAACCAAGAAATATTTATCCTTTCTAATGCTTGCAGAAGAATGCTGAAGGGGTCTTGAAAATCTTGAAGCACTGGCTTATCTGAAGATCCAGCTGCAAAAATACAAGTATTTACTCCATTCTGATCTAAAAGGACAATTTATTTCTGAGGGATAGAAATGCACAGAGAGGTATCTACCATCTGAGTGTTAGCTGTAGGTTCCTTGACCATGAGAAATTCTGGCATATATTCCTCAACTTCATGATCTAGGTCATTCTTAAACAAAAAATAATCTTCAAGATTATCAAACATGACAGCCTTTTCATCTTTGTGAAAGAAAAAATTATCTATTTGTTGATCTACAAGATTGTCATCTTTTTCAAAAGAGGAAGAAGTTTCACCAACACTTTCCTGAGTAAGATCTGCACAGGGAGATACAAGGAGAATATTTGCAATTTCTACTCTGAGCAAAGATGATTTTTCATTATACACCATGCCGCTTTCTGGCCTTCTAGAACCTCGCAAATATGGATGTTGCAAGTCGATGGAGCCGATTTGATACGAACTGGGCGCAAGACAACAATTTTCTGGGCTCTGTCGCTGTATGGGTAGTGCCCCTGCCCAACGGGTAGCGCCCGGCAAGTGGGTAGCGCCCGTGTTAATTAACACTAGCTGTGGCGTTTAAGTGGGTAGCGCGGACTCTGTATGGGTAGCACGCACCTCTGCCAGCTCCAATTCTTCAGAGATTGCGCAATTTTCCAAACATCCAATTCCATTGTTGACTACTGTTGTGATCTTTATATTTCTTGTCATATTTTGTGGATACTAACTGCAACTGGCTTTGGTCTTGTCTATTGCCCAAACCCATTCCATTTTTATAAACGGATTCAATTCTGCAAGGTTCATCACTTGTTTGCTTCTGCTTCAAACAGATGATGCTTTAACTTCTGAAGGTTGTGGCATTCTTTTCACAGTAAGGTCCTGTAAAAGTTCCCAAACATCATGAAGGCGAGAGCCATGAATCGGTTTATGTATTATTAGGTCGCATGGAACCATTCCACTCTTCAACTTCTATAAATCCATACTTGAAGTATTTGTAGTAGCTAACCAGACTACCTTGTAGTTAGGAATCTGTCCACCTCCATAAAACTTACTTAAAAGCATTGACATTTGTTCCATAGGTCCAACAATCATGTTGATGTCCAAAAAAACTAAAGATAAGTACCTACTCTATCCATTTCTATTTGTTTGATAACCTCACCAGTTGAACCACAACCAGCTGTAGGAGGTTTCTCAACACCATAATCAAGGCATGTATCACTAAAGTGATACTGCGGAGAAACCAACTCAAAATAAGCTGGAAGATCTACAACTGTTGAAGAAAATATCATGTCCTAAGTTTTTCGAAACATCGGAACAAGATCTTCCCATCAATGCCAAGACCCAAACCAGTTCCATCATTTCTGGCATTTGGATGCAACACTCTGTTTTGTTTGATTTCGCTTTGTCTCTGATTGTTGATGATGTTCTTTCTGTTTGTGCTTTTGCAGGGATAGGAGCTGCTGAAGCTGCTGCCATTTGAAGATCTGGAGAATTTTGAAACATTTTGACAAATTACATATTCTAAAAAACACATTTAATGATTTCTTCTTCAAAACAATGTTTTGAAGAAGAATCAATCTCACATTATTGACGATGAGACTTAGCAATGGAACCTGAACCTTCATGCGGCTAAGTCAACAAAACCCTAGACCTAAAACTCTTAAAGACTCTTTGCCATCCATGACCATACATGACAAGAAATGAACCTTGGTGAATTTGATTCTGACAAGGGACTGACAGGACAGAGTCTAACATGAACAACATCATGTTGATTCCAAGGTGGACCTCTCCCCTTCTTCGCCTGTTTCTGCGTCCTCCTCTTCTACTTCACCTGGTGAAAGTCTGGATTCGAGTAACCAGATGGCTAAGAAGAAGAAGAAGAAGACAAAGAAGAAGAAGTCTGATAAGAGAGAGGCTAAAGCTGTCGCTACCGCTTCTGAAAATTCTCCTCTTGATAAACCTTCCAACCCTCCGCGGAAATTCAAGTTCCCTTGCATGTTGTGCACGGGAGACCATCTTCTTTGAGACTGCCCTGGCATTCCCAAGGTACTTGAAGAATGGTCCAGCGGTCGTCCACCGTTGCCTTTGGCTTCTGGGAGTCAGGTTGGGGGCACGTCTTCAACTGGTGCTGGTAAGGCTCCTAAGAAACAGGGTAAGCTCACCAATCCCTGTAAGTTGTGCGAAGGGCACCATGCCATTCACCTTTTTCCGTATATGGATGAAGCCAAATGAGTTTTGGACAACTCAACTGTTTCTACACCATGCCTTCCAACTGGTTATAAATAGCTTTCTTTGAGTCCTCCACCAGCTGATCCTACGATTGGTCAAGAGTCATCCTTGGTTGATCCCGCTCCCCCGGAAATTCAGATTCAGGAATCCGTTCCCGACCAACCATTGGTTGTGGGATCAGTTGAACTGGCCCCGTCTACGATGCACCAGGTCTTTTTCGTTGAGAGTGGATCTCATATACCTTAGGTTCTTCTTATTTCTTCAGATTCTTCGGACTTGGAGAAAGATTCTCCTGTCCCTATACCTCAAGAAGTGGCTCCTCCCCCTCCCGTGATGGAGGTGTTAGAGGATACTCTTCCTGACTCTGTGATGGAAGTCGTGGAGGATGATCCTTCTTCTATCGTAACACCAGGGGAAGACCATCTCAATTCGATGGTAGCCCCTCCGAGTAGTTTGGTTGCTTCCTTTGATTGGAATCAATTTACAGGATACCGCCTTCCGTCTTATGTGCCTTTCGAGATCACA
This sequence comes from Pinus albicaulis, assembly GCA_034641835.2. Lineage (NCBI taxonomy): Eukaryota > Viridiplantae > Streptophyta > Pinopsida > Pinales > Pinaceae > Pinus > Pinus albicaulis. The sequence goes on from CM076579.1 coordinate 1,002,072,627, forward strand.
GTATAGGCTTTTGGTCTGGTCGTACCCAGCACCATTATAGACGAAGGCGCATCTGTTAGTATTCTATCCTCTACTACCTGGCAAGATTTCGGCTCGCCGCCGCTTGCGCCTGTTACGCAGAATCTATTGGCATTTAACAGAAGAACGAGTCAACCGTTAGGGATCCTTCCAAGGTTACCTATTACTTTGGGAGGTAAAACCATCCATATGGACGTGATGGTTGTTCCAGGCCCCTTGGATTTTAATCTTCTCTTGGGGCCCGATTACACCTATGCCATGGGAGCACTTGTCTCCTCCCTTTTTCGTGTGGTCTGTTTTTTACATGAAGGACGAATCGTGACCATTGACCAGCTTTCGTTCTTTGGTCCTAATGTGGCAACTGGTCCGCCATCACCCCCTCCTGGTTTTTATTCACCCATTGTATCTGCCCCACCGCAGGTCAATTATGTGGCTACCTACCCCGTGCCTGTGCTCAGTGATGATGCTGTCGTGCATCAGGTGCTGGGGGCATTGGGTCCTGACTTCTAGGATGTTTTCCTTCCATCGGGATTGGAACTCTTGGGAGTGATGACTTCTTTTTCATTATGATGAGGTCATCGGAGCATAGTTCATTTTCTTGTGTCAAGCTCCTTAAAAAATGAAACAGGGTTGTCGGAGCAGAGTTCCTTGTCTTGTGTCAAGCTCCTTAAAAAATGAAACAAGGTTGTTGGAGCAGAGTTCCTTGTCTTGTGTCAAGCTCCTTAAACCATGAAACAAGGTGTCCTAAGGATAGTTCTTTTAATGTATCAACCTCGTTAAAATAATGAAACACGTTGTTGTTCAATTCGAGTCTTTGTTAAGTTCTCGTAAAATCCCAGTCGAGTCTTTCTCTTGATCTCGTAACTTGAACCTTCACTCCATCTGCCTTTCATATGGATTGAAGCTTTGGGGGCATGTACCTCGAATTGAGTCACCATGATGGGGGCATGCTTACTTTTTCAAGCATAGTTTGTTTCCGTTTCAAGCTTGTGTAAAAATGAAATCAGTTTCAAGCATAGTTTATCTTTGTTTCAAGCTTGTGTAAAATTGAAACCAACTTCAAGCAGAGTTTCCTGATTTCAAGCTTGTGCAAAAATGAAACCTTTCCGTTTACCTCTTGTGATTGCCATTTTATCAGCCTGTTTCTACTAGATGAGCCTTGGTTTTCTCACTCCATCGTCACTATCTGCTTGGGCGATCATATGCCTTCACTTGGTTGTTTTACCCGTTCCTGAGGAACCGTTGCGATGAGTGGTCTTGTTATCCAGCCTCTAAATCTTTATTTTTTCAGAGCAGTTCCACCATTAATGGAACCAATTGCTACCCTTTATACCACTCGTTCCTCCAGGAGGAGTCAACTTTCAGCTCTTTTCTGACTCTCTAAACATGAAAAGATTTCCGAGGCCCTTGTCGTTTCGATCTCGTTAAAGTGGACACGAATCGACATCTACCCAGTATACGTTTACCCCTTTTTCTGGCTGGGATGGATCATTTACGAAAAAGGAATACCCTAGCCTATCGCGACTAGGAGGTTTTCTCGGATATTGTTTTCTACCTTTTTGGGTTTGAGAAACTATTTACGAAAAGGGACCTTTGGAGTTTACTTTTCTGTTGTCTTTTCAAACTCTCTAAACATGAAAAGACGCCGAATTTTTCCTTTATCAGACTCGTTAAACCTTGATGACATCTGATTCAGTCGAAATGACGTTATTCGAGTCACTCCTTCCTAGGGCTCGTTAAATGTACTAGGATGGATTCGTCTGAAGGACGAATTTATATTACAAGCATATACTATCCCCTTCAATCTTGTTATAAAAAATAATTGGGGTACTCGCCAGAAATGGTGGGGGGAAAATGGAACCATCATCGTTGTTGTCGGTAGTATGTCGCTCTTGAACATGGCACTTGTCTACATTTGTGTCGGGTTGGGGACATCTCATCTCGTTTTTTCACTTGCTTCCGTGGGTTCGGATAATCCTTTTTGACCTCTCTTCTGTTCATTGCCTTGTCACCATGACCTCCGATCCATTGATGTCAAATACTTCCAAAACCCATATTAGTGTCGTTATGTGTTCAAGAGAAGTTGGCCTCTGCGAATATCAACCTTCCTTTTATTCTCATACGGTCCTGATTCACAACAAAAACATCATGTTCCTTTGTCTTGTGTCGATGATGTGGGAAACATTATGGCCCACCTTTGATCAAGGTCACTTCCTGTCGACTTCAGCTCATTATCCAGGAAGTTGATCTAGAGACTCCTTTATGGTACCTTGGAGCCTGCATGCCTCAATGGCAGGTTCGTCGCATTCGACGTGGGGTTTTCATCATTGGCCTCCGATCGAGTGATTCTACGGGTGTTCGACGCCATCTCATTGATTCACACGCCGTAGATTGTACCTGTAGTACCTTGAGGGCCATTGTCATTATTGGTGGTTCCTCTCGTGTCTGTTAAACAACTCTCATCATTGGCTGGTAATCAGACGATGTTCTTGCATGTTCGACTTCAACTCACATATTCGCATGCTTGAACTTGTACTTTGTTTGGGTCGAGATGGAGCGCAAGACCCTGGATTGTGTCTGTTGTAATCCAGGCTGTGATATTGTGGATTATTATGATTATTTACATGACTTATTCAATGGATGGCTGCGACCATACCTGAGTCTATTTATTGATCCTCACCGGATGGCTGCACCCATACCCTGGATCTGGATTATAGTATACTGTGCTTCGGATGGCTGCGCCCATACCACATATACATCATGTACTTGAGATATCAGTGGTATTTCTCCACGCAGGTTTTCCGACGGCGGAGCTTCAGTTGGACACGTTCTCGTAAAGCATTTCACCCCTCTCTCTCTCTCTCGGGCCTCATACTTTAGGGGGCATCTGTTACACAGTAATTTGTCACCGTCCCTACCATTCCCCGTCCCGCACAATGGAAGACCCATTTTGTGACCTGTGAACATTGTCATGCCTTGAAATCATTATCAATGCATTCCTCTAAATATGAGCTTCAATTGCCCTAAAGACATCTCCTTGCAAAAAACCATAAAACATCCCTTTTTGCATTGGCGTGGGCAACCAGTTTATCACTCGCGCCAATGGGGAAAATCCTACAAAGAGGCCGCGCCTACTGGCACTCTGTCCCAGAGTCGCAGTCGCGCCAGCCAATTTAAGGAGTGTTTTTTAAATAAATATGGCGGGAGTTGTGTTTCAACAAACTCAGAAACCATTGCCTATCTTGAGTTGGGAGGTTTGGCTATGGGAGTTCCATGGAAGGGAAGTGGTTTGCCACCTCTCATGGAACCTTCCTTGATGATAGGGCCAATCCCACAATAATAGGGATCCCAACTCCCTCCTTCCCCATCTATAAAAGCTTGCCTATTTCCATTGCAAGCTAGTCTTGAAGTGCCTAAGCTTTGAATCTCCAAATTCCCAAGAGCCTTTGTGCTGTAAGAACCCTCTTTCTTCCCTTAAGGCCGACTCAAGTAAGGAGACTATCGTCGAGAGACTCTAGAGAGGTTTGCCCTTTCCCTGGCGAGCTTTGCAAGACGTGAACAACTGGGGACCCTTCCAAAGGAGACCGCAACGTCAGAACATTGGTTGTACTCTCTTTTGATTGTTTATTAATGAATGACTACAGGTTAGGGTTCCACTCTGTTTTTCACTTATGTTAATAATGAGTTATATCCTTTCTGACTGATATATAGTTGCGTATTCTGGATTTTATGCTTGTATTCGTGTTGTTTCTTGCATGTGCAGGTGTCCATTCACGGAGATCGTGGGGATCGTGATCTGCCGAGGCTGAGGAACGGGAACGTTGTCTCTTCTACGAATCATAGCACTGGACTCCAGGTAGGCCTCCATTGTTGGCTTATTTATTCGCAATTAGGAACTTGCGCTGTAGAATTTGATGATTGTTGGTAGACCCCTGCTAGGCTAGTAGGGATCGCTTCTGTCAACAGAGGGAATTTACTTCCTCAACACCTGGTTAGTGCCATGAACTTCCTCTTTCTTTCAGTATTCATTTCATTCCCATTCTTTGCAAATTTTTAGGTTTTTGAGGCCCCTAGGGTAAATTCTACCCAAAATTAGGGCAACGCACCCCTGAATGTCGAAAAATGCATTGCATAACAGGTACAATGAAGAGTACCTGCATGTGCAATGCACTGTCTCAACCCAGGGAGTGCGTTGGGCATAGTTGAATTTTTTGGTTTTCATGCTGTGTCCAAAATTTGCTTATTTTATTGTAATGAATGGTATCTAATGGATCTTATGATTGATTTTTAGGTTTTCGTAAAATTATAATGACGATTACATGGAGAGAAAGAGAACACGAAGAACAAGATATGATTGCCTTGAATGACCCAGGTACTATAAGAGATTTAAGAGATTGTGGGCTACGTAAGTACTTCAAATTGTCAGGAATGAGGAAAAAAAATAGAGCTCTTAGAGTTCTTAGTTCGAGCATGGGATCCATCGATAGAGGCATTTCACATAAAAAATCAAGTGTTGTCCATAACAGTTGAGGATGTGTATTTCTCACAGGCTTGTCGAGGAGAGATTTTCCCATTTCTCTCACAGGGTCTACCATTGGAGGAGAGACAGTGAGGGATTATGTTATTCGGTATTTCTATCCAGGGTCAGAACCTAGCAAAGATGGAAAAATAAACATCCAAGATGTCAAGGATTTGCCTTTGAGAACCATCCTTTTCACGATCACTAAACTTGCTGGCACCGTTACACTACATGTAGCGAACCAATATTATATTCAGTATGCACTAGAGTGATTAGAGCCAACAATATTCAACTGGTCTGAAGCTGTTCTATCTCAGATAAAGGAACAACTGAATAAAGAAAAGGGAGGAAGGAAGAAAAATTTCAACTATGGTTCAATCCTTATTTCCTTCGCTTTGGAATGGATTCCACTGATGCAGCCACAACATGTAACATTGGATATATCTAGTCCTAGAGATCCTCGAATGCAGAGATGGGTAGAAATCATGGGTTGGCATGCAGGCCAATTGATCGTTGTGTTCTCGACTGCATTCTTTGCCTGGTTCCAGTGACAAATCATTGCCATCGATGAGTATGCATACGCAGGCGTCGACTTCCGAGGCAATCTAGATCTAGTATTACTAGAAGGCGCTCAGTGGGGTGCAATAGGTAAGAATAATTCGACCATGTTTTTTTATTTTTATAAGGTTTATACAATTCTTTTGTGTTTTGATTTCTTTCCAAGTCTAAACTAAATGTTTAATGTAATGCAAATATTGGTCGCATTCAACCAATAGAGGAACCAGAGCGTGAGGCAGATGTGCCAGGAGAGAGGGCTGTCAGGAGAGCAGTCCTTTGGGACCTGAGTATAGTGAGCTATGACCCCGTGACAGTGACACATAGAGGTTTGACCCTGGGATCCAGTTTCGGGTCGAAGAGCTTCCAATGCAGGAATTTGAAAGTCTAAAATAGGGCATATCAAATACCATAAATAACTTTATAACAATAGGATTGAGATGATGATGTCAACCATAAGGATGATTTACCATTTTTTAAATAAAAATTAAAAATATTAAAAAATAATAAAACTACTTTTTCAACTTGTATTTTCAACATCTCCAAAAATTTTTACTCAAATTTCGAGTGGGAGTACTCGTTGGATTCAAAATTTAATTCCTCATCCAATGAGTACCCATGTTGCATACTTTTTATGGACCTTGATAAGCCAAAAATGAGAAATACATGAAAAAAGTGATTGCAATCACGTTTTTTTGCTATCAATTTTTGTAGTAGGACTAATTATGCAACATGGGTACTCCGCTTAGTTGGGGGTTGGGGTTTTGCGTCAACAGTACTCTGCTGCGAAATTTGATGAGACTGGAGAACAAGTTTGAAATATGAGTTGAAAAGTGGACTCTTTTCCCTGCATTGATAATGTCATCAAATCTTATTTGATTTTTTCCACTATTATTTTATAATTTCCTTAGGAGGCCCATTTTAGACCTCAAAATTCCCCTAATATGCGACTACAGCGACACACTATTGGGGTTCCTAACCATTGGATACGGTTGCTCCGTACGATTTCTAGATATATAGCATGTTACCATGAGCACCACTAGTTTACTTGTGACATTTTGCATACATTTTGAGGTGAGATGACCTATGTGTCTTGGGCACAAATTTTTTTAAAAACATATAACTATCTATCTATGTGTTTTCAGAATTTTTTCCTATGTTTAATGCGCAATCCTATTCAATGATGTGAATGTTTTATTTACCTATGTCGCAAATGTCTGTCTAAAACTTGATTAGCTAATGAATCAATTAAAGTGTTTAGATTTCTGGAAATGTGTTGATATTGAATGAAATCAAAATGTCTCTCCAAAAGTCAAACTCTTAGGAAAAATCTAATAAGTGTTGGATTTCTAACAGCATAAATACTAGTAAGTTGTAGTACCACAAGTTGTGAGTCTAACCTTATGATTATGCGGTTAATACCAAATTAAATGGGATCAGAGAGAAGTTCGATCAACACACTATACTCAGCTATATTATTCTTCGATCTACTGATACAAATTCCTTGAAAACTCACTAACTCGTCGTTCAAAGCAAAAATGGCCCACACTACAGAGGATAGATTCTGCGTACTATGACTAGCACCATAAGCATATCCAACAAAAGGTTCCGAAGATTCAGTCATCTACAATGAAATGTAAAGTGGATTACTAATGTCAAGAAAACTCTAAAAAAAAATTATTATAGTGAATGCAAATCAACAGCATATAAACAATATAATACAAAAAATTACTGCGTTCATGATTAAATATAGTAACTTTTCAAATACAACCCATTTCTAGGCTGTGCTAATGGAATCCCATCGTAATCAACTAACTCGTAGGCACCCTTAGCAAGAACTCTTTTGACAATATAGGGGCCATGCCACAATGGCTCGAATTTCCCTATACCTATTACATCAGCTTCTTGATTGTAAAGAAGGACCAAGTCACCCTCTGAGAAGATGTGAGGCTGGACATTTTTGTCATATTGCACCTTTATATGTCTCTTATGCACTTCGTTGGCCAATTGTGCTTCACGACGCGCTTCATCTAGATGGATGAGGTTAAGGAGATGTGCTTCTTCTTCTAGGGTGTCAGGTAACAAGTCTATCGTGAGTTTTAACGATGATATTTCACATTGGATTGGTAATAGTCGATTGCAACAATAATATAACCATGCCCCCCAGATGAAAGAGGGTTACAGGTCATGAAGTCAATACCCCATTTCATAAATGGTCCAGTAGAGACAACAGGATGCATTGGCGCTAGCGGTTTCCAGATTTTATATTCAAAAATCTGGCATGCATGACAACTTTTGACTACGAGGATACAATCTCGAAAAATAGTAGGCCAAAAGTAACCAACACAGAGTATCATTTGCACGGTAGCATATCCAGATAAATTTCCACCACAAGCTCTAGCATGACAATCATTTAAGACTTTTTCAGCCTCCTCATGAGTGAGGCACCTCCTTAAAATGGTATCGACACGGCGATGATAAAGTGTATCGCCGATGATCAAAGAATATTTGGCTTGGTATCGAATACGTTGCTGATCAAAGCGAGAGATATTAGGTTGAAAATTTTGGGTTTGGAGATAAATGATGAAATCTCCATACTAGGGATCAGATGATCCGATCAAAAACAGAGACTCGTCTAGAATAGATGGTTGTGACGTAGTAGCAGTACTATCAGAAGGAAGGTCACAGAGAAGCTCAGCCAAAACTAAAGACTTCCTTGACTTGGATTTGATGAATTCCAAATCAAATTCCTACAAAATGAAAATCCATTTTGAATATTTTCCCCCCAGCAATTGACGTGATAAGATGTAATTCATGGGGTTGCAATCCAAAACTATTGTTGTTTTTCGGAGCAGGATATAATGGTGAAATATTTGGACAGCTTGAATAGCTGCCAAGGCAAGATTTTCTATGTACGAGTACTTAACTTCTGTATCATTGAGATTAAGACTCAAATAATAGATCGGATTTTCAATTCCATTTTCTACTTGGACCAAAACCATGGCGATGGTCGTTTCAGCTGCTGCGATATATAGGAAATAATCATTTTAATAATTAGGAGGATACATTAATGACGCTCAGACAATATGGTCCTTGACAGCATCAAAAGAAGCTTGCGCAACTTGGTCCCAATGGAAGGGAACTCCCTTTTCCAATAATCGAGTAAATCCTTTAGCCATTTTGGCGTAGTTTGGAATGAACCTTCTTAGGAAGTTAGCCTTTCCTTGAAGTTTTTGTATCTGAAGTAAGTTTGATGGTGCAGGCAATTCAAGAATGGCCTATACCTTCAGTGAGTCTATTCGAATTCCTTCTCTTGAGACTACAAATCCGAGCAATCAACCAGAACCAACACAAAACACACATTTGTGCAGATTGAGGCATATCTTGTACAGTCGGCAACGTAAGAAAATGGCTCTCAAATGCATTGGGTGATCAGTCTGATTTCGTGAATGCACTGGTAAATCGTCTAGATATGGTTGAACAATGTGTTTGATGTCATTTAAAGCATGATCCATTACTCTCTGAAAAGTTTCCCCATCGTTCTTTAAAAAAAACAGAAGTTTCCTATATGCGAATGTGCCACAGGGACAAATGAATGTTGTCTTATGTTGGTCATCTCGGTGGATATTGATTTGATTGTAGCCAGAAAATCCATCCATGAACAAAAAAATTTCGCATCCAGCACAATCATCAATAATCTGGTCGATAAAGGGAGTAGGATAGTTGTCTTTTGGACAAGCCTGATTGACATCCTGATAATCGACGCACGCTCTAATGGTTCCTTGTTTTTTCATAACAGGAACGATATTGGAAACCCACTCAGTTAGCAGAATAGGGTAAATGAAACTAGCACGCAAAAAATTTTCAACTTCTGCTTTGATGGCAGCAGCTTTCTTGGGATGAACAGGACAAAGTCGTTGACGCATCGGTTTGACATCAGGATACATATTAATAGTGTGTTCAACTATACTAGTATCTATGCCTGGCATTTCCTCATAAGACCAAGTGAATACGTCACGAAATTCATGAAAAAGAGAGCAATATGAATCAAGTTCTGATGGAGAACAAGATACACCGACATGAATATTTTCTACAATGCTAGGTTTGGTATAAATATCGATAGAAATCGTTCTTCGATATTAGATAATTTCGCTCAAAGTCAATTGCATTAATCGGAAAAGAATTCGGAAAGAAATTTTGGATGGATGGGTGATATATTTCACTAAGATTATTTTCTTCATAATTCGGAAGATGGGAACGATGATGATAATCTTCCCATGGTTCTCCTTCTGCCATCATAGCTTCCAAAATATTTTCATATGTCAAAAATTTTGAGGAAATTAGATCAGATGGAGTACCAAAATCTAATGAATGATCAACCCAAACACCCGGTGACGCTGATTTAGGATTTTCCGCCCAATCCAAATAGATTTATTGCTATTGTATCTCAATAGGGTTGGGCGGTAAAATATCATCCAACATAGAAATATCAGCATCACCCGTACTCTTCCTTAAGCCAGATAGATTGGAAGAGATCATGTAGCAGGTCTCTATGCTTGCAATTTTTGCCAACGTCGCAGGCGGCGGTAATGCAAAGGTTCCCATAAGAGTGGAATCATTTAAGAGTCCTACACCAATATTCTGAATTTCAAGTTGGGGTAAGTGAATATATGGAATGCTCCCAGTTACCTACGAAGCGGAGGCAAAAAATATTAATTGATTAATGACTGTAATTGTACGTTTATGTGGAAAGGCAATCATTCTAAAATATGTAGAAACAATAGCAGTCATTGCATATACCCATGGTATTCTGAGTAAAATATTATAGTCAAGGGGTCTGTCAACAACCTCGACGTCAATACTTACTATTTTGACCCCTAATTCAACTTGCAGGTTATTGATAACACCACAAGGTTTATATGTTCTTCCATCAAAAGCCTTCAACATTGTTGATGATTGTGATAATCGCAGTGAGCCAAGTGATTTCCAACAGTTTAGAGACATAATTCACGTAGATGCTCCCTCATCAATAATAGTGAGATGAAAAAGGTGATTGAGAACATTTACTTGGATGGAGAATTCCAATTCTGCTGGTAATTGTGGCACATAGCCCGTATGATTAAAGACGACAAGATCAGAATCAGTCGGATCAATTCCACCAATGGCTAACAATAAAGCCTGCTTCTGAGAGGGACAATTTTGTAATACCTTAAGAGCAGACATAGCTGAAGGGGATTGAGCCAAATCTTCAACTATATTATAATTTTGTGCTGCTCTTTCTCGAGGATTATATTTCGATTTATGAATTACTCCCTTTGGTGGCTTAATCGTCAATTCAGGAATAACAAGAGGTGGTACTGATTCATTATATGGATTTGTAGTCGAGGTAGTAGGTTGATCAGTGGTTGGACTACCATATTCTTTATTCCAAATCAACACCAAAATATCTTGTGAAGGTTTTGTGTTCGATAACATTAACACTTGGGAACTAGGATCTGGATCCGTAGCAACCAAATTTGTGTCCGGATTTGGAAATGGGTCTGTCAATATAGCTAATGCATGAGAAGTCTTGATGATTTTTTAGACTTCGGAACAGTGAAAACAATCCCTAATAAAGTTTTCCTCATTACAGATTATGCATGGATAACGAGGTTTCTGTGGTCCAAACGGTTGATCATATGATCGTTCTTGCGGGTTAGAATTTTTCTTTTTCTTTGATTTCCCCTTTTTCTTACTTCCTGGTTTCTTATCACTTTTTCCTTTGTCAAATGACATGGCATTAATTTCGGAAGTAGGAGCAGGATCAGATGAAATAGTGTGGTGTGTGTTTGCAGTTCCTATCAAGCGGTCTCCGGCATGAGAGTCCTTTATTTGAGGAGGAACATTGAAATTAGATCTCAGTGTGTTTGGGATTTTTTCATAGAGCGTGCCAGACTAGGTATAAATCAAGTCTAAATATTGGGCACGGGCGATAACTTGCTCTTCTGTGATGATGCCACCTTTAGCTACATCCTCAGTTATAGATGGTAACAAGGATTTAATGAACCATTCAGTAAGGAGCTGATTGGGAACAAATGTCTTAACCATTCGTCGACGATGATGCCACTCATGAATATGATCGGAAATGTGAGTAGCATTATTCTGTTTGAAGTTGGTCAAGAGTTCCGTTCTAGTTTCATATCTGATTGGTAACTGGAAATGGGTCAAAAATGTAGTAGCTAAGGCAACGAAATTATCAAAAGAAGCTCTAGGTAATTCAATGTACCATTTAGATGCCGGACCTGTGAGCGTATGCTGGAAAAGATGTAGTCGAATAGAATCATCATTCAAGGAATTTGATGAACACCATAAATGATAAGTCATGACATGAGTTAATTGATCTTCTCCAGGGTTTCCATTGAATTTAGGAATATCAGAGGGTAATTTATGAGGTATCACTGGCCACCAAGGAGCATAATTGATAGGATCATTGGTTAACCAATTTAAATCTGGTAATTCCAAGGTTGCAACAAAAGGCAATTGTCTATTAAGGTCAGGTTGAGCATAGCCAGGGTAGGATGGAATTTCTTGGGAAATAGGTTTTTGAGCACCAGCATATGGAATTTGAGGCTTGTAACCCAGATAGGGGTTGTTTTGCATAGTAAGCGCTTGCAAATATGGTTTACCAAAACCTGAATATGATACTTGTTGAAATGTAGTTTGAGGCATTTTCACCTGTGGCTACCAAAGGGTCTGTCCACCAATTTTATAACCCAAATTAGTGTAAGTTGGATTTGGTTGATATGTATAACCAGGTTTCGTTTGCGACATCCCATAAAATGGTACACCATCTTGTCAATAAATGATCCCTAATACAGGTTGTTGTAAATTAACTAAAGGATTTTGTGTCTGTGGACCCAACATTTGATGACATTGAGTCGAAGAACCTGCCTGATAAGGTTGATGTACAATATTTTGATTCTGTAACAAGGGTATAGATGTATTAACTAGTGGTAATGAAGTGGGTGTAACAGGTTGAAATGATTGATACGACTGTACAACCATTTGTGGTTGGATAGGCAGAGTGGGCTGCCATTGAAAAACATTCATGTCAACATTAGTTTGACCAAAATGTGACTGAGTACTATCATATTGATTGACCAAAGGTTTCCCCCCAGCATAAGGAGGATAATAAGACGGAAAATAATTTTCTCCAAATGTTTGGAGTCCAGTTGATATGGTACTTAAAGGAATTGACCCATAAGGACTGACTTGATATTTCCCTGATGATGGATGTAATGCATCAAGTCATTCAGTAATAACTATAGGACTACCATTTAAAACACCAGATGATGACATTGGTAAATACCATGGTCTTGAAGATGTACCAGAGAAAGTGCCAAATAATGATTTGTAACCTGTTGGGACCGAAGGGCGACCATGCAAATATGACTCTGGTGAATTTTTGAACATCGACGGAGTAGAGAGGGTAGGAGCTGATGTAATTGGAACAACAGAACCAACCGAAGATGTTGGTTCAGACATGGTTGTAGTACCAAATGTATACTCTCCAAAATCTACGGGAGATTGAATGGCAATGGGATCAACAAAAGCAGATGGAAACGATTGAGGAAAAGACTAGTACAGGTAAAGGTCTCCCCCAAAATGGGTTGGACTTAAAGGTGTATCAGGTTTTGGTATTTCTTCAGTCGTAATTAAACCAGGAGGAAGAACTTCACCGTCAGGCGAAAAATATGTTTTAGACAGTTGACTATGTGATATAGGAGCTTCAGTGGCTACAAAAATTTGTGGAGTAACTAAGGTAGGAACAAATTCTAGTTTTTTAGCCTCAGGATTCAGGTGTTCTGGAAAAGAAGAGATAGGATCTGGATCAATTTGTGATTGAACAACGTCGGGTCTAGGAGGTATGGTCTCAGCGGTTGAATGGATCATGACCACAGGTAGCTATGAAGACTCTATTTCGATAACAGTAAACGAACCGGGATGTGTGGAAACAATTTCAGCTAACTCTAGTTTAAAATATGATGTTTCGTCATAGGTACGAATTGTACTTGATTCGACAGATCGTGGTCGCCTTCACCTACCAGAAGTAACTTCTAGTGGTAAAGGTGGTTTTAAAGCTAATCTACGCGAATGACAGGGGATAGGATTTTGTTCTTCCACGATTACTGATTTATTTTAACCAAAAAAAAAAAAAAGAGGGTAATGCTAGGCAAAAGGGTTTACCAAGAAACTGTGAACTCCAGAATACCTACTGGAGAAACAAGAAGTACGGGCAGGTAATCCCCCCAAATGTTGTGTTCGGCGTATCACAATTTCAGGGCGGCTGACTTGGATCACTATGGATGGATATCACCTAAAATTTGTCCTCCAAAAAATACCCAAAGGTACGTGGAGGCCCAAGTCTGTATTAGCACTGTCTGATGCAAAACCGCATAGTGAGAGCAGCCCTTTATACTTATCGTACTGTAACACCGCCCGATATACCCAAGAGTACGTGGACGAGCTACGATATACTTACGTACATGGAGTGAGGTATCACACTCAGAATGTATCGCAGACAAGTTAAGGGCATCTGCTATGTTTTACGACGCCAGAACACGTCTCTAGCCAAGACCTTCTAAATGTTATCAATATGGTTCCAAAGAGTTGTTAAGTAAATTGAGATTTATTTTATGTTGATCTTGCTTAAAAATTTGCCTTTTAGGTTCACCACGATGATGTATATGAAATTCCTAAAATGCAAGCTAAGAATGATAAACAAACTTTCACTTTCAGCTTTTTCAATGAAGAACCTAGCTACTAAGGGAAGAGAGCAAATAATTTGAGAGCAAACAAATCAATGAACAAAAACAAAATGAATCAAAATTTAAATGCAGATTTCCTAATGTTCCTTTTGCAAAACACACACAATCCTATATGCAAATGCAAGTTTTTCTTTTCAGTTTATTTAATGTTATGAATGGAGAAAAGAAACTAAGTGCACTATATCAATAATCAAAATGTTTTTTACTTCCGAGAAATGAAGAATACAAACAACAGTTTAATTTTGAAATAAAAACGAGGATTTCAACAACAATTTCTCCTATTAAGGAAATGAATATTTTACGACAATTTCCTATTTCGAAAGCAAATGATTCTTAATGCGACCATAAAAAATACTTTGAAATCAACTTGCCAATGATAAAAAAAAACTTTTCTAAACAAACATTGAACAAATTTTCAGCCAAATGAGGAAGAAGTATATAGAGTCACTGGTCAATTCAGCATCAAACTTTTCAGAACACAATAGAAAACAAAACTGAAGCAAGTTGCAAAGTCAAATTTAAGGGAATTTGGTCACTTTCAGGAGTCGATGCAGTCTCCAAGGGGAGACAGTGCTCTGCAACGCAGGCTTGGAAGGGAGATAGTGCTCTGCAAAGCACTATGTCCAGTCTAAGGGTGCGTTGGGCACAATAGACAAGGAAAAATGCTACTGTTTAACTCACTGTCTTTGCAAATTAAGCTCTAAAAATGTCTATCTTTATGTGTAACATCTACTGGGTGGATTTACAAAGCAAATTAGAGACTAAAACACTTAGAACTAAGAGAAATTCTGCACAGTATGGTCGCCAGTTTGTTGGGCTAGAATTGTAATCTATGGATAAATGATGCTTCCCTAGACAAGTGCTAATCTAGAACAACAAGTGAAAGACTATACTACTATTTCTCCTAACTCAGAATAGATTTACAAAGAGGATTGGAGGCATACTTGTTTAGTCGCTTCCAAATGGTTCCTTCTATCTCTTCTGTCGCAACTTCAAATTCAAACAGTTTGTGAGCTGAATGCTTCCTGCAAGAAAGAAAACTTAAATAGCAGAAGATGAAATAATATAGATATCTATTCAAGCTAGTTAGCTAAATTAGTCAAGCATAAACTACATCCATCAACCAAAATCTTACAATATGGAAAATCAAAGTTAACACAGATGCATGTATGGAAAAATAATAAGTACTCTTTATTAATGGTAGAAAGAGAGGTTACAACCTAGTGACTGATTTCAAGTGACCTTCCAGCAAAGCTCCCAAGCCTTATCACAGCATAAATGTCTCTAGCAGTAGCTTCACAAACCAAGCTCTCAATTGAAAATTCTCCAGCATTTCTCTACTCAAATTCTTCCTTCTCAAACACTTAGATCTGTGTTCAATTTATAGATGAACTGTAGGTTGTTTTGCAATCAATAACTTTCCAAAAATAGGCAATACATGTTTCCATTCATGTAGATGTCAAATGGAGACTTGGATCCGAAGCTTGACACATGTGAACTCTTCTAGAAGGCACTGGCCAAGTGGAGATTCCGGAACAATGAGAATTTCACTCCCAATGTAACCAATGCACCTATGAATGTCGGGAAGTGCTTTGTAGAGCAACCTTGCATGGGGCTACCTGCATATGCAACACACTTAGGCCCCTTAGAGCTTGCGTTGGTGAGCTCTCATATGCTAAATAATAAGCTTCAAACCATGGAAGCCTTTGCTTGATGAAATTCTTGCTTGATTTGTCTTGTTTCTTGTCTTAAAGCATGTGGCAACTGAAATGATAGGGAATGATAGACCCTTGATCATTGTTCCTAGAGATGATGCCCAGTTAACCAGGTCATTGGGAATGGTGCCCAAATTGACCTATAACACTCCTAACAGATAGTTCTGGTACTTCTGTAATGCATAGACCATGGCCAATCCCTCTCGCTCCATAGTGGAATAGTTGTGCTCTACACCAGAGATTTTCCTACTAGCAAATGCAACTGGGTGGTCAATGTCTCCATCTCTAGGTTATGTAAGGACTGCTCCTAGGGTGATTCCTGATGCATCTACGTGAACATGGAATATCTTCGCCCAATCAAGAAAAATGAGAATAGGTACAGAGACCATCTTCTCCTTAAGTAGCTCGAAGCTCTTCTGACATTCGTCATCCCAAAAAAATGAAACATCCTTCTTAAGCAGCTTTTCCATAGGCGTTGTGATCAACGTGTATCCTTGAATAAACTTCTTGTAGTAGCCTGTATGTCTAAGGATTGAACACAGCTGTTTCCCGACAACGGAACCATTTTTTGGCTCGAGGGGTCCTGACCCAGGTTCAGAGGTGAAGGTTTGCCAACAAACCCCTATACTATTGGCCCTTTCAGTAGTGACCTACTTGCGTAGGCCAAAGTCTTACCCGAAGCAGTATGGGAGGGTGCTGAAACTAGGTTTCCGCACCCTAAGAGAGAGTAGGTAAGTCTAGCAGATATGTGTTTGCAACTTATCAGGTTCGCACAAGGCAGGTATATTTGCAGGTTTATTATCATTATAATCTATAGTATAATAGAGCTATTATCATGCATAGATCTATTCAATACCTTCTCATCCACGTGCGTATCAGCAATTATCAGCACACAATATCATAACACATCTTTAGTAATAGATTACAGATATACTTCATGCCATAACACAGACAGATTCATAGCTTCAGCAGATGCCAAAATTTTGCTCAAAAGTAACACATCAGATCAGATAACACAGAGATACTTTAGCTATATCCACATATATTAAAAACCAGTACAAATCAAACCCTGCCTGCGCACACAGCCAGCAGGGTTTGCACACAGTAAGACTGAGGATCTCCGTGCACACAGCCAGGAGGAGTCATTGCCCAAATGACCCAACCACAGAACTAACAATTCACACTTAGCATCAGACTTAATTCTTGCCTGCCTTAAGATTCAAAATGTTCATCTATTTATATTGACTTAGCCTACGCTTCCAATGGTCACGGTTTGCAGACTCTTGGTCTACCCTTGACCCATTACAAAATTTTACAAAATGCATAGCTTTAGGGGACCCTGTTCCAACACTCAGTATGGTCTTTGGCACAAAAATATAGAGGGAGTGAAACTGCAAGGCTTCACATATGCAGATTGGGAGGGAATTCCATCAAATCATAAGAGTACTTCAGGAGGAATTTTTAGTATTTGGTCAGCAGCAGTTTCTTAGCATAGCAGGAAGCTAAGATCAATAGCACTTAGCTCCATAGAAGCAGAGTACATGGATTCTAGTCAAGCAACTTGTGAGGCTATCTGGATGAGGAATATTCTTGTTGGGTTATTTGTTCAGATGATGGATCCCACTGTGATTTACTATGATAATCATATTTGTATCAAACTCTCTGAAAATATAGTTTTTCATGATCAATCCAAGCATATTGACATCTAGTATCACCATCTATAAGATTCTGTGCAAAGGTGGATCATGTTTTTGGAATACATTCCTACAAAGGAACATGATGTGGATATTTTGATAAAGGCTTTGTCAAGAGGAAAATTTGAGCTCTGTAGAGGCAAGATTCGGGTATCTAATAATCCCTTTCTTGTTGAGAGGGAGTGTTGAAAATGCAACAATAAATTCCTAATTTAATTTTCCCTTGAATTAAATTAGGAAAAAATTGAAATTCCACATCATAAGACAACTTGAATGAGTTAACTAATTTTTTTATCACTGAGTTAATTCGATGAGGGATTAACTTGAGTTGTGTACAGTGATTCCTAAATTTTAGTAGCCTAGGTTGAGTTAATTTCAGTTGTAACAATTCAATTCATTTAAATTGAATTAAAGTCATTTAACATAGTTCCAACTAATGGAGGAGATAGTAGGAGGTCTAGCAGTGGGTGAAACTACAGCGTTCAACCAGTTAAATGATAAATCAACCTTAATTAATGCATGAATGCATGAAATTTGAGTTACCCAGTTGATATTGGAGTTCAAGGGAAGTGTAGTATCAGTTGTATAGTTATCCAAGTTGTACAGGTGGTGTAGATAGTCAGAGAAGGGCCTATAGGGATTGTGCAGTTTAGGATGGGGATTTCCATAATTAATAGGGATCTAAATCCTTCAGAAACAACGCAAGGAAATTGGAGCTTGGAAAGCCTTAAAATTGGCTAAGTGTTTCACTGAGTCAGTATGTGAGGCAGTGAGATAGATTATACTTTTGTAGAGGTTGCTCAGGCTTGAGAAAGCATTATATTTCTTCTCTACTTACTAACTAATGCAATACATATAGGAAGGGTTTTTGAGAACTTTCCTTTCCCTAGATATATCCTCATGTATGTGTATTGAGTCGTGTCACATGTTTTGATATATTCTCTTAATCGTGAATTTATTTCCACAGATTAGTAGAGTATATTTGAGTCTTATGTTTTAGAACATTACATGAGCAATATTGAATCTAGAATTAATATCTACAAAATTCTACTATGGGATCCATGCATTGTCCCATCCATCGGGTTCAAATTTAATCTTAAATATTGTGAAAGTTCATGCTTGATACAACATAACCCTCATTAATAAAGATAGAAGCAGATGGTTGGATCTCATCGAGTGTGGGAAAGGGATTTAAAAATCACACATTTTCTGACCCAATGAAGAAAAAGGATCGTCAGATCGAAGATGATGAGATGGTTCTATGGCTTTGGATGGAAACACGGGAAATTAAATGGGAAGCATTTCTAGGTCCAATGGAACGTAATTGTCATTGATTAAAATTGATTAATCAGGCCCTCATGTTAATGAAAAGATTTGATAAATTGCAGCAATTGGTATGAGAGGCGTAGTATTACTAAATTTAGTTTACTTTCAATGTTTCATAGGTTCAAGGGGATTTAATATTTCGGCCATAACAAGGTCGTGGATGCACATAATGGTTAAACTAATCTCTTATGGAAAATTTGCATGACAAAAGGTATCTCACTAGGTACCACATATTATCCTCCCTAGGTACAGTATAAATTAAAATTCTATAAAAATATTTCGCTTTTATGATTTTGAATTTTTATTTTTGAAAACGAATGATTCAGAAACTATTGTTAGCTAATTTATTTTAGAGACAAACTTTAATTGTGAAGTTTATGATGTATTGAAAATTTCCTATTGGCTTATTGATAGTTGGAATGGTGTAAGAATTCTCTTAAATTGTATATTTTTTTCATGTATGTAAAACTTTCCTTATCCTGTTTATTTCACAAATAATTTTACTATGGCCATAAATAGAGTATTGTAGTCAATTCTTCATTTTGAGAGTTCTTTGTTATACAACTAGTTATTTAATTTTTTTCTAATATTTTCCTAGTAACTTTCTTACTAAGGATATAAATTATCAATATATTTAGTGCTATGTTTAGTTGTAATATAAGGAGGTGATTTTTTCACTGGAAAATATAGTCAATTTTGACACGATTTTGACAAAATCAAGCGGTAATTTTTGGAAATCTAGGTTACAGTTGTCAAGCTTTAGGATTTTGGATGCTCTAGGGGTTTTTGATGGTGTTGAATCCATTTCAGCCATATATATATATATATATATATATATATATATTCAGACACTCTCATGATTGCATTTTTTATAAAACAAAAATGGATGGATTCCGGAAAGAAATGGTCATTGAAGAAAAATTGTCACCTGGGTAGACAACACCATAGGTTTATCTCTTTGATTTTTATTATTTTATCCTAAGGAATATTCTACATTTTGTATATTAAAATAGTTATATCTCATTTATTTCATCATACTAAAACGTCAATAATGGATTAAGCCACGATTGATAAACCCCCCAAAACTAGTAAAAGGTTGCCAAGCCATAATTTGAACAAGTTCTCTATTTCAAATAATGTGAGGTGTAATTGGGACCTTTTAATGGGGGGAATTCTTATAAATTTTTTAACATGGGTACCATCCTCAAAATGAGGGGAAGTTCCCAGAGGGTTTTCTTAGGACATGCATTCACATATAATTGGGACCTTCCATTAAGGAAAATCCCTATTAATTATTTAACATGGGTACCATCCCCAAAATTAGGGGAAGTACGTGATGGTTTTCCTCGGGAAATGAATTCATGTAATGGATTTATAAAGGGAACCAATTAGGTACATACCCTAATTTTGAGGATGGTACCCATGGTAAACTTGATTCTACAAAGTTTTGGGTTGTTAAAATGTAGCAAGAAAAAGGCTTCATTCGACTTGTTCCTTATTCAAATGGAGAAATTTGAAATTCCACATCAACATGATGACTTGAGTTGCAGTTAGGTGGAGTGACATGTCTTTGTCTCCTAGTTAAATTATAAAATTTAAGTTTCTAGGCTATAGTTACAGTTGTGCACGGCTTAATTGCTAAGATCTAGCAATCTAGTGGAGTTATTGTTAGTTAAAATTAGTTAATTGAACTCTATTCATTAGCAGAGTAATTAGGATTTTAGTTAAGTAGTTATAAAAATTGTTAACTCACTGATCTCTCAGATAACTAATCAATTTACTAAAAATAGCCCTAGTCATGCATGGAATTTGAATTGTCTAGTTGAGTGGAGGGAAAATGAATGATTTTATTAACTGTTGTATAATAGTTGAGTGTACAGGATTTTGCATCAGAGCAGGTGGTCAATTCCTTCAGGATTTGCGCGAGGAAATAGGGAATTCTCCTATTTTTAGGGGCTAATTTCATTCAATATTGTGCAACGAAATAGGAGGAAATAAGAGGCCTATTTTTGCTAAGTTTCGGTCAGATCAGGTTAGTGAGTAGGAGATCAATATTGCAGTGCAGTTGGTGATTCATGTGTGAAGTTGTCATTGTAATGGATCCATATTTCTCATTTGAATTAATGCAAAGAAGTCAAGGGGTTTTTCCTAGTTGGGTTCCCCCATAAAATCATTGTGTTCCTTCTGTTTTGATGGTTGCATGTTATTGCATATGTTTCTATTGTGTTTTTTTCTTTCCACATAATATTAGAAGAAATTTGTGTCTCTTGATTTTATGTCAATTTCATTAGCAATAGAAAATTTCTTGCAATTTCTACATGGTATCAGAGGTCCATAATACTACACAGAAACCTTGTTCTAGATATTCTCTTAGAGAAATTTTGATTTTCAAAGCTTTTGGTGCAAATTCTCTTTAGTGGAGGAAAAATTTATTTCAACGGATTAAGGGTTGAGTATGCATTGGAGGGCACTTCAAATTTTTGTGCTTCGAAAGACAAGATAGAAGTTTTCATGGATGAAAATGGAGTATGGGAACGCGCAAACTAATATTCCAAACTAGCAACATTAGATGCACAAGCACTTTCTCAGTGGAAAAAAGACACAATAAGAGCCAAGAGGATTATTCTAGAGGGTGTCAAAGATCATGTGGTTTCAAAATTGCATGGAAAGGATACTACTTTTACAATGTGTAAAACTCTCACAGATATATTCCAGAGAAACAATGATGTTAGGAAATTTTCATTGAGAGATAAACTCAGGAGAATTCAAATGCATAAAAATGAAACCATTCCCAAATACCTATCCAAACTCACTCAGGTTCGAGATGAAATTGGAGGAGTAGAAGAAAATTTTCCATCGTCTAAACTTGTGAGCTTAGCACTCCTTGGCCTTCCAATTTCCTAGAATGACTATCAGGATTAAACTAATGGAAGAGCCAAGCTACCAGATTGGGAGATACTTTGCTATGATTTTTTGCAGGAGGAGATCATAAGAGACAATAGAGATGGTGTCATATCCATTGTACATGAGGAAGAATACTTTGCTCTAGTTGCAAAAGGAAAGAAAGCTAGAGGAATGAAGGCACAAGGTGAGTTAGAATCCAGCTAGAACCATGGCAAGAAGAAATACCTCAGTAAGATTAAATTTTTTCACTAACATGAGTATGGACACTATGCAACCAAGTTTCCACATAAAAAATCTAGTAAGGATTCTGCAACCGCACTAGGAGGAGATTTTTTTGCATCACAATTCAAATTGGATTTCACCCTCATTACATGCATGGAAAGTACTGGTGAGCCCTGCTATTGCATCAATAGTGATGCAACTCCTATGGGCTCCCCTACTTTAATTTATCAACCCAAGGTTCGTACAAACTTGGAGGTGACAATGCTATATACACAGCAGATGCATTCTGCTCCTGTCATCCTCTTCTACTTTACGAAAGGGTGATATCTCTTAAACTACGATAAATAATAACGATTAAAGTACTAAAAGGAAATGACAGAAAGGAAACTAATTCAATTTGCAGAAAGGAAATGACTGAAATGAAACTAATTTAATATGCAGAAAGGAAATGACAGAAAGAAATTAAATTAATTTGCTAAAAGGAAATGACTGGAAGAAACTAAAATAAGTTGCAGAAAGGAAAATATTTAAACCACACTTAACTTGGAAAATCAGTTAAACACACCCTACTTATCTCATGCTCTATCTACCATGATTCTATCCATGCAGCTAAACTATCCATGACTTAATTCTGATTAAGAAAATGTTGATTTGCAGTTTGGAGAAGAAAAGGGGTAAAAGGTGCTAATGGAGGTCTTAAAACATGAAATGGGGCTTAGAAGTGGAAAGAGGCGGTTTGAACTTTATTATAGTGCAAAAATGGAATTGGAGCAGAATAATTCGAAAACTGTGATGGTGAAGATGCGATGGAGCAAAATTCGTGAAGTGCGAAGTGCGATGGGTTAACTGTTGCGATAAGTGAAATGCAAACAGGAAAGAGTTATAATGTGTGAAATGTGTTCAGTGACGTGGCGGTGGGACCCGCGGTAGAGTGTGATAGAAATATCACAATCGGCATTTGGAAGTGGTAAGTCTAAAAGAAAAAAAAGGAAAATGTGTGAAGTGTGATTGTGATGGGTGACGTGGGGGTGGGACTGACAATCGGTAGATGGGAGTGGTAAGTGTTAACAGAAGGAAATAAACATTATGATTTATGATTTACAATGTACGGTAGCAGGAAGTTCGAGGAGTAAGGGTGGAAGGTCGAATTCGGGTGATTTTCAAGCATTTTGCGTTAGAAAGGGTAAGGCAACCGTGAATTATAAGTCTTGAAGGGAAGAGGAAAATGATGCGACGTGCGATTGCGATGGGTGACATGGCGATGGGACCGGCGGCAAAGCGCGATCGAAATATCATAATCGGCAGATGGGAGCTGTAATTGTTAAAAGGAACTGAATGAAAACTATGATTTTCGATGAGAGAAGTATGGTAGTGGGGATTTCGAGGAGGAAAGGCGGGGGTAAACGTTGATGGTTTTTCCAATGTTTTCCGTTAAAATGAGTAAGGCGACCATAACTGATATAAACAAAGGAATAAGGCAGCTGAAGGGTTTAAGTGTTGTTAGGTAAAAAAGATGGGTGCAGCAGTGAAAATAAGTGGAAAACAGGAGGGAATGGAGGCATAAAACAAGGTTTAGAGGCATAACGCAGAGAGGGAAATAGTGAACAGAAATCAATGTTTTTGGTCTGTGGGAAGGTTTACCCTCCTCGAGCTCTATCGACAGAGATGAGAAGGGAATTCTAGATCCACAGCTATTATATTTTTATCCTCTATTATACTACTCACAAGAAAATGAAAAAATACAACAACAAACTGAAATCAAGGACTAAGTAGCAATGAAATAATCAGAAGTAACCCTGACTAAATGGCAGAAGCAAAACTAGCTAAATGACAGAAAGGAAAGAATGAAAACAGCAAAGAAGCTGAGGCACATGGATTGGGCCCTAACCCAGGAGCCTAGCTCTCTGAAACTTAAATCAGTCAAATGAAATCAGTCTTCTCATTTCATAAAAGAATAACCTCATACATCTCTGAGGGTTTGATCACTGAGTAAAATGAAAAATCTCAATAAATTGCAACAAAGTTTCAACTAGAATCAACTGGAATTGACTAACTCTTCCTAGCTCTAGCTCTTCTCTATTTATTCTACATGGAAGCTACCAACATCTCCCTAGAAAATGGTGATTGAGTCCACTTGACTCCAAGTAAACAAAGATTAGGTGCACTCCTCTTTGAGTTGCTTGGTTGCCTCTTGAATTCGAATTTCTGGAGAGAATCCTTGGGGATCCTTTGGTTGCCTATGGAATTCAAATTTCTGGAGAGAATCTTTGGGGTCCTTTGTCTGCCTTTGAGAGTTAAAGAGGGTGGAAAATCCTCCTATAATTTCTCTTTGTTGTCTCCTCCAAGTATTTATGATAAAATCCTTATGAAAATGCTAATAATTCATTATTTTCTGCACTCAACCTCATATTAGGCACTCAGAGTATGTTAACCTTAATCACCACCTATACTAGCATCATAAAACCAAATAACAATTAAAATGAAATAAAAAGAGATCTAAGAAGGCAAAAAGGTGACTATTAACCCCTCCAAATATGTCTAATGATGGAGCTCATCAAGTACTATATGAGGCAGTGTATGATAGTTGGACTTTGGAGCCTCATTTCATATGACAGGATCTAAGGAGTTATTCGGTAGCCTAGAGGAGGACCTACAATTACACATAGAACATGGAGCTGATGGGAGGTATAGTACCAAAAGCATTGTTATGATCACCTTTAAGAGGGATTCAGGTTCCCATCTTCACTTGAAAAATGTAATGTATGTGCCTGGGTTGAAGAAAAAATTAATTTTTGTAGCTATATTGGAGGACATAGGTTATGATGTGGTGTCTAGTAAAGGAAAATATTTTTTGAAACATGTTACTACTTGAAAATTAAAACAAATTGGTGTTAGAGTGGAAAATATCTCTAAGCTAGAGGTGGATGCATGCACTACATTGAGCAACAAAGCGCAACATGTTCAGAGTCGAGATGTTGGAGAAATTTGGCATAGGTGCACAAGTCACCTACACCATGGAGCTTTGAAAATCATGTAGTAGATCACCACAATATTCTAAAATGCACCCTTGACCAACATTATGTTTGCAAGGGATGCACTCTTGGAAAATATGTCAAATCCTCCTTCCAGGGCTAAGATAGAAGAGTTGGATGCATCTTGAAGCGAGTCCACTCAGACGTGTGTGGACCATTTTCTATAGTCTCAGCTGCAAAACACATGTATTATGTAATTTTCATACATGAATTTTCCCGCAAGTGCTGGATCTATTTTATGAAGAAGAAAGATGAAGTTTTTGAAATTTTTGTTGAATTCAAAGCATTGGTTGAAAATGATACTGGTTAAAAAAATAAATCCCTATGAAGTGATAATGGAGGAGAATTTGTTTTGAATGCTTTTAAATATTTGTGTTCCAAGGAAGGTATTAGAAGAGAACTAATTGTACCCCACAACACACAACAAAATCGGGAGGCAGAGATGAAAAATTGAAGCATTGTAGGCATTTCAAGAGCAATATTTCATGATTAGAGAATTCCTCTATATATGTGGGCATAAGCATGAAATACAATAGTTTATTTACAGATTCGAAACCCTCACAAAATACTTGGCATGATCACACCCAAAGAATATTTCTCTGGTAGGAAGCTAGGTGTATCCCATTTTTGAATTTTTGGAGCTACATTCTATTGTCATCTCTCCAAGGATAGCAAGAAAAAATTGGAGCCTATAAATTAGATGGGGATATTTATAGGATACATAGAGACACCTAATAACTATAAAGTATATTTTCCCTCACTTGGGATGATAGTGATGAGGAGATATGGAAGATTTTATGAGGAGAAGGTGATGAGAATATCTCTAAAGTTAGAGTTGAGTATTCCACCAGAGGAGGAGCTTATAGCTCCAAAGGAGGAGCCTCAGCGATAGTCTCAAGATTTTGTAGAGCAGCCACATGTGGAGAAGAAAGAAGGAGGCCGAGTGGAGGCACCCACTCAAACCAAATATTCCAGATAGGGGAGGAAGAGAACTAAAGAGGATGACAGGTTGGTGTAGGATTCACAAGAGCATGTGCAAGATCCTACATCGTTGCGCAAGAAGAGGAGATCACCATACAGGTATACCGGTTATATGGTTATTATGACATAAATCATTGATTCTGAGCCTTATTCATTTGAGAAGGAAGTTTCCCAACCAGTGTGAGTAGATCCCATGGTGGAGTATGACTCCATCAAGAAGAAAAATGTATGGGATGTCATGCCTGACCGAAGAACAAGTCAGTGGTTGGTTCCATATTGATATACAAAGTGAAACATGCAGTTGATGGTAGTATCGAGAAGTACAAGGCCAGATTTGTGTCCAAAGGCTTATGACAGGAAGAGGGATTTGATTATGAAGATACATTTTCCCCTGTGGAAATATATTCCTCCATCAAGATTATTCTAGCATTAGCTACACAGGTGGGGTGGAATATCGACCAAATGGATGTGAAGATTTACTTCCTCAATGGAGTGATTGAGGAAGAGATTTACATAGAGTAACCTAAGGGGCTTGATAAATTTGACAGGGAGACACATGCGTGTACACTTGGATAGACACCTATCTTAGTGTATTGAGCTTCACTAAGAGTGAACTAGATGCCAATGTCTACTACATTGTGGTAGATGGAAAATTGCTCATTCTAGTCTTGTATGTAGATGACTTAATACTGAAACTGGATGAGAACCTAATCCATTCTTGCAAGGAGGACCTTGAAAGAGAGTTCTAGATGAAGGACATGAGCTTGATGCACTACTTCCTTGGTTTGGAGGTGTGGCAAGGAGATGGAGAGTTTTTTGTGGGTCAGGGGAAGTATAGCTCTGAAATACTTCAGATATTCCATATGTAGGACTGAAAGCCTATGGACACTCCTCTAGCTACCAACTAGAGGAATTAAGATGCTTCTACATGAGAGGAAGTAGATTCTACCATATATAGACAACAGATGGGGTCCTTGATGTATATGGGGAACACAAGGCTTGACATATGATATGTGGTTAATCATCTGAGTCAGATTATGGTGAAGCCTGCAAAACTTTTCTAGAAAAAAACAAAGCATGTGCTTAGATACCTCAAAGGTGCAATAAATTTTTGGTTACGGTATAGGGGGACTGATGGTGTGAAGCTCTAAGGCTTCAGTGATGTAGATTGGGTAGGGATTCCATTATATAGGAAGAGTAGTTCAGGAGCTATCTTCATTGTTCGGTCAACAATTATTTTCTGGTATAGTGGGAAACAAAGACTTTGTATCACTTAGCTTAGTAGAGATCAAGTGTATGGATATTAATGAAGCATCATGTGAGGCCATTTGGATGAGGGAAATTCTTGTTGGTATTTTCTTTCACGAGATGGATCCTACTATGATCATCATAGTTGTATCAAACTCTATGAAAATCTAGTATTTCAGGACAAGGCCAGGCACATTGATATCAAGTACCATCACTTGAGAGATTGTGTAGAGGAGAATCATGATGTTGCAGTACATTCCCAAAGATGAGAAGGACGCAGATATTTTGACAAAGGCATTATCAAGAGGAAAATTCGAGTTCCATAGGAACATGACATTGGTGGTGCAAAACCATTTTCTTGCTAAGAGGGAGTGTTGAAATGTTGCAAGAAAAAGACTTCATTTGATGTATGCTTTAGTCAAATGGAGAAATTTTAAATTCCACATCAACAGTTGATCCTGACTTATGCAGGAATGCAAAAAAATACATATACAAACATAAACATAGACATGCAACAAAAATAAAACTTCATTTCATTAATATCAAAGAACTAAAATATGCTTACATATAGAATGGAAATAAACTAGCTCAGGTGATGGTAGCTTAACTCTAAGAAGAGATGTGGGGGCTAGATGCCTTTGAAATATGTTATAATGAGGCTCAAGGGAATTTTTATTATTTAACATCAAAGGAAAACCCTAACCATAGGAAATGAAATGCCAAGAGTTTGTGGGTCCCGTTGGGGTTAGTGGGGCAGTTAACTTCCTAGGCTTATAACTTGGTCATATGATATTTTTTTAGTGTGTATGATACATCGTTTGAAATAACTCTCAATTACTATAGGATTTGTCACAGGCCCTTTCATATGGCTATGTTTCTACTATGGACCTCAAAAAAATGTCGTTTAGGGGTCAAAACAGCTTTGAAAGTTCAGGACCTGAAAAACTGCTAAAAATAGTAAATGTTGCAATAATTAAGGAAACCAATGAAACCAACTAGAGTTCTAGGTGGAATAGGTGGGTGTCCACCAATATTCACCTGGATCAGTCCTACCGCCTTAGGAATAAATGGTCCCCATTGCATTCAAAGCCTCCATGAGGTGAGAAAATCTCTGTTGAACTTGGTTCCTAGTGAACCACTTTCCCTAGTGAAGGAGTTGGCCAACTTTGACAACTCAATATATTTGGATCCTCTAATGGTGAGAGTTTGCAACAGCCCCGTGTTAAAATTCATGTAATAAAAGTTAATAAAGGAAAAATAATACCACCATTAAGGGACACCTATTTCAATCTGATTGTTGGTAAAAATATCCTAGTGGGCATCACTTGATGTGTTTATGGCTAAGGGGAAATTGGAAAAAGAAATGGCTAAGGCTTTGGAAAGGAAAAGGAGTATTTTTGGAATTTATTTATGAAAATAAATAAATTAGGAGAAAAGGAAGGTTAAAGGTCACAGGTTTCATGTAAGGAGGAAAATGAAGGAAAATAATGGAAAATTGAAGAAATTAGAGGCATCATCAATAAAAAGACCTCAAAGCATCTGTTGGTAGCCTTTTTCAGTTCAATTTTGGAATTATTCTAAGAGAGAAGAAAAGAACCAATAGGATAAGGGAATCAACTGAGAAAAGGAATTAAAATCAAGGAAAGGAAATCAAAGGAAAGCAAGCAACAATCAAGGAAAATTTGGATCAAGAAGATACAACTGGAATACTTGCAGGTAACAAGTTGCATGTACGATTTCCTATTTGGTTTTGACATGCATGGTATGTGCATGTTGGTATTTAGTTACCTTGCTATCATTTGCATGGTTTTTTTTTAGTTTGACAGTGGATTTTAGCCTAGCCTTGCCATTTCCAGATAGCCATGGGGTGATAGGGTTGTTCTTGGTTTGAGCTCTGGATTTCCAGAAGATTTTGGATCTAGGTGAGGTGGTCTCAAGAATTTTACCAAAGGGCTAGGCATCACTTGACCGGTAATGGTGGGATACATGGTAAAGCCTGAGGGTGGATATGGGAAAAATTACTCAAGGTATTGGAGAAGAAATTTTGAGGTATCCAAGCCCAGTTCAGTTTTGTGATCTCGGCATTGGTTTAGGTGAGATCACGGTATGGTGATGGTGGAGGTGGTTTAACTTATGGATTCCCTTGGTTATGTTTGGATTGGTTTATCCTATGAGATCCCATATAAATGCTTGGAATATAGCACCAGAGTAATTGGATGAAAGAAAGGATTGGTTTAGCCAATATATGGTCGGGTGGTACGTGGAAGTGCCGAACCTAGTTGGATTTTCCTATGTTCAATATGAGCTAAGTTTTTATTACTTTTGACATAGAAATGTACTTCTTGTTATGTGAATTTAATGGTTGGTATTTCATTGTTATTTATCTGGTTATATGTTGGTTATAAGCATGGGTATATGACAGTTCTCATTCATGGTTCTTTTCATGTTTTTACTTGTATTTGAATGAATAATGAATCCAAGACATAATTAGTGTTATAAAATCTAACGTGAGAAGGAAGAGAACCTTCTTTTTTAACCTCGGATAATTTTTCAGTCCCTTATGTTTAGACTTGCATTCATGACCCGCAGGTTGCATATTTATAAAGTGTTTGACATCATGTCAGTCCTGGTTGGGTAAGGTCAGGTCAAATCTTGGTTTCAGTTAATTATATAAATAATTGTATTCATGTCTGCTATGAGTTCTGAAAGTTTCATATGGTTCTGTGAAGAAGCTAAGCCTCAGCACTGGAAAATAGCCCTAAATCGCGCAATTTCTAGAATAGTACTGATAGAAAAAGGCTATATCCACACTCAGGAAGGCTCATGGGAGCAACTAGGGGCTTCAGTCGCTTGGAGGGCTTGGCAAGGGAGCGATTGGGGCTCTAGTTCAGCAAAAAGGTGATTTGTCTTAAGGACAAAGGTCTAAGAAGGGTGGTTCATCCCTTGGGGACCCTATGGCATCAGAAGGATGTCAGTAAGGTCTATTTTCATTGTCTCCTTTTACTTAAGGCCATCTAGGAGGTTTAGTCTTATCATAGTAGCCCCTCGTCACATGTTTATCCCAAGAAAGCGAATGAAAGTGGGTAGGTGTGAGAGGAGGCATCTTTACAAGGTGGTATTAGGGTGGGTTGTGCTCTCTTTGGGTAAATTTTGATGTTTTCAAGGTTATGGTTGTCATGCAAGGGGTCATGGTATACAACTGGTATGGTCATGCATGACGGTGTATGTTGTTACGTTATTACATGGACGTGCTTATGATTATACATGTACATGATAATGTGGACTGATCTTGCAGATGAGGTAAGCCTCCCCTAAACATCACTAAGGTATGGATTTGATTTTGGTATATATTTAGTTTATCTCACATGGTACATGTGCAGGAAGAAGAGAATACAATATGAAAAGAAAAAAGGTAGACAAAAGTTCCCATGAATCTCCCTCCAGAACATTTGGGAAACAAGGAGAAGAGTATTCTATTAGTATAGTAGATAAATTATGGAGCTTGAGGGAAAAGATCAAAAGTTGAAAAGAAGACAATGACAGGTTGGTCAAGGCTCAAGAAAGACTTGCAAGGGCTCACGAGAAGTAGGTAGAGGTTAATGCAACAATTCTTCAGATACTATCAAATTTTCAGAAACATGGACGGATGAGAATCATCCAAAAGCAAGAAGAGAGAAATAATGGAGCCTATGGTAGAAGATATCAGTATGGATATAGATGGGATAGTGGGGACATAGTTAGAAGTTGTAGATCACTAGATACACCTGATAGGAGGACTAGTATGTATGGGAATCATTCTAGTTATTCATCTAGGATACATCATCACAGTCATCACTATCATCATCCTTATAGTAGGAGGGATTATTTTCCAGAGGAGTTCAAGAAAGTGAATCCTCCTACATTTGATGGAGAGAAGAAGAAGCTAGAAGATGCAGAGGCATGGTTTCTTGGGATGAAGAAATTATTTATATTGCATAGCTACTCATAGAACATGAAAGCCAAGATAGCCACCTTTATTCTTAAGGGAAAACAGACATCGAGTCGGAATATGTGAAGAATGTTAAGGGAATTTGAGAGGAAGACTTGATTTGGGATGACTTCAAGAGGATCTTCAAGAAGAAGTACTTATCAAAGAGGTACTATGATGATAGAGCTAAGGAATTTTACGAGCTACATATGGCTTCTATGACAGATGATGAGTATACTAGCAAATTCTTGGAGTTGTTGAGATATGTGCCATATCTCAAGGATGAGAAGGATAATATTCAAATATTTATCAGTGGATTACCAGTAGCATATAGAGAACGGATTGATTTTGATGAGCCTAGATCGTTAGAATAAGCCATATGGAAGTTGAAGCATTTTTATGAGCAGTCAAAGCGCAAAGATGAGCCTAAGTGTGATTTGAAAGGAAATGAGAAATTTAAGGGGAAGTGGCCACTGAAGTGGGGAAGACTTCAAGATGCATGTGAGAAAGAAAATGTGGTTCCTTACAAGAAGTTCAATACAGTTGAGAACAGATACGGGTCCCAACCTAGACAACAGTAGACTAGGGGTGATGGTAGAGCACCATTGCAGTGTTGGAAACATGGCAAAGATCATCATAAGAAGGATTTCCCATTGTACCAAGAAGGTAGGCCTTATATCTATAGTGCTCAGGCGGTGTAGATAGTCGGGGATGTTGGTCATAGTATTCCTCATATTTATCTAGTTGTGGAAAACAAGCAGGAAGATCACCAGGCGTCTATTATTGAGATGGACGATAAGCTTTGTGATCAAGATATTTCTATTTTGATTGATCTTGGATATAATTATAGTTATGTTAATCTTGACCTGGTGCATAAGTGTTGCTTGAGAAAAGAAGTGCATGTAAAGTCTTGGTTGGCGTAGTTATCTATAGGTACTAAGAAGTGAGTTCATTATTGGGTAAGAGCTTTTGCATTCGAGTTGAATGGTATGCATACAGCAGCACATATGAATGTATTTCCATTGGGATCATATAGTATGATTTTGGGTATGAATCGGTTGTATCTTCATAGTACCAAAGCATATTGATATGAAAATGATTGAGTGCTTGGATGATAATGGGGAAAAGATAATCTTGCATGGAACGAAGAATCCTACATATATGAGGATGGTCACAACTATGCAAGCTAAGCACAGTTGTAGGAAGGGGTGTGTGATGTTTGCAATTCATATTTCCAATGACAAGGGTAAGGATGTTGAGGATGCAGAAATATTCAAGAGATACCATGTCTTGCATCAATTTCAGGATGTGTTTCTAAAAAATATTCCAAAGTTGCCTCCTCGTAGAGAAGTAGACTTTTCCATTGATTTGGTACTAGGGGTAGCTCCAACATCAAAGGAACCCTACAAGATGAGCACACCAGAGTTGGAAGATTTGAAGTTGTAGCTGAAGGAAATGCTTGATAAGGGATACATTAGGCCAAGTGTATTTCCTTAAGGTGCACCGGTATTTTTCTTGAAAATAAAGATGGTACTCTCAGGTTGTGCATTGATTATAGGTAGTTGAACAAGGTGAAGATCAAGAACAGCTGATCAGATGCTCAAAATTATGCTCAAAAATGAAAGTTATCAAAATGGTGTGGAACCTAAACACCCATGTAGATATCGTTGTTCTAAATCTAGTGCAACTCGTTTCGCGGAAAACTAACACTGTATGCTCCCAGAAACGTGTTCTATTCATTTTCCCAAACGAGTAAAATTTTGGAAAAAATGTGTAGGCTTCCTAGTCAGCAGTCTGTACAACTGACTGGGAATGATTTACTGGTCAAGGTTTACTAGGCATGGTGGACCAATCTGGTCATGTCACTTGTCCAGTTTCTGTTGGTGCTAGTTGGAAGATTTTTATTTGTTGGAATGGTGGCCAACCACATGTTACCACGTGGCCCAACCAGAGGTCGCCACGTGGCAGCATGGGAGGCCACCAAAATTATAGTTAAGGGACAAGCAGACCAGGTGGGGTTTGAACACCAGACCTCCATCCAAAAAACAATGCCAAACTTCACTATGCCACAAAATTTCTCATTAACCATATAGGCGGTGGGTTGTATTTGAAGTTTATACGATGCGAGTTCGAGAGTAAGGGGCCAGGGACACCACACGACAAAAGGTTCAGAACCGTAAGCGGAGACGAAGGCCTAAACTGTGACTGTAAACATTACCCACCTAACCACCATGTGACACCATCGACGATCCAAGGATTACCAAAACCGCGCAATTTTTTTTAATTAAAAATTATTTTTAATTAACCACGATGATGTTGTTTTAAATTCAGGGTTAAGGCGTTATTATACATTTTAATGATCTGAAAATTTCTCTCGAATTTCCATGAAATTGGTGTTCGGTTAGTGGATTATGGGGTGAAATTGTAGGACAGATCCATATTTTGGGGAAATTATGGTGTGGTTAGTAGCAAAACTAGGGAGGCTCATAACTTCTTCATTTTTTGACCAATTTTGGATCAGAAAGAGGATAGACAAAAAAATTTGGGTATTTTGAAGCTGATGGAATAGGTTTTAAAGCCATGTTACACTGAAAATTGTCACCCTGAAATTCTACTATGTGTATGAGCTCATTATTACTCATACTTCCCCCTCTGCAAGTCTAACATATCAGTTTCTCATGTCAAGCCTTGAAAAACTGAGAAAAGTTCTTAAAAATCTCCGAAACTTTGGTGTCGCACTTTCTCGCTATCTTGCCTGCGGTCCCGCACCCAATGTTCAGCTTTCTTGAGTACCTAAACGCACTTTATCTTTGTTATAGGTGTGGACCCCTGTAAAATCAAAAAGGCGCAAGTAAAATCCAAAAATCTCGATTAAAGTGAATTTTGGAAGCTTCTAGAATGGAACTTGCGGTGGCAAAAACGCTCTTGTGAGGTGCATGAATCCCTTACCTTATGGAGCTAACCCCTTGATGTGAGGAGCTTATCCCTTTGAAGGAGGATTCTATCCCTTCATATTTGGAACATAAAACCTCCTCTTTTCCACTATAAAAAGAGGCATTGGGTAGCCTCAAAGGGAGTTGGAGCTTGAGAATATTTGAGGATAAGTGCTGTTGAGATTTAGACTCAGTTAACTAAGACTTTTGTGAGGAGAGATTACATACCACTATTTGTCTTGGTTGGAGCAGTGCAGAGCTTATCAAAGTAGAGGAGACTCCTGCTTCGGACCCCGGGAAGGCCTGTGCAACATCAAGGCTCAGGTTGTAAGGTTTTCCTTCTTTTGAGATTAATACAAACATACTCATTTTTCTCAATAAGCTGTCAATTCATGGTTTATTTCATAGATTCCTTGATCACTATGATAAGCATGGTTTATGATGATGTCTATACAGGTGCTATGTAATATTTTGCTTGTTTGTGACTACAGGTTTATGAGGAAAACTCCTTCAAGTGCACGAGGGACAACAACAACTTCAAACAAGCGCTGGACATACGGTAAGTCTTTTACACCTCTATAGAGCTTTTTGTAAACCATATATGCTTAAATAAAGATTAGTCTATTTGGTTTTTTGTTGCTAGATACTTTTAGTACTAGGGAGATCGGTCTTGTCTGCAAGAACGACTTATCCGTCCAACAAATTGACGACTCCACTGGGGAAAGAACTTGTTGTTTTTTGTTCTCTTTTATTTTGATTTGACGAAAAGCTTTTCCTGGTTTCTGATTAATGGATATCTGCCTGGGTAGCTTAGGTTTTCTCTGTTTTTGAAAATTTTGAAATCTTTTAAGTTTTTCTTGAACTTTTCTGGGGACCGCACTTTGTTCTTTTGCATAATGTGGACAGTTTCGCACTTTCCTTAAGTAAACAGTGTGGGACCGCACCTATTACTTCTAGAAGCCTGCGGACACTGCTAAAATTTTGGAAAAACTCCAGATTTCTTTTTCTAGTTTAGTTTAGATTTGATTTAGGATTCTTAGCATCTACCAAGATCTGTATTTTTCTGTCAAAAATCTCTTGTGAATGAGTTTCTTTCAGCAATTTTTCATCTCATCTATCTCCATTAAGTTAATTGGGTGTTTTGAGTCTCTTTTTTGAGAAATTTTTAATTTGATTTCCTTTGGTCATTACTTGGAAGTTTGTCTCAGTCTTTTCAAAATGTTGTGTATGAGTGTTAATTGCCTTTGAGTTTTTTTTTATCTTTGGAACTTGTTATCACTCAGGCCTTCCTTGAAGTTGTAAGAAAAGGAAAGAAACCTGAGGTAACCACTAACCAACCTTCAGATATAGAATCTAGCCAATCTGTATCCAGAGAGGGCTCTCTCTTTAAAATTTAGCTTTGTTCTTAGAAAATATTAGGCTAGTTATAAGTCCAGGGGTTTTGATTTTGTTTGAATGGTGGAATCCGCCAACTAAGGGAAAGATTGAGTATTTTCGGGCCATTGGGCTATGGAGTCGAAAGGATGGCTTTACTGGATTAAGTTTTTACACCAAAGATGGCTTTGCAGGGCAAGATAGCCAAACAGAGAACAATTTTAGATATTAAGTGAATGGAATGGATTTTGAAGGGATGAAAGGCAATTAAGAATCTTTCAACGTGTTAAAAGAAAGAAAGTGAATAATTACAGATAAAGAGAAGTTAAGAATTCTTTACTATAGTAATCAAAATGTTTAAACCAGCGAAGCAAGAGCAATTAAGAATTCATTGTTTATAACCAGTTTAGAAGAAAACATTTAGAATAATCACAATTGAAATCAGAGTACACTTAAGCAAGTTCTGATTTATTCTTTTTTGTCAATTATTCATAAATGGAACGCAATGATATTATAAACAGATATAAAACTTTTAAAACATGAGATAGAGAAGACTTATTGATCTGTAGTTAGACACATGAATCCTGCAAAAAGTCTTGAGCTTCAATTCATCATCCAGCAAGCCACAAAGAAATTTCTCCAAAAGCACTTTATTCCAAAAGTAAATGTTATAGAAAAGTAGAAGAATCCACCCAAAATACTTCCAAGAGTGAAGTATTTATACAAATTCTAAACTAAAATATCTTGAAAAAATATCAAGATTAGTTCACAAATCTCTCCAACTATTTTACATAAATAGAACTTAAGTAAAGGACACTCAAACTAATGCATCTATTTGGCACTATTTCTTATGGATAGGTGATGAGAAAGAGGAGAATTCAAATTTTATCCAACTCTTAGTTGATGATGAGGCATCCAAGTCACTAATTGCTTCCTTTCTTTGTGCATTCTGCTCCAACAATTCTGCAAACTTGGGGTCCAATGATATCTTTTTATTTCTCAATCCGTAATAGATATGTCAAACTTGAAAGAGGTTATTGTGGATTAATATGTTGGTGAGATAAACCTCTTTCAGTTTCCTAAAATTCATCTCCCGCTATGCACAATAGGCTCTGTAAAACTATGTGTAAACCAGAGTTTTACAGAGTCTGAAAAATAGCCTGTAAATATGTACATGTATCTCTCTTTCTGAAATCACTGTGCAAAAAGTGAGATAAATTTTTGTAGATGAGTCTCTTAGGAACAAAAACCTCCTTCAGTTTTGTATTATGTATTTTGGATTGGCCACAATCCTCTCTGTAAAATGATGACTTACATGGAATTTTCTGCAAAAAGTGCTTTCTAACATTGTTTAGTATTTCCAAAACCATAATAGCTGTTAGAAAAGTGAGAGAGGTTTTTGTAGATGGTACTCTTAAGAACATAAACCTCCTTCAGTTTTGCAAAATTCATCTTGGATAGATCACAATAGTTTCTGCAAAACAACGACTAAAACATGCAATTTCTGCAAAAATGTTCCTTCTTGTTGTATTTTTCATCTTTTCACTTTTTTGTTCTTTTGACTATTTTATTTTCACTTTAGATAAATTTCAATGTTGGTGAAATTATTTTCATCTCTTTTTACCATTTTACTGCCTCTGTAATTACTTTTACTATTTTACCTTTGACTGCTCTGTAACTTCATTTTAACTTTCACTCTGACTTTTACCTGATACTCTTTAACTGTTCTTTACTGTGTCCTTTTACCTTCAATGTGTAGTTTAGGTTTTTACTGTCTGTTTCAACAGTAAATTGTTTAATATCCTATTTCCTTTGCTTGTCTTTCAACTGTATGTTTTATCTTCCATCTGTGTTTGAATAGATTTGATAACACTCTTAGAGTAAACAAGTCTTATGACTAGTATTAAGACATTTTATCCAAGAATGTGGTCTTCTGATCACCTGTAAAACAAAACAAATTGTTAAGAAAGCATTGGTTTGCAGGGGAGGTCGAAAAGGTTTCATTTGATTTTGAGAGATCTGTGGAGTGAATCTAGAATGATTTTTGGGAGGTAAACCATGCTCGAATTGGTTAACAGAGGCTTCAGGTAGAGCAACTGGGTTACAAAGGGTTTTACTGCATCGGAGTCTGGTCGTTCACTGTGCACAAAATAATGAAAACGCGGGCTTCTTTTGTTTTATTCGCAAAGTCAATGGGTGGAAGATTTTTCATTAATTTAACGGGTGATGTCAGCACGTACAGGGATTCGTCACAGAGGATACGCGGTAAGCGGTTTTTTCCGCACCGCTTTTGAGGGCAGGCGGTATTAAGCGATTGGGCAGCAATTCCATAGAATGGATGACGCGTGGCCACAGTACTATTTGAAAACCACCAGAATTTCGCGAGTTAACTTTCGGATCGGGGAGGGCCAGCGGAATGGATGAGGGCCGTAGATCTTTGACGGGGCGATCGGATGGCTGACGGGATAAGAAGATGGCGGGGGAGTTAATGGGCGGGTCCGACGCATTTTATTATTGATTAATCGTTTCGGGAGCGTTTTGATTGGAAAATAAGATTATTAATTAATCATGATGATTAATTAATCTCTTTGTACAATAGGAGATGAAAAATGCGCGTGGATGGATTATTTTCGAAGTTTTATTTTAATTAAACTTTGAGTTTATTTTTTGTTTTAAACACATAAATCATATGTTTAAACGTTTTTCATATATTTTATTATATGGTAATAAAACAAAATGATTTCTCTTACCATAGGGGGCGGGATTAACGTATACAGATATATTTTAGCCAAAGGAGTTTGTAAAGTGGGTATTTTATTTAAGCATGTGGGATTTATTAACTTTGGCTAAAATTATATTATATAGGTTTTTGGGGCTATTTATATAAAAGGAGTTATATACTATAGGAAAAGGTTATTTCAATAGGGATTTAAATAATAAATTAGAGTCAATATGACAAGGGATAAAGTCAACTCAAAATACTTTATCATAACCAAGAAAGTGAAGATTAAATAGCAAATTGCATTATAATACCTTCATCATTCAGACTTAGAATAAAAAGTGATTTTGAGGGCTTTTACGGAATATTGCATGATTTTTCCTAAGTAAAATGGGATTTTACTTTTAGGAAAATATTTTTGAAAAGTGAATGAATGTTATGATGGATGATTTCAAGTACTTAGGATTTTCCAATTATTGGGCCGAGGGTCCGGTCCCTCCAAAAGTCAAGGAAATGCCTTGAGCCCCTTTAATCTTCAAACACCTTAATACTTTGGGGAAATTAGTGAATTTTTAGGGGAAAAAGTGAGATGGGAAGTTAATGATTTTGACTTTGCTTTCTGTGAAATGCTTCTAGTGTATCAAATGCTTCAGTACTTGTGATTAAAGTAAAAGACTGAACACATTTAGAGCCATCGTTCATCATATATAATTCTGCAACACCATCTACCTACCCTATCTACTTTATTCTACCATTTTTTCTTCTTTATTAGGGTGCACTTAGACTGGAAAACCCTTATCACACTTTTTCTTTTACATATGAAAATCTATCTAATTCTATCCTTATTACATCCAAGGGCTCAGATTAAACTATTGAGCACCTTTTATTTACTCTACCTATCTACTTATCTGCCAAGATTAAACTGTTTGGCCAGATATTTATTCTCTATTCTACAACATGAAATTGAAAGATGAACTAGCCAAGCTTAAACTGTTTGACTGTCCATAAATTGTGGCATAGGATACAAGTTGCACACAATTTTGTTTATTACATCAGAGCAAAAAGTAGTGGCATTTAGACTTGCACACTTTCCTTGGCCTTTCTTTTGGTGGGGTTCATTTTCTTTTACTGTTTTGGCCATTTTTGTTCTTTTTACCCTTTGATTTTTCTTTTAGGGTATACCCTCTTTACAATTTTTAAATTTTTTGATTTTTTGATTTTTTTGAAAATATGGAACACCTTTGCAACAAGAAAAAGGTTTGAACATATTGCATAGTTCATCAAGTCAATCATGAAAAATGGCACCTATTGGTATAGGAGTCTAACACTGGCTCCACTTGGGGATGGCTTTTCCTGGTGAAAAGTCAAGAACAGCAGGTCAGTTGTCCTCATCCATTGACCTTGGTGAACCAGTAAATGTCTTCTGTCTTCTGCAAACTAAAATCTAATCTGAAACTAAAACAACACACAAAAATTTTCAAACCAACTTAATGAAAAACTAGCTGAAAATTGAAAACTAAAAAAAAATGCTCAAAATTCTGAGCTTATTAGCACTCATCTACTACTCAATCTATTGTTCAACTGCTAGTTAGGTAAAATGAAATAGCCAATGCAACCATTCAAGCATTATGTACTTTGATAGATTTTGTTGCATTTTCGTGTTGATTATCAAAAGTGTACTTCTGCAACCTATTAGAAACTTGTCAACAAATGAGAGGATAAGGAAACACTTGATTTCCTTTGTTGATTCTAGAAACTTTACAAAAGGATCTTCCAAAATATATACACTGATGTTTAACTGATCTAAACAACTATACATCTGTTCTGGATGGCCTCCATGCCATGAATTGAAATGTTATTTTCATCTTTATCTCCCTGTAAACTTTCAGATAAGATTTGTGATGATATTCCTACTGATTGTAATGTTTGAGTGTTGAATCCTTTATCATCTTGATTATGAAAATCATAGTTAGTTAATAGAGGAATGCTTTGAATGCCTTCAATATTCAACATATCTGCTATTGGATCCTGAAAAACTTGGGAAAATGGTTGCAACCTATAGCATATAGGTTTCCATGAGACTTCATAAACTTCACCAAGTTTCTCATCCTTTTCATTAAATATGTTATACCACATTTCCTTTAAACATTGAAATGATTCAAAAAATAATGGTATGGAACTTTCTTGTGTCATTTGATCATTTATTTCAATGGGAACTGAAAACTGCAATTGTGAAACTGAAAAATCTTGATCAATAGTTTCATTATCTTCTTTGTTGTCAATCACAATTCCTAAAGATTGATGATTATTGATGGCATGATAGTTGTCTCTAATGAACTGAAATGAAGAAAAACAAAGAGGTAAATAATCTTCACTTATTTCCACATTTTCTGCTCTTTCTTCCTCATTCTCATGGTTGATCTGTACTGGCTTATCACTGTCTTCAATCTGCTGAAACTGAGTTTCTTCATCCCACAAACTAGCTTCTGATTGCTCTGTAAAGTTAGCTTGAGTTTGGAGAACATAACTATCATCATAATGATCGTATTTAGGAAAATCATCAAAAGAAGGAATGTCATCAAACATACACATTAGATCAACAAATTCTTCTTCCTCATATTGATTTGTAAATTCATTTTCCGATCTATGATAATTGGAATTAGCAGGAATTTGTTCATGGCTATCAACCTCTTCTATTTCTTCATGGTGATTTTGAATAAAAAATGCATCTTTCATAGTGATCTCATGTGTTCTTTCATCTAGTCTTCTTACCAAAAGGTTGAGTTTTACCTCTCTAATGTTTTTCTTTTCCTCTTCTTCTGCTTTCAACTTTTCCTGTTTGATTTGGAGATTAACTTCCACGTCAACTGCAATGTTCTGCATCTGTACAAGTGTTTTTGGATCTCTTTCTCTTAATCGAAATTCTATTTCTGGATCAAAGGCACTTGGATAATGCAAGAGAGCTAAATCATGAGGAGGTCTAATATTTTTTGGCAATGAATAATAAACTTGATTAAATCTGTCAGAAAATTGTTGTATTGTTTCATTTGGATGTCTTTTTAATTGATTATATTCTTCCATGATCACAAAATGATTAACTTTGATTATCCATCTATCAAGGAAAAGTTTGATAAACTGTTGGAAATTTGAGATGCTAGCATTAGTCAAATTTTTGAACCAACTTTTTATTCTATTTTGCAAGGAAAGAGCAAAAAGTATGATTTTAACATCATCTTCATCAATCTCAAATAAATCCAAATAATTTTCAAAACCTTGAATATGTTTTTGGGCAGTGATACCATTCTCTCCATCAAATCTAGGAAGATACTTGTAGTATTTTTTAGGAAAATCATGGAGTATAGGAGGTAAAATAAGGGGTTTATATCTATCTGGAACTTTGTATGGCACGGGGATATGTACAGGGATTGTAAGATTAGTCTTGATTATTTGAGGCTTCTTAATTGGAAAATGATCATCATTAGATTCATAAGAAAGCCGCTCAAAGAGATTAGGAGAATTATTACTTACAATCTTCAAAGGAAAATAACTAAAAAATAATCTAAGATCTTCTATAAAATACAATATACATTGAAAAATTTTCTTAATGAGAAAGAACATAATGTCTTGGATTAAGATCCAAGTTGAAAGCATGATCTTTCCATATTGTTCTTTGAGGTTCATTCCTCCAGTGGAGTCTTAGTAGTGAAATTGATTTTGGAGTCGCCAGGTGGATGATTTAACCTTTGTGTGTCTGATCCCTGTCCACCATCATAGATCAGATCTAAACCTATAAATAAATTCTGAAGAAAAATTTAGTTCTTCAGGAAACCAAATTTTGAGTATTTTATGATTATTTTGTTTTTTTATGAATTTTCAAAACAACTTCTATAATTTTTTTAAGAGGTTTCAGATATTGGATTTAAATTTTCTTAAAGATTTATTGAACTAGAGAAACTGATTGAATGTTTGAAACCAAAGTTCAG
Source organism: Pinus albicaulis (assembly GCA_034641835.2). NCBI lineage: Eukaryota > Viridiplantae > Streptophyta > Pinopsida > Pinales > Pinaceae > Pinus > Pinus albicaulis. The sequence continues at coordinate 1,002,114,624 of CM076579.1, forward strand.
TTTATAAGATAAACCAGAGATAGACTGAAGCAGCATTTATTTACTATGCAATTGCAGAGCAAAAGCAGTTCAAAGGCTACCTGGCTGATCTTCAGGCTCTGTCTGTAGCTTATAAGCGAACAATAGTAACAATTAAAATGATTCAGTTCCCCAATATGGTCGCCACTATGTTATCACTCAAGCCTTCCTTGAAGTTTTAAGAAAAGGAAAGAAACCCAAGGTAACCACTAACCAACCTTCAGATACAGAATCTAGCCAATCTGTATCCAGAGAGGGCTCTCTCTTTAAAATTTAGCTTTGTTCTTAGAAAATATTAGGCTAGTTATAAGTCCAAGGGTTTTGATTTTGTTTGAATGGTTGAATCCACCAACTAAGGGCAAGATTGAGTATTTTCAGGCCATTGGGCTATGGAGTCGAAAGGATGGCTTTACTGGATTAATTTTTTACACCAAAGATGGCTTTGCAGGGCAAGATAGCCAAACAGAGAACAATTTTAGATATTAAAGTGAATGGAATGGATTTTGAAGGGATGAAAGGAAATTAAGAATCTTTCAACATGTTCAAAGAAAGAAAGTGAATGATTACAAATAAAGAGCAGTTAATAATTCTTTACTATAGTAATCAAAATGTTTAAACCAGTGAAACAAGAGCAATTAAGAATTCATTGTTTATAACCAGTTTAGAAGAAAACATTTAGAATAATCACAACTGAAATAAGCGTAAACTTAAGCAAGTTCTGATTTATTCTTTTTTGTCAATTATTCATAAATGGAACGCAATGATATTATAAGCAGATATAAAACTTTTAAAACATGAGATAGAGAAGACTTATTGATCTGTAGTTAGACACATGAATCCTGCAAAAAGTCTTGAGCTTCAATTCATCATCCAGCAAGCCACAAAGAAATTTCTCCAAAATCACTTTATTCCAAAAGTCAATGTTACAGCAAAGTAGAAGAATCCACCCAAAATACTTCCAAGAGTGAAGTATTTATACAAATTCTAAACTAAAATATCTTGAAAAAATATCAAGATTAGTTCACAAATCTCTCCAACTATTTTACATAAATAGAACTTAAGTAAAGGACACTAAAACTAATGCATCTATTTGGCACTATTTCTTATGGATAGGTGATGACAAATAGGATAATTCGAATTTGATCCAGCTCTTAGTTGATGATGAGGCATCCAAGTCACTAACTGCTTCCCTTCTTTGTGCATTCTGCTCCAACAATTCTGCAAACTTGGGGTCCAATGATATATTTTTATTTCTCAATCCATAATAGATATGTCAAAAGTGAAAGAGGTTATTGTTTATTAACATGTTGGTGAGATAAACCTCTTTCAGTTTCCTAAAATTCATCTCCTGCTGTGCAAAATAGGCTCTGTACAAATATGTGTAAAACAGAGTTTTACAGAGTCTGAAAAATAGCCTGCAAATATGTACATGTATATCTCTTTCTGAAGTCACTGTGAAAAAAGTGAGATAGGTTTTTTTAGGTGAGTCTCTTAGGAACAAAAACCTCCTTCAGTTTTGTATTATGTATTTTTTATTGGCCACAATCCTCTCTGCAAAATGATGACTTAACTGGAATTTTCTGCAAAAAGTGCTTTCTAACATTATTTAGTATTTCCAAAACCATAATAGCTGTTAGAAAAGTGAGAGAGGTTTTTTTAGATTGTCCTCTTAAGAACATAAAACTTCTTCAGTTTTAAAAAATTCATCTTGGATTTATCACAATAGTTTCTGAAAAACAACAACTAAAACATGCAATTTCTGCAAAAATGTTCCTTCTTGTTGTATTTTTCATCTTTTCACTTTTTTGTTCTTTTGACTATTTTATTTTCACTTTAGATAAATTTCAATGTTGGTGAAATTATTTTTATCTCTTTTTACCATTTTACTGCCTTTGTAATTACTTTTACTGTTTTACCTTTTACTGCTCTGTAACTTCATTTTAACTTTCACTCTGACTTTTACCTGATACACTTTAACCACTAATACTCTTTAACTGTTCTTTACTGTGTCCTTTTACCTTCAATGTGTAGTTTAGGTTTTTACTGTCTGTTTCAACAGTAAATTGTTTAATATCCTATTTCCTTTGCTTGTCTTTCAACTGTATGTTTTATCTTCCATCTCTGTTTGAATAGATTTGATAACACTCTTAGAGTAAACAAGTCTTATGAATAGTATTAAGACAGTTTATCCAAGGATGTGGTCTTCTGATCACCTGTAAAAAAAAACAAATTGTTAAGAAAGCATTGGTTTGCAGGGGAGGTCGAAAAGGTTTCATTTGATTTTGAGAGATCTATGGAGTGAATCTAGAATGATTTTTGGGAGGTAAACCATGCTCGAATTGGTTAACAGAGGCTTCAGGTAGTGCAACTGGGTTACAAAGGGTTTTACTGCATGGGAGTCTAGTCGTTCACTATGCACAAAATAATGAAAACGCGGGCTTCTTTTGTTTTATTCGCAAAGTCAATGGGTGGCGGATTTTTCATTAATTTAACGAATGATGTCAGCACGTACAGGGATTCGTCACAGAGGATACGTGGTAAGCGGTTTTTTTTGCACCGCTTTTGAGTTCAGGCGGTATTAAGTGATTGGGCAGCAATTTCATAGAATGGATGACGCGTGGCCACAGTACTATTTGAAAACCGCCAGCATTTCGCGAGTTAACTTTCGGATCGGGGAGGGCCAGCGGAATGGATGAGGGCCGTAGATCTTTGACGGGGCGATCGGATGGCTGACGGGATAGGAAGATGGCGGGGGAGTTAATGGGTGGGCCCGACGCATTTTATTATTGATTAATCGTTTTGGGAGCGTTTTGATTGGCAAATAAGATTATTAATTAATCCTGATGATTAATTAATCTCTTTGTACAATAGGAGATGAAAAATGCGCGTGGATGTATTATTTTCAAAGTTTTATTTTAATTAAACTTTGAGTTTGTTTTTTGTTTTAAACACATAAATCATATGTTTAAACGTTTTTCATATATTTTATTATATGGTAATAAACCAAAATGATTTTGCTTACCATAGGGGGCGGGATTAACGTATACAGATATATTTTAGCCAAAGGATTTTGCAAAGTGGGTATTTTATTTAATCATGTGGGAGTTATTAACTTTGGCTAAAATTATATTATATAGGTTTTGGGGGCTATTTATATAAAAGGAGTTATATACTATAGGAAAAGGTTATTTCAATAGGGATTTTAAATAATAAATTAGAGTCAATATGACAGGGGATAAAGTCAACTCAAAATACTTTATCATAACCAAGAAAGTGAAGATTAAATAGAAAATTACATTATAATACCTTCATCATTCAGACTTAGGAAGAAAAAAAGTGATTTTGAGGGCTTTTATGGAATATTGCATGATTTTTCCTAAGTAAAATGGGATTTTACTTTTAGGAAAAGATTTTTGAAAAGTGAATGAATGTTATGATGGATGATTTCAAGTACTTAGGATTTTCCAATTATTGGGCCGAGGGTCCGGTCCCTCCAAAAGTCAAGGAAATGCCTTGAGCCCCTTTAATCTTCAAACACCTTAGTGCTTAGGGAAATTAGTGAAATGTTTAGGGAAAATGAGAGGGGAAGTTAATAATTTGACTTTGCTCTGCTTGAATTTTTTCCAATGAAGTATCTACCTTTGCACTTTGTGATGAAAGTAAAATTGAAAACATTTAGAACCATCATTCATCACATGTAATTCGGCAACAACATCTACTTACCCTCCTTACTTTACCCTACCATTTTCTCTTCTTTGTTAGGGTGAACTTAGACTGGCAAACCCTTATCAATCTTCTTTTTTCTTTTACATGGAAAACCTATCTAAGTCTCCACTTATTACATCCAAGGGCTCAGATTAAACTGTTGAGCACCTTTTATTTACTCTACCTATCTACTTATCTGCCAAGATTAAACTGTTTGGCCAGATATTTATTCTCTATTCTACAACATGAAATTGAAAGATGAACTAGCCAAGCTTAAACTGTTTGATTGTCCATAAATTGTGGCATAGGATACAAGTTGCACACAATTTTGTTTATTACATCAGAGCAAAAGGTAGTGGCATTTAGACTTGCACACTTTCCTTGGCCTTTCTTTTGGTGGGGTTCATTTTCTTTTACTGTTTTGGCCATTTTTCTTCTTTTTACCCTTTGATTTTTCTTTTAGGATATACCCTCTTTACCATTTTTAAATTTTTTGATTTTTTGATTTTTTTGAAAATATGGAACACCTTTGCAACAAGAAAAAGGTTTGAACATATTGCATAGTTCATCAAGTCAATCATGAAAATTGACACCTATTGGTATAGGAGTCTAACAGAACTCTCACCCAATTTTCTTGACTTGCACTTGATTGGTTCTTAGATTACATTAAAATCATCTTGTGTTTGAGAATTCTCTTGCATAGATCACATTTGCATAATTAGAATTCTCATTTTCAGAATATAAGTGAATTGTGCATAGATTACAACTGCATAGTTTACATTCTAAAAAATCAATTGTAGATTTAGATCATTTTTCTTTGATTTGAATTTAGATTTTTTTATGCTTGTTTTAAAAGCACAAAAATAAAAAATTGTTTTGGGATTGATTTGCATTAGTTTTTCTTGATGAAATTAGTGCATTACATAATTTGTTATATTTTCTCTTAGTGATCAATTTTTTGCATTGTTGGAAGTGAATGGAAACTCTCTCCTTACTTTAGTTAGGATTCATCGAATTGAAAAGATTACATTATCATATTTGATTGCATTCAGTTTTGGTTCAGGTCATAACACCATTGGTTTCATATCCATTTACCCTTTTGAGTAATAACAGCTTAAATAACACAGCGCTTAATTAAAATTCATCTAGTAATTTTTACATTTTTAGGGCTCTTTCCACCAATCTAGCTCAGGATTAGTGCTTTGGAATAGGTTGTAGTTAACTTTCCAAAGCAACTAAAACAAACAAGTAGATAAATCTTGCGGTAGGAAATAAATCCAATTGTAATTTGTATAATCTGGGAAGCTTCTCTTAAAGAAGTCAATCACGAGATCATGTCCGAACCTTTGACACAATCAATTTTGTTTCATTGGGGAAGATAGAAGATTTTGCGCGTATTAAAAATGGTAAACCTCAGATTAACCATTGTCGAGGAGCCTGGGGTCACTTGTCGGTAAACCTCGGATTAACCATGTCGAGGAACCTTCAAGGGGATTGAGCTTTGTTACTCTGCCCTTGCGCGTGGGATCGAATTGTAGACTGTTCCCCCAATTGTATTTGTTATTGTTGGTAACCTTAGTGTCCATAAACTTAAGATTATTTCCTAAGGTGACCGTGAAGGAAAGATCTCACTGTACCTGGAGCAGACGTTGACTAGACTCACTTGGACTCTCTGGGCGGTTATCTTCACACGAGATGCTTTTGTGAAGAAACTTGTGCTAGTTTGTTTCATTAAGCAGGTTGTCAGGGTAACTGTTCCAACCGCCCTTTCTGTATTAAATTCTACGATGTTGGATTTCATCACCAACTAGTGTTTTTAGTACGATAAGTTACTGTTTGTGTGTGGTTTGACTCCTAGATTTGATAGCACGTGTTAATTTGTTTGCTTTTACTCTTAGATACCATAGGTGTGAATTGTGAATTTTAATTGTTAGGTGTGAATTGTGAATTGTTAATTTTAGTTTTAAATTGTTAATAAAATTCACTGAAGTTGAATATAATGGCAACTGTTCCGAAATTTACCAACCAAGGAACCCCTCTTAACGAGAATCCTAGTACTTTTCCTTGTTTTGGAAATGTTGGTCCTCCTTATATGGCTACATTTTCATTACCTGGATTTACAATAGGTTTACCGATATGGTTATTTTCAACTTCATTGGCCCCGAATACTCCAATTGTTCCACCTCAACCGGATGCTTCACCTCAATAGAGTTCACCATCTCAACATCACCAACCTTCTATTGACCCTTTACCTTCTTCGCCTAATATTTATTCCTCCATTTCTTCCTCTTCACTTGGTAAAAGCCTTGACGCTAGTAACCAGGTGGCTAGGAAGAATAAGAAAGGGAAGAAGATGAAGAAGAAGCAAGACAAGAAAGAAGTCAAACATTCAACCATGGTTGTAAGTGTTAGTAATTTTGAGGAAACCTCCAACATGAATCGTAAACCCAAATACACTTGCAGGCTTTGTAAGGGTGACCACTTCCTTATCAATTGTCCCGGTATTCCAAAGGTCTTGGAGGTATGGTCAGAAAAATCTCATCAACTTTCCGTTGATCCATCAACCAGTAATAGTCAGGTTCCTGGGAAAAAGGGAAAAGTTAGGTTTCCTTGTAAGTTATGCAAAGGGAATCATCAAACTCACATTTTCCCTCACATGGATGAAGCCTCAAAATTATTGGAAAAACTTCTTGTTCTCCACGTAAGGGCATAGCTGATTCTTGTCAACTTTCTCAACCTACGAGTCGGCGACGGAGTGATTGATCCTAATTTCAAGTACGGTTATCCCACTCCTTCCCATTCAGAGTGAAACTCATATCACTCGGCTTGATGATCCTTCCATTAGTTGATCGAGTAGTCGATTCTGTTTGATTCGATTTCACATTCGGTCGATCCCATTCTCCGTTTTGTAGAGAGTGAACTTCATACCACTCAGGTTCTTCTTGTTACATCAGATTCTTCTATGCCGGGGGGCATTTCACCTGCTTCTACAGAACCCCCTCCAAGTACTAAGGTATTTTCCTTTGATTGGAATAGACTGACAGAACCTCGTCTTCCTTCCTCCATCCCTTTCCAAATCATTGTGAATTTTGGTGGTAGGGACATACATCGCACACAGGTAGATGAAGGTGCTTCTATTCGTATTTGCTCTCATTGTTTGAAATCTTTGGGTTCCCCTCGGCAATGCCTATTACGCGGGAGTACAAAGCTTTTAACGGAACCATTAGTGAACCTTTAGGGATCCTTCCTAATTTTTCTATTACTTTGGAAGGTAAAACTGTCTGTATTGATCTTATGGTAGTTCAAGGCCCCTTGGATTTCAATTTACTCCTTGGGAGAGACTATGTATATGCAATAAAAGCTGTCGTATCGACACTCTTTCATGTGATGTCTTTCCCTCACAATGGAAACATTGTGACTGTAGACCAGCTTTCATTCGCTAGTCTTGATTCGACTACCAATAATCCGACACCCCTAAATGTTCCTGATACTAAAGTGGTATCTACCCCGCCACGGGTTAATTATGTGGCAACTAGTCCCATGTTTTCAGTTACCGATGTAAGCTAGCCTCTCACTGTTTGCTCGTCTTCCTTTGACTTAGATCCGGTAATTAACATGGAAAACTCTATGGGATTATTTGAACGTGTTGTTCCTATCCCTTTTGAGTCCCTTGAAATGTGTTCCTTCCAGAGATCTATTCTTCATTTTGATGAAGACCTCTTGGAAGCCATGATCAAGGTGTGTCCATTAACATGTGTTTCTTCCATTTGGAAGCCATGATCAAGTCACCGAGGATAGTTCCTTTTACTGTGTCAACCTCGTTAAAAAAAGAATCAGTGGCCTGTGAGGAGAGTTCCTTTTACTGTGTCAACCTCGTTAAAAAATGAATCGGTGAGTGTGAGGATAGTTCCTTTTACTGTGTCAACCTCATTAGTAACTTGATAGGTAGATTGTAAGTAGATTGATAGATTAAATAAGTAGTTTCGAGGATGGTTCCTTTTGCGGAGTCAACCTCAAAAAAAATGAATCAGTGAATGAGGATAGTTCCTTTTACTGTCTCAACCTCGTTAAAATAAGATCGGTTAATTGAAAGGCATAGGATTCTTTTCTTGTGTCAACTCAGTTAAAAAAATGAAACAAGCTTCTATGAGGATAGTTCTTTTCCTGTGTCAACCTCATTAAAAAATGAATCAGTTGGTCAGAGGATAGTTCCTTTTACTGAGTCAACCTCGTTAAAAAATGAATCAGGTATGAGGATAGTTCTTTTCTTGTGTCAACCTCATTAAAAAATGAATAAGTAGGTTATATAGGTAGATTGTAGAAAGTAGATATGAGGATAGTTTCTTTTACGGTGTCAACCTCATTAAAAAATGAAACATGTAGATGAGCATAGTTCTTTTCCTGTGTCAAGCTCGTTAAAAAATGAAACATGTAGGTAGGAAAGTTCGAGTTCCTTTCTTTATGTCGACCTCATTAAAAAATTAAACATGTTTCCATGAGCATAGTTCTTTTCCTGTGTCAAGCTCGTTAAAAAATGAAACAAATCTTCCCCTAATTGAGTCGCGTCTTTGACTAGATCTCGTAAATGTTAAGTCTTATATTTAGGTTAGTTATTTCAGTTTTTGCATAATTTTCTTACAGTTTTAGGTCGGGTCTTTCATATGATCTCGTAAATTAACCTTCATTCCATCCAGCTATTAATAACTAGTAGTTTGTTTAGTTGAATGAAATGAAGCTGGGGGGCATGCGCTCTAGCAGTTACGCTTAGGGGGCATCAAGCATAGTTTTCTCTCTATTTCAAGCTTGTGTAAAAATGAAACCACTCTGAAGCACAGTTTTTCTCTCTGTTTCAAGATTTTGTAAAAATGAAACCTATCTTGAGTCAATTTTGGTTATTTTCAAGACTCGTTAAACTCATGAAAATCCCGAGATTGTTTTGCTATCTTTCATTCTCGTAAAACACATGAAAATGCTGAGTTATTTCCGTCTTTTCCTGCTCGTAAATTAAATTGAAAGTCGACCACATGAGTACATTTTTATCCCTTTTTTGAACTCGTTAAAATTTACAGAAAAAGTGAAACTACTGAGTTCATTTTTATCCCTTTTTCGAACTCGTTAAAATTTCGAAAAAGAGAAACCATATTTTACATTTTATCCCCTTTTTCGAACTCGTTAAAACTTACGAAAAAGCGAAATTTTGAGTTCTCTTTTAAGCTCTTTTTCGGACTCTCTAAATATGAAAATATTGTCGAGTACTAAACTATTCAAACTCGTTAAAGGAAATGAACGGTCGTCCCTTCAGTATAAGTTTACCCCTTTTCCGGACTAAAATGGACTATTTACGAAAAAGGTATACGTTTACTAATCATGGTTAATAGAGTTCTCTCCTGTATTATTTTATCCTTTTTCGGACTTGAGAGACTAAATTAACGAAAAGGTACAACCACGAAGTTTACTTATGTTTTTCTTCTGACTCCCCAAAATTGAAAAACGCCGAGTTTCTCCTATATTGGACTCGTTAAAATTTAACAGTAAAGGACATATCGATTACAAACATGAACGAACCACTCCTTCTTAGGGTTTGATTTTAATGCTAAGATGGATTCATCTGAAGGATGAGCTTACACAAACAAGAAAATGTTATCCTCTTCAAGCTTGTCAAAAATAAAGAGGTACTTGCCAGTAATGGTGGGGGAAAAAGAGAGGAAAAAATGAACATTTTGTTACATTTTGATTATTCGAGCAGATTAACCACTCTTGAACACGACACTTTTTGTTCACCTGGGTTGGGAAATCCTTTGCCTAACAGTTAATCAAACCATATTGAAAGTCTTCAACCAGTTTCTGGGTATTAGCTTTGGGTCAATTGTCACCAAGCCTTCTGCAGTGTCGTTATGTGTTCAAGAGGATAGTTCAAATAAACCATTCATTTGCGAAATATTTGTCTTCCATTTTGACCATTCCTGAGTCAATCCTTGCCAATATATTTCTTCAAAACTTGATCTATGATTTTGTGTTGTGGGCTTGCCTACGACGGATCACTTTCTATTGAAAACAGCTCATTATCTAGGAATTTGATCTAGAAATCATTAGTACCTTGAAATCTGTATGCCTCAATGGCAGGTTTCTCACTTTCGATGACAGGTTACATCATTGACCTTCGATCGAATGATTCAGTGACATGTTCGACTTCAGCTCATTCATTCACATTTCATGGATTGTACCAGGTACTTTGAGAGCCATTGACATTACTGGTGGTTACTCTCACACTTGTTAACAGTTTACATCATTGACTGGTAATCAAGTGGTTTCTACCATGTTCGACTTCGACACATTTATTCACATGGATAGAATCGTACTAGTTCGAGATGCGGAAATCAAGACCCTGGATCTAGTTTCTACCATCCAGGCTGCAAGGAATTTTGTTATCATTTATACAGTGGACTATTTATAAACAGATGGCTGCGTCCATACTCTGTCTACACATGTCTATACTATGATGTACTCAAGATCATTCCTGTATCAGAATAGTTTGAATCAGTTTCTAGTTAGTTTTGATCTAAGTATGGGAATGCCTACCTCAGCGATGATATGATTACATATATATATTTTTCATTGAATTTTTTTACAGGTTCCGACTGGGGTGTCCACAGGATGATCCTTGAAATGATAAAGTACTGCACTCTTCATATATGACAGACTTCAGTTTAATCTATTCCAGACTTTGCACTTTAGGGGGCAATCTGTTACACTGAAATTGTCACCCTGAAATTCTACTATGTGTATGAGCTCATTATTACTCATACTTCCCCCTCTGCAAGTCTAACATATTAGTTTCTCATGTCAAGCCTTGAAAATCAGAGAAAATTTCTTAAAAATCTCCTAAACTTTGGTGTCCCACTTTCTCGCTATCTTGCCTGCGGTCCCGCACCCAATGTTCAGCTTTCCTGTGTACCTGAACACACTTTATCTTTGTTATAGGTGTGGACCCCTGTAAAATCAAAAAGGCGCAAGTAAAATCCAAAAATCTCGATTAAAGTGAATTCTGGAAGCTTCTAGAATGGAACTTGCGGTGGCAGAACCGCTCTTGTGAGGTGCATGAATCCCTTACCTTATGGAGCTAACCCCTTGATGTGAGGAGCTTATCCCTTTGAAGGAGGATTCTATCCCTTCATAGTTGGAACAGAAAACCTCCTCTTTTCCACTATAAAAAGAGGCATTGGGTAGCCTCAAAGGGAGTTGGAGCTTGAGAATATTTGAGGATAAGTGCTATTGAGATTTAGACTCAGTTAACTAAGACTTTTGTGAGGAGAGATTACATACCTCTATTTGTCTTGGTTGGAGGAGTGCAGAGCTTATCAAAGTAGAGGAGAATCCTACTTCAGACCCTGGGAAGGCCTGTGCAACATCAAGGCTCAGGTTGTAAGGTTTTCCTTCTTTTTAGATTAATACAAACATACTCATTTTTCTCAATAAGTTTTCAATTCATGGTTTATTTCATAGATTCCTTGATCACTATGATAAGCACGGTTTATGATGATGTCTATATAGGTGCTATGTAATATTTTTCTTGTTTTTTACTGCAAGTTTATGAAGAAAACTCCTTCAAGTGCACGAGGGACAACAATGACTTCAAACAAGAGCTGGACATATGGTAAGTCTTTTACACCTCTATAGAGCTTTTTGTAAACCATATATGCTTAAAGAAATATTAGTCTGTTTGGTTGTTTGTTGCTAGATAATTTTAGTACTAGGGAGATCGGTCTTGTCCACAAGAACGATTTATCCGTCCAACAAGCCATTTGAGCACTATAAATGTATGTAATCACTATTTTGAGTATAATGAAAGAGGTACAATCCATTGGAACCTGGACCAAGGAGACGTAGCTCGGGAGGGGTGAACTCCATCATTTGTTGTGTTGTGTTTATTCTTATGGTGTATTTGTCTGATGTTTCTTCTTATTTCAGAGTTTATTTTCATACTTTATGTATTTAAAAATTAACATAAAAGCCTCCAAAAACTCAATTTTAACACTTGTAAGTTACAAACCCTCAAGCACATTTTCATTAAGATCTCATAAAAATCAAGTTCAGTATCAGAGCTTTGGTTTTCTTTGTTGTTGTGAGGATTTAGTTGTTTGCAAGTGTTTCAGATGCTTACAAGGTTGAAGCTCAAGAGAGGAGAAGGAAAGCTTGTGGTTGCAAGTCATCAAGTTAGTTCAAGGACAAGGGAAGCAAGTTTGCCATAATATCCACCACAATTCTTCCTCAAATTGTAGTTAAAGCTTTAGCAAGCATGTCTCATGAAGGAGGACTTGATAATATGTCAGATGAAGAAAATACTTTTAGAAAATATTTCTTTAAAATGAATGAAACGGTGAAGGTTATCTATGAAGAGAGGACTTCAAGATTATAGGGTGAAAGTTCCAAGCCTTCAAAAGGAGAGGGTTCTTCTGGAGGAAAAGGAGGAGATGATGACAAGCCTTCAAAAGAAAATGGTGACAAACCACCCACTTCTCCACCATCATCTTCACCTCCATCCTCACCTTCATCTTCTTCCTCTTCCACAACCACGGTTACTCAAACACATCCACATACCCCAAGGGTGCTTGGTAAAAGTCCCTTATTAAAACTTGAAATCAAATTCGAACTGCCTATGTATAATGATGAAGTGAATGTTAAAAGAATTGATAATTGGGTTCATCAAATTGAATTTTATTGTAGGATACAGAACATCAAAGATGATGAAACAAAGATTCAGTTGGCTTCATTGAGGTTGGAAAGTGTTGTTTTGATTTGGTGGGAAGCCAAAACACAAGAGGATATGAAAAAACATGGTAAGGTCTCTACCTCTTGGATAGATTTTATTGTTTCACATAGAAGAAAAATTTATCCATTAGCTTATATGCAAAAGACTATTATGGATTGGCATAATTTTAGACAACCAAAGGGTCAAAATGTGAAAGTTACACTCAATAATTTAGGAGAAGAGAACTAATATTTGGTGTGGATTTGACATCTCAAGAAACTTTGTTAAAGTACATTGGGGGTTTACACAGTTATTTAAGGCATACTATTCTTATGTTTAATCATACAAGTTTAGATGAGGTTTGTGTTCAGGCAACACATCTTGAAGCAAGAGGGAAAAACATTTCACAAGAGGGTAGCAAGAAGCCATTCAAAACTGGAGATAGGGCAAGAGTAAGTTCAAAGGGAAAGGAAAGAAGAATGCTTCCATCAAGAAGGAAGGAGAAAAATTAACATTCAAACATTGTTTCAAAGAGGGTCATGATGAATCTCATCATTGGAAGCTTCATCCTGAGATGAAACCAAAGAATTTTAACAACAAAGGGAAGCAAAATATAGTTGCAACTGCACAACATGACTTAGGCTCCTATTCGGGAGATGAAACAAAGATCACAACAATAGGGATGAAAGGTAAAGACATAGAAAGCACTAGCTATTCAAGTTGTCCTAATTATAGTCAAGATGAGAAAACTAGAATTGAACTTTTCCATATTCGAGTTATTTCAAAGCACACAAAAATCGATACACTCTTTGATAGTGGTTCACAAGAAAACTTGTTTTTTGCAGACTTAGTCAAGAAATTAAATTTAGATACCATCCTCATCCAAGACCGTATCCTTTAGGTTGGATATACAAGAATTACAAATTACAAATTACGATGAAATTCATATTTAAAATTGCAATTACAACAAACTTTCTTCATGAAGTTGAAGTTGATGTAGTTCCACTTGATATTTCCAGGATTGTTTTGGGAAGCCCATATTTTTATGATAGAAAATCTATTTTTCATCGCCATGGAAACAAGTATCACTTGTTCAAATATGGTATAGAGTACATTGTTAGAGCACATCGAAAGAAACTAAATCTTTCACTTAAAATGCTGAACAAATGAAGAGGCTCATTAACTCTAGCAAGAATTTTGTGCTTTTAATGGTAAAGCAAAAGAATGATGTTGAAAATGAGGCTTTTCAAGGTTGTGACTCAATATTAAAATCTGATTTGGTTGATTTCATTAACCAATATGATGAGATTTTTTAGGAGCCAAAAGGATTGCCTCCCAAGAGTGTAATCCAACATGAAATACAATTGCAGCAAGATTGTCCTCTTCCTAACATTGGCATGTACAGGATGTCAGAGATGGAAAGTGCAGAAATTAAAAAGCAAATTCAAGGGTTGTTGGATAAAGGGGTCATAAGAACAAGTAAGTCGCAATGCAGGTCACCTATTTTTTTGGTGCCAAAGAAGGATGGAACATGGCACATGAGTGTGTATTTCCATGCATTGAACAAAATTACGGTAAAAAATTGTTACCCATTTCTTAGAATATATGATTTACTTGATCAATTGAAAGATTCAAAGTATTTTACTAAGTTGGACTTAAGGAGTGGATATCATTAAATTATAATTGTTGAAGGTGACATATGGAAGACAACATTCAAAACAAAACAAGGTTTGTTTGAATGGCTAGTTATGCCTTTTGGTCTTTGCAATGCTCCGGCTACCTTTATGCGTGTGATGAATGATGTATTCATGCCATTTCTAGATGAGTTTTTGATATTATACCTAGATGAAATCTTGATTTTTAGTAAATATCGTGAAGAACATGTCATGCATGTCACAAAGGTACTTGATGTCTTGAAGAAAGAACAATTGTTTTTAAATATGTCAAAATGTGAGCTTTGAAAAACTTCTTTAGTGTATTTGGGCCATATGTTTGGAGGAGGCGAATTGAAAATAAATCCCTCCAAGGTTGATGTCATTTTGAATTGGACAAAGCCCAAAACAGTTACGAAGATAAGAAGCTTTTTGGGAGAAGCCCAATATTGGAGGAAGTTTACTGCTAACTTCACTTCTATCGTGGCTTCATTGCATGCATTGACACGTGTGAAGCAGGTCTTCCAGTGGGGAAGTAAACAACAAAAGGAATTTGATGCATTTAAGGAAAAGATCAGTTCATCTCTAGTACTTGCACTTCCAGACTTGAGACAGTCATTTCAGATTTAGACTAGAGCTAGTGATTATGCCATGGGTGTGGTTCTCATGCAACATGGTAAGCCCATATGTTTTCATTTAGAAACTTTTAATGGTGTAGTGATTAATTATCCTACATATGATAGGAATTGTATGCATTGGTGCAAAGAGTGAAAAAGTGGAAACACTACCTTCATGTGGGGCTAAAAGGAACAAATCCAAGCAAATCCAAATGGATTGAGATTGGAAAGGTGAGGGAATTGTACCCTCATATGCTGAACAACTAAAAGTGATCTTTTGGGGTCCAAAATCTTCCAATGAAAGTGATTAGGTGCTCAAAATTATGCTAAAAAATGAAATTTTTTATAATTGTGTGCAACTTGAACAACCGCGTAGATCTCATCGTTCTGAATCCAGTGCAACACATTTTGCGGAAAACTGAAACTGTATGCTCCCAGAAATGCATATTGTTCGTTTTCCAAAATAGGTTAAATTTTGGCAAAAATTTGCAGGCTGCCCACTCAGCAGTCCATATAGATGACTAGGCATGGTTGAATGGTTGAGGTTGATTGGGCATAGTGGACCAATCCGGTTGCACCACTTGTCCAGTTTATGTTGGTGCTGGTTGTCAGATTTTTATTGGTTGAAATGATGGCCAACCACATGTTGCCACGTGGCCCAACAGGAGGCTGCCATGTGGCAGCACGAGAGGCCACCAAAATTATTGTTAAGGGCCAAGCGGATAGAGCGGGGGTAGAAGACCAGACCTCTGTCCAACAAACAATTCCAAACTTCACTGCGCCACGACATTTCTCATTAAACATGTAAGCGGTGAGTTGTATTTGAAGTTTATATGGCGGGAGTTAAGGGGTAAGGGGCCAGGGCTTAGCCCCGATTCCCCCATATGACACCACATGACCAAAAGTTCAGAACTATAGGCGGAGGCAGAGGCCTAAATCATGACCATAATCACTACCCACATAACCGCCATGTGACATCACTGACAATACGACGGTTACCGAAACCGCACAATTTTTTTAATTAAAAAAATATTTTTAATTAACCAGGATTATGTGGTTTTAAATTCAGGTTTAAGGCATTACTACGCATTTTAATGATCCAAAAATTTCGCCCAGTTTTTTGTGAAATTGGTGCTCGGTTAGCGGATTATGGGATAAAATTGTAGGACCGGTCTGAATTTTGGGGAAATTGTGGTGTGGTTTCTTAGCAATCAGTATTTTTTACATGTTAGTGATGACTATATCTACAGCTGAGTTTTCTAGAAACTGATTTCCTTATGTCAATATGTCATCTAGAAAACCCTCATACAACTTTTTTCGCCCTTCTACTTTTCAGTCCGCCCATGTCGAAATCAAAAACCTCATTATCACTATCCTACCCCGGCTTCGTCACTCTCCCGGTCTCCGCTCCATCGCCTTTAAAAGGAAAAATCCAAATCGTTTTCAAAAGTATCCCTTATGTTAGGAAGTGGCGCTTTAAGGCATTTTTACCCTGCAATCATCAAAAAAGGCAAAAAGCCTCCATCTACTACGTACCTACCATGACCGACCTCCCACTTTGCAAATGAAATTAACAAAAACTGCTCTAAGTCGCGCCACTTATACCCCCTAGGTCTCTGCACTACACAAACCACGTGACTTAAGTCGACCATTAGGTGTTTCACGGTGTTTTATGGTTTCTACAAAGTAAAGTATAATATATATTTCAGTGAGGAAATTCTTGAATCTATAGTTAGAAGAACACCGTTTCTAAATGTATCATGTGTTCTGAGATATGTCCTCAGAAATGTAAAAGTCACTCATCAAGACCTTGCGGTTTTTCCTTCCAAGATGAAAATCACGGTAAGAAAAGGACACTCACTGTCACAAAGAACCTGGTAAATTGTCATGGCCCTCGGAACCTCCTTCATTACAAAGCGGAGGGTTAGGGAGCCTCCTTCATCTACAAGCAAGAGGGCATGCAGTCGGGCCATTGTTGACTTAAAGGGGAAATGCATAAGCCCTGTGTTTTCCTTTTTCACCGGGACAGGGTGAAACAATAACTACAGTGTTTCTTCTGACTGTGAGTGATGATCCCGACAGGGGATAAACTCCTGAAGTATGCAAGTTCAAAGGAAACAGTAGTTTGGTCTGACAGAGGAAGTCATGAGAAGTTTTCAAATCATGTGAAATGATGAAACTTTAGAGATGCATATCATGTAAAACCCTTCACAATAAGGCACCTTTTACTTATCCACGAAAAGATCAAATTGAAAAGGGTCGACAAACATGTCATCACCAAAGCATAAGAAAGTTCTTTGTTTTTCAAAAGACACTCGATTCTCCATAGTCATGAGACTATCTTTCAAGTAATTTGTCATGAGATGACCAAAGAAAATGATGACATCTCAGTTCCCTCGTAAGCGTAAGCAAAGGAGACAAGTGATACTTTGGTTAGGTTTTTTTTGAAGCACGATGATGTTTGCAAGCGAAGGTGCCAGTCTTGATGTTTTTTAAGTTGGTTGCTTACCATCATATTCCTAGCAAAACTCTTGTCATGCAAACCTTATCAAACAATATTCGGATAAGGGCCTCCCCCATTTATGAGCAAGATGGCATGCATCGTATATTGTTGAAGATCGATTTGGTCAAAAAGTGCAGTGGAAGGATATGAAAGGAGGTAAATAGAAGACTATACATAGAAACACCCGACTGTGCAAGTCACTGGCCAGTAACCATGTTGATTATTGGCGATGCGTAAGGCGTAGTATGTGATTTTCTTATAGGGAAGACAACAATGTCCCCTCCAAACATATTATCTAAAAACATGGATTTCTAGTTTACAAGTTGTGCAAGTTATGTGCACTTTACTCCAGCCGTGAGGTTAGTTTATTGATTTCACTAAATTCACAAAAAACTCAAGGAATTTTTTGACACAGATGGGTAGAAAGGGAACCAACCGTACTTAGAATCCCAGCTTATCACCATGGATGTTGCGTAGCTGATTGTAATACAACTTGGTAAAGACATTAAACAGTGCACATTTGAGAAGGGTGCAAAGTTGAAACATCGGCTCTGAGTGTGACAAATCATGGGGGTATGTTGATCATGTTAAAAGCTTCACTTCTTGATTCTCCGAGGCAAACATCTATGGCAGCAAAAGAAGAGGGTGGTATCACACAAAGCATTTAGGGGCCCTTGTTATAAACATGTCATCCGGAGCATCGCTTACTTGTTAGACACCCCTCGACCATTATTTTTTTCGCTTACCATACAAGCGCAGAGCCGCAATCACAGTATAGTAGTTCTTGTGGTAGTCAGCCATGATAGTGTGATAACTTTAAACTCGTGAGGCCATGACTCATGCTCAAGCAAAAAATGTGCTTATTATGGTTGCAATCAACGACAGATACTAAAATACAGACCTCAAACAAGAGGTATACAATTTTTAGAAGGTTCAAGACAAGAGTAAAATGGGGTATTGTTCGTGTCATGAAATATCTGCAACAAAAAATTATTGGCCCGGTCAAGTTGGAAGAAGTATTTTTGCTCCAAGCTGAAACAATGGATTTAAGAGCTCGTATTGATGGTGATGCTCATGCATATGTCGTTGAAGCACGGGTTGATCGTAGCCATGGCCAGTTAGATACTGCCATAGTACGTAGTGTTTCCCTGAGGATGTGGACGAGAAAGTGGACAGGTCGGCAAAGATGCGAAATTTCTTGTTTTTGGCTGCCTTTGTAAAGCGGATGCCTGTATTTTTGTGCCTAAGTGATGAAAATTGTATCTCATGTCTCCTTCAGTCAGCAGTTTCATCCGTTTCAAAGCCTTTAACAGAAGCCTGGAGAACGCATGTTTAGACAAGTTTTGACACATCATGTTCAGGCGGATTATTTTCAGAACATGACATATCACAAATTACCAAATGAAGATGGCCGAATCATTAACCTAGAACAGCAAATCGCAAGAAATGTTCATGCTTTCAACCTTAAATTCATGCGCGATGCGCCTGTAGAATGAAATAGAAGGAAAATACATTAAGCGCGACGCGCCTGTAGATAGGCGCGGCGCTCCTGTGCCAAACGCCCGGTTACCTGGAAAGTTTCAGCTATTGGAATTGCTACCTCCACGATTGCAACAAGGTGGGCATTGCGTGCTACTGTCCTTTACAAATGATGAAGACGCTCAATATCCGGAAAAACTTTGTGAAAACCTCACGATTATGGTCTAAATAGATGGGAGCGCGTCGACATCAGCTAGGCAACATCGAATCGAAGATGTTCAACTTTGTGCATGCTACCCTCTTTAATGTCCTTCTAGGTGGAGCTAGCCTCCAGCAGGTTCTGCAGAAAGTTCATCACAAAGAACTGCAAAGTGACAAGAAGAATTCAGGCAATAGACCTTCTGGACGTTTTGCCTTGCCTCAGATTTTACATGTCCTTGTCAAATTTATTTTATCTGATGTCCATGATTCTAATGCTACAAAGGTTAATGAAGCGATGCTAATAAGAAGTATATTTCACGTTGTCCATTACCACTGCATATTTTCTGTAAAAGGTAGATGGCGTAATGTCAAACAAACAGTGAATCTACTTCGCTTGCATTTAGAACAGGGACAAATTTCCAGAAGAGTATTTATGAGTGAGCTTCTTGACAATTTGATACCAGGACTAATTGACATTGCCTCAAAGAAGAATATACTGACTGTCCAACCTTATTGTGATTATACTCTATATCTTTTAACTCTGCTAGATGAGATACCAATCGTAGATACCTTTTCTCTCTAATGACTCTGTAACATTTTGACTAAAGCACTGGTAGATGACATCAGTTCATCCGAAGGTTATAATGCATTTGAAGCTCTTGAATCTCTAGGGGAAAATAAACCCTTTGATGATGACCCAAGTGGGATTTCTGATTGCAGGGCTGTAAAAATATCATCATCAATTAATCAGCCTAGAGGAAGGCAGAAATGTTATTCTCAAAAAATGAGGTTGTCATGGATGACCACCACTGGCATTTATGTGACAAGGTTTGGACAGCAGCGGTTAGATGATGAAAAGGGACAGCAGCAGTTAGATGATGAAAAGGGACAGCAGCAGTTAGATGATGAAAAGGGATAGCAGCAGGTCCATGATGAGGAACAGCAGCAAACAGAAAGTGAAGGGCAGCAGATACAAATTGAAGGCAGCACAAGAGAAATTGAAGAAGGCAAAGGGAAAGCGCCAGGCACGAAAAGAGGGAAAAAGCATATCAGCCCTTGATGTTTTGGCATCAGCTTCGGAGCATGTTGCTATGGACCCTTGAGGGTCATGCATGCCAATTTTGGGCCTTTTTCGGCAACTTTTTGTTTTTTGGCATTTTTTGGGTTTTTAGCCAAAAACTCATAATTGCGCCATTTCAGTTTGAGGATTTTTCAAAGGATAAAGATGATTCCAGTGGATGCCATAATTCTATGATCAGGTCTCCAGCGATTTTCAGGACATTCGGAGATCATTCGCCCCCTCAAATTGGCGAAAAATGCCCTCTTTTTGCACATTTTGCCCGCCATATCAGCAGTCTACTATTTTCTGGGTTTTTGCACACAGGTATAGTTTTGGAGAACTTCCAGAGATCATATTGAGATGATTTCAGTTGCGCCGAAAAGCAGACACAGAGAGCTTTCCAACGGGCCATCATGAGCCTCATTTCGACACCGGGAAGGCTGCCATTTGCCTTCAGCAAGTCAGGGGACCTTTTTCAGGCATAAATATGAAGTATTTTTGTAATTTTTGAACCTCAAAAATCTGCTTTTCCCAAATGTGCGTTAAGCTATTTTTATACTTGGGAAATTATGTAAAGTCAATATAATTTCCGTTTTTAGCAGTTTTTTAGATATTTTATGGGATATTTTGTGCCTTGGGCTTTGCAAAGCCTCAAGGACAAGTTTAGATATTTTGACTTGGCCAATGGGATAGCTAGTTGCTCCATGAGGTTTTCCTCTCTCAAGCCTATTTATTCCATGGGTTTCATTGTAAATCAGAGGCTGAACTTGAGAGAAGAATTAATACATTGGTCATATGAGCTTTGAAGAATACACTTGTGGTATGATTTTTGGACTGCCTCTTGGATGCTTTTGAGGAATGATGAAGGATTGTTGATGGATTCCATGACATGGTAGAATGGTATAGTTTTTCTTGCTTTGTTGTTGTCTTCTAGTTTTCATCCATAATACATGCTTCTTGCTGCTATAGATCAGTAGAGATTAGTTTTGAGATATGCCCATGGAGGCACCTCAAAATTCCCGAATCTTCATAGCTTGATGTTTTCTTCTTCCTTTGTTATGCTAAAGAATTCTTAACTGCTCTTTAGTAACCTAAGGATAATGTTTGCTAGTTTTATTTACAAGTTCTATGCATGTTGAGTAGGATGTATGGTGTGCCCTGCCTACCTATAAACTGTCCATAGTTCTGTCCATAAAACTCTCTCTTTGACTAATTTGTTGATCATCTTGTTGAACCAAGGAGGCCTAGTCCCGATCTAGCCCTTTGCCTAAAACTATGAAAGCTTGTTTTTCAAAGTGCCCAATGACTTAGAGACTATGTTTAGGCGTTCCGGCGTAGTTTATGAGTTGTTAGTTTGTCTTATGTGTTTTCCCCAAAGTCTGACATCCATTTCCCAAAGTTAGAGGGTCTTATACTTCTATGTATGGCTGGAATGTTTGATTTCTATGTATTAATTAGCTCATAGTTACATTTAGCATGATTAATGGCTTGCTATAACATGTTTATGTCTGCTATCAACTAGTTACACTTGAAATCCCTCGTCTTTCACAAGCTTGATGTCCATTTACTCCATTTTTCCCAAAGATCCTTTCTACCTTGAATCAAATCGGCCCTACAGCAGCCTTACATCATCATCTGATAGCTTCCTCGACCTGTTTGACCCCATAGCCCAGTTGATCTAACTTCTTGTTATCCATTTTTATATCTTTGATCAGTTTTATCCCTCACAAACTTAAAAAACCAAAAATCAAAAAACTCACTTCATAACTAGCCTAATATCAGAACACCACAAGCAAACACACCGATATCTTTTACATATAATAGAGAGAGCCCTCTCTGAGTCCAGGAAGGCTAGGTCCTCGGGCTCCAAAGCTTGGTTTGATGTTACATCGTCATTTGGCTCACCAATCGGCCAAATCATGGGACCCTAACATAATGGCGATCACGGTGGGACTCTGAGTATTAAACAAACTTAGTTTCCCTCATCTTTAGAGACTTTGTGAGATTACTAGCTGATTGACTTATCCCACCGCTCACTAACATAATGGCGATCACGGTGGGACTTTGAGTCAAAACATCCTAGGTATCCCTTAGGAACTCTCAAAATCTCAATCAAACTTAGAAGAGTAGAATCTGGTTGTCTCACCATCCTAGCAAAATGATGACTCAGCTGTAGGACACTCTTCCAAACCTCAGGACTACATAAAACTCAAAAAACCCCAAAACACTCCCTTAGATTGGTTTTTGACAGTATTGGTGGTGGACCATACACATATACCTCAAAAAAAAAAACTAAAAATCCACCTGGCGACTCCACTAGCCTCCAGTAGGCCTTACTATTTTATCGAACTCTAGGTTACTATCCAATAGACTTATCCCATCGCTCACTAACATAGCGGGAGATGGTAGGACACTGAGTACACAATAGCCTAGCAAACTCTTGTAGACTTTTTAGTCCTTTAGATACCTTAAACAATCAAGTAGCCCATAGACCCATTTAGAGTAAAATATTTTTTGTTCTCATCACCCTAGCAAAGTGTTGAAACAAGTCTAGGATACTTTAACAAACCATAGGCTGCACTTAAAACTCAGAAAATCCAAAACATTCTCAGATTAGTTACCGGTGGTGGACCATAGCTAAATCTTTTCAAAAACAAACAAGTTCCACCTGGCGACTCCACTAGCCTCCAGTAGGCCTTTTTCCCCACTAGTCCTTATAAAAAACTCCTAGGAATGCAGTAAGTAAACCCAATCATCCTAATGGAGGAAGACATGGTTCAACACCTGAGGACACAAAGGAGATATGCTCCAATGAGCAGAGAACATATCCCTGGTTTCCCACACAAAATGCCCACAGATGTAAATTGGTTCGAAGACCTACCTATCTTTCGAAATGAAAATATTGACAACCCATTTTTGCACCTCATCAAATTTCATATGCATGTATGTAGCTTAAAGGTTGAATGGCATGAGGACTGCCTTATGAAAATGTTCATGGGTACATTAGAAGAAGAGACAAGAGAATGGTATGAAAACCTAGAACCTCGTACCTTGTTTTCTTTGAAGGATTTCCACAAAGTATTTTGTAAACGCTATATAGGGCATTGTCCATCTTTATCATTGGCTGAAAATTGTTGTGACCACTCTGAAAACCTCATACAACACATTGTAAACATTGAAGAACACTACGGAAATTGGCATCCTGAGGAGTTTTTAGAGGAGGTCCATAATTTTCTTACCCAAGCTAACAATCAAGATGACCAAGAAGAGTTGATCCTAGATGAAATCCATCAAGAAATAAGAGAGGATCCACAAAATTTTTTTGAAAAGGTTGAAACAGATAACAATCTATCTGCCCTTTCATATAAAATACAAGAGGACATTCAACCACAAGATCAACTTCCACAAAAGATGGAAAGAAATTGTTGCCCTATCCAAAGAAAACAGAAAATACCTTCTCCCTTAACTGAACAGGAAATAGATCAAATAATAAACATGCAGATAGCCTCTGAAACTTCATGTAACCAAAACTTCGCTGATTTTTCTCTTTTAAACCCTGCATATCATAAATCAGAAAATAGATTTGTAAATCGAGTTGATGAAAAACAATATGATTTTCCAATATACATGGCTGGTGACATTACTTATGTTTATGATTCTCCAATGTTTGATCAATATGTTGATGATTATGACTTCCAAACAAAAACTAACTTTGCAGAAGACTCAGTTTTTTATTGCCAAGAGGAAGCTCAGTTTCATGAATTTGAAGAAAGTAAGCAGCCATTACAGGTCATCTATAACACTGATGAGGAGAGCTTTGAAAGTTCAGAAGTAAGTGAAGAGTCTTAGACTCTTTGCTCTACTTCACTTCAGTCCATCAGAGATAACATTCACATAATTGGAAATCAACAGTTTTTCAGCTTTGATGATGAGGTTGAGGAAGATGGTGAAATTCTTGAGCATGTTGTAAATGAGAAGCCTTTTCCTGAAATGGTTGAGGAAGTCATTTTGGACACGGAATCTTCCTTAACTCCAGATTTGCAGCCACCAAGTTCCATTGAGTTACAAATTGCAGATGAAGAAAAAGAGGCTGATAAACACATGAGAATTGTCTCACCGTCCTTTCAAGATAATTTACTGTCAAAGTGTATCCTCGCTCATCAACCTGATGACCTTCACACAGTTTCCAGTCCACTTAATCAGAACACATCAGCTTGGCAAGAGAACTACACTGCAATATATGATGAGTCTGAGAGTTCAAGTGATCATGAGCAAAGGGAAGGGTTGCTTTACCAGGAGAGTCCCAAATCTAGTCAAGTGGAAGAAAGAGTAGTCCTGAATGAAGTCTATATATCAAATCCTCTAGATCAGGTATTATTCCAAGATCCATTTGTTGTTTTCCTTGAGAAGCCTAAAGGAGTAGTGGGTTCTATCATGAAAAAGTTGCTACCTAGAATGAGAAATAACTTAAACACTACTGTCCAAAAACAAACCAAGTGGGAGTGGCCTTTTCAGAATTTCTGCATCATGAAAAAACTAAACCAGAATCCCCCATGTGATCATCTACTTGACTGGTTGCATTGGAAAGAAGAGTTCACCAAATATATGTTGTGTACTGTTTAGATTAAGATAGAAAGACAGCAGTAGAAAAAAAAAGCTCAGCCTTGTGAGCACCTTTTCATTTGTAGTTTGTTTGAAGAAAAAGTAAAAAAGCAGAAAATACAAAAAAAAAGTGAAAAGTAGAAAAAGAGGGTAGTTTCTAAAAAGCAATGGTAAAGCCCCGTGTTCCAAAAAAATAGTCCTTCGGAAAGCGCGCAAGTCTAAATGCCGCTACTAGTACTTAAATGTCTTGTTCAGCTATCTAGCCTAATCATAGCTAAACATGTTTAAATTTAATTGCTGATAAGTTAGTGAGTGAAAAAGATGGTCAACATTGTGTAAGATTGACTTATCATAGAGAGTAGATTAGGAAAAGATTCTGGTTCCACACGCCCAAAACAGAACCAAATAGAGAAGTGAGGGATGAAAAACACATTGTACATCTTAGCCCCGCTTTTCTATATTTCCTTTTTGCAAAATAATATTTGTGTGCAGTTTGTCTTTCCATGCCGCAAATACATGACACATCAGATTGTCTAATCCTGATTTGATCATCTTTTAAATTTCGTGTTTTAGATTAGAGAACAAAATCCTGTCAAACTACTTAATCTTGATAGTTGATCTAGCATAGGTAGAGTAATGAAGGAGTTCATCAGTTTAATCTGAACTCTCGGTAGATATAAGAGTAGAAATAGATAGGTTCATTTTGCAAAAAGAAAAATATACATTGTCAAAAGGCTGCTAGTTCAAATGCGCCAAAGAGAAGAAAAAATGTTAGGAGAGATAGTGGGGTAGGTAGAAGTATCATTGATGTTAACCATGCTGTCACTTTTCAGAAATAACATCAAGAAAAGGGTAAATTTTGTGCCAATGGATAAGGCACTGGTCTTCATAAGCCAAGGATCTGAATTCTGGACACCTCCTGACGAGGAGCTGCCCTCCCCAAATGGAGCCACTGTTAGCCATCAGTATTTTTTACATGTTAGTGATGACTATATCTACAGCTGAGTTTTCTAGAAACTGATTTCCTTATGTCAATATGTCATCTAGAAAACCCTCATACAACTTTTTTCGCCCTTCTACTTTTCAGTCCGCCCATGTCGAAATCAAAACCTCATTATCACTATCCTACCTGGCTTCATCCCTCCTGGTCTGCCCATCAGCTTTAAAAGGCAAATCCAAATCTGTTTCAAAATTATCCCTTATGTTAGGAAGTGGCGCTTTAAGGCATTTTACCCTTGGCAATCATCAAAAAGCCAAAAAGCCTCCATCTACTACAGACCTACCATGACTGACCTCCCACTTCGCAAATGAAATTAACAAACAGCTCTAAGTCGCGCCACTTATACCCCTAGGTCTCAGCACTATACAAACCACAGTCTTAAGCTGACCATTAGGTGTTTCACAGTGTTTTATGGTTTCTACAAAGGCAGGAAATATAATTTTATTTCAGGAGGAAATGCTTGAATCTACAGTTAGAAGAACAGCTGCTTCTAAATGTATCATGAGCCTGAGATATGTCTGCAAAACAGAAAGTCACTCATCAAGACCTTGCAGTTTTCCTTCCAGTATGAAAATCACAGTAAGAAAAGGACACCACTGTCACAGCAAACTGGTAAATTTTCATGGCCCAGAACCTTCTTCATTACAAGCAGAGGGTTAGGGCACCTCCTTCATCTACAAGCAGAGGGCGCTGGCCATTGTTGACTTAAAGGAATGCATAAGCCCAGGTTTTCCTTTTACTGGATAGTGAAACAATAACTACAGGTTTTCTGACTGTGAGTGATGATCCTGACAGGGATAAACTCTGAAGTATGCAAGTTCAAAGGAAAATAGAGTTTGGTCTGATAGAGGAAGTCATGAGAAGTTTTCAAATCATGTGAAATGATGAAACATCAGAGATGCATATCATTGGTAAAAACCCTTCTCACCATAAGCAGCCTGCTTATCCACAAGATCAAATTGAAAAGGGCTGACAAACATGTCATCACACAGGCAGAAGAAAGTTCTTTTTTTTTCAAAAGACACTGACCTCCATAGTCACAGAGACTATCTTTCAAGTAATTTGTCATGAGATGACCAAAGCAAATGATGACATCTCAGTTTCCCTCAGAACAGTACAGTGAGACAGTGATACTTTGGTTAGGGTTTTTTTGAAGCACAGTGATGTTTGCAAGCAGAGGTGCCAGTCTTGATGTTTTTTAAGTTGGTTGCTTACCATCATATTCCTAGCAAAACCCTTGTCATGCAGCCTTATCAAACAATCTTTAGATAAAGGGCCTCCTCCATTTATGAGAAGATGGCCAAAGCATTGCATATTGTTGAAGACTGATTTGGTCAAAAAGTGCATTGGAAGGATACAAAGGAGGTAAATAGAAGACTGTACACAGAAACATCGACCAGGCAAGTCACTCACAGAACCATGTTGATTTATTGGCAAGCAGAAGGCGTAGTATGTGATTTTCTTATAGGGAAGACAACAATGTCCCCTCCAAACATATTATCTAAAAACATGGATTTCGAGTTTACAAGTTGTGCAAGTTATGTGCATCAGTCCAGCTGTGAGGTTAGTTTATTGATTTCACTAAATTCACAAAAAACTCAAGGAATTTTTTGACACAGATGGGTAGAAAGGGAACCAGTTAGCTTAGAATCCCAGCCTATCACCATGGATGTTGCAGAGCTGATTGCAATAGAACTTGGTAAAGACATTAAACAGGTACATTTCGAGAAGGGTGCAAAATTTGAAACACGGCCTGCAGAAGTGACAGTCATGGGGTATGTTGATCATGTTAAAAGCTTCACTTCTTGATTCTCTGAGGCAAACATCTGTGGCAGCAAAAGAAGAGGGTGGTATCACACAGCATTTAGGGGCCTTTGTTGTAAACATGTCATCTGGAGCATCGGTTACTTGTTAGACACCCCTGACCAGATTGTTTTCAATACCATACAAGCCAGAGGAGCTGCAGTCACAGGTATAGTAGGTCTTGTGGTAGCTGTTGATGATGGTGTGATACTTTAAACTCGTGAGGCCATGACTCATGCTCAAGCAAAAAATGTGCTTATTATGGTTGCAATCAACGAATATGACAAGCCAAAATACAGACCCTCAAACAGTATGCATACAACTTTGCTTAGAAGGTTCAGCACAAGAGTAAATGGGGGTGATTGTTCAGGCTGTTGAAATATCTGCAACAAAAAATTATTGGCCCAGTCAAGTTGGAAGAAGTATTTTTGCTCCAAGCTGAACAATGGATTTAAGAGCTCGTATTGATGGTGATGCTCATGCATATGTCGTTGAAGCACGGGTTGATCGTAGCCATGGCTAGTTAGCTACTGCCATAGTACGTAGTGTTTCCCTGAGGATGTGGACGAGAAAGTGGACAGGTCGGCAAAGATGCGAAATTTCTTGTTTCTGGCTACCTTTGTAAAGCGGATGCCTGTATTTTTGCGCCTAAGTGATGAAAATCGTATCTCATGTCTCCTTCAGTCAGCAGTTTCATCCATTTCAAAGACTTTAACAGAAGCCTGGAGATCGCATTTTAGACAAGTTTTGACACATCACGTTCAGGTGGATTATTTTCAGAACCTGACATATCACAAATTACCAAATGAAGATGGACGAATCATTAACCCAGAACAGAAAATCCCAATAAATGTTCATGCTTTCAACCTTAAATTCATGCACGACGCGCCTGTTATTTAGCGCGACGCGCCTATAGAATGAAATAGAAGGAAAATACATTAAGCGCGACGCGCCTGTAGATAGGCGCGGCGCTCCTGTGCCAAACGCCCGGTTACCTGGAAAGTTTCAGCTATTGGAATAGCTGTCTCCATGATTACAACAAGGTGGGCATTGTGTGCTACTGTCCTTTACAAATGATGAAGACGCTCAATATCCGGAAAAAATTTGTGAAAACCTCACGATTATGGTCTAAATAGATGGGAGCACGTCGACATCAGCTAGGCAACATCGAATCGAAGATGTTCAACTCTGTGCGTGCTACCCTCTTTAATGTCCTTCTAGGTGGAGCTAGCCTCAAGCAGGTTCTGCAGAAATTTCATCACAAAGAACTGCAAAGTGACAAGAAGAATTCAGGCAATAGACCTTCTGCACGTTTTGCCCTGCCTCAGATTTTACATGTCCTTGTCAAATTTATTTTATCTGATGTCCATGATTCTAATGCTACAAAGGTTAATGAAGCGATGCTAATAAGAAGTATATTTCACGTTGTCCATTGCCACTGCATATTTTCTGTAAAAGGTAGATGGCGTAATGTCAAACAAACAGTGAATCTAATTCGCTTGCATTTAGAACAGGGACAAATTTCCAGAAGAGTATTTATGAGTGAGCTGCTTGACGATTTGATACCAGGACTAATTGACATTGCCTCAAAGAAGAATATACTGACTGTCCAACCTTATTGTGATTATACTCTATATCTTTTAACTCTGCTAGATGAGATACCAATCAGAGACACTCTTTTCCCTACCATTCCCTTGTAACATTTTGACTAAAGCACTGGTAGATGACATCAGTTCATCCGAAGGTTATAATGCATTTGAAGCTCTTGAATCTCTAGGGGAAAATAAACCCTCTGATGATGACCCAAGTGGGATTTCCGATGGCAGGGCTGTAAAAAGATCATCATCAATTAATCAGCCTAGAGGAAGGCAGAAATTTTATTCTCAAAAAATGAGGTTGTCATGGATGACCACCACTGGCATTTATGTGACAAGGTTTGGACAGCAGCGGTTAGATGATGAAAAGGGACAGCAGCAGTTAGATGATGAAAAGGGACAACAGCAGTTAGATGATGAAAAGGGACAGCAGCAGGTCCATGATGAGGAACAGCAGCAAACAGAAAGTGAAGGGCAGCAGATACAAATTGAAGGCAGCACAAGAGAAATTGAAGAAGGCAAAGGGAAAGCGCCAGGCACGAAAAGAGGGAAAAAGCATATCAGCCCTTTATTTTTTGGCATCAGCTTCGGATCATGTTGCTATGGACCCTTGAGGGTCATGCATGCCAATTTTGGGCCTTTTTCGGCAACTTTTTGTTTTTTGGCATTTTTTGGGTTTTTAGCCAAAAACTCATAATTGCGCCATTTCAGTTTGAGGATTTTTTAAAGGATAAAGATGATTCCAGTGGATGCCATAATTCTATGAGCAGGTCTCCAGCGATTTTCAGGGCATTCAGAGATCATTCGCCCCCTCAAATTGCCGAAAAATGCCCTCTTTTTGCACATTCTGCCCGCCATATCAGCAGTCTCCTATTTTCTGGGTTTTTGCACACAGGTACAGTTTTGGAGAACTTCTAGAGATCATATTGAGATGATTTCAGTTGCGCCGGAAAGCAGACACAGAGAGATTTCCAACGGGCCATCATGAGCCTCATTTCGACACCGGGAAGGCTGCCAATCGCCTCCAGCAAGTCAGGGGACTTTTTTCAGACATAAATATGAAGTATTTTTGTAATTTTTGAACCTCAAAAATCTGCTTTTCCCAAATGTGCGTTAAGCTATTTTTATACTTGGGAAATGATGTAAAGTCAATATAATTTCCGTTTTTAGCAGTTTTTAAGATATTTTATGGGATATTTTGTGCCTTGGGCTTTGCAAAACCTCAAGGACAAGTTTAGATATTTTGACTTGGCCAATGGGATAGCTAGTTGCTCCATGAGGTTTTCCTCCCTCAAGCCTATTTATTCCATGGGTTTCATTGTAAATCAGAGGCCGAACTTGAGAGAAGAATTAATACATTGGTCATATGAGCTTTGAAGAATACACTTGTGTTATGATTTTTGGACTGCCTCTTGGATGCTTTTGAGGAATGATGAAGGATTGTTGATGGATTCCATGACATGGTAGAATGGTATAGTTTTTCTTGCTTTGTTGTTGTCTTCTAGTTTTCATCCATATACATGCTTCTTGCTGCTATAGATCAGTAGAGATTAGTTTTGAGATATGCCCATGGAGGCACCTCAAAATTCCTGAATCTTCATAGCTTGATGTTTTCTTCTTCCTTGGTTATGCTAAAGAATTCTTAACTGCTCTTTAGTAACTTAAGGATAATGTTTGCTAGTTTTATTTACAAGTTCTATGCATGTTGAGTAGGATGTATGGTGTGCCCTGCCTACCTATAAGCTGTCCATAGTTCTGTCCATAAAACTTTCTCTTTGATTGATTAGTTGATCATCTTGTTGAACCAAGGAGGCCTAGTCCCGATCTAGCCCTTTGCCTAAAACTATGAAAGCTTGTTTGTCAAAGTGCCCAATGACTTAGAGACTATGTTTAGGCGTTCTGGCATATTTTATGAGTTGTTAGTTTGTCTTATGTGTTTTCCCCAAAGTCTGACAACCATTTCCCAAAGTTAGAGGGTCTTATACTTCTATGTATGGCTGGAATGTTTGATTTCTATGTATTAATTAGCTCATAGTTACATTTAGCATGATTAATGGCTTGCTATAGCATGTTTATGTCTGCTATCAACTAGTTACACTTGAAATCCCTCATCTTTTCACACGCTTGATGTCCATTTACTCCATTCTGCCCA
This sequence comes from Pinus albicaulis, assembly GCA_034641835.2. Taxonomy (NCBI): domain Eukaryota; kingdom Viridiplantae; phylum Streptophyta; class Pinopsida; order Pinales; family Pinaceae; genus Pinus; species Pinus albicaulis. The sequence continues at coordinate 1,002,145,760 of CM076579.1, forward strand.
AAGATCCCTTCTACTGTGAATCAAATCGGCCCTACAGCAGCCTTACATCATCATTTGATAGCTTCCTTGACCTGTTTGACCCCATAGACCAATTGATCTGACTTCTTGTTACCTGTTTTATGTCTTTGATCAATTTATCCCTCACAAACTTAAAAAACTAAAAAACCAAAAAACCTCACTTCATAACTAGCCTAATATCAGAATACCATAAGCAAACACACCGATATCTTTTACACATATAGAGAGAGCCCTCTCTGAGTCCAGGAAGGCTAGGTCCTTGGGCTCCAAAGCTTGGTTTGATGTTACATCGTCATTTGGCTCACCAATCGGCCAAATCACGGGACCCTAACATAATGGCGATCACGGTGGGACTCTGAGTGATTAAAAAACTTAGTTTCCCTCATCTTTAGAGATATTTAAGAATACTAGCTAATTGACTTATCCCACCGCTCACTAACATAATGGCGATCACGGTGGGACTTTGAGTCAAAACATCCTAGGTATCCCTTAGGAACTCTTAGATCTCAGTCAAAGTTAGAAGAGTAGAATCTGGTTGTCTCACCATCCTAGCAAAATGATGACTCAGCTGTAGGACACTCTTCCAAACCTTAGGATTACATAAAAACTCAAAAAACCCAAAAAACTCCCTTAGATTGGTTTTTGTCAGTACTGGTGGTGGACCATACAAATATACCTCAAAACAACTGACATTCCACCTGGCGACTCCACTAACTTCTAGTAGACCTTACTATTTTATCGAACTCTAGGTTACTATCCAATAGACTTATCCCATCGCTCACTAACATAGCGGGAGATGGTAGGACACTGAGTACACAATAGCCTAGCAAACTCTTGTAGACTTTTTAGTCCTTTATATACCTTAAAAAATCAAGCAGCCCATAGACCCATTTAGAGTAAACTCTTTTTTGTTCTCATCACCCTAGAAAAGTGTTGAAACAAGTCTAGGATACTTTAACAAACCATAGGCTGCACTTAAAACTCAGAAAATCCAAAACATTCTCAGATTAGTTACCGGTGGTGGACCATAGCTAAATCTTTTCAAAAACAAACAAGTTCCACCTGGCGACTCCACTAGCCTCCAGTAGGCCTTTTTCCCCACAAATCCTTATAAAAACTCCTAGGAATGCAGTAAGTAAACCCAATCATCTTAATGGAAGAAGACATGGTTCAACACCTGAGGACACAAAGGAGATATGCTCCAATGAGCAGAGAACAGATCCCTGGTTTCCCACACAAAATGCCCACAGATGTAAATTGGTTCGAAGACCTACCTGTCTTTCGAAATGAAAATACTGACAACCCATTTTTGCACCTCATCAAATTTCATAAGCATGTATGGAACTTAAAGGTTGAATGGCATGAGGACTGCCTCATGAAAATGTTCATGGGTACATTAGAAGAGGAGGCAAGAGAATGGTATGAGAACCTAGAACCTCGCACCTTGTTTTCTTTGAAGGATTTCCACAAAGTATTTTTTAAACGCTATATAGGGCATTTTCCATCTCTATCATTGGCTGAAAATTGTTGTGATCACTCTGAAAAACGCATACAACACCTTGTAAGCATTGAAGAAGAATACGGAAATTGGCATCCTGAAGAGTTTTTAGAGGAGGTCCATAATTTTCTTACCCAAGCTAACAATCAAGATGACCAAGAAAAGTTGATCTTAGATGAAATCCATCAAGAAATAAGAGAGGATCCACAAAAACTCTTTGAAAAGGTAGAAACAGATAACAATCCATCTACCCTTTCATATAAAATATAAGAGGACACTCAGCCACAAGATCAACTTCCACAAAAGATGGAAAGAAATTGTTGCCCCATCCAAAGAGAACAGAAAATACCTTCTCCCTTAACTAAACAGAAAATAGATCAAATAATAAACATGCAGACAACCTCTGAAACTTCATGTAACCAAAACTTCGCTTATTTTTCTCCTTTAAACCCTGCATATCATAAATCAGAAAAAATATTTGTAAATCAAGTTGAAGAAAAGCAATCTGATTGTCCGATATACATGGCTGGTGACATTACTTATGTTAATGATTCTCCAATGTTTGATCAATATGTTGATGATTATGACTTCCAAACAGAAACTAACTTTGCAGAAGACTCAGTTTTTGATTGTCGAGAGGAAGCTCAGTTTCATGAACTTGAGAAAATTAAGCAGCCATTACAGGTCATCTATGACACTGATGAGGAGAGCCTTGAAAGTTCAGAAGTAAGTGAAGAGTCTCGGACTCTTTGCTCTACTTCACTTCAGTCCATCAGAGATAACATTCACATAATTGGAAATCAACAGTTTTTCAGCTTTGATGATGAGGTTGAGGAAGATGGTGAAATTCTTGAGCATGTTGTAAATGAGAAGCCTTTTCCTGAAATGGTTGAGGAAGTCATTTTGGACACGGAATCTTCCTTAACTCCAGATTTGCAGCCACCAAGTTCCATTGAGTTACAAATTGCAGATGAAGAATTAGAGGTTAATAAACACATGGGAGTTGTCACACTGTCCTTTCAAGATAATTTACTGTCAAAGTATATCCTTGTTCATCAACCTGATGACCTTCACACAGTTTTCAGTCCACTTAATCGGAACACATCAGCTTGGAAAGAGAACTACACTGCAATATATGATGAGTCTGATAGTTCAAGTGATCATGAGCAAAGGGAAGGGTTGCTTTACCAGGAGAGTCCCAAATCTATTCAAGTGGAAGAAAGAGTAGTCCTGAATGAATCTATATATCAAATCCTCTAGATCAGGTATTATTCCAAGATCCATTTGTTGTTTTCCTTGAGAAGTCTAAAGGAGTAGTGGGTTCTATCATGAAAAAGTTGCTACCTAGAATGAGAAAAAACTTAAGCATTACTGTCCAGAAACAAACCAAATGGGAGTGGCCTTTTCATTATTTCTGCATCATGAAAAAACTAAACCAGAATCCCCCATGTGATCATCTACTTGACTGGTTGCATTGGAAAGAAGAGTTCACCAAATATATGTTGTGTACAGATTAGATTAGGATAGAAAGACAACAATAGAAAATAAGCTTAGCCTATGAGCACCTTTTCATTTGTAGTTTGTTTGAAGAAGAAGTGAAAAAGCAGAAAATACAAAAAACAGTGAAAAGTAGAAAAAGAGGGCAGTTTCTAAAAAGTAGTGGTAAGGCCCCATCTTCCAAAAAAAAAAAAAAAAAAAAAAAAACAACAGAAAGCGAGCAAGTCTAAATGCCGCTACTAAGTACTTCAATGTCTTGTTCAGATTCCAGTGGATGCCATAATTCTATCAGCAGATCTCCAGCGATTTTCAGGGCATTCGGAGATCATTCGCCCCCTCAAATTGGCGAAAAATGCCCTCTTTTTGCACATTCTGCCCGCCATATCAGCACTCTGCTATTTCCTGGTTTTTTACACATAGGTACAGATTTGGATGACTTCCAGGCATCAGATTGAGATGGTTTCAGTTGCGCCGGAAAGTAGACATAGAGAGCTTTCCAACGGGCCATCATGAGTCTCATTTCGACACATAGAAGGCTGCCAATTGCCTCTAGCAAGTCAGGGGACCTTTTTCAGACATAAATATGAAGTATTTTTGTAATTTTTGAACCTCAAAAATCTGCTTTTCCCAGATGTGCGTTAAGCTATTTTTATACTTGGGAAATGATGTAAAGTCAATATAATTTCCGTTTTTAGCAGTTTTTTAGATATTTTATGGGATATTTTTTGCCTTGGGCTTTGCAAAGCCTCAAGGACAAGTTTAGATATTTTGACCTGGCCACGGGGATAGCTAGTTGCTCCATGAGGTTTTCCTCCAAGCCTCTTTATTCCATGGGTTTCATTGTAAATCGTGGGCTGAACTTGAGAGAAGAATTAATACATTGGTCATATGAGCTTTGAAGAATACACTTGTGTTATGATTTTTGGACTGCCTCTTGGATGCTTTTGAGGAGTGATGAAGGATTGGTGATGGATTCCATGACATAGTAGAATGGTATAGTTTTTCTTGTTATGCTTTGTCTTCTAGTTTTCATCCATAATACATGCTTTCTTGCTGCTATAGATCAGTAGAGATTAGTTTTGAGATATGCCCATGGAGGCACCTCAAAATTCCTGAATCTTCATAGCTTTATGTTTTCTTCTTCCTTTGTTATGCTAAAGAATTCTTAACTGCTCTTTAGTAACCTAAGGATAATGTTTGCTAGTTTTATTTACAAGTTCTATGCATATTGAGTAGGATGTATGGTGTGCCCTGCCTACCTATAAGTTGTCCATAGTTCTGTCCATAAAACTTTCTCTTTGACTGATTTTCTGATCATCTTGTTGAACCAAGGAGGCCTAGTCCCGATCTAGCTCGGCTCAAAACTATGAAAGCTTGTTTGTCAAAGTGCCCAATGACTTAGAGACTAATGTTTAGGCGTTCTGCCGTAGTATTTTGAGTTGTTAGTCCGTCTTAGGTGTTTTCCCCAAAGTCTGATAGCCATTTCCCAAAGTTAGAGGTTCTTATACTTCTATGCATGGCTGGAATGTTTGATTTCTATGTATTAATTAGCTCATAGTTACATTTAGCATGATTAATGGCTTGCTATAACATGTTTATGTCTGCTATCAACTAGTTACACTTGAAATCCCTCGTCTTTTCACAAGCTTGATGTCCATTTACTCCATTCTGCCCAAAGATCCCTTCTACTGTGAATCAAATCGGCCCTACAGCAGCCTTACATCATCATCTGATAGCTTCCTTGACCTGTTTGACCCCATAGCCCAATTGATCCGACTTCTTGTTACCTGTTTTATGTCTTTGATCAGTTTATCCCTCACAAACTTACAAAACTAAAAAACCAAAAAACTCACTTCATAACTAGCCTAATATCAGAATACCATAAGCAAACACACCGATATCTTTTACACATATAGAGAGAGCCCTCTCTGAGTCCAGGAAGGCTAGGTCCTTGGGCTCCAAAGCTTGGTTTGATGTTACATCGTCATTTGGCTCACCAATCGGCCAAATCACGGGACCCTAACATGGTTAGCAGCAAAAATAGGGAGGCTCATAAATTCTTCATTTTTTGACCAATTTCGAATCAGAAAGAGGATAGATAGGCATTTTTTTGGTATTTTGAAGCTGATGGAACAGTTTTTGAAGACATTTGAGCACTATAAATGTATGTAATCACCTTTTTGAGCATAATAAAAGAGGGCCAAGCCATTGGAAGTTGGACCAATGAGACGTAGTCCAGGAGGGTGAACTCCTTCATCATTTGTTGTGTTATGTTTATTCTTATGGTGTATTGGTATGTTCTTTTTGCTTATTTTAGAGTTTATTTTCATGCTTTATATGATTAAAAGTTAACATAAAATCTTCCAAAAACTCTATTTTAACACTTGCAAATTTACAAACCCTCAAGCACATTTTCATTAAGATCATGTACTGATCAACAAGTATCCATTGCCGAGGATTGATGACTTTTTTGATTAGATGAAGGGATAACAGTGTTCCTAAAGATTGATCTAAGATCAGGATACCATCAATTACACATCAAAGAAGAGGACAGATACAAGACTTCCTTCAGGACTAGGTATGGGAATTATGAGTTTGTTGTACTTCCATTCAGTTTGACTAATGCTCCAACTAGTTTTGTGTGTTTGATGAATATTGTGTCATGTCTTTATCTAGATAAGTTTGTTATTGTATTCAATGATGACATCCTGATATATTCTAAGAATGAGGAAGAGCCTGTCGAGCATTAAGTAGCAATGTTAATATTGCTAAGAGGGCGTCAATTATATACCAAGCTTAGCAAGTGAAACTTATTTCAAAAAAAGTTACACTACTTGGGACATGTTGTTTCCAAGGATGGCATAGTAGTAGATCCAGAAAAGATAAAATTTATCATGGAGTGGAAAGTTCCTAGAAATGTGGATGAATTTATATCATTCATCGGGTTGGAAATTTATTACAAGAGGTTCATCGGAAACTTCTCATGCATTGCGTATACTATTACATCCTTGCAGAGGAAAGGTAATAATATTTAAAGGATAGAGGAGTGTGCATCTAGTTTTGAGTAGTTAAAGTAGTTATTGACCAATGCTCCAGTGTTAAATTTTTCAGATCTAGATAGAAAGTTCATAGTGTGTACAGATGCTTGCAAGAGAGGACTTGCTGGAGTACTTATGAAGGAGGGATAAGTGATATGCTATGAGTTTAGGAAATTGAATGAGCATGAGCAGTACTACGTGACTCATGATATTGAGTTGGAAGCTATTGTTCATGCCTTGAATATGTGGAGACATTATCTTCTTGGAAGGAGGTTTGTATTGATGAGCAATCATAGTGGGTTGAAATATTTGTTTGACCAACCGAAATTGAATTTTAGGAAAGCTAGATGGTTGTCTACCCATAGTGAGTTCTACTTTGAGATTAGATACATTAAGGGAAAGGAGAACAGGGTTACAAATGCTCTTAGCAGGGAAATGCATTGGAACCATGCTGCAGTAATGATCTCATATGGCATAGATTTACAAGATTAGATCTTACTGAAATATTCCCAATTATTCATGAGCTAATTGGAATATTCATTTTTGTTTTATTACTTTGTTTAAAGAATAAATCAATGCCAAAAGTAAAAAGGCTAAATCTTGGTTTCTAAATCAAGCACCCTTAGGTGTTAAAGGGGCTGGACATTTTGGCTGGGTCAACCTTGACCAAATCAACATCATTGTCTTAAAGGAGTGGCCATCAATGAGGCACAGCGCAGTTTTAGATGGAGATGCCTTGTGTGAAAGAAGTGATCTCATTGGAAGTGGTTTAGGGTTTGCAAGCTCTTAACTTATAAAAGGAAGAGGATGGCAGAAATAGAAGGTTGTTGATGTTTATCATATTTTCTGAATATATGGTCTGTTTAGACATATATCTTTCTCTTGTTGTTTAGCTGAGAATGAATGTTGTTTAGCATTGGGTGCTCCTTATTGGCAATACCACCTCTTTTCATTAAGTAGCTCTTGGAAGAGTTTGCATTGTATTGTCCACTATCTGGCTGAAGGCTAAGCTTCTTCTTTCAACTACAATGCAAATCCTATTGAGGGTTTGGTTGTATTTGCAAGTTGCAGTAAGTGGAGGCTAGATCTTTCAGATCTAGGCCATTTCAGTGCTCCTTTTTAGTGGAGGAGGCTTCTAATCCATTGGGAGGAGAGTGTTGGATGACTTGAGCTTCATTTTTATATATTTTCATGTGGCCAACCACATTTTGACCCCTACATCGCATTTTTACTTCCAGATCTGCGTTATTCCTATAGGTGTAGTTGCAGGGTGTTTTGGCACACCATTTGGAAAGTTGATTTTCTGAGTGTTGGTGATCTGCCCTTCACTTCAGAGATCTATTAGAGGTGGCCATTCTATTTTTCATATTAGATCAAATCCACTTTCCAGATCTGTAATTTTTAGTAGATCTGTAGACTTAGATCTCATATCTACAACTTGTACATGGTGTAATGCTGAAAACCCCAATGGGATTTTGAAGAGGAGCCTATATAGTGTATGGATTTGTTATAGATCTAAATTTTCATGCACTTATCTGCTCTAGATCTAAAGTGTAATCTACAGTTTTTGCAGCTCAATAAAATATTGTTTTTAAGGATTTTTCCAGTCTTAATACATGGTTGCAGCACTTCATTTTGAGGATTTTCCTTCATTGGAGACTTGTATTTCCTATTATGAATCTTATGGGCCACCTTTTACATCTATTTTGCTACTGTAAATACAAATGAAGTGTCTCCATATTGGCCTCCTACTTTTTCTATGATGGTCTATGCTATTTTTCTATTATTCTGCATTATATTGTTGCATTCCCCATTTGGGAATATTACAATGGTATCAGAGCATCATCTTGGCATAGCCTATGCTTTCTAAGAATCCAATATGTCTTCTAAAGACAAGGAGCCTCTTACTAATAGAGAAAATATGTATCTAAAGAGAAGATACAATAAGTTTGATTACACAAATGAAAATGAAGACAAGGGTAAAGCCCCTTTATCTGGAGGTGAATATGAAGATAAGGATTTTCCTAAGATAAGATAAGGTTTTTGTTACGGTTTCCTTCTTAGAGCCATGCAAAATCTTGCTAGAGATATCAAAGAGATGAGAATGGACAGAATCAAGGAATCCCCTAAAGGATTTCATCTTGGAGAAGGCTTTGGCATGTCTCATCACTGGAATGATCAACCAGTGCATCAGCCACAAGTTTCCCAACGCTCTACCATGCCTACATTATTGGCTGTGGGAAATGAAGGGTTTCAAAAGCATGAATCCCTTGAAGACTATTTTGAATAATATGAGTCTCAAAATCATAGATTCAAATATCACTGAGTTTTCAGGAGTTTTTTCACATAAAGGACAATAGAATACCAAGGCATCATCATAGAGGTGGTGGATTCATTCATAATCATGTTCGACACCAAACTATGGGCAGATCCATTTTACCCAATTTTGATGGGTCATCCAAGTGTTCTGCCAAATCTTGGGTAGAAAAAATTGACATCTACTTTCAACTGAACAAGGTTCCGGAGATGAAGGTTATCAAGATTGCAGCGCTGCACCTCGAAGGTGAATCACATGACTGGTGGTTCCATGGCTTGTCTACATTGGTTCATACCAATGTGACTACTTATTCGGATTTCACTAGATGGCTAGTGGAAAGATTTGATAGAAGAGATCCAGAGGCACCATTCATGAGCCTTGGAAATGCAAAAAAATCAAGTAATACATAAACTTGCATCTCTGAATTTTTAAGACTTTCTGTTATGGTTCTTTATTTGTCTGCAGCAAGAAGGGTGTACATGTTCATTGATGGTTTAGATGAACCTCTTCATGGGTTGGTTAAATCTACCAGGCCCACTACCCTACATGATGCTATTGAAAGTGCTAGAGACCTTCAAGGTGCCTTGCCAAAAGCAAAGGCAACTTTTCAGCATAAGCCCTCTTTTCCTTCAAAGGGAAAGGAAGAAAAATTTGTTCCTTCAAAGGAGAGCTCATACAAGAAACCTCTTAATGATGATGTCTAGAAATATATAAGAATAAGGAAGCATTGCTTCACTTGCCAAGAATCATGGGAACCTGGACATAGATATGTTGCTGGGAAAGCACATTACATAGAGGTCTTCTCAGATGATGAGGAGGAAGAAGAAGAACAATAGAGGAGGGATCATAGCATTGACATAGTAGGAGATGATCCACCACCACATGGAGGTGAGGATGGAGCAATTTCTCCAATCAGAAGCACTCTTGCATCCTTAAGAGTGATACCCAATTATCATGAAACATCCACACAAGAAACATAGATGAATTTGTGCAGTGGAAGCAGGGATATGATGATCCCATCTATTATGCACATGAGGATGATCCATGAGACATCATTATCTTATGGCAAACCCCCTGTGAGACCACCTGATTCAGATTTTGTTAAATGTGTCTCACATCTTGATGCTCCATTCATAGATCTAGGAAGGAAGGGATAATTAGAAGACCACAATATAGCGTTGAAAGTGTTGGGTGAGATCAAGAATGAGAGAGATATTCTCCCACTATCACCATTGTCCACTATCTCATCTCATACTGTACTGAGAGAAAGTACTACAAGATTGGAGGATGACACCATCATGGGGAAAGGAGGGCAGTGCTTGGCTATGGAGACTTAGAAGATGATCTCACTTGGACAGAGATATTCCATACATGATAGAGGATGGTGGCCACACATGCATACTTTGACAATACCAAGGAGTTTTTGGATAGATGATAGTCTTCCATGGCAGACTAACTTCCAAGAATTTCAATCTTGATTTGAGCATGTGCATATGCAAGAAGGGCAGCAAGGAGGGAATAGAAACTTTCCATCATATACCTTTGGCATGAGAGATGTCAAGGAGGAGAAGCATAGAAGGAATGACCTTACAACTTATACCTTTGGCATGGGAGATTTCAAGAAGGAGAGCAGCCATATGACATACATTTATGTTGATAGATCATCAGCACTGTCACTATGGGAGATTGATCCATATTGGAAATCCCAATTGTTGGTGGATTATTCCAAGGATCTTCACACTTGCATGATAATTGATGACCAGTTGCATTAAGAGGGCTACTTACTCCAAGAAGGATTCATCTATTATCATGGTAGGATCTTCTTGTCTAGAGCCTCCAAGCTCAATGAGAAGTTACTACAAAGGGCCTATGAAGAGTTATGTTTCAGCCACACATATTCCATGAGATTCTACAACATCATCATGAGGAGCTACACTTGGAAGGGCTTGGAAGGAGAAATATTAGCATTTTCAAAGATGCATGTTCCATGTGGAGATGGGGCAGCAACATAACTCTATGAAAGATTTAATTCAGCCATCTCTTTCTCTTTTTGAGGAAGGGGATAGATCTATGCACCACTCCATTTGTTTAAGGAGAAACTTTGGTGAAAAATGTGCTCATGTAAATAATGTTTCATTTGATTATTGTTTGCATTCTTTCACCATGCATATACAAGCCATGACTCCAAGGATGATTATTGTACCTTATAAACTTCATGGCCAACTTTGGGCCACAAAAATTTCGGAACATGGACACTCCCTTGGAGGACAAAGGGAGATTTTGTTTCATAATGGGTGCATTCCTAAAGCACCAAATATATCTCACACTTTCAGCCATAGTGAGATGACATGGGCAACAAGTAAGTGGTGGGGAAACCACTTACCACGTATTGATATGATGCAGTCAGGAGATGCACTGCACTGGTTCCACATGTGGGACTATGACCCACCTCCATATGCACAAATTTCTATTTGTATGTATGTAGTTTTGATCCCATACATTGATGATATACTTGTATTTTTTATGGGAATGTATGGAGGGAGGATGGGAGGTATGCATGTGCCCTATGGGATGGATACCCTCCATGTATCTTATGCTACATGTTTCAGGGAGAACATTGGGCAAACCATGTTTGTTTCATTTGAGCTATTGTGTAATGTTCCAAAATTTTCATTAAGTTAATTGGAACATTAATTTTTCTTTCCTTTTAATAAAAAGAATAAAATGGGTAAGGGGGCCCATGAAGAAGCATAATAAGCACTCCAAATGTGCAAAGGGGTCACTTAAGTGGCTTATTTGTCATCTTCTAGTGTAAAAAGGGGAAAATGAAAGAAGAGTAGGCCCAATTTGACCAAGTCAAACAGCGCTGCATGGAGGGAGTGAGTCACCAAGTGGGACAAAAAAGTTTTCATAGGATGGATATTATTGGATGATAGAAACCCTAATGGGTGGGTTCCATGGCAAGGAAGCCTCCTCTTGGCATAAAAGGGGGAAGGAGAGCCATTGCTTATTATGTTGAAGAATTCGATTTTTCTTTGCTCTCTCTAGTTATGCAACTGGGATAGCTTGTGCTGCTAAGCACAAGGGAGATTTTTGTTTAGAAGTTTCCCCTCCTTCATTGGGAAGCTTTGGAGGAACTTTTATTCATTCTCCTCACATCCAGCTTGGCAGAAATCTTGAGTTGCTAGGGGTTGCAGTGAGGTTTCATTATCACCCACTTCCGAAGCTAGTTTTGCAGAGGAAGAGCCCATTCTTTCTCTGTGAGATCAGTGAGGAAGATCCTGGAGCTTATTTTCAGATTTTTGCATTGGGCTATATGTTACATCTCATTCACAGTGCGGTCTCTTCCCTAGATTGCATTATTTCCAGTGGGCACTTGCAGGAGGGATTCACACTATGGAATGGAGAGTGTAATCTTTAGTGAAGGGAGCAGCCTCTCACTTGGAAGATCATTGGAGGAGGTTTCTTCATAATTTGCTGCATTTCCATCCTTCTCCCTTTTTTTATTGTTAGTGAGTTGCTGCTGCTACCCAGAAACTCCAGCATTTTTCCATTTAGTGTATTTTGGCCAATCCTTTAGGGGATTGTTGTAATATTGTTTTCTGGGGTTGAGATCTTTCTCCCCCACTTTATTTGAGCCTGTTATTTCTATATCATTGTAATTATATCATTTTTCAGTCATTTCTCAGCATATACTGTGCAGTCATAGCTTGTTGTTGGGTTGTGTAGCTGTGAACTTTCATTGTTGCATGTACATTTGTCTTGGGGATGATTTGGCCTAACTTGAGAGGGCCTACCTCAAGTTATTGTATATCTATTTGCTGATACACATAATATAAGGGATATACACTCTTGTTGCACCTCATGTACTGATATTTCATAGCTGTTACTTGTTAGTGTTCATGTATTGTTGTAAGCTCTCTCTTTGAGAATTCTTTACGGGATCTAGTTTGGGGAGATTTGAATAACCCAACTAGAGTCATTTCTTTGGGCTCAAATTCTGGAAAAGAAGTGTTTAGTGAGTTAAAAAGGGGATCCAAGCCCCCTTTAGCTTATTTTTACACTGCCTCCCTTATACAGCGTCCTTGAGGACCATTTTCCAGAAAATTCCAAAAAGTAATATTACATATTGTCTCCTTATGGGATGGATTATTTACATCTCATGAGAACTTTGGAGGAGAAATTCATGAAGGGATGGATTGGTGAAAACTTATCTTATGGAGGAAGCTTATCACATGTTGGTGTCACTAATGTAGAAGTAGAAGAGTTGCAGCACTCACCTTGTTAATTGCTTAAGGACAAGCAACATTTGGGAGGGGAGGACTGTAATATTCCCAATTAGTCATGAGCTAATTGGAATATTAATTTTTGTTTTATTACTTTGTTTAAGGAATAAAAGATAAAAGGATGTCCATAATACTCCTTGATAATGAATAAATCAATTCCAAATGTAAAAAGGTCAAATCTTGGTCGCTAAATCAAGCACCCTTAGCTGTGAAAGGGGCTGGACATTTTGACTGGGTCAACCTTGACCAAATCTACAGCGATGTCTTGGAGAAGTGGCCATCAATGAGGCATAGTGTAGTTTTATATGGAGATGCCTTGTGTGAAAGAAGTGATCTCAATTGAAGTGGTTTAGGGTTTGCAAGCTCTTAACTTATAAAAGTAAGATGGCAGCATTAGAAGGTTGTTGATGTTTATCATATTTTCTGAATATATGTTTTGTTTAGACATATATCTTTCTCTTGTTGTTTAGCTGAGAATAAATTTTGTTTAGCATTGGGTGTTCCTGGTCAAGAATCCCACCTCTTTCCATTGAGTGGCTCTTGGAATAGTTTTCATTGTATTGTCCACTATCTGGCTGAAGGCCAAGCTTCTTCTTTCAACTACAACACAGATCCCTTTGAGGGTTTAGTTTTCTTTGTAAGCTACAACAAGTGGAGGCTAAATATTTCAGATCTAGGCCATTTCAGTGCTCCTTTTCAGTGGAGGAGGCTTCTAATCCATGAGGAAGAGAGTATTGGATGACTTGAGCTTAATTTTTAGATCTTGGCATGTGGCCAACCACATTTTTACCCCTACAACGCAGTTTGACTTCCAGATCTGCGTTATTCCTGTAGGTGCAGTTGCAGGGTGTTTTGGCACACCATTTGGAGAGTTGATTTTCTAAGTGTTGGGGATCTGCCCTTCACTTGGGATATCTATTGGAGGTGTTCATTCTATTTTTCATATCAGATCAGATCCACTTTCCAGATCTGTAATTTTCAGTAGATCTGCAGACTTAGATCTCAGATCTACAACTTGTACATGGTGTAATGTTGAAAACCCCAAGGGGATTTTGAAGAGGAGCCTATATAGTGTATGGATCTATTATATATTTGACTTTTCATGCACTTATCTTCTCTAGATCTAAAGTGTAATATACAGTTATTTCAGCTCAATAAAATAATGTTGTAAGGCTTTTTCTAGTCTTAATACATGGTTGCAGCACCTCATTTTGAGGATTTTCCTTCATTGGAGACTTTTATTTCTTGTTATGAATCTTATGGGCCATATTTTACATCTATTTTGCTGCTGTAAACACAAATGAAGGGTCTCCATATTGGCCTCCTACTTTTTCTATGATGATCTACGTTATTTTTCTGCTATTCTGCATTGTCTTGTTGCATTCCCCATTTGGGAATATTACACTTACAGGCAGGACAGCAGGATGATAGGTACATGAAGTTTATGCACAAGTTACAACAGGTATAGGTGATCAGGATGTGGAATATCATCTCACATCAGATGGCTTGGTGAGATTCAGGGACAAAATCTATGTGTCATATGACTTGAACTGAACAAGCTTATCTTAAGGGAGTTTCATGCCAAACAATATTAAGGTCACCCAGGATATCAAAAGATGTTGACACTAGTTAAGAAGTGCTACTATTGGCTGAATCTAAAGAAGGAAAAGGTAGAATTCGTGGCTAGATGTCTCGGCTGTTAATCTAAGAGAATGAAGAGAGAACTAATGGAGCTTGTGGTAGCATATCTCGGTCTAGATACAGATGGGATAGTGGGGACACAGTTAGAGGTGGAAAATCACTAGATACACCTGATAGGAGGACTGATATGTATGAGCATCATTCTAGTTCCTCATCTAGGATACATCATCATAGTCATCATCATCATCATCCTTATAGGAGGAGGGAGTATTTTCTAGAGGAGTTCAAGAAATTGAAGCCTCCTACATTTGATGGAGAGATGAAGAAGTCATAATATGTAGAGACATGGTTGCTTGGGATGAAGAAATTATTTAGATTGCATAGCTCCTCAGAGAACATGAAATCCAAGATATACACCTTTAGTCTTAAGGGAAATCAGATATCGTGTGGGAATATGTGAAGAATGTTAAGAAAATTCGAGAGGAAGATTTGGTTTGGGATGTGTTGACGGGAAAAGATGTCTGGCCAACAGTAAGGGATCTCCCCGATAAAAATTCCAGATTAGACTCTAAACCATTTAAGATAGGGATCCCGTCTGGGGTGTGGTTCTGGCTACTGCTGAATACTCCTTTTTCTCGGACACAAACGAGCCCTGCAGTCCTATGAACACACAATTATTCAGATGGTACAAGACAAATGGTTGATGAGTCTCAATGAACATAAAACACTACAAATAGCAAGATGAGTTAAAGCATGCGGCCAAAGGAAATGTTGTTAGCAGCACGTCATTAGGGTCATGCTTGTAAAATTTGTTCAAACCACAGAAGAAATAGTTCTTTATGGTTAGAGCACCCTTCACTTCCTTAAGAAGTCTCAAGAGATAATAAAAATGTCAGTAACAGAGTTGCTAACATATTCTAAATAAACAACCTAACATCATTAACACATTTAGTGAGCTGAAATGTCTAAATGATATAAGCAGAAAATGCAGATTATTTAATCATAAATATATCAGATACATAAGACAAAATATTCATAGTGTAAACACATTAATCCTCATCAGATCCAATATTGGAATCAAAACAAGAGCTTGTATTCATTCATAGAAAAGTGCATTCAATGCTATGCAATTCTCTTTGCTCCTTTGGAGTCCTAAAAAAAAGATCCTTTATAATCTCCCGAAGGGAGTATTTATAGAACAAAATTGACCCTTGGGTATCCCTGACTTTTCACCTTCCTGATTGTTGACATTCTCTGCGACTTGAGGGAATATGCGACTTGCGACCTTGGCTATGGCTGCGACCTGCGACCTCTTCTGTTTTCTACAATATGTGATTTCATCATGGGAGAATATGGGTGATTGCGAGATCAAGGACATCTAACTGTTGTTGTTCCTTGAGTTAACTTCGCCATGCCCGATAATCTATAGCCACTGGGGAGACCTGAGGTGTATATTCTCTCAACCTTTGAAGACACTCGAGAGAATTTGGAATCAAAGTGTCTCTCTTGATCGTGATCTAGTTTGATAGGGAGGCCAGATTGGTATAGATCCGGACCGGTGTCACGATGAATTGAACCAAGTTTTCTTGTGATGCCAGTAGGTCTTGAGAGGCGGTTGCTTGCCTTATGGGTTGTATAAATGCTTGAATATCTTTGGTGACTTCTTCCCACGTTTTCTCTTCACCCAGTGCACCCAGAGAATGAATGTGGTGTACTTCGGCCATTGAGTCAATGCCGCTAATCAGATGTTCATATGCGGACATTAATTTCTCCAAATCCTTGATCAGTTTCTCTTTTGATTGTACCTTTATCTGAATTTGAACCTTCTCATTTTGGGTGCCAATCCAATATTTTCTAGGTAAGGTGTCTGAAGCTTGTGGATACATGTTCGACAATTCCAGTATTTTGTCCAAGGCAGTAGAGGCTTCCTTTATCTATGTGTTCCTCCTTTTGGTTTATGCCTGTGATTTTAGTAGTGGCATGGTAGTTTGTTTTATCATGAACAGTTCTTCATATACCTGCTTCACGGTGGCCTCCAAAGTGAGCAGCTCTCCCTGAATAGTGAGTGGTATTTCATTAGTAGGGGCATTCCTAACCTGAAGCTGTTTGACTTCTTCTCGTAGCCCCTTCTTTTCCTGTTCCGAATTAGCTGTCTTTTGTTCAGAGGCCTATAGTCTATTCTACAGGGACAAAATTTTTCTACTCATTCTGCGTACGTTCTCATTGGTAGCTGCTGCAAAAGCGGTACCAGTTGATGTGATTATAACCGAATTAGTCTTGGTATCCGATATTATATCCTTCTCTGTGGTGACTGTAAGGGGTGCAGCAGGGTCCCGTGCCAAACATATTCTCTTCTCCAACCTGATCTTGTGTGTGAATTGATCATAGGTAAGTCTTGTCAGATCAAGAACTCCCTCATCTATATCCTCGAAGGTACCCAATTCTGAGAGGGAAAAAATCACATTGGTTGCAGGAGTTGTTTGGGGCACCTTGATGTGTGGTAGCTCCGTTTGTTTCTTTGTCTCTAGAGGAGGCGTCTTGCTGCCTTCGGTTCGCTTGGAGGAATATTCCCTTGACTTCAAAATTTCTTCCTCTCTCCTCTTTTGCACTACTTCTTCTCTACCTTGTTCTTCCTTTAGTTGGTGCTCAGCTTCTGCTTTATCTTAAGCTTACTTTAGTTGGTGCTCAGCTTCTGCTCTAGCTTGATCTTCCTTTAGTTGGTGCTCAACTTCCACTTTATCCTATTTTATCTTTAGTTGGCACTCAACTTCTGTCTTTTCATCCTCTTCTTTTCTCCGTTGTTCCTATTCCATTTTCTTGCGGGTTTACTCCGCCCGCTTATTTCTTTGTTCTTCTTTCAATTGTTTCTTTAATTTTTCCTCCTCCTCCTTTGCCTTCTCCTCAGGTTCTTGTTGAGCTTTAGCCTCCTTTTCCCTTCACTGGGTGGAAGAGTTATGGCCCATACCAGTCCTTTGCTTCTTGGCTTTGGAAGATGAGGCTCCTCCCAGCGTATGGATTCCTTCTTCTAAAGTCTGGCTATCCTGATCTTGTTGATCAGTTGATTCTTTTGGAACGGCCTCCCTGTCTTTGTTGTACCATTTCTTGACTCTATCTTCAACTGGGAAATCAGTATGCTAGTAACTCCATTTAAATTTGGCCTGCTTGAAGTAGGCGGGGATGATTCTCTCGGGATCATACGTCCAGTGTGACACGAGAGGTAGACAAAATCCTTTGAATTTCTCGGCCTCTGCCTCTACTTCTCTGAAATCTTTCACTGTGTAGGAGCTGATAGTGAGCGGCAGAGTGGGCCATGGCTTCTTCTTTCCCTTAGTGTAAACTTTTGAAAAACCGCCCGATATCTGGTAACATGTTTCTTAGAGGAGGAGTTTGTCGGTGACAAACTGGGGCAGTGCGTGAGGAGCCTTGAGCAACCCGAAGACTTGGATGAAAGTACTATCTGCGTTAGGAAACCAGTGGGCCACTCAGGTTATCATCTCCATGGCTCGCTCAAACATGCACGGGGTGTCTTTTCCAAATATTTTCCCGTAGAGAGTGGGGATGAAGTTTTGCGTGATTGACTCCATCTCTTGCTTATATCTGGAATCCCATAACACCATTAAATATTTTTGAATTGGACCACCATGCTCCAGATCCCAATTGTGTGCCCACCCCTAAAAATGGCACCTTGCACATACTGCATCCAAAATATAAGATGCCATATAAAATTTTGATGCATGCCATTCATCAGGTGCTAGTGTCGCAGATATGTTCTGTTACACCATTTTTTGGTCATCTAACCTTTCATCATTAGATGGACCCAAGTACACCATGTAAGACCAGTTTTACCCCAAGTAAAACTGCTTTCACTATGTTAATTAAGAAACCCCAAAAGGGAATATTAAACAAACCCATATTTGTTTGATTTTCCCCAAGGAATAATTAATTAAACCATAATTTAATTACTATTCCCAGTCATGTTTAACCCAAAAACAAAGAAATTAATGAGATAAACCCATAGTTATCTTATTATTTTCTAGGAATAATTATTTAAATAATATTCCTTGTTAAATATGACCAAATCAACCACCATTAATTAAATAAATCATTATTTATTTGATTATATCCCAACCACTTCCTTAAAAAGATAAATAAATCATTTATTTATTTAGTCTTCACTAATCAAGGGATTTGACCCAAGTCAAACACCCTTTCCCTCCAACAAATAATAATAAAATATTCCGTAGAGGTGGATCTAGATTTGATTAACATTATTTTAATCATGCACCAAGATCTAGAATGGCCCAATATTTTGTTATAAATAGGAGGGGTTTCCCCATCATTCTTCACCTTTTGTTGCCTACTAGATCACTCTGGATCTATACACTTGGTCTCATTCCTACCATTTTTGCTCCCATTGAGCTCTATCTTCTACATTGGGTTTTCTACATCTACAAGAGAGAGAAAGCTTAGATCTGAAGTGCTGAGGACTACAAAGAACCCATCCCATTGAGGAGATCTCGATACACCTTCTTGTTTCCTCCCAGGTGCCCTGTAATATAAAAATTCATTCAAAAATCGTGTTCTTGTCTTGTCTGTTGGATGCATGGAGCAAACTCTTTACTTTACTGCTTAATGTCTTTCTATTTATAGATCTGTTTGTTGCAGCATTTTAACTACTAATCGCAGATCTGAAGATGTTTGGCAGCCTCTATTGTTGTTAGGGCTATTAGTTATGCGTAGCTAAAGTGGTTCTTTTTCGTACACTTCGACGAAGAATTCATACTAACATGTTCGATCTGAGGACCACCACTATCAAGTTGGCCCAGTTGAAACAGGTGTCGTACACAGTGACGGTGTACATCAGAGAGATCCAAGCGCCATTGAAAGTGGTTGCATCTAGTTGGCCATACGTCCTACATAACATTGCAGCTACAAGCTTGTAGACCTTCTTGAGACCTGCTGTCTGATATTCCTGGTCCTTCTTGAGCTAGAACTTTTCTGGGTCCTCCCACCATCCTCTTGGTCTCAGGAATGGGAAATGTATGAGTGGTGGCCCACTCCTTGGTGAAGGTTTGTTCTCGGGTGGGAAGTGCATAATATAATTTTGCATCTTGTCCCTTCAGATTTGTGAATGACTTCCCGGCATGATCACGAATAACTCTGATCTTGGGGTTGATCTTTTGCAGGATCCACTCGATCAGCTCTACACATGGGAATATAGGCAAATGGGCACCCGCGTAGTGGAGCTTAGATATTTTAACCTGAACATACACCTACTGGTCCGGGAGGTCCTCTGGAAATTCAGGCTTTGTGAATTCTTGGTACACCTGATACCAAGTCATACTGTCCCCTTTTCCAAAAGTGTAGGCAATGTCTCCATAGATAGGGGGAAGAGAAAGAGGTATTTCATCCTCCAAGATTTCTATATCAGGGCTTTTGTTCCTCTTATGAACTACCAGAGGCCCCATATCACTTGAGGCCGACGAGATGGATACGCACTCTAGCTCGGCTTCAAGGTTACCTGGCATGTTCATAAAACAATCACACGATGAGATAGATGTCATATTTATAAATATTTGCAATGCTCCTACCTCTGCTCAACTATTTTAAAGGAAATGGATGAACCTGTGACCTAGTGACCTTGTGACTGGGTCGCTAGGTCACTAGGTCATGTTGGTTTAAACTTTCAAAGAAAAGCGACCTAGTGACTTAGCGACTTGCGACTAGGTCACGAGGTCACTGAGTCGCAGGGTTGCGCCAGTTTATATTTTCAAGGAAATGTGACCTAGCGACTTAGTGACTCACGACCAGGTCACAAGGTCACTAAGTCACGAAGTTGCATCACTTTAATCTTTCATAGATACATGACCTAACAACCCCTACGACTTTGCGACTAAGGTCAGCAGATCGCGATGTCGCAGAGTCGGGGGGTCACTCTAGGGCTTGGTAGATGTTTTTCACGACAACGAAGACCTTCAACTTGATTTTAATCAAAATGAGAGTTAAGGTGACACATCAAGTGGAAAGGATGCATGAAGTTCCTCATTGGAAAGGGCTGGAAAGGGAACTTGAATAGACTGATGCAGGGGAGGCTTGCTAGAGGAGGTACAGAGGGCAGTAAGGCTTTGGGGAGGGGAAAGCTATAGCAACAGGATTCATGGAAGGTTTAAACAGAAGCTAGGTTGAGTTTTAAATAAGCTAAGGTGAGGGTAATAGAGGCAACAATCAAGAAAAAAGGAAACAGCAGGAGGATTAGGCAACTTACCCGAGAAAAACACACTCCAGTTGGCTTGTCAGAGGCATTTTCTTTCTGCATCATGCAGGTTGAATCGACCTATGCGACCCTTATATATATAAATGGGTCACATGTGTGGACAATAAATGAGGGTCACATGGTCACAAATGAGTTTATTTGATGAGATATGTGACCTCGTGACCCTGCAACCTTGCGACTGGGGGGGTCGCAGGGTCGCAGGATCGTAGAGTCGCAATTGTTTGGTTTCAGGATGATATGCAACCTTGCGACTTTGCGACCTGAGGGGTCGCAAGGTTGCAGGGTCGCAAATTAGATGAGCTGACCAATTCTGCGACTTAACGACTTGATATTTTGAAAGAGTGAACTTAGGCTTGACTCTATTTTTTCAAAAGGTTAGGGCTCAAAAATTAAAAAAGGGGGCAAAATTTTGGAGGGTGTTGTAGTGGCTACAACAAATGGCGATTCACTGGTAGGACCCAGGATCTCTGTCGGTGCTTCATCTTGTGGGGAGTGGGGGGGCTTAGCATGTTGATCCTTTCACTTCATGGGTCCCACTATTTTCATCTGCGGGCCTTGCGTGTTTGCTCCACCTATCTACATGTCCCAGGGTATTGGTCAACCATATTTTCATTCCTGGAGACCGGACGGAAAAGGTTGGAGTAACCTTAGGGATTTTCAGGATCTAGTATAGTTATTTTTTCCTCATCGTATTACTTGACTGCCAGCGAACCTGGTGGTTCCGGTAGAGTCACTGCCTAGGAGTCACGGATGTTTCTCCACTGCCAGCGAGCCTGGTCAGTACCCCAGCGGAGTCGTCGCATCACCTCTTTGTGTAGGAAGCCTTTCTCAATCCTGTACCCTTTATTCATGTGCTAATTTTCACTTATTGTAAATGTGATCGAGGCACTTATTTGACTGTGCTCAAGGCACTTATTTAAATGTGGCATTTATTGCCTGGGCAGATGAGGGATCTCGACTTATTTTGCTTGCAAAAGAGGTTGCTCCTAGTCTATATGAGTACTTTCAGGTTTTCCTGGATATCCTTTTGTCTCCTGAGGTCAACTCTGTCCCCTTTCCATTTAGTGATCGATTACACAGAGACTTTATTTTGTACAGCAGCCCCTTGGGCCAGCATACTAGGTAAGCTACCTGTGCTTGGTGCCTGGGACTTGGCTATGTTTCCCCATTGGGTGCATATCACAGGCAATCTCGCGCCATTTTTTTTGTTTCAGGGGTGATTCTTCACCAACGTAGATTCTGGCACAGCATGCCAATTGAGTAACTTCAACATCTCTCCTTTAACTTGGGATGCCAAAGGGAAAGGGTCAATGATTTATTGAAAACAAAACAAAAAATTAGAACAAAAAAAAATAAAACAAAACTATGGTACAAGGTATGGTGATGGGCCCCCTGGGGATGTCAGGTAAAATAGTGTTTGAGGTCATTCCCGTTTACCAGGAGGACCCCAATTCTCCTTTCAAGGGTCTGTAGCCTGTAAGTGTGGGAGCTGACCTTTTCCTTAAATTGGAAGGGACCTGTCAACAGGGCCTGGAATTCGAAGTGTTTCCCTTTATCCTCATGAGATTTGTCCCATTTGAGGAAGGTCACCTACTTCAAAATATTTGTTTCCGGTATACTTCTTGTCAAACCATCATTTTGCTTGACTTTGGTGGATGGCAAATTTTTCCCTGGTTTTCAGCCTTTCCTCCTCTAGCTTCAACAATGTGTCTATTCGGGCTTGTAAGGTAGGGCAAGGGGTGCCATGAGTTTCTTGAGCTAATTGAAGGGCTGGGAGAGACAATTTGGGAGGAAGAATAGCCTCTTTGGCATACACAAGAAAAAATGGGGAGGTTCCCAAAGATGATTTGGGTGTGACTCGATTAGCCCATAGGGAATTATGGAGCGCGTTATGCCAATTTCGTTGTTGGGAAAGCAGATTCTTTTTGATGATGCGGATGAGGTTCTTATTAGTTGACTTGGATAACCCATTTCCTTGGGGGTAATAGTTGTCAGAGTGTTTCAGCCCTATACCATTTTCTAGAGCAAACTCATATAATTTAAATGATGAAAAATATGTTGCGTTATCAAAAAAAATGGAGGTTGGAATGCCAAACCTGATCATGATGTGTTGGGTGATGAAAGCTATTACCTCTTGATCATTGACTTGACGCGACGATATTTATTCAACCCACCTTGTGAAGTAGTCTGTGACTGTGAGGATGTATCTATGCTGCTTGGAAGAGTGTGGCAAGATTTCCCCGATCGCGTCAAGCCCCCATTGCTGACAAGGCTCTTCCACCGCGACGGATTGCAACGGGGTAGATGGCCTTATTTACCTATTGACGAACTTTTAACATTGTATGAATTTCCAGACATAAGCGTGTGCATATTTGAACAGAGTATGCCAATAGAAACCAGCACGCATGATCTTGTGAGCAGTGGTATCCCCCGCATAGTGCCCACCCGCTGGACCATCATGGAGCTCCATCAAAAAATTTTGTGCCTCATCATAATCCAAACAGGGTAGCACGACTCCGCTGTGGTGTTTGCAGAACAACTTACCCTACACTAGTTGGTAGGATGTAGCTTTTAGTCTTAACGCATGTTTCTGCTGAACGGTTAAAGTGGCGCTCATGGTATTGTGGCTTAGATATTGCTAGAGATCAACGTAACATGAGGAGGTATTCTGTCGAGATATACTATCAATTTGATACATGTCGATTTCATGTTCCCAACTCTCTTCTTCACTACTTCACGAGTCTGCGGCTTCCGTGGCCATCCGACATAGTCCTTGGCCTTTTATAGTGTCTGCTGGCTTGAATTCCAGGTCATTCTCTTGAAGGCACGTCATCCAGTTGCCTCATCTCTCGCCTAGCTCTTGTTGTACGAAAAGTGAGCGAACAGCTGGGTGAGGTACAAATACTGTGACGTGACTCTTCAAAATATATGGCCTAAAGTGTTTGACCACCTTTTACACTACGTAAGCTTGCTTATCAATATCTGGATAATTCAGCTCGGCACCTTGAAACCCAGCGCTCATGAATGATATGGGCCGCTCATCGTTATTGTCATCTTTCTGAGTAAGGACGGCCGCCAAATATGAATCTGAGGCAAAGGTGTACAAGATAAAGCCTTTGCTGAAATCTAGACTACGAAGAGCAGGCGCTTCCATGATGGTCTGCTTGATGTTATTGAACGCTTCTTTCTCGGGAGGATTCCATTTGAATTTAGCATTCTTCTTTATCATACCTTGCAACGGTTTCACAATTTGGGTGAAATCCGATATAAATTTTTGCACAAAGTTGATTTTGACGAGGAAAGACTACATGGCCATCTTGCCACTTGGGGGAGGAATCTGGGCGATGACTTTCGCACTTTATGGATCCACTACTATGCCATCCCGAGTTATGATGTGCCCCAATAGGTTTTCTTTGGCGACGACGAAAATGATTTTCTTCGATTTTAGTGAGATCCCGTATTTTCGACATCTTTCAAAAATATGCTTGAGGTGATGTAGGTGGTCAGACCTACAATTTGAAGACACGGTGACGTCGTCAAGGTATACTACCACGCTTTTCCCTATGAGGCCTCTGAAGGCGATTTCCATGGCTCTCTGGAAGGTTGCACTAGCATTGATTAAGCCAAAGGGCATGTGTCTGAATGTGAAAGTTCCCCATTTAGTTCTGAATGTGGTTTTCAGCCAGTCGGGTTCAGCCACTAGTACTTGGTTATAACCTGAAAACCCATACAATAAAGAGAACATCTATGATCCCGATATAGCTTGAAGGATTTTCTCCATAGGGAGCATCGGGTAGTTGTCCTTATCTGAAGCTCTATTCAAATTTCGGAATTCTATGCATAAATGGATTTCACCAGATTTCTTCAGAACTAGGATCCATTTTGGAACCTAGGTTGAATGCCGAACTTTGAAAATTATACACGCATCCAAGAGTTTCTTCGGTTCCTTTTGGATCATTGGCTCTAAGGTGGGGTGTACTTTCCTCAGTTTCTATTGGAATGGTTTCAGTCCTTCCTTCATGGGTATCACATGCTGGATGATCCACGTGTCATAGGTTCGTAGCTCATCATACATCCAGGCAAACACATCTTGGTATTTCTTAAATAACTCATTGAAATATTGCCTCTCCTGAGGGGTGCATTCATTACCGAGATTGAAGAACTTGGGCTCCTTGTCCGTCCAGAGGTTTATTTTTCAATGCACTAACGTGGAACTTTGCACCTTCATGTTGAGAGGGCCTCAAAAACAGTTTTGTAATTCAAACAACTTTTCGAATGACACGATCCATTTGGGTATGGGATTTTCTTTAAGATCCCCTTGTTCCTTTTGCAAGGCCTAATCAAGATCATCTTCTTCTATAACTGCATCTTTGAACACGTCTGTATTGAGCATGAAATCCAGTACCTATTGATCATCATTAAAAATGCGCAAATTAGTGACATTGTCTTGTATGGATGGCTTGTAAACAATTTCAATAGAAAATCCATCTCTAAGTGGGGTGAACCTAGCAGCAACATTGGCAAGTGTATAAACTACTGCATTGTGCATTCTAAGTATGGATTTAATACCGAAAGCATCAAAAGCAGAAATTAAATGCCATACCTCTTGCTGGTATCCTTTCAGATGTGGAGACAAGTAATAGATGGTGTTACGTACCTGACGGGTGATAATCTCAGAGTCTCCAATTACCTTTAAATAATGGACTTTGAGATCTATGGATTTTTTGAGCCCGAGCAACAATGCTTCATACTCGGTTGTATTATTCATGCACTGGAACTCTAGCCAGCATGAAATTAGAAACTTGTGCTTCTGAGGGTCCAGCAAGATACAACTCGCGCCAGCCCCATCATGGGTTTTGGAACCATTGTAGTACAAGGTCCATATTTCATCTTCTGATTTGGCAAGGCTATCTGAGCACATAGGAGACGCACTTGGAGCAGCGGTTTCTAACGAGTATTTCATTGAGGCAGAGTGGTTGTCAGTGACCAATAATAGCTCAGACTGGATGTCTTGAGTGACTAGAGATTGGGGGTTTGGTAGCATCCAAAAATGGATTCTAATAAACACATACCACTTTCCTCTTGTGGGAAACTAACTGGTTCATTAGTTGCATCCAGGTTAGTCACCCTGTGTTTCATGTAAGGCTCACTTTTGACCTGGATTTGATTGTTCCTGCCCTTGTAAGGGAGCCACAAGTGGGACCAATCAATGGAAAAGTATCCTTGTAGCTTGCTAGACCAATATATATTCAACAGAATGCCATAGGCCTCAGGGATATCCACGATTACTATGTCAATGCACTAATGAACCCTAGAATCGGAGGATAAGTGGATAATAACATTGTTTAATTCACCTACTATAGGAACCTGAGATCTATCAAGTTGAATGATCCTGGTGTCATTTTTCTCAGGGCGGATGTTTAACTTCTTGCATACAGACAAGGGCATAACATTCGTGGACACATCAGAATCGACGAGGAAATTATGGAAATTGAAGTTAAAGATCTTCAAGGATAGAAGGAAAGGTGGCGTGGATCCCCTGGAATTGGCATCCATGGCATTCACGATAGACTGGGGACTAGCAGCAGCTTGGGAAAATGTGGTACTCATGGGTTTGGTCACCAGTAGGTTGGCAAATGCTTTGAGGATAAGATCTCGCTGGTTAGCAATGCGAGCGAGTTCGTAGAGAGAAATATTGGCTCGATTCTTCTTCATATCCTGGATAATGTTATACCCAGAGTCTGTGTGTGAGATAGGTTCGGTGGCAGCTTTCGAAGAAACTAATGAAGATTTACCCTTTGGGCTTTCTCGGGGATTAGTTGGGCTAAATTCCTCAGGAGTCTTGGTTTGGTTTTCTATGTTTGGTGGTAGGATTTTCCTTAAGAAATCTTTCCTTTTTTCTTTGAAGGACTGCTCAGGGATTGGGCTTTTACTCCTCAAGCCATAGTTCCGAGGGGGTTTGGACTTAGGGTCTCCAGCCAAGTTTATTTCAGTTGTGGAAGGGGGGATTTCCCTGCAGATGATCTCAAAAGTAAGGACATTGAAACCCATATCTTCATCCGGAGGAGAGGCCTCCTCGTTGTCTGAAGTAGCCTCCTCCTCTAAATCCCCAGGGGTATGGTCTTCTAGAAGTTTATTCACCATGGCGATCATGTTATTGATCCACTAGGGGTAAGTTTTCTCTGAGTGGGAGGCTTGATGGAAAGAACAAAAATTATCCTTGCTGATTTCTTCAACGTTGAGGCCAGCACTTGAGTTTGACGGAGGTCGGTTCACAGTGGGGTTATTCTTTCTGAAGAAAGGTTTCTGCATTTTAGCACGTGAGACAGAGTCATTGTTCTTCCTCTTCAGATCGGAGACTTTGTTAGTCAATAGCCTGAGGGACTTTGTGATACTTTCAAAATCGAAAGGGTCCTTTTCTTTGTCTTTGGATTTATGGTTAGAGGATTGGACTCTCTTCGTGGTCGGCTTTTGATCATCCTGACCATCATGGTCGATGGCTCCTATGGATAGCATGTCCCTTTCGACAGTGAGGGTGGTGGTGTAATTTTTTGCTAGGGTAGCTCTAGCTTCGCGTTTCACGAACACGACAATATCCTGAGGGAGAGCTCGCGTGTAGTAGTCAATGGTGATGGAATCATCTCAGGCCATAATCGGCGGGAATTTGTTCAATATAGTAGTGAAGCGTTGATTGATGTCTTTGACTTTCTCCTTCTTCTGGAATTTCAAAGTACTAAGCTCTGTGAGGAGCATAGAAGGAGTTTTGTCTTCCAAAATTTTTTGAAGGAAAGTATAGTGAAATTGCTCCCAGGAAGAAATGGAAGCAACAAGGAGAGACCGGTACCATGTAGCAGCTTTATTCTCTAAAGTATGAGGGAAAATATGGCATGCTACATCATCAGACTGCACCCTCATCATTTGTAAGGCCAGGTAAAATTTTCTTATGTGATCTTTGGCCAGCATACCTTTTTCAGGGTCGAACTTGGGGAGGTGCTTCTTAGGATGTCGGGGCATGTCATGGAGGGGACCATGGAGAGCTAAGGGAGATTGTGTCATCCAAGCCAACGGCTGCACACACCTAGCCTTCTGGTGGCGTGGTATGTAAACATGACCTATTTCACTTTCATATTTTCTCCCTATGCCTGACTCGGATGCTTCGCCCTCATGATGGGTCTACATGTCTTGATTTCTCCCTCGGTTCCCTACATTCCTAATTTTTCTCTAGTTATAAAGGAAAGGGAATATGTTCTAGTTTCGGTTATGGTGAGGCTATCCCATATTTCAACCTTACCCATGGCCTCTATCACCACTCCCCCTATTTCCTCGGCCCCTCCTGGTTGCGCCCTCAAGCTAGTTATTCACTTGAGTGTCATCGTTCATAGGTTGGTCAGGTTGGGTTTCGATGATTTCCGGGCTGCCTCATTCATTCCCTTGGGGACTGTCGAGGGGCTCTACTAAATGATGCTCTATGGCATCAATGTAATCTTATGTCATGAGACCTACCAGCTGAGGCAGGGAATTGACCAGGGCTCCCTGGCGAGTGTGGTTGGCCGCGGGGGTTCGAGGATTGACCAGGGAGCTAGTGGACGGCACGTTTTGTAAGCCTTTGATGAGTTCACGGGCGATTGGGCGCAAGTCCCTTAGCTGGTCAGAGGTGATCTCATAGAAAGGGGGTTCTTATTCAAGAGAATGTTCAGGGGGTGGTGGACTAGTATTTTCGTACATGATTTCCCCTTGCGGGGTTTGCAACGGAATGTTGCTTGTGTGCTGGGAGCCTGCCATTCAGGCCCTCCTTCTAGTGCCAAATCTATTGATGGGAAAATATGTCCGACCAACAGTAAGGGATCACCCCGATAAAGTGTCCCAATTAGACTCTAAACCGTTTAATATATGGATCACGTCCGGGGTGTGGGTCCGACTACTGCTAAATTCTCCTTTTTCTCGAACATAAACGAGCCCTGCAGTCTGTCTGCTCAACTTAGTGTTCCTAAATTGATGTCATAAATTTTTAACCAGGGCTAGAAAACTGTTGAAGTGAACTGAACTATATGTGCCTAGATATCTGTTTCCTAATTCGTTGTGTTTAGTGTTTTTCCAATGTTTTTTATTTTGTGTTTTTATTCTAAGAGGAAAAGAACTAAATGTTGGTAAAGAGAAATTTTTGGTCACACTAAAGCAGAGAAAAACCTATTCTAAACTATGTATGGCACTCAGAAAATGCAAAACTTGACAAGAAAATAACTCATAGCATGAACTCAGTCTAATTCATTCATTAGAAATATGTTGGAATAACTTGAGAAAAGAATAAGTTTAATGCAATGAGGTTCTTTTAAGTAAACAACAACCTACAATATCACAGAGAAAATCCCATCCATGGTTAGAAATTTTTTGGAACACATTTGGAAAAGATTGTCTGCAACATAGTGAGGAACTCAACTCTAAATTAAATTATGACACTAAAATTAATCCATTCTACAACTCAAAATATCACTATTAAGCCTCACTCGAGAGTTAGAAATCTTTTGGAATAGCTTTGGAAAATAGGCAATTTGTGAAACTATGAGAAATTGCAGAACAGTCAAGACTTCGAAATGACATTACCAATTCTTGTTCCTATGATCGTAATGTATTAATAGAAATTAAGAACAAGAGTAGTTTGTAAATAATGAAGGCCGTTAAGTCTAATTTAACAGAACTAGAGTAAAACTGATGAATAAAACTTGAAATACAATGGATAGAACTGAACTAGAACGCAATCAATCAAACTTGGGATACAGTGAACAGAAACTGAACTAGAGTGCCATTAACCTCCGGAGTATTACAGCTGAACTAAGATGCAACTAATTTCTAAAATACTACAGCTATATCTCATTCAGTGTTAGTGATATTTTGGAACAATTCGTAAGAACAAGACTGGCTGTAACATTCGATTTAAGTGAGCATAAAACATAAAGTTCAGAAAACTACTTGAACTAGGAATGAAACAAGGCTAAAGTTACTTATCTAAACAGTATGCACATAGCTTCTCGGGCAGTAGGGGCCCTCTACCACTAGATTAGCACACAAATATACTCAATATTTCTTCAGATCTGGTATTAAAGTTGCTCTTCTTTCATTAAAGGAAAAATACTTCAAAAACAGAGTATTACGGTCTTTTGACATCTAACAACAAAACATCAATCTAGCTAGTTGTCTCTCGGTTTCCCAAGTTATTCTTATAAGAGAAATACATAACTATCCTGGAGAAGAAATAGGAACAAGTGTCTTTTTCAATCAAAATAAAATTAGAACTCTTGTGGAGGCCTCGTACTTTGCTGGAGACATCTGTAGAGTCCTTGTCCTGGTAGGAATCTGCTTCTTAGTTTTGGTCTCTTCCACGTGCATAACTACCTGTAGATTCTTGCTCAGACTTCGTAGAGGGAAAGAAATGATGTAGGAGTGTTATGGAATTCAACCATATGCATTTTTCCTTGAAGTGACACCTGTAACCTGTGAGAACATGAAGATAGCTGCAGAATAGGCGACTAGCTACAGAATGGCTGCATTTTGTAGCTGAGTCTAGTCAAAAATTACTACAACAACAAAACCACGAAAAATATAGCAAGTCATTCATTTTATACATTCCTAAAGTGACTCTAATCAATCCTATTGATCTTTTAAGCCTATAATTGATAAGGGGCAAAGGAAATGAAGTGAAATTTGGTGAAAGAAAAGGACATCTTTGGGGCTCAAAATACCCCCATTGCAAGGATTTTGCATGTCCTTATGCAATGAATCCATATATTCCGAAACTTCTGCTAGGACATATAACCTTCTTCTTCTACTTTTCCTGATGTTCAATGGCCTCCTAGGCTTCCTTATGACTAACTTGAATCTCAAATTTATAAGTGCCCTGCTCAACTTTTTGTTTTTCTTCTTCAATTTCTCACTAGCCTTGTACTATTTTTCCATTTGTAGAGAGAGATTTGTATTCATATCACTTTTCAACTTAACCTGCTCCCTTAAAATGTCATTTTCATTCTTTATGTGCCTATTGAGTACTTCTAACTCATATTTGTCTCTTCTTAACACATCAATTGCAGATTCTGGTGGGCTAGGAGTTCTTCCTCTACTTTCTGAGGCAATCTTCTCTAATGACTCAACATAATTATAAATTTGTTGTTGTGTTGGGTCTATCTCTGGAGTTCCTTCATCAAGATCCTCTTCGTACTAATACTCAGGTGATCTAGCAGTTGGTATATCTTCATCCTCAATGTTTATGATTCCTGTTTGTCTAACATATGTTTTCTTCAATATACCTCTAAGCCTGTGGCTTCGTCTTGGTTTAGATGGTCCCTCTCCTCTCTCCTTGGCATACTTTCTTATTATCTTTTCCTTTTTAAGTTGTTTCTTAATTTCAGCCAATTTCTTAGAAATAATCTTCTCACTGTCCTCCTGTATGGACTTACCAATTTTAATTTCAACATATTTGGAAATTTTCCCTCTCCTGCTTCTTCTTGTAAGTTTGCCTTCAGATGGAGATTCCTTGGGTTCTTCAAAGTGATTCCTCACTAGGAACTCATCCTAATTGTCTCCCACCTTTCTCAAATAATGTTCAATTAGGATTTTAACTAGGCCATGGTGATACAAAGTGGTTTCCAAGATATTGAACCCTTTTCTGAACATTAGAGGCCATTTTCTTTAGGTTATGAAGTAAGAAAAAGGGTAAATTGATTTCTTCTTCTAAGAAATGCATCATTAGCCAAATATTATAAACATATAGGGTACCAAACCTTCCCTCACAAGTTATAAACTTTTGCAAAATGAGCAACATATTTTGCCATTTATTTTTCAGTGCTGAGCTAGGGATGCCCTTCTTAAAAATTGAAATATCCATACCTGGTGTTTTGAGCATTTGCCTCCATGCCTCATTGTGAAATTCCTTGTTTTTGAACCATCGTTCACCTTGCCTAGGTAATTCTGCTGCTTCTACAATGAAGGATTCTGTAATAGTGAACTTGACATCTCCTATTTCAACTTCTGCTCCATTGAAGGACCATGCAAATGTCTTAGTTACCTCTTTATGAAAACCATTGAATTTTTCCAAAAACTGTAACCACCCAGCCTGCTGAAGCATTTCTCTAATCTGTGGGTAACCCTCTAAGTATTTGGTTCCGACTGGTTCAGACCTTACAATGAGACCCATATCTTCTTTTCTTAACCTTCAATTTACTACTCTTCTATTCACGGTAACAATGGCTGTAGAGAGTTTTTTTTACCCCAAAGATGCCCTCTCTGTCTATCCAGCAGGAATTAGCTACGGAAAGATGACATGAAGTGGTTATAGGATGAGTGAAATACGGTGAGGGTGATCCACACAAATTAATTAGTTTGAGTGCTATCATGGAGGAAAAAAGGCCGCGGAAAAATCTCGTGAGAATTTCAAAATCATCACTGAATACTTCGGGCTAGTGACGTGACCGAATAGGTCACTTCAGTACTTAACTGTTAAGTTTTAAATGATGATTTGATATGGCGGAATGGAAGGGATTTTGTCCAAATTTTTTATGATAGGTTTAATAGGCATGATCAATACGAATAATCAAAATGACTTTATGAATCATACATGACTTAACTATACTATAACTTTCATAATCTGTCATCATAATAATTTCACAACTTTACCTTTGCTTTTCCCTTAATTTTTGTGGTTTTAATATGCTTTGTCCTCCTTTGAAAATCATTGATTCTTCAGTCTTCATAATCTCTTTGATTTTTCTTGTTGTCATAGGTGTGCAAGGTCAATTTGTTGTTGATCAAGTGATTACTGGATAGTTGCCTTCAGGCTATCTGGCTGCAGAATGTCTGGCTAGCTACAGAATATACCTATAGAAGCTTTAAAACATGGAATGGAATGTTGTGAAATATGAATGAAATGTGGTATGAAGTGAATTAAAATGAATCATGAAATATGGTGTAATGAAGCATGAGTGAAGTGAAATGCAATGGAATGGGATGGATCATATATGTAAAGTGGAGTGAAATATGAAAAATGGCCTGCAACTTATTATTTGTAATATTCAATTGCAGAAAGAGATCAATCTTAAAAATCTGAAATGAAAATGAGGTGGACCATGGAATGGAGTCTATGAAGAATGGATGAATGGAGTGAATGAAATATGAATGAAGTGAGACATGATGGAGTGACATGGATCATAAGTGGAAAATGGGTCTGCACTTATGATTTTGTGATAGCTACTTGCAGAAATAAAAAAGAACAAATTTGAAAAGCTAAAGTGTCAGAAGGATTCTGATTTTCACTTTATCTTTTTCTGTATAAACATGCTAATCAGTGATTAGTTTTCATGTTTATACTTCTTCTTCTTTTTTTTATGCATTTGAATTCAGAAAATTCAATTAAGTTGATGAAGAAGAAGATTTTTTCTTCATTAACTTCACATCACTATTTTCCTAGAATCTCTTGACAAATTCTTCTCTTGAAAGTGGCTTATGATACAGCTTCAATATATGACCATTTACAAGAAAAGTGATCTTCTCTTCATCTATTGTCCTGATTTTTATTTCTCCATTGTCAAAAAAATTCATAATTTCATATGGCCTAAGCCAATGTGTTTGGAATTTACCTTGAAACTCTTTGAACTTTGAATCAAACAAGAGGGCCCAGTCACCTTCTTTGAATTTTTTTTCCTTGATGTACTTATCATTCCATCTAGTCCTTTGCTGCTGGACTATACTGGTTTTCTGGACTGCATCTTGTCTAATCTCATCCAATTCATTAATCTACTCCAATCTGTGCTTTTGTGCCTCTGTTAGATCAAGTCCTAGCTGAACTGCCATTTTAAAATTTTGAATCTGAAACTATATGGGAAACAAAACTTGTTTTCCATAAACAAGTTCATAAGGAGTATGACCTGTTGTGCTTCTCCATGTAGTTCTATAGGCCCACAAGGCTTCAGGAAGCATGTCTGCCCAATCTCTTCTATGTAAATGAACAGTATTTGTTAAGATCCCTTCAATGACTTTATTGGTAGATTCCACTTGACCATTTTCTTGTGGATGATAGGGAGTAGATTTTCTATGTCTGATTTTGTACCTCTCCATCATTTGTTCCACTAGCCTTGATGTGAATTGAGCTCCTTGATCTGTAACAATTTCCCTTGGGACACCAAAACGAGTAAAAATATCCTCAAAAAGAAAATTAACTACAGATGCTTTAGTAGCAGAAAGTAATGGCTTGGCCTCTACCGATTTGGTAACATAATCAGTGCAAACTAATATATATTTATTTTGTCTTGATGGAGGACTAATAGATCCTACAAAATCTAAAGCCCATTTTTCAAAAGGTTCAATATGTACCTGAGGCTGAAATGGCATCTCACCTGAAGGAGAAGGTTTCCCTACCCTTTGGCAACTGTCACACCTTTTGACATACTCTTTAGGATCTTTAAAAAGGGATGGCCAATAGTATCCTAAATGAAGGACCTTATAAGTTGTCCTTTTATCAGCAAAGTGTCCGCCACAAGGTTCATCATGACATGCCTTGAGGATCTCAGGCATCTCATCTTCCAGAACACATCTCCTAATGATAAAATCTGGACCTGTTTTGTATAACTCATTAGCAACCCATTAATATTTTTCACTGTCATAAATGATCTTTCTTTTGTCTCTTGCATTCATTATTGAAGGAAATTTCCCTGAAACTAAATAATTAGCAATGTCAGCAAACCAAGGAGTCTGAGTAGAAATTGCAAAAAGATATTCATCAGGGAATTGATCTTCAACTGAATTATTGTCTTTGATGTTTAGGAGTCTAGATAGGAAATCAGCTATGGTGTTTTGTTTTCCAGGCCTATCTAGAATAGTGATGTTGAATTATTGTATAAGAAATAACCATCTTATGATTCTGCCATTAGTAATTGATTTGTTCATTAGATATATAATTGCAGAGTGATCTGTGTGAAAAAAAGTTTCATATCCTGTTATATAGTGTCTGAATTTGTTTATGGCATGAACAACAGCTAAAAACTCTTTTTCAGTTACAGTATAATTTAACTCTGAAGGAGTCAAATTTTTACTTGTATAATAGATGGCATAAGGAATCAAGTCTTTTTATCCCAATACTACTCCTAAAGTTGTATCTGAGGCATCTGTCGAAATATGAAAAGGTAAATTCTAGTTAGGTCCCCTTAAAATAGGTGCTTCAGAGATTTTTGTTTTCAGGGTCTCAAAGGCTAACTGGAAATCAGAATTCCACTTGAATTCACAGTCCTTGGTAAGTAATTTGAAAAGTGGAGATGCTATCTTGGTGAAGTTTTCTATAAACCTTCGATAATATCCTGTAAATCCTAGAAAAATCCTAACATCTTTTTTACAACTTGGAATAGATAAGTTAGAGATGACTTCAAATTTTGACTCATCAACTCTAATCCCATCCCCTGAAATGTGATGTCCTAAAACAATTCCTTCAGTAAACATCATAAAACACTTCTCATGACTTCGTGAAAGATTTGCTTCTTTACATCTCTTTAAAACTTTTTCCAAGTTTGCTAAGGCTTCTTCAAATGTGTTTCCATAAACTGTGAAATCATCCATGTATACATCTACACAATCATGTATTAGATCTGAAAATATTCCTAGTACTGTCCTTTGAAATGTTGCAGGTGCATTGCATAGTCCAAATGGCAATACTCGGTAAGCATAGGTACCCCAAGGGCAGGTAAATGTGGTTTTGTCTTGATCTTCAAGTGCCACTTGAATTTGGTTATAACCACTAAACCCATCTAAAAATGAGAAGTAATTTTTGCCAGCTAATGTATCAAACACCTGATCTATGAAAGGTAGGGGAAAATGATCTTTAAGAGTAGATTTGTTTAATTCCCGGTAGTCAATACATACACTCCATTTACCATTTTTCTTTGGCACAATTACCAGAGGAGAAACCCACTGACTATCTGAAATGGGATAGATAAAGTTGACATTTAACAATTTCTGCAATTCTTCTTTAACAATTTCCCTAAGATTTGGATTCATCCGTCTTTGAGGTTGTCTAATTGGTTTACAATTTTTCTCTATGTAGATGTGATGAGTGCAAGTCTTAGGGCTTATCCCTTCCATATCAGTGTACTCTCATGCATATGTAGAAGAATGTCTCTGTAATATCTTGACCAGCTCTTCTTGTTGAGATTTCTCTAGGTTCTTGTTTATGTTTAAGGTTTTGCCTGGAAATATCTCAATTATGGAGCTGCCAAATTTATCCATGGAAAAAAGAGACATCTGTCTTGATGATAAAAACTCAATGTTGGATTCTTCTTGAAATTGTTCATGTTTGTATTCCGAAGAGGATTCAAAGTTTTCTAAGGTATTCAGAATATGGCTATCTTCACTAATTTCTGAAATTGTGAAGAGAGGTTGTATGTCTTCTTCATCCTCAATCCATTGAGTATCATCTAATTCTGTAATTGTCTTTTTTGGAGGATACAAGGTAAATTTATTGGTTGAACTACCATCATAGATATACATATCACTGGATCTATAGCTAATGAAAACATCAGCTGTAGCTAACCAAGGTCTTCTTAATATAATAGGATGTCCTCCTAGATTATTCTTAGGAGTTAGGATCATAAAATCCACAGGATACTCCCAAGAATCTAGGGAAACTGAAATGTCTTCTATTACCCCATCAGGTTTGATCACAGATCTATCTGATAATTGTAGCAATGTGGGTGTAAAAAGAAGATTAGGAAGTTTCAGTTTATCCATGATTTGTCTACTCATGATACTGATTGCTACTCCTAAATTAATAAGTGTGTTTTGGATCTTAGTTCCATTGATGTGTATTTTAACAACTGGATTTCCTAGGTCTAGATACTTTGGAATAACAATCTTACCCATCATGATATCTGCTATTTTTCCTGCCAGTTGAATTTTCTTTGTCTCTCTTATTCTTTTTCATGTTTTCTTTATGCTCAACTCTTTTATTGTTTTTGCTAAAATTGGAATTTCCTTGATAGCTTGTAATAATGGGATCTTAATACAAACATTTCTCATCTCATCTAGGAAATCATAATTAGGCACCATAATTTGTTTTTCTACACCCCTATCAATTTGTAATCTTTCTGGAAAGGGAGGTGTAGAGGTAGATGTTGATGGTTGCTCCAATATAGGAGTTGAAATTATTGGTTCTTTTTGTTTTGATTTTTCAATGTTTGGGTCTTGGAAAGGTGTGTTCTCTTCAAGACTTTTATTCACCAGTAGAGAATCTTCCTCAGATTTGTTTTGCTCTTGTATGATTACAGAAGGTTTCCTCTTCTCAAGTATTCTTCCAAACCTAAGTTGAATATCATTAAGGTCTAAAGGAGTAATCAAATAGCTTCGAAATTGTTGGCCTTCTATCATGTAGGTGTTCTGAGGATTTTTATTGTTGGGGTTTGGTATGGGTTGAGCAGGCAGCTAATTTTTTTTCTGAGGAAATGGTAATGGAAGTGGTGAATTTTGATGTTGTGGATTCTGATGATTCTGTTGAAGATTTTTTTGAGAAGGGAAATGTGGA
The DNA here is from genome assembly GCA_034641835.2 of Pinus albicaulis. NCBI lineage: Eukaryota > Viridiplantae > Streptophyta > Pinopsida > Pinales > Pinaceae > Pinus > Pinus albicaulis. The sequence goes on from CM076579.1 coordinate 1,002,182,878, forward strand.
TATGGTGGATAGGATGGTGGGTATTGATAGTACTGAGAGTATCTTCCATAGGGATTTTGTGCTCCTTGTGCCCAAGTTTGAGATTGATTTTGAAATTGGGGCCAAGGTTGCTGCCAAGAATTCCAATTTGGTGGGGGTTGATTGTACAGCTGATCATGGAATCCTTGTGGTTGAGGTCCTTGCCAAGGCATTCTAGAAACAAAATTGAGAGATTATGTGGAATTTGTAGGAGTTTCTTCTTGAAAGACAGCTTTAAGACTAGGTAGTGAAGGAAAACTCTTGATCTCATGTTTTTCTGAACAAATTACACAAGTATCTACAGCTTTTGCATCCAAAGGGCACTCTCTCAAAGCATGCTTCTTTCTACATTTGGGACAAAAGATCGCTAAGGCATCAGATTCAACTTTTTGCTTATTTTGTAACTTAAGGGTGTCTATTTGCTCACTAAGACTCCCTAAAATTTCAGATTTGAATTCATCAAGTATATGTCCTATTTCTGCCCTACTCACTGTCCCAGAAGCAGACTTACTTGCCCTTGCAAGAGTAGGGTCTCTTGGTCCTTTTACAGTTTTAGATTTCCCTCTTGAAAGGTTGATACATAATTCAGCTATTTCAGGTAATGTGAGCTGAGATATATCCCCTTTTCCCATCATGTTAAGGATATCTAGCCATTCATCCCTAATTGTCTTCAACAAGAGAGCTTTCAAAGTATCTTGGTCTAAGTTTTCCATTTTTTCCCTCTTGATATTATAGTTAAACCTCTCCAACAAATCTTCCATATTTTCATCATCTTTTTGTAACATTTTAAACACTTCCTCCTTATGGTTGACTGGCATACAGTAATCCAAATACCTCTCTATAAATGTCTATTTCATATCTTCCCATGTCCTAATAGAACTGTTGATCAAACTCATAAACCATTTTAATGTTGCTCATTTCAATGTTGAAGGGAATAGTTTAAGCTTTTGGGCATCTTGTAAGTAATCATAGGTTCTACATAGGACTTCAAATTCAAATAGGAAGGTTTCAGGATCTTCAGTTTTGAGTCCATAAAAGTTTCGACAGACAGAGGGTGAAATTTTTTTCATAGTTGTATTGGTTTCTTCATCTACTATAGGAAACCCAAAAGAGATTCCCATTTCTCTTCTACCTCTTCCTCTACCTCCTTCTTCACCTCTACCTCTGTCTCCTTCTGCACCTCTACCTCCTTCTCCTCTACCTCTACCTCTACCCCCTCCAAATAGTGTGTGTTCCACATTAAAGACTCCTCCTCTCCCTTCTTCTGCCATAGTTGATTCTTATGTGGAAGTTGAAAAGTTTATGTCCCTAGCAGGGGTTCCTAAATCTTCTTCTAAGACAGGTCCAATGGATGAATTGGAAGGTCTTTCTAATGGAATATCTGATCTTAAGTCCTCTGGAAGTCTAGGATCAGTAAAGGATGGAATGTGGGTTTGAGTTGGAGGTGTGTTGGCTCTTGGTCTTGATGGAACAAGTGGTGTTCTATGAATCAAGCTTCTGCTTCTTATGAATCTACCCCTTGAGTCTCTTTCTCTACGCATATCATTTTTTTTTGGAGGTAAGAAACAAGGCTACCTAGTTACACTTCCCCGGCAACGGCACCAAAATGTCTGCTCAACTTATTGTTCCTAAATTGATGTCATAAATTGTCAACCAGGGCTAGTAAACTGTTGAAGTGAAGTGCACTATATGTGCCTACGTATCTGTTTCTTAATTCGTTGTGTTTAGTGTTTTTCCAATGTTTTTGATTTTGTGTTTTTATTCTAAGAGGAAAAGAACTAAATGTTGGTAAAGAGAAATTGTTGGTCACACTAAAACAGAGAAAAACCTATTATAAACTATGTATGGCACTCAGAAAATGAAAAACTTGACAAGAAAATAACTCATAACATGAACTCAGTCCAATTCATTCATTAGAAATATGTTGGAATAACTTGATAAAAGGATAAGTTTAATGCAATGAGGTTCTTTTAAGTAAACAACAACCTACAATATCACAGAGAAAATCCCATCCATGGTTAGAAATTTGTTGGAACACATTTGGAAAAGATTGTTTGCAACATAGTGAGGAACTCAACTCTAAATTAAATTATGACACTGAAATTAATCCATTATACAACTCAAAATATCACTATTAAGCCTCATTCGAGAGTTAGAAATATTTTGGAATAGCTTTGGAAAAGAGGAAGTTTGTGAAACTATGAGAAATTGCAGAACAGTCAAGACTTCAAAATGACATTACCAATTCTTATTCCTATGATAGTAATGTATTAATAGAAATTAAGAACAAGAGTAGTTTGTAAATAATGAAGGCCGTTAAGTCTAATTTAACAGAACTAGAATACAACTAATTAATAAAACTTGAAATACAATGGATAGAACTGAACTAGAATGCAATCAATCAAACTTGGGATACAGTGAATAGAAACTGAACTAGAGTGCCATTAACCTCCGGAGTATTACAGCTGAACTAAGATGCAACTAATTTCTAAAATACTACAGCTATATCTCATTCAGTGTTAGTGATATTTTGGAACAATTCATAAGAACAAGACTGGTTGTAACATTCGATTTAAGTGAGCATAAAACATAAATTTCAGAAAACTACTTGAATTAGGAATGAAACAAGGCTAAAGTTACTTATCTAAACAGTATGCACAGAGCTTCTCAAGCAGTAGGGGCCCTCTACCACCGGATTAGCACACAAATATACTCAATATTGCTTCAGATCTGGTATTAAAGTTGCTCTTCTTTCATTAAAGGAAAAATACTTCAAAAACAGAGTATTACGGTCTTTTGACATCTAACAACAAAACATCAATCTAGTTAGTTGTCTCTCCGTTTCCCAAGTTATTCTTATAAGAGAAATACATAACTGTCCTGGAGAAGAAATAGGAACAAGATTCTTTTTCAATCAAAATCAAATTAGAACTCTTGTGGAGGCCTCGTACTTTGCTGGAGACATCTGTAAAGTGCTTGTCCTGGTAGGAATCTGCTTCTTAGTTTTGGTCTCTTCCACGTGCATAACTACCTGTAGATTCTTGCTCAGACTTCATAGAGGGCAAGAAATGATGTAGGAGTGTTGTGGAATTCAACCATATGCATTTTTCCTTGAAGTGACACCTGTAACCTATGAGAACATGAAGATAGTTGCGGAATAGGCGACTAGCTACAGAATGGCTGCATTTTGTAGCTGAGTCTAGTCAAAAATTACTAAAACAACAAAACCACGAAAATATAGCAAGTCAGTCATTGTATACATTCCTAAAGTGACTCTAATCAATCCTATTGATATTTTAAGCCTGTAATTGATAAGGGACAAAGGAAATGAAGTGAAATTTGGTGAAAGAAAAGGACATCTTTGGGGCTCAACACAGTCCTATGAACACACGATTATTCGGATGGTACAAGACAAATGGTTGATGAGTCTCAATGAACATAAAACACTACAAATAGCAAGATGAGTTAAATCATGCGCCCAAAGGAAATGTTGTTAGCAACACGTCATTAGGGTCACTCTTGTGAAATTTGTTCAAACCATAGAAGAAATAGTTCTTTATGGTTAGAGCACCCTTCACTTCCTTAAGTGGTCTCAAGGGATAAGATAAATGTCAGTAACGGAGTTGATAACATCTTCTAAATAAACAACCTAACATCATTAACACATTTAGTGGGCTGAAATGTATAAATGATATAAGCAGAAAACGCAGATTATTTAATCATAAAGATATCAGATACATAAGACAAAATATTCATAGTGTAAACACATTAATCCTCATCGGATCCAATAGTGGAATCAAAAAAAGTGCTTGTATTCATTCATAGAAAAGTGCATTCAATGCTATACAATTCTCTTTGCTCCTTTGGAGTCACAAAAAAAAGATCCTTTATAATTTCTCAAAGGGAGTATTTATAGAACAAAATTGACCCTTGGGTATCCTTGACTTTTCGCCTTCCTGGTCGTTGACATGCTTTCTGACTTGAGGGAATCTGCGACTTGCGACCTTGGCTATGGCTGTGACCTGCGACCCCTTGGTTGTTGTGACTGAAATCTCTTCTGTTTGCTCCAAAGTCATTTAGCTGTGTGTTCCTCCTCTTGGTTTTTGCATGTGCTTTCAAAAGTGGCGTGATGGTTTGTTTTATCGTGAACAGTTCTTCATATACCTGCTTCATGGTGGCCTCCAAAGTGACCAGCTCTCCCTGAATAGTGAGTGGTATTTCATTAGAAGGGAAATTCCTAACCTGAAGCTGTTTGACTTCTTCTTGTAGCGCCTTCTTTTCCTATTCTGACTTAGTTGTCTTTTGTCCGGAGGCCTGTAGTCTATTCTGCAGGGACAAAATTTCTCTACTCATTATGCTTATGTTCTCCTCGGTATCTGTTGCAAAAGTGGTACCAGCTGATGCGATCATAACTAGATTGGTCCTGGTATCCAAGACTATATCGTTCTCTGTGGTGACTGTAAGGGGTGCAACAGGGTCCCGTGCCAAACATCTTCTCTTCTCTTGCCTGATCTTGTGTGTGAACTGATCATAGGTAAGTCCTGTTAGATCAAGCACTCCCTCATCTAGATCCTCGAATGTACCCAATTCTGAGAGGGAAAAATGCACATAGGTTGCAGTAGTTGTTTGGGGCACGTCGATGTGTGGCAACTCCATTTGTTTCTCTTTCTCTGGAGGAGGTGTCTTGCTGCCTTTGGTTCTCTTGGAGGAATATTTATTTCTAAATTCTGGTTGTCCTAACCTTCCTGATCAGTTGATTCCTCTGGAGCGACCTCCATGACTTTGTTGTACCAGTTCTTGACTCTATCTTCAGCTTGGAAATCAGTATGCTGGTAACTCCATTTAAATTTGGCCCGCTCGCAATGGGTGGTTATGATTCTCTCAAGATCATACGTCTAGTGTGACACAGGAGGTACAAAAAATCCTTTGAATTTCTTGACCTCTGCCTCTACTTCTCTGAAATATTTCACTATTTAGGTGCCGATAGTGAGTGGAAGAGTGGGTCATGGCTTCTCCTTGCCCTTAGTGAGAACTTTTGAAAAACTGCCCGACATCTCGTAACATGTTTCTTGGAGGAGGATTTTGTCAATGACGAACTGGGGCAGTGCATGAGGAGCCTTGAGTGACCTGAAGACTCAGATGAAAGTACTATCCACGTCAAGAATCTAGTGGGCCACTCAGGTTATCGTCTCCATGGCTCGCGTGGACATGCACGGGGTGTATTTTCCAAATAGTTTCCCATAGAGAGTGGGGATGAAGTTGTGCGTGATTGACTCCATGTCTTGCTTATATCTATAATCCTAGAACACCATTAAATATTTGTGAATTGGACCGCCATGCTCCGAATCCCAGTTTTGTGCCCACCCCTCAAAATGGCACCTTGCACATACTGCATCCAAAATATAAGACGCCATATAAAATTCTAATGCATACCCTTCATTAGGTGCTAGTGCTACAGATATGTTCGATCTAAGTGTCGCCACTATCAAGTTGGCCCAGTTGAAATGGGTGCCATAGACAATGACATCGTACATCAGAGAGACCTGAGCATCATTGAAAGTGGTTGCATCTGGACGGCCATACATCCTACATAACATTGCAGCTACGAGCTTGTAGACCTTCTTGAGACCTGTTGTCTAATATTCCTGGTCCTTCTTGAGACCTGTTGTCTAATATTCCTGGTCCTTCTTGAGCCAAAACTTTTTTGGGTCCTCCCACCATCCTCTTAAGGTCTCAGGAATGGGAACTACATGAGTGGTGGCCCACTCCTCGGTGAAGGTTTGTTCTCGGGTGGGAAGTGCACAGTATAATTATGCATCTTTTCCCTTCAAATTTGTGAATGACTTCCCAGCATGATCCCGAATAACCCAGATCTTGGGGTCGACCTTTTGCAGGATCCACTCGATCAACTCTACACATGGAAATATAGGCGGATGGGCACCTGCGTAGTGGAGCTTGGATATTTTAACCTGAACATACACTTGCCAGTCTGAGAGGTCCTCTGGAAATTCAACCTTTGTGAATTCTTGGTACACCTGATACCAAGTCATACTGTCCCCTTTGACGAAAGTGCAGGTGGTGTCTCCATAGATAAGGGGAATAGAAAGAGGCATTTCCTCCTTTGAGATTTCTATCTCAGGGATTTTGTTCCTCTTGCAAACTACCGGAGGCCCCATATCACTTGAGGCTGACGAGATGGATATGCACTCTAGCTCGACTTCAACGTTCCCTGGCATGTTCATAAAACAATCCCACGATAAGACAGATGTCATATTTATAAATAGTTTGGCTGCTCCTACCTCTGCTTAACTATTTTCAAGGAAATGGATAAACCTGTGACATAGTGACCTTGTGACTGGGTCGCTAGGTCGCGTTGGTTTAAACTTTCATCGAAAAGAGACCTAGCGACTTAGCGACTTGCAACTAGGTCGCGAGGTCGCTGAATCGCGGGGTCGCACCGATTTAGATTTTCAAGGAAATGCGACCTGACGAATTAGCGACTCGTGACCAGGTCACTGAGTCGTGAAGTCGCTTCAGTTTAATATTTCATAGATACGCGACCTAACGACCCTGCGACTTGGAGACCGAGGTCGCCAGGTTGCCAGATCGCAGAGTCGTGAGGTCGCTCTAGGGCTTGGTAAACATTTTTCTCGGTAACAAAGACCTTCAAATTTATTTTAATCAAAAGGGGAGGTAAGGCAACACATCAAGTGGAAAGCATGCATGAATTTCCTTATTGGAAAGGGCTGGAAAGGGAACTTGAATAGACTGATGCAAGGGAGGCTTGCTAGAGGAGGTACATAGGGCAGTGAAGCAGTGCGGAGGGGCAAGCTATAGCAACAGGATTCGTGGAAGGTTTAAACAGAATCTAGGTTGAGTTTTATATAGGATAACGTGAGGGTAATGGAGGCAACAATCAATCAAAAAGGAAACAATAGGAGGATTAGGCAACTTACCTGGGAAAAATGCGATCCAGCTGGCTTGTCAAAGGTGTTTTCTTTCTCCATTGAGTAGGTCGAATGCGACCTATGTGACCCTTCTATATATAAAGGGATCACATGTGTGGAAAATAAATGAGTCACAAGGTCACAAATGAGTTGAGTTGATGAGATATGTGACCTCACAACCCCGCGACCTTGTGACCTGGGGGGTCGCGAAGTCACAGGATCGCAGGGTTGAAATTGTTTGGTTTTGGGATGATATGCAACCTTTTGACTTCACGACCTGAGGGGTCACAAGGTTACAAGGTCGCAAATTAGATGAGATGACCAATTCTGCGACTTAGCGACTTGAGATTTTTAAAAGAGTGAACTTAGGCTTGAATCTATTTTTCAAAAGGTTAGGGCCTCAAAAGTTAAAAAAGGGGAAAAATTTTGGAGGGTGTTGTAGCGGCTACAACTGGATGACTTCGAGAGGATATTCAAGAGAATTAATAATCAAAGAGGTACTGTGATGATAGAGCTAAGGATTTTTATGAGCTACATATGGTTTCTATGACAGATGATGAGTATACTAGCAAATTCTTGGAGTTGTTGAGACATGTGCCATATCTCAAGGACGAGAAGGATAATATTCTGAGATTCATCAGTGGATTACTAGTAGCATATAGAGACCAGATTGAGTCTAATGAGCCTAGATCATTATAATAATCCATTTGGAAGTTGAAGAATTTTTATGAGTAGTAAAAGCGCAAATTTCAGCCTAAGCATGATTTGAAAGGAAATTATAAAGTTAAGGGGAAGTAAACACCGAAGTGGGGAAGACATCAAGATGTCGGTGACAAAGAAAATGTGGTTCCTTACAATAATTTCAATACGGTTGAGAAGGGACACAGGTCACATCTTGGACAAAAGTAGACTAGGGGTGATGGTGGAGCACCATTTCAGTGCCGAATACGTTGCAAAGATCATCGTAAGAAGGATTTCCTATTGTACCAGGGAGGTAGGTCTCATATCTATAGTTATTATGAGGCGTAGATAGTTGGGGATGTTGGTCATATTATTCTTCAAATTTATGTAGTTGTGGACAACAAGTAGGCAGATCACCAGGCATCTATTATTGAGATGGACGGTAAGATTTTTGATCAAGCTATTTCTATTTTGATTGACCTTGGATAACTTATAGTTATGTTAATCCTGACCTGGTGGATATGTGCGGCTTGAGAAAGAAGTGCATGCAAAGTCTTGGTTGGTGTATTTGGCTACAAGTACTAAGAAGAGAGTTCATAATTGGGTAAGAGATTGTGCATTTGAGTTGAATGGTATGCATACAACAACACATTTGAATGTATTTCCCTTTGGATCATATAGTATGATTTTGGGTACGGATTGGTTGTATCTTCACATACCAAAGTAGATTGATATGAAAATGATATTGAGTGTCTAGATGATAATGGGAAATGATAATCTTGCAGGGAAAAAATAAGCCTACATTAGTGAGGATGGTCACAACTATGCAGGCTAAACACAGTTGTAGGAAGGGGTGTGTGATGTTTGCAGTTCATATTTCCAATGAAAAGGGTAAGGATGTTGAGGATGTATAAATCTTCAATAGGAACCCTGTCTTGCAGTAGTTTCAGGATGTGTTTCCAGTAGAGATTCTAGAGTTGCCTCCTTGCAGAGAAGTAGAATTTTCCATTGAGTTATACCAAGGGTAGCACCAACATCAAAGGCACCTTACAGGATGAGCACACCAGAGTTGGTAGAGTTGAAGTTGTAGCTGAAGGAAATTCTTGATAAGGGATACATTAGGCCAAGTGTACTTCCTTGGGGTGCACCAATATTTTTCATGGAAAATAAGGATGGTACTCTTAGGTTGTGCATTGATTACAGGTAGTTGAACAAGGTGATGATCAAGAACAGGTATACATTGTCGAGGATCAATGACTTGTTTGATGAACTGAAGAGAGTAGCAGTGTTCTTAAAGATTCATTTGAGATCAGGATACCATCGAGTATGCATCAAAGAAGAGGAAATATACAAGACTTCCTTTAGGACCAGGTTTGGGAATTATGAGTTTGTTGTAGTTCCATTCGGTTTGAGTAATTCTCTAGCTACTTTTATGTGTTTGATGAATAGTGTGTTGTGTCTTTATTTAGATAAGTTTTTTAATTTATTCATTGATAACATCCTGATATATTCTAAGAATGAGGAAGATCATGTCGAGCATTTAGCAGCGATGTTAATATTTCTAAGAGGGCATGAATTGTATGCCAAGCTTAGAAAGTGCAGCATCTTTCAAATAGAGGTACACTACTTGGGACATTTTTTTTCCAAGGATGGCATAGAAGTAGATCCAAAAAAGATAAAATTTATCATGGGGTGGGAATTTCCTAGAAATGTGGATGAATTTAGATCATTCATGGGGTTGGAAAGTTATTACAAGAGGTTCATCAGGAAATTCTCATGCATTGCATATCCTATTACATCCTTGCAGAAGAAAACTAAGATGATTGAATGGATAGAGGAGTGTGCAACCAGTTTTGAACAATTAAAGTAGTTATTAACCAATGCTCCAGTGTTAAAGATTGCAGATCTGGATAGAGAGTTTGTAGTTTGTACAAATGCTTGCAAGAGTGGACTTCATGGAGTCCTTATGAAGGAAGTACAAGTGATATGATATGAATATAGGAAATTGAATGAGCATGAGAAGGACTATGTGACTCGTGATCTTGAGTTGGAAGCTATTATTCATGCCTTGAAGATGTGGAGACATTATATTCTTAGCAGGAGGTTTGTATATATGAGCGATCACAGTGGATTGAGGTATTTATTTGACCAACCGAATTTGAATGTTAGGAAAGCTAGATGGTTGGCTACCCATAGTGAGTTCTACTTTGACATCATATATATTAAGGGAAAGGAGAACGAGGTTGAAAATGCTCTCAGCAGGAATGTGCATTTGAACCATGTTGTAGCACTAATCTCATATGGGATAGATTTATAGGATCGGATCTTACAGGCAGGACAACATGATGACAGATACAGGGAGCTTATGCACAGGCTACAACAAGGTACAAGTGATCAGGATGTTGACTATCATCTCACATCAAATGGCTTGGTGAGATTCAGGGACTAAATATATGTGTCATATGACATTACACTCAAGAAGCTTATCTTGAGGGAGTTTCATGCCAAACCATATTCATGTCACCCAAGATATTAGAAGATGTTGACAGTAGTAAAGAAGTGCTACTACTAGCTGAATCAGAAGAAGGAAGTGGTAGAATTCGTGGCTAGATGTCTGGACTGCCAACAGGTCAAAGAAGATTGTAAGTATCTAGGTGGTTTGCTTCATCCTAATCCAATTTCAGAATGGAAATGAGAGGTCATCTCCATGGATTTCATTACAAGTCTTCCGAGGACATCGAGGTAGCATGATGCTATCATGGTTGTGGTCGAAAGGTTGAGCAAGGTAGCTCACTTCATTCCAATGAAGACTAATTATTCAGCTAGTGAGGTAACATGGGTCTTCATCAGGGAGATTGTGATATTGCATGGTGTTCCGAAGAATATTGTGTCAGACAGGAATTCCAAGTTCACTTCCAAGTTTTGGAAGGAGTTGTTTGTAGGATTGGGGATAGAGTTGGCCTTTAGCACAACTTATCATCCATATATATATGGACAGACAGATAGGGTTAATAGGATACTGGAGGATACTTTGAGGATGTATCTCATGCATCAGAAAAGCAGATGGGAGGAGTACCTTCCATTGGCCGAGTTTTCTTATAACAATAGTTTTTGGAAGTCACTAAGGATGAGTCCCTTTGAGGCACCATATGGGAAAAGTTGTAACACTCCCATCAGTTGGAGTGATCTAGTGAACAGGTTAATTATTCGATCGAACATGTTGGCATACATGGAATAGGAAATGCAGGTTATATAGAAGAATCTAAAGGCAACACATGACAGGAAGAAAATTTGTGCATGCCAACATAGATCATTTAAGGAGTTTCGGGTTGGGGAGCATGTGTATTTTCGCATCAAGCCCAAGAAGATCTCATTGAGGATCTGATCATGTGAAAATTTGGCACCACAATATTGCAGGCCTTTTGAGATCCCTAAGAGAATTGGACTAGTAACCTAATACTTACATTGCCTCTGATAGTGAAAGCCCGTGTTTTTTTTCATGTTTCATTGCTTAAAATATATGTAAAGGATGTTGATCATGTTATTTATTATTCTATATTGTAGGTGGAGCAAGAAGGAGAATTCCATCCGGAACCTCAATGCATATTGCAGTCGAAACATCTCACGCTATGGAATAGAGAAATCGAGTAGGTTAAAGTGTAGTGGAAGCACTTTGGGCCCGATGAAGCTACATGGGAGATGGTTGATCAGATGCAGGCTATGTATCCTTCATTTTTTTCTGGTTTGGTATTTGTATATATTTATGTATGGTTGATATTCTAAATGCTGCAACGAGATATATTATAAAGCTCCAAAAATTTGTATGGTTGTCATGTTGTCATGTTTGTCATGATGGTTTTTCTTTTGAGAAGGTTCTTCATTGTAAATACTACAACGAGCTAAGTTATAAAGCTCTAGAGGTATTATGTTTTTGTTTTTCAGCAGTTTTTCTCGTTGTAGGTGTCACATTAACTGAGGATGGTGCTCCCCTAAGGGGAGGTGTATGTAACAGCCCCGGGTTGAAAGTTCATGTAATAAAAGTTAATAAAGGAAAGATAAGACCACAGTTAAGGGACACTTATTCCAAGATGAATGTTGGGAAAAATATCCTAGTAGGCATCACTTGATATGTTTACGGCTAAGGGGAAATTGGCAAAGAAAATGGTTTAGGATTTGGAAAGGAAAAATAGTATTTTTTTTCATTTATGTATGAAAATAAAGGAAATTAGGAGAAAAGGAAGGTGAATTATCACAGGTTGCATGTGAGGAGTAAAATGAAGGAAAATAATGGAAAATTGAAGAAATTAAAGGCCTCACCATTAAAAATACCTCAGAGCATCAATTGGTAGCCTTTTGTCAGTTCAGTTTTGGAACTATTCTGAGAGAGAAGAATACCACCAAGAGGAGAAGGGAAGCAAGAAATAAAAGGAAGGACAAGAAAGGAAAGGAAAGAAAAGGGAAGAAAGGAAAAATCAAGGAAAAATCAGATAAACCAATTATAGCGAGAATACTTGCAGGTAGCAGGTTGCATGTATGATTTCCTAGCTGGTTTTGACATGCATGGATGTGCATGTTGGTATTTGGTTCTCTTGTTGTCAATGGCATGGGTTTTTTTGGGTTTGGAAATGGATTTTAGCCTAGCCTTTCCATTTCCAGATAGCCATGGTGTGATGGGGTTGTTTTCAATTTGAGCTTTAGATTTTCGGAAGATTTTGGAACTGAAAAGCCTAGGAATCCCTTGACTGGTAATGGCAGGATACATGGTAAAGCCTAAGTGTGGATATGAGAAAATTTTCTCAAGGTATTGGAGAAAAAATTTTGAGGCATCCAAGCTCGGTTCATTTTTGTGATCTCAGCACCGGTTTAGGTTAGATCACGGTATGGTGAGGGTGGAGATGGTTAAACCTATGGATTCCCTTAGTTGTGTTTGGATTGGTTTGTCCCATGAGATCCCACATTCATGCTTGTAATATGGCACGGGGATGATTAGATGAAAGAAAGGATTGGTTCAACCAATCTATGGTCGGGTGGTACATGGAAGTCTCGAACCTAGTTGGATTTTACCTATGTTAAATATGAGCTAAGTTTCTCTTTATTTTGATACAGAAATGTACTTGTTATTATGTGACTTTAATGGTTGTTCTTTAATGTGACTCAAACTCCTTGGTAACTTTAAGGAAGTGGAATCGAAGTGGAAAACCATAACACTGAACTATACCACTTGTTATAGGACCCCCATAGGGTATCCTAATCATCCACCTGACCTGTCCCTATGTCCCACTGAAATTTTATGAAGAAAACCCCCTGGACGTTCCCACAAGCCTATATGCATGTGTCTGGGAGGCTTTGGACGCATGCATAAGGCTATATGCCTATGTCTATAGATTAAATTTCCCAAACCTATGCTTGTGTCTATGGGATTTAAGGCACTTTTCAAGCCCAAAACTGTGGCCACTACACAGAACTTCCTGTAGCTTCCAGAAATCATTAAACACATGACGACAATGCCAAATATCCAAAACTTGACTTTAGGACTAGGTCTGGCCATCCCCAACCAGGAATGGCATTCTGTCAAACACTTGCCATGAATGAAATCTATAGGTATAAGATACAAGACAAAGCATGAATGACTAAAAATTATTATGAAACATTACATGAAGGATCACCACCCTCTTCCTTGACCACATATGACATCAATTAGGTCTTCCATCCATCATTTTAACAATTACAAATAAATACATGAAGTAACCATGACATGAACCAGTCATTTAAACAAGATTATAACCAGAATAAAACCATGGAAATAAAAGTGAGATAAAAACCATTAAATCCACATATTAATAAGTACAAAAGTAAGATAAATTAGCTTCCATTAAACATAAGCAAACACCGACTAGGTTCAGGACTTCCACATACCACCCAACCATAGACATGACTGAGCCAAATATCTCTTCATCCAGTCACCCCCATGCCATATTACAAGCTTGAATGTGGGATCTAATGGATAAAAAAATACAAAAAACACCAAGGGAAGTCAAAGGCTAAAATGCCTCCACCCTCACCATACTGTGATCACACCAAACCGGTGCTCCAATCACAAAACTAAGAAGAACTTGGAAATTTCATTCGGAATCCATCATTATCCTTGAGGAATTTTCCATCTACATGTCTCTCGGGATTTAGCGCAATCTAATCTCGGATCACTAGGCCCTAAACTGAGACACCTCCCTTAGGCATTATTGTGTATCCCACAAAAACCGGTCAAGGGATTCATAGGCCTTTGGGAATGAACCTTGAGACCGCCTCTACCCTAGATTCCGAAATCCATCCAGAAAATCCAAATCTCAAAACCAAGATCAAAATCCCAATACACCATGGCGTCTAGAAAAAGGCAAGGCAAGGCTGAAAACCGCTGTCAAAACCCGGCAAACCCATGCCACCAACATTGAAGATAACCAAATACCAACATGCATAATCCATGTATGTACAAACCAGCTAGGAAATCACACATGAAATATGTTACCTGCAAGTATTCCTACTGAAGCTGCTAGATCCTTCTCTTCCTTCCTTGATTTTTCCTTTCTTTTCCTTTCTTGTCATTCCTTTACGTGCTTCCTCCTCCTTAGAACAATGTTGAATTTCTCCAAGAAAACTCTAAGTATCCAAGAGTGTGTGAGAGAGAGAAAAAATGAGAGAGCTCCAAAACTAAACTGACAAAAGGTACCAACCAATCCTCAAAAGCATTTTTATTGATGAGGCTCTGTTTTCTCATTTTCCTCCTCACACACAACCTATGACCTGTCACCTTCCTTTTCTCCTATTTTCCTTTATTTTCATAAATAAATGTGTCAACCTTTCACTATCTTTAGTGTTAAACCACACCTACACCTCAAAAAAACATGTTACCTTTCACCGTATTCGGTGTTAAACCACACCTGCACCTCAGTAAAACCGCTAAAAATAAAACATACTACTCATGGAGCTTTATAACTTAGCTCAATGCAGTATTACAATGAATAACCTGCTCAAAAGAAAAACCATGTTAACATGACCATATAACATCTACACCGCTTATTGGAGCTTTATAACTTAGCTCATTGCGGTATTTACATCCATACACGTAAGTACATATGCCATAAACATATGCCAAACATATACCAAACACCAAACCAAAAACATATGCCAAAAATGCTTTACCTCAACCGACAAACAAGGAATGTTAGGTCCCTATATTACTAGTGTAGTCCCTTATTTTTTTTAGTATATCCCCCCTTATTGTTATTGTTGTACCCCTGTAACCCCCATATTGTTATTATTGTGCCCTTACATTATTATTGTTAGGTCGGCTAGGATTATATTGTGACCCCATGGACTCCTATATATAGAAAGAAGGCTTTTTCATTTGTAGCACCCGAGAATTGTTCATTTATGTAATTTAAAGAAGGTTTCCCCCTCAGAGTGAATTTTTTCTAAGGCGTTGATCTCTCTTTTCTTCTATTTTTAGAGTTGGTTTCATAACATTTGGTATTAGAGCTTTGGATTCTAGGGTTTCGCTACTCCAAATAGGTCATCATGGATTTTTTGCTATAATTATTTTTCTACGAAGATTCAGAAGTTGAAAATTTTACAACGATAAGAAAAAATCCTAAGGACCGTCGTGTAACAATTTCAGATCTTATTTCAAAATATTTTCGGAGATATGATCTGTGGAAGTTAGGGTTTTTTTTAGGCTCTCAAATTTCATCATAAAGAGGCGACCGTGGGAAAATCGTCATAACTCTCGCTCTTTGAGCATCGAATTGGAATTAACTAAAAAATGTCCTCAAGTACACGAACTTTAGTTTCCTTTGTATCAATTTCAGAGCCTAAGGAGGAAGCAGTGACACGTGGCATGTCGTACAAGTTCGCTCTATTGAACCAGTCCATAATTAGGTCATTGTGGGAGATTGGGCATAACTTTGCCTTAAAGAATCCAAATCAGGTCAGAGTTGTGGAATTCGAAAGAAGATTTAGAGGGATACTACAAGACTGAATTTCAGATATTGAAGATCCAAAATCACATAGATAATTCAGTTTCTATATTGAGCTCCTTAAAAGCATGAAAAAGGTGTGTATTTTTTTTTCGAATTGCACAAGTCTTGTTTGAAAAATCAGTTTGAATTGATTCTAAGGGCATATTGAAGAATAGATATCAATATTGGGTTATAAAATGCCCTCTAAAAAGGATTCAACACCCATTAAGCCTTTATAAGGCTCTACTATGACTCATGAAGAGGAAGAAGTGCAACATGAGATATCAAAATTAAAAGAGCAAGTGCACCGAATTTCACTCTCGCAAAGAGCAACAAAAAATGAAATGGGAGTTTTGATGAAAGGCATGGAAGCTAAGATGGATGGTTTGAAGAAATATGTGGAAGCTAAGATGGATGGTTTTAAGAATGGCATGGAAGCTAAGATGGATGGCATGGAAGCTAATATGGATGACATGGAAGCTAAGATCGATGAAAAAATGAGAGCCAACATGGAAAACATGAAGAATAATCTAAAATAATACATGGATGGTTTGAAGGAAGGTTTGAAAAATTTGATACAATAAATGATTCCTAATGGCGAAAATATAGTAGAGGAAACTCATGATGAGAAAAAAATAAATGTTAATCATGATTTCATAAACTCTAATGTTGGATGGAAGAACCACCCTATTGCAAAGATGGGTATGAGGAAGTTTGATGGCAAGGACCCCGTAACATGGATACTACAGGTGGAGCAATATTTTGATCTCAATAATGTGCAAAACACACAAAAGGTACGCATTGCAACTTTACATTTAGAACAAAATACATTTGTATGGTATCGATGGCTTTGCTCCTGTAAAAAAAAATTCACTTGGTAAATTTTTACGAAGGAAATGATAGCATAATATGAGGATACAAAGAGAAACACCTTCTTTAGCCAATTGATAAATCTCAAACAAAAGGGTTTAGTGGTGGAGCACATTGAGGACTTCCAAAAATTGAATATAAGGGTAATTGATATTCTAGAGGAACACAGGATTGATTCTTCATAGGGACTTTAAAGGATAACATCCAACATGAGGTTCGCCTTTGGGAACCTGATTCATTGGAGAAGGCAATCAAGTTGGCAAGAGAAATTGAATGTAAAATTATGGCGGCAAGGAAGCCTACCACTCACATCTATAAGAATGGAAGTGTTGCTACTCCTAGACTTCCACAACTTACAAGGTTGACACCACAACAATTGGAAGAAAAAAGAGCAAAAGGGCTTTGCTACAGTTGTGATAGAAAATACACTAAATTTCATAAGTGTACTGAGAAGAAATTATTTTACATAGATTGTGAAGTGGAGGAAGAAAATGAACAAGAAACTTCAAAAGAAGAGGATATACACTAGGAACCAACCCTAGAAGAAGAAGAAATGAGTCTGACCATATCACGTAATGCATTGGTAGGAATTACCACTCCTCAAACTCTCAATATAGAAGGACATATCAAGAAGAAAAATGTAATAGGGTTGATTGATTCGGGTAGTACCCATAATTTTATTCATTGTAAGTTAGCCAAGGAATTGAATTGCTTCCTATACCCAGCACCAGAATGTCAACTGATGGTTGCAAATGGAGGAACTATAAATTCCTCTGGAAAATTCCATAATATCAAGCTAACCATGGGGGAATAAGTATTTAATAGTCCAATGCTTTCCATTCCAGTGGGAGGTGCTGATGTTGTACTAGGAGTACAATGGTTACAATATTTGGGGACGGTAGCTTTTAATTTTCAAGAACTTTTCTTGAAAAAAAATTCGGAAGGAAAGGAAGTTGAATTACAAGGTATCGTAGGGAAGCTGGGAAAGATAATAAACTCTAATGTCATGACAAATATTCTGAAGAAAGAACAAAGAGGCTTAATTGCACAATTATGCTCACTAGAAGTTCCAACATCAAAATCATCTATTTCTCTAGATCTCCAAAAATTCTTGGACAATCATTCCAAGGTGTTTGAAACTCCCAAAGGACTCCCACCTATTCATGATCATGATCATGTTATTCATTTGATTCTAGGAAGTGTTCCTCCAAACATCAGGCCTTGCAGATATCCTTATGTCCAAAAGAGTGAAATTGAACGTATGATAGCGGAAATGTTAGAGGCTGGTATAATTCAACCTAGTCAAAGTTCTTTATCTACTCCAATATTATTGGTGCATAAGAAGGATGGATCATGGTGCATGTGTCCAGATTATAGGGAGCTCAATAAGCTCACCGTTAAATATAAATTTCACATTCCTGTGATTGATGAATTACATGGAGAAAATTATTTTACCAAGTTGGATCTTCATTCAGGATATCATCAAATTAGAATGAACACTGAAGATATTCTGAAAACAAAATTTCAAACTCATGAGGGTCATTATGAATTTTTGGTCATGCCTTTTGGCCTTACTAATGCACCTTTTACATTTCAAGGGTTGATGAATTCCATTTTCAAACCCTTCCTTAGAAAATGTGTGTTAGTATTTTTTGATAATATACTAATCTACAGTAGGTCTTAGAAGGATCATGTTCAACATGTTGACAGGGTGCTCAAACTATTGGAGGAGAAACAATTATATGCAAAAACCTCCAAATGTTTCTTTGGAGTACAAGAGGTGGAATGTCTGGGTCATATGGTATCTCATGAGGGTGTTAAGGTAGACCCTGACAAAATTAAAGCCATTAAGGAATGGAAATTCCCCACAACCATAAAGAAGTTGCAAGGATTTCTCGGGTTAACAGGGTATTATCGCAATTTTGTTAATAATTATGGGAGAATAGCAGCACCTCTAACAACATTATTGAAGAAATATGCATTTTCATGGACTCCTGAAGCAACTAAGGCCTTTGAACATCTTAAAGAGGCATTGTGCTTAGCACTGGTATTAGCTATGCCAGACTTCACAAAAACCTTTATTGTGGAATGTGATGCCTCAGGAAATGGAATTGGTGTTTTTTTAATGCAAGAAGGAAGACCCATTTCTTTCGAAAGTCATCCAACCAAAGGAAATTATTTACAGAAAGCTATTTATGAGAAGGAAATGTTGGAAATACTACATGCACTAAAGAAATGGCGACCTTACCTAATGGCAAGACACTTCAAGGTAAAAAATGATCATGATAAGCTTAAATACTTTTTGGAACAAATACTATCTTCAGAAGAGCAGCAAAAATGGATCACAAAGATGTTGGGTTATGACTTTGAAATCATATACAAAAAAAGGAAGCTAAATTTTTTTGCGGATGCAGTCTCAAGAAAGGATGAAGAGGTGGAAGTATTTCTTTGTGCCATTTCTATTATCCAACCAAATTGGATAACGGAAGCAATGGATGAATGGAAGAAGGACGAAGAAGTGTGGACACTCATTCAAAATTTGCAGCAATATCCTAGTACATATGATACATTTAGTTGGAAAAATGATTCCTTATGGTACAAATATCACTTATATCTTTGTAATAATTCCCAACTAAAACAAAAGATTCTTTTGGAATTGCACACTTCTCCCTTAGGAGGACATTCAGGATTTTTAAAAACTTACCATAGGGTGAAGAAATAATTTTTTTGGGATGGCCTTAAATCTAATATTCAAAATTTTGTGACGGAATGTTTGGATTACCAACAAAATAAAGTTGATACAATTAAGACCCCAGGTCTTCTACAACCTTCATCCATTCCAATTCAATGCTGGGAGGATATTTCAATGGATTTTATCACAGGTTTACCTAAGTCTGAAGGAAAGAATGTCATCATGGTGGTAGTCGATAGACTTACCAAGTATGCACACTTTTGTGCATTATCTCATCCATTTAAAGAAAGTACGGTTGCTACTGAATTTATGGAAATAATTCAAAAGCTAAATGGAAACCCAAATTTTATTGTAAGCGACAAAGACCCCATTTTTACTGGAAATTTTGGATGGAATTATTTTCTTGTTTGGGTACTCAACTAGCTCATAGCTAATCTTATCATCCTCAATCTGATGGGAAAATTGAGATAGTGAACAAATGTTTGGAAGAGTATCTTTGTTGTTTTGTATCTGATAAACAAACACAATGGGTCAAATGGTTACCTCTGGCTGAATGATGGTATAACACTTCCTTCCATACTGCAGTAAAAATGACCCCATTTATGGCACTTTATGGATATCATCCACCATCCATCACATCATATTTAAGAGGGAATTCTAAGGTTCAAGCAGTGGAAGATCACATCAAGCATCAACAAAAAGTTCTATAACTCTTAAAGGATAACCTAAATTTGGCACAAAATCAAATGAAACAAAACGCAAATCAACATCACAGCAAGAGAAATTTTGATGTAGGAGACTGGGTATTTTTATGACTACAACCATACAAAAAAATTCCCCTCAAGCAAGCTAAGAAGGCTAATAAATTATCGCCAAAGTACTATGGTCCTTACAAGGTGTTCCAAAATATTGGTACTATGGCATACAAATTGGAGCTTCCTGCTTCTTCTCGAGTGCATCCAATTTTCCATGTTTCATGCTTAAAGAAGTTTATAGGTGAAAAAATTACAGTTCAAACAATATTACCATAACTTGATGAGGAAGGAAAAATCATATTAGAACCTGAAGCAGTCACGGAAACAAGAAATCGACAGCTACGAAATCGATCAATTTCAGAGTATCTCATCAAGTGGAAGAACTTAACTACTGAAGATTCTACATGGGAGGACGAAAATTTTATACAAAATCATCCAGAGCTACTCAAGCATTGAGGACAACACTTTTTTGAAGGATAGGGGCATGTTAGGTCCCTATATTACTAGTGTAGTCCCTTATTGTTGTTAGTATAACCCCTCTTATTGTTATTCTTGTACCCCTGTAACCCCCATATTGTTATTATTGTGCCCATACATTATTATTTTTAGGTTGGCTAGGATTATATTGTGACCCCATGGACTCCTATATATAGAAAGGAGGTTTTTTTATTTTTATCATCCATGAATTGTTCATTTATGTAATGTAAAGGAGGTTTCCCCCTTGAAGTGGTTTATTTCTAAGGCATTGATCTCTCCTTTCTTCTATTTTTTGAGCTGGTTTCATAACAATGAGGGATACATGGCCCGCATCTAATCCGCCATCTCCCATGTAGCTTCATCGGGCCCAAAGTGCTTCCACTACTCTTTAAATTTATTGATGGCTTTGTTCCTAAGCATGAGTTTCTTCCAATGGAATATGCACTAAGGTCTTTGCTAGAATTCTTCTTCTTTATCCACCTACAATACATACCAATCAATAAAATGATAAACATCCTTTATATACCTTTTAAGTAATGAAACATGAAACACGTCATGGACTTTCACTATTAGAGGAAGTGCATGTCGATAGGCCACTGGTCCAATCTTCTTAAGGATCTCGAAAGGCCTGTAATACCATGGTGCCAGCTTGGCACATGATCTGATCCTCAAGGAGAAATTATTGGGCTTGATGCGTAAATAAACGTGCTCGCCAACCTGAAACTCCTTAAATACCCTGTGCTGGTATGCATAACTCATTTGTCTATCTTGTGTTACCTTTAAATTCTTCTTTATAACTTGAATTTCCTGCTCCATGTCTTCCAACATGTCTGGTCCAATCAACACCATGTTAATTGGATCACTCCAACTGATAGGAGTATTACAACCATACATTGCCTCGAAGGAACTCATACCCAATGACTACGGATACCCATTTTTATATGCAAAATCAACCAAAAGTAGATAATCTTCCCATTTCCATTGTTGATGCATCACATACATCCTCAATATGTTCTAAGATACTGTTGACCCTCTCAGTCTGTCCATTTTTGTACATATGATAAGATGTTCTGAAGACCAACTTGGTGCCCAAACCTACAAATAACTCCTTCCAAAACTTGAAATTGAAATTTTCATCCCTGTTTGACACGATAGTCTTTGGAACAACATGTAGTATAACTACATCTCTGATGAACACTTGTGCTACATTGCTAGGTGAATAGGTATTCTTCATTGGGATGAAATGTTCAACCTTTTTCAACCTGTTAATAACAACCATGATGGAATAATTTTGTGTCACTATCCTCGGAAACCCTATAATAAATTCCATGGAAATGACCTCCCATTTCCATTCTGGAATCACAATAGGTTGTTGTAAACCACCTGGATGCCTACACTCTACCTTTACATGTTGACAACATAAATAATTAGCCACGAAATCTACTACATCCCTCCTCACATTCAACCAATAATAGAACCTCTTCACTGCAGTCAACGTCTTCTGATAGCCTGGGTGACCTAAATATGGTTTCACATCAAACTCTCTCAATATGACCTTCTTGAGCTCACTATTGTTTGACACATATATCCTGTCTCTAAACTTGACCAGTCTGTCTACCATAACACAAAAATCCATATCTGGTACACCTTTACCTGTACCTGTACCTATACCTATACCTATAATTATACCACTACATGTACCTGTACCTATACTTGTACATGTACCTATACCTGTACTTGTGCCTATACTTTTACCTATACCTGTACCCGTACCTGTACATGTACTTTGCTGTAATCTATGCCTAAGCTCCATATATGTGACATCCTACTGACCTGGCTGCAATATCCTATCCTGTAAATCCATCCCATAGGAGCTCATAGTTGTAATGTGATTTAGCTGTATCCACCTGCTAAGAGCATCTGCGACCATGTTCTCTTTACCTTTAATGTAATTGATCTCAAAATAAAACTCGTTGATCGTAGCCAACCACCTAGATTTCCTAGAATTCAGATTCAACTGGTCAAAAAAGTACCTCAACCCACTATGATCACTCATAAGTACAATCCTCCTACTAACAAGATATTGCCTCCACATATTCAATGCATGGATGATCGTTGCTAGCTCAAGATCAAGCGTCAGATAGTTATGTTCGTGCTCATTCAGTATCTGTGATTCATAGCATACTACCTGTCCCTCCTGCATAAGAAATCCACCAAGCCCTCTCTTGCAAGCATTTGTACACACTACAAACTCTTTGTCCAGATCTGAAATCTCTAGCACTGGAGCATGTGTTAACAACTACTTAAGATGCTCAAAACTAGCCTTACACTCCTCTGTCCACTCAAACTTCTTACCTTTCCTCTGTAATGATGTAATTGAGTAAGAAATATGTCAGAAGTTCATGATAAACCTCCTATAATATCCTGTCAATCCCATGAAATATCTCACCTCATCTACATTTCTAGGAGCTTCCCATTCCATGATGGCTCTTACCTTTTCTGGATCTACTGTGATTACTTTCTTGGAGACAACATGTCCTAAGTAATGTACCTCGGTTTGAAAGAAGCTACATTTTCTAAGATTAGAATACAACGGATGCTCTCTCAACAATATTAACACTGCTTCCAAATTCTCTACATGCTCTCCCTCATTCTTGGAATATACCAAGATGTCATTGATGAACACAATCACAAACTTGTCCAGATAAGGATGCAACACACTATTCATCAAACACATAAATGTAGCTGGAGCATTAGTCAAACGGAATGGAACTACAACAAACTCATAATGCCCATACCTGGTCCAGAAAGTTTTCTTGTAGATGTATTTATCTTTGATGTGTGCCTGACTCGTATCTCGATCTCAAATCAATATTAGAGAAAATTGTTTCTCCCTTCAGTTGATCAAACAAATCATCAATCCTCGGTAATGGGTACTGGTTCTTGATGGTCACTTTGTTCAACTTCCTATAATCAATGCACAATATGAGAGTTCCATCCTTCTTCTTCACGAACAACACTGGTGCACCCCAAGGCGATACACTTGGCCTAATGTATCCCTTATCAAGTATCTCTTTTAGCTGCAACTTTAACTCTAACAACTCAGTTGTGCTCATCCTGTAAGGTGCCTTTGATGTTTATGCTTCCCTTGGTACCAACTCGATAGAAAAGTATACCTCCCTGTGAAGTGGAAACTCTAAAATATTTGCTAGAAACACATATTGAAATTGTTGTATAATTGGATACCTGCTCAAAAAATCTACATCCTCAACTTCCTTACCCTTGTCACTATAGGTATGAACTAGAAATAGTAGACACCCTTTCCTATGATTGTGCTTGGCCTGCATGGTTGTCACCATCCTAACTGATGTGGATTTATTCTTTCCCTGCAAGACTCTGGGTTCCCCATCATCATCCAAGCACTCAATGGCCTTGTCATAAAAATCCACCTTGGTCATGTGAAGGTATAAATGATCCATACCCAATAGAATATTGTATGATATCAACAGAAATATGTTCAAGTGCACTGTTGTAGGCATACAATTCAATTCAAATGCACAAGATCTTACCCAATGGTGAACTATTTTCTTTGTACCTATATCCAACGACACTAACCAAGATTTTGCATGCATTTCTTTTCTCAAATCACACTTATCCCCCAAGTCAGGACTAATATAACTATAGTTAGATCCAGGATCAATCAAAATAGAAACAACTTGATCACAAAGCTTACCATCCATCTCAATGATAGAAACTTGATGATCTGCCTATCTGTTGTCCATAACTTCATAAATCTTAGGAATGTTATGAGCAACATCCCCAATTGTTTGCGCCTCCTTTGCACTATAGATATGGGGACTACCATCCTGATACTGCAGACATTCCCTCTTACGATGATCCTTACCACATATCCAACAGTGCAATGGTTCTCTACCATCACCTATAGCCTGCTACTCTCTAGGTCCCTTCCTAGTTGTGTTGAACTTCTTGTAAGGAACCACGTTTTCTTTATCACCTACATCTTCCATCCTTTCTCTCTTTGGTGGCTATATTCCTTTAGCTTTCTCATTTCCTTTCAAATCACACTTAGGCTCAACTTTGCGCATTTACTGCTCATAATAATGCTTCACCTTTCGAATGGCGTCCTCCAATGATCTAGGCTCATCGAACTCAATCCGGTCTCTATATGCTACTGGAATCCCACTAATGAATCTTTGAACCTTTTCCTTCTCCTCCTTGAGGTAAGGCGCATATCTCAATAACTCCAAAAACCTGCTATTATACTCATCATTTGTCATGAAACCCATTTGAAACTCATAAAAATCCTTATCTCTAGCATCATAGTACCTCTCTGATAGATTCTTCTTCTGAAACAACCTATAAAACTCACTCTAATTCAGTTCCTCCTCATAAATACCCCTAACATTATTCACATATTCCTGCCAAATATTTGCTTTACCTTTGAGACTCGATGCGACTATTCTCATTTTTATATTTTCTAGATAGTCATGCAATTTGAATAACTTCCTCATACCAAGAAACCATGTCTGTGCATCTTGTGCTTTCTTCAATGTCTCTCTGTCAAAGATAGGTGGCTTTTCTTTCTTAAAAACATTCGACAAATACCCCTCTGTCACTCCTCTTGCAAGGATGATAGCGATGACGATCATGATTCCTATCTGAAAGAAAGTATATCAGTGCATAAGCATCATTCTAGCTAGATTCTAGTCATAAATGCATGACCACATCAACTACACACCATGATATTATGCCTGACAACCTCAACCATACCAAAGTAAACTTGACCACATGTAAAAATATGACATGTATAGCCAGTAATATGCTCATGAAAACAAATTTACAACAATATCATCGACCCTTCCATGGTGACATCTGTTGAGATCCAACAAGATGATGAGCTTAGTGAAAAGAGTCGCCTTCACTAAGTGGGCCTGCAAGCTATTTTTGGACAAGTCTATTTTTAGACTATGTCTATTTTTAGATATGATGATCGTATTTCAGAAATTGTAGGATGCTATTTGTGGATGGTTGATCAAGTTGGAAAAACAGATGAAATTCTATTTTTATAATATTGGGTGAAGTCTATTTATAGATCATCAATCTAAAAATAGATGCATGTTTATTATTATTAGCTCTTAATAATAATCAGACTCTAAACAACAACTTATTCTCTTGGAGAACTTCAATTCAGTGCACAGATGTGGCACATCAGCTGACAAAAGGAATTACGCAATTCCTAAGGGTTTACTGGAGCTAATGCATGGAGGACTCAGTTAGAACTCAAGTGGCAGAGTTATGACACAGTTGGAAGAAGTAGTTATGGACTTATATTCAGTTTAACTCAGTTAGACCCAGTTGAGCTAGTTGTATCTAGTCTAACTGAATGATACACTAGTGAGAGTGGAGTGAATTAATTATTTAACTAATTTATAAATAATAACTCATTAATCAACTGAAAAATACATTAGTTAACTACAGTGCATGGCAGTTTAAGTGGAGACCCAGTGGGGAGGTAGGTGAAAGGGAAAGATAGACTATCTGTTGTGACTATAGTGATGCATTGATTGCATCACACACACATTGGAGTTTCCAATGTGGATTGCGCAATCAAGGAAAGGGTAATTCGAATTCATTCAGAGCTATTCTTCAGCAAGGATTGCGTAGTGGAGGCAGGCTAGCAGGTGGAAAATATCGGTGCATGGATTTGCAAGATTGGTCCTGATTAGTGTATGACGATTGTACTGTACTGAGAGCTTGTGATAAGATTTGTATGCTTGTATGAGATTTTCATATGATCTCCATGTTACATAATATATATTTTGGGTTTTTAGCTTCAGGCTTTCCCGGTTAAAAACTGTCTTATGTGCGATTGATTATTTTTGTTTATGTTTCACATGTGTGTGCAATTAAATTTTCCACAAAAGATTAACAAGTGGAATAGATTAAGTATCTTGCATAAAGTTAAATAGTGTGAGATCAGGTGGATCTTGGACATATGCATGCTTAGTGCATATAATTTCTACATGGTATCAGAGCATTGTTGATTGAAGATTGCAATTGTGAAGTGAGTTTTTGCTGGTGGACAATTCGAATTTGCTACAGAATATTCTTGGTGCAAAAATTGAGTATACATTGAAATGTCTTTCAACGAGTTGAGATTGGAGTATGCCCTTGATGGGAGATCAAATTACATAGCCTGGAAGGACAGGATGGAAGCGGTACTGGAGGATAATGGGCTGAAGGAGTTCATCGATAGCGATGTTCCTAAGCTGGGATCTAGCGATGATGCATTACTTGATGTATGGAAAAAGAAGAATGCAAAGACAAGAAGGATTCTGTTGGTAGGTGTGAAGGACCATATTGTGTCCAACCTTCATGGGAAATCCACTTCATTCTTAATGTGGAAGGCTTTGATAGACTTGTTCCAAAGTAGAAGTGACCAGAGGAAGTTGGCGCTTAAAGACAAGCTCAAAAAAATAAAAATGGAGAAAGACGACAGTATTCCAAAATACCTCATGAAGTTTGTCCACTACAAGGATGAACTGGGAAGTGTGGGGGTTACTTTTGATGAATAATACTTGGTGATCTTGGCTCTCCTTGGGCTTCCGAAGATTTGGCATAGCTATGAAGACTCTGTCAATGGATGGGAGAAACTACCATGATGGGAGCGACTTTGGTCGGATCTTGTGCAGGAGGAGATAAAGCGGGGTACCAGGGATGGATCTTCATCGAAGAATGAAGATGAAGAGAATTTCACTTTGGCTGCCAAAGAAAGGAAACGAAAGGGGAATAAATCTTCTTCAAAATCCGGTGCTAAAGGCAAGAAGCAGGATTTTTCCAAAGTGAAGTGTTTTCATTGTCACGAACATGGACATTTCACCACTAACTATCCACAGAAGAATAAGAATAAGTAGGCTGCTAGATCTACAGTTGGAGAGGCCTTAGCCTCGCAATTTGAGCTGGATTTCTCCTTAATCGCATGCTTGGTTTCAAGCGGCGTGGGATCGGTGTGGTATCTTGACAGTGGTGCGTCTTTCCATATGACGGGAGACAAAGAGTTGTTTAGTGACTTGGAGGAGAAGGACCTCCATATGCATATAGAGATGGGTGATGATGGTCGGTACAGTGTGACTGGCATTGGGACCATTGCCTTTGAGAGGGAGTCCAATAATCCATTCTTGTTGAAGAATGTCATGCATGTTCCAGGTATAAAGAAGAACTTGGTCTCAGTCGCAATTCTAGAAGGCAGAGGTTATGATGTTTTTTTCAGTGAGGGAAAAGCCTTCCTTCGACATAAAACAATGGGTCAAACCAAGAAGATAGGGGCTTGAATTAAGAATCTCTGCAAGCTAGAGGTAGATGGTTTTACTGCAATGGTGGGCAAAGCAGAAGAAGTGGTGAGCTGGGATGAGGGTGAATTATGGCACAGGAGATTGGGCCATATTCACCATAGCACTTTGAATATTTTGCAGCAGATTTCTACTGGACTTCCCAAGGGTAATCTTGCGCAATTAGATTAGTGAAAAGGATGTAAAATGGGTAATTTTTTGAAGACCACCTTTCATGAGAAGGAGAACCGTGCTTCGGTGATCCTGGCGAGAATTCACACAGACGTGTGTGGAACATTCTCGGATGCTTCAACAGCAAAACACAAGTATTATGTGATATTTGTTGATGACGATTCAAGTAGATGCTGGATCTTCCTCATGCATAAGAAGAGTGAAACGTTCTCAAAGTTATATGAGTTCAAGGCATTGGTGGAGAAGGAGTCGAGGAAGCAAGTGAAAGCTCTACGGAGTGATAATGGTAGTGAATACATCTCTGGCGAATTCAAAGACTTCTGTAGCAAAGAAGGAATTCGAAGAGAACTCATAGTGCCTAAGAACCCACAACAGAATGGGGTCACGGAGAGAAAGAACAGAACGATTGTGGTTGTTGCACGAGAGATGCTGCATGACCAAGGCCTACCAATGCACTTGTGGGTGGAAGCATGCAACACTACGGTTTATGTGCAAAACCGTTGTCCTCATAGAGTACTTGGCATGAGTACACCCGAATAAGCTTTTACTAGTAAGAAGCCTGATATTTCTCATTTGAATATTTTTGGCGCACCTATTTACATTCATGTGACGAAGGATGTCGAGAAGAAGATGGAGCCGACTGCAGAAGTTGGGATATTTTTGGGGTACATAGAAACACCCCATAACTATCATGTGTATTTTCCAGATAATCGGATGACTGTTGTGCGATGGGATATAAAATTCAATGAGGTGAAAGCCATGAATTTGTCACTTGAGAGGGAGCTACACTTGCATGCGGAGGAGGAACTTCTTGTTCCCAAATATGAGCCTCTGGATGTGGATCAGCCACAGGAGGAGATTCATGGAGTGGAGGAGTTCACTCATGCAAAACCAAACATCAGACAAGGAAAAAAGTGTACCACAGAAGCTAAGAGACTGAAGCTTGATGTGGTAGAGAATGTAGGAGCCCCTACATCATAGCACAGACAGAGACAGTCACTTGACCGATATACTGGATACATGGCTCTTATGAGCAAGTGTATCGTGACAGAGCCATCTTCTTTCGAAGAAGCAGTGTAGGAGCCCACATGGGTAGATGCCATGGTGGAGGAGTATGACTCCATTGTCAGAAACAGTGCCTAGGAGATTGTTCCAAGGCTGGTGGGAAAATCAGTTGTAGGATCAAGATGGATCTACAAGGTAAATTAGGCTACTAATGGGAGTATCGAGAAGTATAAGGAAAGATTTTTTTCCCGGGGCTTCTCACAGATTGAGGGGATTGACTATGAAGAAACCTTTGCACTTGTCGCACGGTATTCTTCCATACAGACCATCCTTTCTCTCTCAGTGTAGATGGGTTGGCACATTCATTAGATGGATGTGAAGACTGTGTTCCTTGTTGAAAATGCAGCAAGATGATGGAGCTTAGTGAAATGAAGTCGCCTTCACTAAGTGGGCCTGCAGGCAAATTCTGGCGCAACATCTATTTTTAGACTATGTCTATTTTTAGACATATGGAGCATGGTTCGGGGATTCCAGTTTGAGATTCTTGAAGTATGTGTCATGTTGGTAAAAATAGATGAGACTCTATTTTTGAGGTCAAAGAGGTCGAAGTCTATTTTTAGACTGCCTCTCCTGAAAACAGGGAAGTCAAATATTATTTACCCTTAATAATATTTAGACTATAAACAGCAGTTTACTCTCTTGGAGCACTTCAGTTCGAGCTACAGAAGTGGCTCATGCATCTGACAGAGGAATCACATGGTTCCCAAGGGTTTGATGGCATCATGCATGGTTGACTTCAGTTGGAATTCAGTTACAGAAGTTTAGAGGAGTTAATGAGACAACTAGTGGAGTTGTGTTCTGTTTATTTTAGTTGAACTAGTTGAGATTAGTTTAATTAGCTAATCAATTAGTTATGAGTGGAGTGAATTAAATATTATTTAATTCATTAATTAGTAACTCATTATTCAACTCAAGAACACATCAGTTCACTACAGTGTATGATCAGTTCAATGGAGACCAGTGAAAGAGGTAGATGAAAGGGTGGAGTTAGCTATCAGTTGTGACTATACTGTTGCTATTTGCAACACACAGATAGGTGGAGTAAGCCCATGAGGATTGCGCAGTTCAAGCTGGTGGTTTATCTATATAAAGAGGCCATCCCATAGCATTGAAACATGCAATAGAGGCAAGGCAATTGGCGGTGAGTTTTGAACCAGTAACCTGTTCAAAACCGAGCTAGATTGTGAGTAACTGTATGAGAAAGTACTGAGTACTTGTGAGGAGTATTGTACTGAGTTTGTTACTTGATTTCTCCATTATAATATACACAATAGCTGCGGGGTTTTCAGCTATAAGCTTTCCCCATACATACTGTGTTAATGTGTATGATGATTTGATGTGTTATCGCTTGATTTTATTTTTGCATGTTTGATGATCTGAGTTGGTTGAGTGGAAGAGATTATGTGTTGTGTATGAAGTTCAAATAGTATGTGACCAGGATAGTCTCGGTGGATAATTAATCATTATTCAGAAAATTTCTACATGGTATCGGAGCTATTGAATTTCAGATTGATCATCGCAGTGATTACAAACTTATTTCGGTAGACAGAGTCTGCATGCGGGCCAGGTAGCCTCCGGATTCATCTTTCTTCGGAAAGTGAAAGGTCTGGTAAACGCCCCTTGCAGTCGATCTCTGTGCTAGAAATAATTTGTTCTCACGATCTAGAGCGGCTGAGCTTTGAGGTGGAATTCGAAATTTTGCAGTAGTTTTGTTTTCTTGGTGCCGGTGTTGAAAAAGTCTTTCAACGGTTTGCGACTCGAATATGCTCTTGAAGGCAGTTCGAATTATGTTTCATGGAAGGATCGCATGGAGGTAGTATTAGAAGATAATGGTCTGAATGAGTTCGTAGATACGGATGTCCAAAAGCCCACTGATCCTGCTGAAGTCGATGCATGGCAAAAGAAGATGGCGAAATGTCGAAGGATCCTGTTGGAGGGCGTCAAGGATCATATTGTATCCAACCTGCATGGAAAGGCTTCTCCATTTCTAATGTGGAAAGATTTGACGGATCTATTCCAGAGTAAGAGTGACCAAAGGAAGCTGGCACTCAAAGATAAGCTCAGGAACATCAAGATGGAGAAGGGCGACAGTATTTCCAAATACCTCAGTATCGCCAAAAGCTCACTGATCGCATGCTTGGTTTCAAGTGTGTTGGGATCGGTGTGGTTCTTGGACAGCGGTGCGTCATTTCATATGACGGGAGATCGGGAGTTGTTCTCAGATCTGGAGGACAAATATTTGGGTGTGCACATCGAGATGGGCGATGATGGTAGATACAGTGCGACTGGTATCGGTACCGTATCCTTTCAGAGGGAGTCTGGTAAACCCTTTGTCTTAAAGGATGTCATGCATGTACCCGGATTGAAGAAGAACCTGATTTCAGTAGCGATGTTGGAGGACAAGGGGTATGATGTGGTCTTCAGCGAAGGAAAAGCCTTCCTGCGCAGTAAGACTACTGGAGAGACCCGGAGATAGGGGTTCGAACTAAGAACCTTTATCAGTTGCAGGTAGATGGCTGCGCAGCTATGGCATGCAAGGCGGGAGAAGTGGTGAGCCGGGATGATGAGGGCGAACTGTGGCACAGGAGATTGGGCCACCTTCACCATGGAGCTTTGAAGATTTTGTAGCAGATATCTACTGGACTTCCTAAGGGCACCCTTGCGTAGTCAAATCAGTGCAAGGGGTGTACTTTAGGGAAGTATGTGAAAGCCACCTTTCACGAGAATGATAGTCGCGCCACGACGATCCATGAGAGAGTTCACACAGACGTGTGTGGTCCTTTCTCAGTTGCTTCGACAGCAAAGCACGGGTATTATGTGATCTTTGTTGATGATTTCTCTTGAAAGTGCTGGATCTTCTTCATGCAGAAGAAGAGCGATACATTCGCAAAGTTCTGTGAGTTTAAAGCACTGGTCGAGAAGGAGTCGGGGAAGAAGGTGATTGCTCTAAGGAGTGATAACGGTGGTGAATTCATCTCGGTTGAATTCAAGGAGTTCTGCAGCGCAGAAGGGATTCGGAGAGAGCTCATCGCACCCCATAACCCACAGCAGAACGGGGTGGCTGAGCGGAAGAACAGAACGATCGTGGGTGCTGCACGAGCGATGTTGCATGATCGGGGCCTACCCCTTCACTTGTGGGCT
The DNA here is from genome assembly GCA_034641835.2 of Pinus albicaulis. Lineage (NCBI taxonomy): Eukaryota > Viridiplantae > Streptophyta > Pinopsida > Pinales > Pinaceae > Pinus > Pinus albicaulis. The sequence goes on from CM076579.1 coordinate 1,002,215,077, forward strand.
GAGGCATGCAATACAGCAGTGTATGTGCAGAACCGTTGTCCTCACAAGGTTCTTGGCATGAGTACACCAGAGGAGGCTTATTCTGGCAAGAGGCCTGATATTTCCCATTTGCGGATTTTCGGATCTCCTGTCTACATGCATGTGACGAAGGATGCGAGAAGGAAGGTGGATCCAACTGCTGAAGTTGGAATATTTGTGGGGTACACTGATACACCTCACAACTATCGGGTGTATGTGCCAGACAGTCGCAAGACTGTTGTGCGACGGGATATAAAATTTCAGGAGGAGAAAGCCATGCAATGTTCGCTTGAGAGGGAGCTACACTTGCATGCAGATGAGGAGCTATTAGTTCCTAAGGAGGAGCTTCCGGATGTGGATCAGCCACAAGAGGAGGTTCAGGAGGTGGAAGAAACCACCCAGGCAGCGCCAACCATCAGAGGGCGCATGCGCACTACAGAAGCTGAGCGACTGGCTCGGGATGCAGAGAAGGTTGTAGGACCACCTCCAGCACAGCGCAGACAGAGACAGTCACCGGATCGGTACACTGGATACATGGCTCTTATGAGTCAATGTGTTGTGACAGAGCCATCCTCTTTTGAGGAAGCTGTGGAGGAACCCGCATGGGTTGATGCCATGATCGAAGAATATGATTCGATCATCAGGAACAGTGCATAGGAGATTGTCCCAAGACCGGTTGGGAAATCAGTTGTAGGTTCGCGATGGATCTACAAGGTGAAGCAGGCGGCTGACGGGAGTGTGGAGAAGTACAAGGTGAGATTTTTCGCCCGTGGCTTCTCACAGATCGAGGGGATTGACTATGAGGAGACTTTTGCACCTGTCGCAAGGTACTCTTCCATACGGACGATCCTTGCTCTCTCAGCGCAGATGGGGTGGCACATTCATCGGATGGATGTGAAGACTGCGTTCCTCAATGGAGTTATTGAGGAAGAGGTGTACATAGAGCAGCCTGAAGGTTTTGAGATCTTCAGCAGTGATTCGCATGTGTGCCGACTCAAGAGAGCACTGTACGGGCTGAAGCAAGCACCTCGTGCTTGGTACACTCGGATAGACAACTACTTCACCGGGCTTGGATTCTCCAAGAGTGAGGCGGATCCTAACCTGTACCAGATTGTGGTGGAGGGGAAGCTGTTGATCATCGTACTGTATGTAGATGATCTGATTTTGACTGGCGATGAGCAGTTGATAATTTCATGCAAGGAGGATCTTGCACGAGAGTTTGAGATGAAGGACTTGGGCATCCTTCATTATTTCCTGGGATTAGAGATTTGGCAGCGCAGCGGAGGACTGTTTGTTTCTCAGGGCAAGTATGCCCGGGAGATTCTGGAGAGGTTCAACATGCAAGGCTGCAAGCCTGTTGACACTCCTCTTCCTGGTGGTTGGAGGAAGGAGGATGCTAATTCAGCGGAGGTAGTGGATGCCACTGTCTATCGACAGTTGGTGGGGTCGCTTATGTATCTGGTCAATACACGACCCGATATATGCTTTGCAGTTAACCAGTTTTCGCAAGCTATGGTTAAGCCTACCAAGCTCTTTTGGAAGGCAGGCAAGCATGTATTGCGCTATATCAGAGGCACATCGGGATATGGTCTATGGTACAGACAGGAGGATGGAGCGAATCTTTCTGGCTTCACTGATGCAGATTGGGCAGGGAGTCCAACGGACCGGAAGAGCACATCTGGAGGAGTTTTCAGCATTGGGTCGACAGCAGTTTCCTGGTACAGCAGGAAGCAGAGATCCGTGGCACTCAGTTCAGCAGAGGCCGAGTACATGGCAGCTAGCTTAGCTGCATGCGAGGCTATTTGGATGAGGAAGATCCTCGTTGGATTGTTCGGGTTGCATTTGGAGCCTATAGTGATTTACTGTGATAACCAGAGTTGCATTAAACTCTCGGCTAATCCAGTATTTCATGATAGATCCAAACACATCGACATCAGGTACCATCATATCAGATATTGTGTTCAGCGGAGAATCGTGAGGCTTTCATATGTTCCCACGGAGGATCAGGATGCCGACATCCTGATGAAGGCGCTCACCAGGAGAAAGTTCAAATTCCACAGAGGCAGGATAGGGGTTGCAGATAATCCATATCTTGCTAAGAGGGAGTGTTGAAAATGCAGCAAGATGATGGAGCTTAGTGAAATGAAGTCGCCTTCACTAAGTGGGCCCGCAGGCAAATTCCGGCGCAAAATCTATTTTTAGACTATGTCTATTTTTAGACATATGGAGCATGGTTCGGGGATTCCAGTTTGAGATTCTTGAAGTATGTGTCATGTTGGTAAAAATAGATGAGACTCTATTTTTGAGGTCAAAGAGGTCGAAGTCTATTTTTAGACCGCCTCTCCTTAAAACATGGAAGTCAAATATTATTTACCCTTAATAATATTTAGACTATAAACTTCAGTTTACTCTCTTGGAGCACTTCAGTTCGAGCTACAGAAGTGGCTCATGCATCTGAAAGAGGAATCACGTGGTTCCCAAGGGTTTGATGGCATCATGCATGGTTGACTTCAGTTAGACTTCAGTGGCAGAAGTTTGGAGGAGTTAATGAGACAGATAGTGGAGTTGTGTTCTGTTTATTTTAGTTGAACTAGTTGAGATTAGTTTAATTAGCTAATCAATTAGTTATGAGTGGAGTGATTTAAATATTATTTAATTCATTAATTAGTAACTCATTATTCAACTCAATAACACATCAGTTCACTACAGTGTATGATCAGTTCAGTGGAGACCAGTGAAAGAGGTAGATGAAAGGGTGGAGTTAGCTATCAGTTGTGACTATATTGTGGCTATTTGCAACACACAGATAGGTGGAGTAAGCCCATGAGGATTGCGCAGTTCAGGCTGGTGGTTTATCTATATAAAGAGGCCATCCCATAGCATTGAAACACGCAATAGAGGCAAGGCAATTGGCGGTGAGTTTTGAACCAATAACCTGTTCAAAACTGAGCTAGATTGTGAGTAACTGTATGAGAAAGTACTGAGTACTTGTGAGGAGTATTGTACTGATTTTGTTACTTGATTTCTCCATTATAATATACACAATAGTTGTGGGGTTTTCAGCTATAAGCTTTCCCCATACATACTGTGTTAATGTGTATGATGATTTGATGTGTTATCGCTTGATTTTATTTCCGCATGTTTGATGATCTGAGTTGGTTGAGTGGAAGAGATTATGTGTTGTGTATGAAGTTCAAATAGTATGTGACCAGGATAGTCTCGGTGGATAATTAATCATTATTCAGCAAATTTCTACATTCCTTAATGGGATCATTGAGGAATAGGTGTACATTGAGCAGCATGAAGGATTTGAGATCTTCATGTTGAAGTTTGCAACAAGAAACAGTGAAGGAGGCATCCTAAAACATCATCCTTGATCCTAGTTGGAAAATAATCACCTAAACTAGGTGGGGCCCACACAGGCTATTTTTAGACTATGTCTATTTTTAGACTATGTCTATTTTTAGACATGTTGATCAAATTCTATGAGTTGCAGGATGCTATTTGTGGATGGTTGATCAAGTTGGAAAAATAGATGAAATTCTATTTTTAGACATATTGGGCGGAATCTATTTTTTGATTGCTAGTCTAAAAATAGATATGTCGAATATTATTAGCTCTTAATAATAATCAGACTCTAAACAACAACTTATTCTCTTGGAGCACTTCATTTTAGTGCACAGATGTGGCACAGGAGCTGACAGAAGGAATTACGCTATTCCTGAGGGTTTAATGGAGCTATTGCATGGAGTACTTCAGTTAGAACTCATGTGACAGAGTTTGGTTGAGTTGTAGAAGTAGTTGGTGGAGTTGTCTTCAGTTTAGCTCAGTTAGACATAGTTGAGGTAGTTGTATCTAGTCTAACAAAATGATACACTAGTGAGAGTGATGTGAATTAATTATTAATTAATTCACTAAATAATAACTCATTAATCAATTGAAAAATACATCAGTTAACTACAGTGCATGGATAGTGTTAGCCCCCCTATGAAATTCTTGACAAGTGTTGTGGAGGTAAATCCCCTCTGCAGACAGAGGCGATCCCTACTAGCCCAGACCGGGTCTAGCAACAATCGTCACACGCTATAGTGCAGGTTCCTAATTGCAAATAAACCAAATAGTGATGAAGGCTTACCTGGAATCCAACGTTGTTGCTTGTAGAAGAGGTAACTCTCCCGTTCCTTAGCTCTGGCAGATCACAATCCTCACGATCTCCATGATGGGACACCTGCACATGCAAGAAACAAAACAAACGCAAGCGTAAAATCCAGTAGATGCAACTATATGTTATTCAGAAAGGACATAACTCATCATCATAATCAACAACAAGAGTGGAACCATAACCAATAGTCGTTCATTATTAATCAATCAAAGGAAAATTACAACCATAGTTTTGACGCTGAATTCTCCTTCGGAGGGTCGCCAGCAGAACACATCTCGAAGATCCTGTCAAGGATGGGACAGACCTCTCTCTTCAGATCTTGACAATAGTCTCCTTGCTTGGATTTGGCCTTAAGGGAATGAATCAAGGCTCTTGCAGCATAAGGCTCTTGGGAACTTGGAGACTTGAAGACTTGGGGATTTGAAGACTAGCTTGCAAAGGAGATGAGCAAGCTTTTATAGATGGAGGAAGGGAGTTGGGATCCCTATAATCATGGGATTGGCCCTATTCTCAAGGAAGCTTCCATGAGAGGTGGCAAACCACTTCCTCTACATGGAGATTCGAGGCCAAACCTCCCAACTCAAATTAGGAACCATTTTATGGATTGGTTAGGATGAAACTTCCACCATCTATTTTTAAAAAACACTCCTTAAAATGGCTAGCGCGAGTGCGGCTCTGAGACAGAGCGCCAATTGGCGTACCCTCTTTAAAGGATTTCCCCCATTGGCGTGGGTACTGAACTAGCTGCCAGCGCCAATGCAAAAAGGGGTGTTTTTAGGGTTTTTTGCAAGGAGGTGTCTTCAGGGCAATGAAAGCTCATATTCAGAGGGATGTCATGAAAGTGGTTTCAAGTCATTTCATTGCTCACAGGTCACAAAATGAGCCCTCCAATTGTGCGGGATGGGGAATTGCAGGGACGGTGACAAATTGCTGTGTAACAGATGCCCCCTAAAGCATGAGGCCAGAAAGAGAGAGAGGGGTGAAATGCTTTACGAGAACGTGTCCAACTGAAAAATCCACCATCAGAAAACCTGCGTAGAGAAGTACAACTGATATCTCAAATACATGATATATGTGTGGTATGGGCGCAGCCATCCATAATAGAGTATACAATAATCCAGATCTAAGGAATGGACGCAGCCATCCAATAAGGATCGATAAATAGACTCAGGCATGGTCGCAGCCATCCAGTGAGTGAGTCATGTAGATAATCATAAAAATCCACAAAATCGCAGCCTGGATTACAACAGACACAATCCAGGGTCTTGCGCTCCATCTCAACCCGAACAAAGTACAAGTTCAAGCATGCGAATAGGTGAGCTAAAGTCGAACATGCAAGAACATCTTCTAATTACCAGCCAATGATGAAAGCTGTTAACAGATGCGATAGGTACCACCAATAGTGACAATGGCCCTCAAGGCACTATAGGTACAATCTATAGTGTGTGAATCAATGAGCTGGCGTCGAACACCCGCAGAATCACTCGATCAGAGGCCAATGATGAAAACCTCACGTCGAATGCGAAGAACCTGCCATTGAGGCATGCAGGCTCCAAGGTACCAGAAGGGAGTCTCAGCTTCTTAGATAATGAGCTGAAGTCGACAGGAAGTGACCTTGATCGAAGGTGGGTCATAGTGTTTCCCACATCATCGACACGAGACAGAGGAACATAATGTTTTTTTTTAATCAGGACCAGATGAGAATCAGAGGAAGGTTGATACTTGCAGAGGTCAACTTCTCTTGAACATATCGGCGGCACGACAGTGGATTTGGCAACATTTGACATCAACAGATCAGAGGTCATGGTGACGAGGCAAAGAACAGATGAGAGGTCAAAAGGGATCACCTAAACCCACGGAGGCAAGTGGAAAACGAGATGAGATGTCCCTAACCCGACACAAATGCAGACAAGTGCCATGTTCAAGAGCGACATACTGCCGACATGACTATAATAGTGGTTCCATTTTCCCCCACCATTTCTGGCGAGTACCTCTTTATTTTTACACAAGCTTGAAGAGGATACCATATGCTTTTCATATAAATCCTTCCTTTGGACGAATCCATCCTAGTACATTTAACGAGCCCTAGGAAGGAGAAACTCGAATATCGTCATTACAA